>BLBF01000002.1:80543689-80646563 GCA_015471245.1 Laticauda colubrina
GTATTGATACACAGTTGCAAACACATAAATAATACATAGTTACAACACAGTACGGCTGGAGGGTGCCACCCAGCACCATCAGCTTTGTGGTCAGAGAAGTGGTGCAGGCCATCATCGAAGAATACAAGGAGGAGCTCCTCCAGTGCCCCTCCACTGAAGAAGGATGGAAGAAAGTTGCAGAGCAGTGGTATCAGAAGTGGAACTTCCCCCACACCGTTGGAGCCATAGATGGCAAGCATGTGGCCTGCAAAGCTCCAGCCAAGTCGGGGTCCACTTATCAGAACTACAAGTGTTTCTTCAGCATCATCCTCTTCACCATGGTCGATGCTGACTACAAGTTCATGTACATCGATGTTTCAGGCAACGGCTCATCTTCAGATGCCCAAGTATACAACGACAGTCACCTCAAGGAGGGGCTGGAAAGCAACCTCATGGTGGACTTCCCAGATCCAGACCCGCTGCCCAACGACACGCAAGATGTGCCCTACTTCATCGTGGGGGATGACGCCTTCTCCCTCACAACCTACCTCATGAAGCCCTACACCTCCAGATGCCTCACCCGTGAAGAGAGGATCTTCAACTACAGGCTGTCCAGGGCAAGGCGGGTGGTGGAGAATGCCTTTGGCATCCTGGCCAACAGGTTCCAGGTACTTCTCACCAACATGAAGCATCGCCCAGAGACCATGAGGAGGATCGTGGAAGCTTGCTGCATCCTGCACAATCTCATACGCACCCACTACCCAGTGGAGCCTGGGGAATGGAGGCAAGGGCAAAACCTGATCGACACTGAGGATGTGCAAGGGCCCAATAGAGCCTCATGTGAGGCAAAGAAGCAGCGCAACCTCCTGAAACACTGGTGCAACTCCCCAGCTGGAGCGATGGAGTGGCAAGACAGGATGGTAGATGCTTAATGGATGCTTCCTTCAGCCTGTCTCATCACACGGATGAGATTGGGCCATGTATGTTGGGTGGGCCTACAATAAACAGGGCGTTTAATAAAGAGTTGTGTTTATGTTGACATGTGTGGATGATTGATTACATTGTAATTGATAATGAAGGGCCATAGGGGTGGCACCTGGGAGGGTGGACCATACAGTCCCACTATGCTTGCACTGGAGGTTTATCTATCCCACAGCTATTACCCATCCCATAGGTATCCCTGCCCATCCCACAGGTATCCCTTCCCATCCCACAGCTATCTTAACCCATCCCACAGGTATCCCTTCCCATCCCACAGCTATCTTAACCCATCCCACAGGTTTCCCTTCCCATCCCACAGCTATCTTAACCCACCCCACAGGTATCCCTTCCCATCCCACAGCTATCTTAACCCATCCCACAGGTATCCCTTCCCATCCCACAGGTATCCCTTCCCATCCCACAGCTATTTTAACCCATCCCACAAGCATGCAAAGGCTAAACCATTTCTAAAAGTTTCCACCCAGACTTTATTGAAAAAAATTAATGAAGCAAGTGTGTGAAACAAAGGTAAACTTTATTAATAACAAGCTGTAAAATAAACATGACCCAAGTCAAGTGTCCAAATAAAGTCCACAAATATCCAGGCAGCCAGTCTCTGGCACTCCTCTTGGTCACTCGGTGGTGTGTGCCCAGGCTAAGATGTTAGTGAGCAGGTGCTGTGGAGGTGGGTGCTGCTGCAGTGCTGGTCTGAGGTGTTATTGGAGTGCCTAGCCCCGAGAGGACAACAGGGGACAGTGTGTTGAGGAAGGTGTCGGAGAGCTGGCTCAGCCCCCTGATGCTGAGAGGTCCTTCCTCCATGCCATGGGGTGTCAGCCCCAGTATTGAGGACAGATGTACTGAGGCCAGGCTTGGCTGTGGGATGGAGGAAGGAGCAGTGTAGTGGGGCTGCCTGCTCTGCAGCGGGGTGAGGACTGTCGAGGTTGGCATCGGTGGCATCATTGGAACCGGTGGCAGCGGTGTTGCCCGACGACTCTGTGCCTGCATCTGTAAGGGCTGCTGTCTGTGCTGCTGGACCTCCGGGTAGCTGTAGCCCTGGTAGGTGAGGGGGTGTGGGAAGCCTTGGTATGGGAGGGACATCACCTGGGGTGGAGGAGCAGACCTGGACTGGGTGGGAGCAGGTGCCTCTGGGTCTGGAGGGTTGTTAAGCAGCGTGGTGATCCTCTCCTTCACCACCTGGTACTGGGGATCCTCCATCTCCTTGAGGGCCTGGTTCACATAATTGAGGAAGGGCTTGCGGTTGGAGGAGGAGGATTCGATGGGGACCAGCTGAGAGAGGAGACCTATGCTGGTGCGGATGGTGTCCCTGATCTCCACCAGGACCTTGTGGCTCTGCCCCTCCTGTGATCCGGCTCTCTGCCTTACTGTGGTGGTGGAGGTGTGGGTGGATGTGGCTCCGGCAGCAGTGGACTCGATGTCTCCTTTCTCCCACCGCACCAGGGAGTCCTCATCGCTCTCCACCACACTTTCAACACCTGCCCGGGGGTTCTCCGCCGTGGCACGCTCCACAGATACCTGCATGGAGACAGGGACTGACTGTCGGCCGCCAGAGGACTGGCTCCCAGCAGGCTGCCGGAGAGAGAGGGTAGAGATTTGGGCTCCTGGTGCTCCTTGATGGCAGACCTCACCCTCCAGGAAGCTGCACTTGGCCATGACGTAGTTCTCTCTGTCCGTCAGCTTAACCCTGGCCTGGCCAGATTTTTTGCGGTGCAGCTTCCCGTACCAGGTGTGCATGTGCTTCCACCAGCCGAGAAGCACCTCCAAAGTGTAGCCCAGACTCTCCGCCCTCTCTCTCCAAGCAGCCTGCTTCCGCTTGGTGTCCCTGTACAGCCGGTGTCCCTTCTGCCACAGATAGTCGTTCTCTCTCAGCCACTCCAGCACCTCATCCTCGTGCACTTCCTCGATGTAATACTGCCTCCTCTCCCATTGTTGCATACGCCTCTTCCTCCCTTTGGCAGGACCAGATGGGCCCTCATCAGAGGGGCTTCCAGGTTGTAGGGGCTGCTCCTCCACACCAACAGCAGCAGCAGCAGCAGCATCACCAGCAGGATCATAATCAGCATCATCAGCATCAGCATCAGCATAATCACCAGCAGGATCATAAGCAGCAGCAGCAGCAGCAGCAGCAGCAGCAAGACCAGGATGAGCAGCAGCAGAGTAAGCACCAGCAGCAGGGTCAGCAAGACCAGGAGCACGAGCAGGACCAGCAGGACCAGCAGGACCAGCAGGACCAGCAGGACCAGGAGCAGCTTCAGCAGAGTACATAGCAGAAGCACCACTGCCAGGAGCAGCTACAGCAGAAGCTCCAGCGACAGAAGAGCAAGCCCAAGCATCAGAAGCCCCAGCAGAAGCAGAGTCAGGGACATGGGGCGGGAGGGTGGCCCTGTCCCTCTTGCCAGGGATGGCGGCAGGTTGCTGAGACTTTCACTTCTTCCCCATGGTTGTGGGGTTGCTGGCTGGCAGGAAGGCTGGCAGGAAGGCTGGCAGGCACCAAGGCTGGCAGGAAGCCTGGCAGGAAGCCTGGCAGGAAGCCTGGCAGGAAGCCTGGCAGGAAGGCAGGCAGGAAGGCAGGCACCAAGGCTGGCAGACAGACTGACTGGCAGGGAGGCTGGAAGGCTGGCAGCAATGCTGGCAGGGAGGCTGGAAGGCAGGCTGGCAGCAAGGCTGGCAGGGAGGCTGGAAGGCAGGCTGACAGCAAGGCTGGAAGGGAGGCTGGAAGGCAGGCTGGCAGCAAGGCTGGAAGGGAGGCTGCCCAGGAGGCTGGGAGGCAGGCTTGGAGGCAGGTTGGCAGCAAGGCTTGCAGGCAGACATGCAGGCAAGAACTCTGAGGTATCCAGCAGCAGGTCTTTCCTCAGAATGGTGACCTGCTTGGGAGCTGCTTCCCTTTATATCCGGGGGGCTTGCGGAATGCATCCCCCCCGCATGCGCAATTAATGCCAGGCATCCGTTAGGCTTCTGCTGTGCATCCGCTAGGCTTCCGTTGTGCATCCGCTTCATCCGCTCGGCGTCCGTTCTGCATCCGCTTTTTCCGTTCCACGTCCGCTTCGCTGAGGCCCCCTGGAAGCCTAGCGGACGCGCCATCCGCTTCCATCCGCTGTGCTTACGTTCCGCATCCGCTTTGCATCCACCCTGCGTCCTCCCCGCGTCCGTGTTGTCTGTTCCAATTATGCAAATTTTCACCCCTTTTGAGCGCGGATACAACAGATGTAACATTTTTCTCTTCCGTTGTGTCCTTTTTGCATCCGTTGGGCAGTGTGACACGGCCTTTACTAAAGTTGTAATCTCAACAGGAGAAGACAAATTGAAGAGGTTTTGGTGACTATAAAATATACCAGAATTACAAGCAAAAATACATCAAGCAAATTTATGTTTCCATGATAGAATAATAAATGGATGGTTAGATGGATGGAAAGATAAATGGACAGATAGACAGACAGACAGATGATGTTGAACATTCTGGCTATGTGGTATGTTGGTGTCTCCACTAATTATTCCTTTGTAAAAATTGTGGAGTAGATATTTCAATGGCATTAACATATTTCAAACAGTTATTAACCCAGCTCATATTTTTTTTTCCTGCTGTCATTCTTCAAACAGACTTTATCACCTAATCATGCTGCTAAAAATGTACAGACATCTAGTAGACTACAGAACCCTACAGTAATTGATGGGTGGTAGAATAAGGATCATTCTCATCTCGTTAGCACCTTCACGGCAAAGGTGCATGCAATAATTCATTTGAACATAAGACTAAAGTTATAATTCTTCTGGAGAGCTATATTTGGCAATTCTCCTTTGAACCAAGGTAGAGATTAAATATGCTTTCATCCAGAGATATGGGGCATCTTATGTAGAACACCATCTCTTTTGTAATTTTAATTAGCAGTAGGAACTCCCAGGTGTTTCTTTTTTTTCCTGTATGGTTATTATAAATGACCTAATGTAATTACTGGAACATTCTTTATTTTATTTCCAAAACCTAAAGTTTATCTAAAAATTCAGCCTTCAAAATCCACAGACATGTAGGGTTTTTAAAATACCTGATTGTCAGCCTATGAATATACATTTGCAGTGAATGGCATACTTGTAGTTGAGATCAGTAACATTATCATATTGGTAGTGAAGAACAAGAAGAAGAATCTCTACTATTAATCTGCAGAAACAGCTTAAAGAAGGAACTGTCATATTAATTATTCAATCACTGAAAGACTGTTGGTTTAAGGAGATACTATGAGTTTTTTCCCCCATTTCCACTCATGCTTCAAAAATTCAGGAAATTGGAATAAAAAAATTTGCATTTTATAATATGAACCACATAAACTGCAAAGAACTGGTTCATCTTATACATAATAATTGAAGTTCTTTTTTTAAAAAGAGAATTAATATGATGATTTACAAAACAAGAAATATTCCAATATAGATTGGTCTTGGATAAGAAGATGGAGAGAACCCTGTCCACGGCCATCTAAGGGAGGAAGAGGTGTCAAAATCTTCAAGAGGGCAGATGTGTGTTGCCTTCTTGCAGATTGTGACTTCTCCATGAGCATGCTGGTTTTACCATTCATCTTGAATCTGAACTATTTAGCTAAGCTTAGGAATTTCTTGCTGCTTCCCTTTCCTCTTTTGAATCTCCCCATCTTCCTTTGCTTTCTCATCCTATTCTCTATGGCCAGAGAGTCCAACTCCTTCTTTCGGAGGCTGACACTATTTTACGGAACCAACTATATCACTTCCTGAGCCACCTTTGCAACCTAAAATGGGCCTAGCTAGCTGAATTAGTAGTTCAGACGATCTTATGTAAATAATTTTACAGGATTAAGCTCTAGATATCTCACGCTCACACCTCTGAGCAATTTTATCTGCCAAATAGCAGAATACTCCTCAGAGCAGCCCTAGAGATTGTCCTGTGGCCCATCCCTTCCAATCAGATAATAGATTATTCTAAGCAGGGCTACTGGGTGTCTAGCAACAGACAGAATAAGGTCAGAGAATAAAGGTGCTTTGTTATGAAGCAATCTCAAATATGGGTTCTTCTTACTCATGTAAAATCAGATTCCTCTAAATTTTCCTCCAATAGTCCTCTAGCTGTCTCTTCTGATATTTTATCTCCTGAGCAACTCAGAGAGCAAAGTTGTGCCCTGGGATCATCAGCACACAGGGAGAGGGCACATCCAGTAGGAGTAATGCAGTCCAAAGTCAGATTTCAGGGGAAATCCCATGCTTGCTTTGGATCACATTGGGTCCATTAATTGCCCTGGACAGACTGTTCTAATACATGGTATCTCCCCATGTGGATGGGTGATACCAGCAAGACGAAAGGCAGAGAACGATTCTTCTACCACAATGGGCTGTAAATTCCTCCAATTTCCAAGTTAGATCTCAATGCAACTCCCAAAGACAAAAATTAGATTTACTTTGCAAGTGCTGGCAAAAGTCTGGCCCATTGTCCTCACACAGCCAAGCCAAAAAAATAACACTGACTCCAGGGTCAGCAGTGGATCCAAAAAGCTTACAGAAGAATCTCTATCAAGGCCAAATATTGCCAGGCCACCAGGTCTGCCATTTGGAACACTATCTTTCCAGCCATTAGCTACTCCTTGCCGGTTACCTGTCCCATCAGGCCCAGCTGGTGGGAAAACCCCATCACAACAAACCATCCCTGCACCACTGCCAGCTCACTGACAGTTTCTGCAATGACTCTACCACTGGTCCCTCAGGTTCCAAATGTCCAGAAGGCTTGTGCCTATCAATGCTTTGAGGTTGTTCAGTTCAGAGAACAGACTCCATAGACTCTTTGTAATGTCTTTGAATATTTTGCTCAATGCCTCTTCCACAACCTCAGTCTTGCCTCTTCTCTCTGCTGCTCTCAGTCATTCAAGTTCTCTTTCTCTCCAGGAGCTCCCAGGGCTGTTTGAGAGTCAATAGAGATCATTCCTATTCCCTCTTGTGGATACCTCTCCTCGGGCAATTTTAGGTAAGCGTTTCATTTCTTCATAGGAGTGTGAGGTGGAAGCAGATAAAAAACCACCAAAAGATTCGTTGATCCAAAGAAAACAAGGTTTTATTCACGTGTCTGCAGAGACGGGTCCCCTCAGGCATTGAAGGAACACAGAGCAAAATTCAGGCAGCATTTTTATCCCCTCTTACGAGGTCCTGGCTCACATTCTTTCTGTTTTCAAATTGATACGTGTATTTCGAAGGTTCATACTAGCTCCTTATCTAGCAAAAGTAGTTCTACGGTTTCTGACATCGTAGCACTTTATTACAGTTCCCCATTGTTCTAGCCTTATCTTGTTTGTTTTTTTTCTCTTGTGCACAAACTGGAACACTTTCTTATTTAGCAGAACTACTGAGTTTTGAGACACACTTCCTTATTCAATTCAATGGGCCATCCAACATGGCTTCGGTTCTGCTCACAAATCCCCCCTTTTTCTTTTTCCACTCTTGTCTCAAACTCAAAGAGCAGATCCTCTGCTTCTTTCAGAGTGATTTCTCTCTGATATATCATTAGAGGTTCTGCTTTCTGCTTCTTCTCAAATCTTGAACCCAAGGATTTCCCTATCTTCCCACACGTTGTTATTGCACCAGAGAGACACTGAAGACAACAACACAACAATACACAGCATATAATAATCAATATAATTCCCATTATGGTAGATCTAAACCAAGTGGAACTGGGAAGCCAAGACCATAGTGCTCCCCACAGGTCTGGCAACGAGGAGTCACCTCTTTGTGATAATGGATTAGAGCGAATACGTTCTTCCATTACTTTTACTGTCTTTGTAATATTGGGTTGGAAATCATGGATGTATACACAGCAATGTGAATGAATCAGAGCACACACACACCCTTTTGTAGCTAATACAATGTCTAAAGCATACCTATTTTGTAGAGCAACCTGTCTTACTTCAGAAAGCTCGGTGTTAATCATTTTAATATTCTTTATTGTATCATTGAACATTGTTACCGTGAAGTTATTTAGAATATGTATATCTCGGTAGTTCATGGCTACTCCCAATGGTGTTATTATACCACGGGAGATTTGGGTCCAGAGTCTCCGGGTAAGGCCAGATTCTGAGTCTCTTTTATTTTGTATCCGGCCTTGGAGAAGTTTATATATCACCGGTATCACATACCCGAGTGTACATGTGCCACTCCACTGGGATTGCCTTCCAAGATTTTTCTGGTTTCGGTGCTTTCTTGACTCTGCTGTAATGCGTCCAGCCTCCTTCCCGAGTACGGACTGCAGATTCAGTCGTCAGTAGCACCTGGTACGGACCTTCCCAGCTAGGTTGCAGTTTTTCACTCCTCCAAGTCTTTATCAGGACCCAGTCTCCAGCCTCGTGTGGGTGTTGGCTACCAGCCAAAGGTGGTCGTTCCACCAACAGTCCCTGTTTGTGAAGAGAAAGCAAAGATCGAGACAGTGCCAGCAAATATTTCCGAAGGAACAAGTCCCTGAACTCTGGTATGGGATTGCCTAGTTTGGCCAAATAGGGTCTCCCCATCAGCATTTCAAAAGGAGAAACCCCTGTGTCTTTCCTTGGACAAGTTCTGATCCTGAGCAGAGCTAAGGGAAGATTCTTTGTCCATGGCAAGCCATTTTCAAGTTGTAGTTTGGTCAAGTGTTTCTTCAGTTCCACGTTTGCTTTTTCAATTTTTCCACTGGATTCAGGATGCCACTGCGTGTGTAATTCCCATTTCACCCCCACCACCTCCATTACCCTTTGCAGAACCTTTTGGGTGAAATGAGTTCCTCTGTCTGAATCTATTGCTTCCATCATTCCATATCGTGGGATAATCTGTTCTAGTAAGATCTTGGTTACTGTGGGAGCTGTGGCTCTTCTAGTGGGATAAGCCTCTACCCACCCCGTTAGTTGATCTTTGATCACAAGCAGGTATTTCCAACCCCCCTTTTCTGGCAACTCAGTGAAATCAATTTGTGCTCTCTGAAAAGGCCAACCCACTAAGGATCGCCCTCCCATCTCTTTCTTGCGTGCCGCTTTCTTATTTACTTTCAAACAAATCAAACATTTCCAGCAGATGCTCTGAGCTACTGTCCACATCCTCAGACTCCAATAGTGAGGTTTAACGGACATGACCAAGGCCTCCGTTCCCCAATGTCCTCCTTCATGAACTTTCTCCAATATTCCCCTCATGACAATGGGTGACACCACCTTGACTCCCTCCGACGTTTTCCATCCCTCTGGGGTTTTGACACATCCCTCTTTCTCCAACTCCAACTTTTCCTTTTTCTCTGGCTCCCATTCCTTCCTCTCGTCCTCCTTTTCCAGTATTGGTATAGATACCATTACCAACTCTATCTCCCCTGCAGCTTCCTTCACCCATTTGTCCGCCCATTGGTTTCCCACAACCTCTGGTGTGTTTCCTTTCTGATGTGCGCTCACACGGACAATTGATACTTGGCTGGGGAGTTGCAATGCCTCTAAGGTTTGCTCTACTAACTGCACTTGCTCTTTTTGCTTCCCATACGCCTTGATATACCCTCTTTCTTTCCAGATTTTCCCAAACGTGTGCACCACCCCCTATGCATACTTGGAATCAGTCCAAATCATTACTTCCATCCCCTCAGCCAATTCCAAGGCTCTGTTCAGGGCAAACAATTCACATTTCTGAGCTGACCAAGCAGCTGGGAGTGACCCTTTCTCTATTACCTCACCTTCCCCGGTTACTATTGCAAACCCAGATTTTCGCTTTCCATTTTCCACCCTGCTAGATCCATCTATAAACCACCTCTCTCCCTTCTCCAAAGGAGTCTCTTCCAAATCCTCTCTAACCTTCGTCATGAGATCCACTTGCAATAGACAATCATGGTCTTCCGGTTCCCACGCCTGCCTTCTCCCCTCCAAGAATTCTGCTGGATTTAGATTCTTGTCTTTTCCTATTACCACATCAGGACTGGTTCTCAAAATGGTTTCATACTTCAATATCCTCCCTTCGGTCATCCAAGTGGTAGCCAGCTGGCTCAACACTCAGTTGACCTGATGAGGCGAATGTACCACCAAAGCTCCCCCAAAGGTTAACTTTTTGCTCTCCACCACCAACATCACTGTTGCTGCCACAGCCTGAACACACACTGGCCATCCTTTCACAACCGGCTCCAAACCCTTGCTTAGGAAGGCTACCGGCTGGTACTGCCCCCCCCTCTTTTGGGCAAGGACTCCAACTGCTGTTCCCTGAGCCACCGCCACATACAAATGAAACGGTAATTTCAGGTTTGGCAAGGCTAAAACCGGAGCGGTTGACAAAGCCTTCTTCATCTCTTCCCACCTTTCACTAGCTCCCTTCTCCCATTCTATGTGCTCTCCCTTTCCAGGCAGCTTTCTATGCAAAAATTGTGCCAACACTGTGAATTGGTCTACCCAGATTCTACAATACCCCAATAATCCCAATGCTTTCCGCACCTCTGTCTTGTTTCTGGGAGGAGCCAAGCTCGTGATCCCCTTCACCCTTTCAGGGTCCAAGGACTTAACCCCCTGCTGAATGTAATGTCCCAAATATTTCACCTTTTTTTCAACAAACTGAAGCTTCTCTTTTGAGACTTTCAGCCCCTGCTCCTTCAGCCAATTCAACAGACTCACAGAAGCCGCTCTCACTTCCTTCTCTTTCTCCCCAGTTAACAACAAGTCATCCACGTACTGAATTAGGGTGATTCCTTTCTCTTTCTCAAACGACACCAATTTTTCTTCCAACACCTGTCCAAACAACAAAGGGCTCTCGGTATATCCCTGAGGAAGTACTGTCCACCTCAACTGCTGTTTCCTTCCACTCTCAGGATCATTCCATTCAAAGGCAAACAAATCTCTACTCCTCTCCTCCAAAGGACACGCCCAAAAGGCATCCTTCAGATCTATCACAGTAAACCATTTGTCTTTGGGGGGGGATCCGCCCCAAGATGGTATAGGGATCAGGAACCACTGGGAATTTAGGAACCACTATCTCATTGATCCTCCTCAAATCATTAACTAATCTATACTTCCCATCCTTTTTTAGTACTGCTAAAACCGGTGAATTGAATGGTAACATAGTAGGTTCCTACAGTCCCTGTTTCAATAATCTGTCAATCACTGGTTTCAACCCTTCCCTACCTCTATTGCTCAGAGAATATTGTGGAGTCCACAGTTTAGTTATCCCTGGTTGTATCTTGATCTGAATGGGCTGTATTGCCATCCTACTAACCCCTTCACCTCCTGCCCACACATCTGATGATATCTTCTCCTCATCTTCCGTTGTTAGCATACACATGCAAACTTCCTTCCTTCTATCCCACAATTCTAACCCAAAAACATCCAACAAGTCTCTTCCTAGCAAGTTCACCCCTGAATGCGGAATATATAATATTTCGGTTTTAGTAACCACATCATTCAATTCCAATCTCACCTCTTCCAAAATCTTGACCTCTTGGGATTTCCCACTCACCCCAACCACCTTTAAAGTCTGCTTTGACCTGCATGCTCCCTTTACCGGATCGCATACAGATGTCCAGCTTGCGCCGGTGTCGATCAGGAACAGCCGTTCCTGATGGTCAGGACCCACTAACACATTTACCAGTGGCTCCCCACGGGTCCCTCTTGGGGAGCCGGAACTTCCCTAATCGTATAGGGCATAGCTTCGTTCCTCTGGGGTTTTGGGACATTCACGCGCAAAATGTCCCTCTTTCCCGCATCTGAAGCAAGTTCTACTCTGGGACGGCCGTTGGAATCGACCGCCTCGATTTCCCCCTGGACCTCCTCGCCTAACCGGGGGTCTCCACTCCCTGCTGGGAGATCTTTCATCTCTCCACCTTGGCCTCGGATCTGACATCTGGGTCTCCCTGTTTTCCTAACTTCATTCTTGGCTGCCGTTTGCACAGCAGCTACCATCATCTGAGACTTCTGTTTGGTTTTAACTGAGTCTCAGTTCACAAAAACTTGTTGGGCTGCTCTCATCAAATCTGTCATGCCCAAATCAGTCCATCCCTCTGTCTTCTGGAACTTTTTCTGAATATCTGGCCATGCTTTGGTGACGAATTGCATCTTCAGGAGAGTCTCGAAGGCAGGGGTTTCTGGCTCCATTCCGGAGTACTTGGTTAACCCTTCACAGAGCCGAGCACAGAAATCCCCCGGGGACTCATCCTTTCCTTGTGTTATTTCAAATGCTTTGGTCAAGTTTTTCCCTTGAGGGATGGCCAATTTAATTCCTTCAATGATCATGTGTTTCATATCTCTCATGTGCTCCCTATGAGCATCATCATTGATGTTCCAATTTGGATCGGCTATGGGGAACTTTGTGTCTGCAGCCACTGCTCCCTGTTGCCCTGCATGTCTCCTATCCCAGGCAGCCATTGCTGCCCTCCTAATGAGGTTCCTCTCTTCGGGGGTGAAAAGGTGTCCAAGAATATACATCAGTTCTTGGTATGCGTATTCATTGGGCCCCAGAAACAATTCCAACTGTTCCGCCACTTCATGAGCATTCTCATGGAGTTTTGGAAGGATCTTTTTCAGATCCCGTAACTCAGCAGATTTTATGGGGACAGCCACGAAAATGGTGACTGGATTCCCCTGCGCATTCATGCCATTTGGGACTTCTCTGACTGGGAAAGCCGACACGGGATTGGCCGACCTTCCTCCTAGAGGCAAATTCTCTAGGTCATTGTTTAATTGAGCCAGTTCCCTTCTGAGCCCTGGATATGCAGGCGGAGGTGGAGCCTGGGCAACTGGAGCCGGCAGGGGCGGTGGTGCCGGGACTGCTGGAGCCGATGCCGGTGGACTCCCCATCCAGTCCTCAGTTTCGTTTTCCTCCACCTTGCTGACAAACTGTCCTACTTCTGTTTCTGGTGGAACTGGACCTTCAAAGTGAGCATGATACCATACCTCCACATTGGGTATTTGCTCCTTCATCCGATGTTTCACGATATACTCTTTCAACTGAGTTATCCAGTACGTGCTGGTATTCCCTTCGGGATCCCAGTGGTAAGGAAACTCAGGGTCTACTAGGGGATACTTCGGCCACCTATTTTGGCATAGGTAGATCATTTTCTTTTTCTCTAGACTCCGAGTGTAAGTCCTCAGATGGGGCAACGACCATTGTTGTAGTAGTTGACCCAATGGGGAGTCAGTCGGAATCAGCCTTCTCGGGGTCTTTTCTATCTCAATACCCGTTCCCTCTTGGAACGTTTCACACTTGCTTTGTCCCTTTCCCATTCTCCACGCTGCCTGCCAACAATCTCCCAGAGATTCCCAACTCAGGGATTTACACTGTCCTCCAGCAGTCGCTGGATTCCCAGAGTTTAAGGACAGTATATCCCTTCTTCTATCCCAAAAGGCAACAAACTCATCTGATATACCCCTGGTCTCCTGGAGACGAAAGGAATGAGGGCGTCCCCACTTCAGGTGATCAACGATACTCCCAGAGCGTCAGGCCGGCTTCTCTCTCTCTTGTTTCCAAGGATCGTCTGCTGAGTGCAGTTACCCCAGGATCCCACTGAGACAAGGGAGGGGCCCCTCTACAATGGGCGCCACACTTACTCAGTCCCTTTTCTCCAGTCGAAATTCCGTTGGGGCCCACGTTGAGTGCCAAATTGTGAGGTGGAAGCAGATAAAAAACCACCAAAAGATTCGTTGATCCAAGGAAAACAAGGTTTTATTCACGTGTCTGCAGAGACGGGTCCCCTCAGGCATTGAAGGAACACAGAGCAAAATTCAGGCAGCATTTTTATCCCCTTACGAGGCCTTGGCTCACATTCTTTCTGTTTTCAAATTGATACAATTATTTCGAAGATTCATACTAGCTCCTTATCTAGCAAAAGTAGTTCTACGGTTTCTGACATCGCAGCACTTTATTACAGTTCCCCATTGTTCTAGCCTTATCTTGTTTTTTTTTTTTCCTCTTGTGCACAAACTGGAACACTTTCTTATTTAGCAGTACTCCTGAGTTTTGAGACACACTTTCTTATTCAATTCAATGGGCCATCCAACATGGCTTCGGTTCTGCTCACAGGAGGATCTGTACATGCATACCCTACACTAAATTATCTTATTTCTTCTTTTAAGATATACATTCAGAGTCATGCTGTTTTAATAATAACTCACAAAATTCTTAAGTCAGCTTTCAATTTATATTTTAACTAGTTATTATGAAACATAATGTATGACATACTTGAGGTCAGCAAAGGCAGATTCTTCTAAGCTGACAGATTGATTCTGCACATATTCACATAATATTTCATCTCCAACAGCTTATTTATGTCATGTATACATTTATACACATGAAGCATATGTATTTGACATATGAAAAAAGTTGCCAAGGACTTAACATTTCTGCTTAATATGAGTCAATATAAAATTAATATTTTGTTCATAATGAAAGAGACTAAGTCAAGCACAGAAAGGAAAACCCACAAGACTTATTCTGGCAATAAACCTCATTGGAAAACATCGTTGTTTATGATTATAATCCTGACTTGCATCTGACTTAATTTATTTTTATGTCACATTCATTTATTTTAGATATTAATAAATAAATAAAAACCAAAATTGATTGAACATGTATAATTAGCAGTCCTTTTTCACATTCATCCTTAAAAACAATATTTCACAGTTCCTCTGGTTCTCTATTAATAAAGTTCAAGACTTCAGAGCAAAATTTGATATTCTCCTTGAAAATAATTGAAAATAGTCAGGATCAGATTGAAGAAACTGATTGACTTTGTTTTTCTCTTAACTTAGCTTGGAATTTTATTTCTTTATCCAATTTTTATGCCTGTCCAGAGATATTTTTTGAAATGGGTGCCATATAAATTGGATAAACATTTAACAAAAGCAGTTCATGATATGTTCCAGAGTCACTAAGGCCATGTTCTTTATGCCATAAGCTTCTCCATCTCCTTTTAGGAACATTATGGTCAATTTGATTTAGTATATTCTATATGGTGATGTTTGTGCATATACAGACTTCATTTTGATGCATAAATACCAACTTTTAATTGAACCATTTAAGTTCAATGCAATGCATACCATTTCTTTGTTAAGCTTTTTACTTTTTTTTTCAATCAGCAGCTTCTGAAAACAAGAACATCAGTCTTTCAATATCCTTTGTATTAGTCTTAATTTAAATGTACTCTATGTTCTAAAAACATATTACCCATAAAAATAGAAATAACAATGCCACAAATCTTTATGAATTGATATTTGAATATTTTTTGTGAAGGCATGCCATTATATTTAGGAGTAATGAGCACATATTAATTCAAGCACTGATTTAGGTTAGCATAATAATAATCCAGAACTGTAATTCCCTGGGGGAAAAATTATACTAACTAGTATGGGAAGAACAACGATAGATAGCATAATGCAAAGGAAAGATTTTTCTGTTGCTTCCTAGCAACATTAAAATATCATTGCAGCATAAAAGTATTCTAGAGACAAATAAACTATAATTTTAATTATAGTAGCTTTCATCCAGTGAATGGAATCATAATTACTTTAGGGGAAATATATTTGAACATTTAACTAAAAATCATTCTTGTGGCAATTAGCATACATTTTTGGGAGGGGACATATCATCATGTTTTGTTATGATTGAGATCATCCACTTTCAAATGCTATTCCAAGAAAACATATTTTCAACACAGATACTTTTATCACTGTAATTCCCCTTTTTTACAAGTTAAATTGTATGTTTTGATTTTCATAGGATGCCGTACATATAATAGACCAAACACTTTCTGATATTAGCCAAATGGTATTTTGCAAACTGGTCTCCTGGGAAACAAGTGCAAGTGATAATAGGACATCATTAATCAATATAAGAAATAATTTGTTGTCAATATTAAATTCTTATCTTCAGGCAATCAGTGCAAATGCAGAATAAAACCTATAAAACAGCCTTCTGTAACTTAGAACCCATTTCATAAGAGAAAGAAAGAACGAGGCCAACCAAGCATGGATAGGAATCTTCATTAGGTAAGTAAAGAGAACTCGCTTTGCAGTTACTGCCTCTGCAGTAGCCAGCCAGCTGGTAGCCTGTGACCAGGTCCATTTTTGATGTTCAGAGGCTGGAGGACCTCTGAGAGGAATATTACAAGGAATATTCCCAACAACTATTGCACAAATTTGCCCGTTTCAACTCAGAGTTGGCTCTGGCCTGTCAGATCCTATGGAGAGGACTAAGGCTTGTCTGAACTCAGTTAGTCGCGAATAGTTTGAATTGGTTGACCATGAGGAGGTAGACAGAGTCCTTGCATCTGCAAATTTGGCCACTTGTATTCTGGAGCCATCTTAAGTTCTCCTAAAAGGTGGTGGTGCTTGATTGAGTGAAAGCAGTGATTAATGTGTCCACATGCAGTAGAGGTTGAATGCAACCTGCCTTGAGGAAGGTGCTAGTGTACTCCCTTCTGAAGAGGCCTCTTTGGGCCAACAATGTTAAACCACTTTTGCCAAGACTCCAACTCTTTCTAAGGAAGATTGACAAGAGAATGGAAAACTTCAGAAGGCCCTGGATGAAGTGGACTCTTTGGTTTTCTGGCTGGTTTCAGGCTGGGTTATAGTAGTGAGGTAACATTGGCTGTACTTGTGGGTGACCTCTAGGGGGCTTGGGATGAGGATGGTGCAACTATGTTGGCTTCTCAGATATCTTCTGGTCTGGGAGTGGAGAGCAGTATTTTGCAGTAGTTCTCCTTTTTTCATGTTTCATTGCAAGTCAGTATTGGCTGAAAGGGTACAACCCTAGGGCTGTTTTGTATTGGGAGCCTTAAGGGTTAAGGTTTCTCAACATTCCTCCTTAACTTTTACCATTAGGCAAGGTTATTAAATAGCATTAAGTGCAGTATCATCAGTATGCTGATAGTTCCATTTACACATATCCACCCTTGCCAGGGCAGATGATGCCATCCAGGTGCCGAGTCAGCGCCTGGAGGCTGTGTGACAAGTCTGAGGAACTAGGTGTGATTCAATCCAAGTCCTTCAAACCATGTGGGTGGCTTTGGACAAGTCAATCTCTCTTAGCCCTGGAAAACAGGTCATTTCTAACTACTTAAGAAAACTCTTGTCAAGAAAAGTACAGAAATTAGTCCAGGCTAAGAATCAACACTGATTCAAGGAGGGGAAAAAAGATTGTAGGAAAAACAATGGACCAGGATTTTGTTTTTGTTTTGCTGTGTATGTTGTATGTGCATGTGTATTTATATGGTTGTAAAAAGATAAGACATCTATGCTTTTTTCATTACATTTTTCCTGTATACATTTGTTCTAACCCTTTGTCTAGAGCTTGACTTTTATATACACAAAACAATTGACCCAACCTTCTGCTTACATTCTTTATGATTTCTTTTTATGAGCTCACTCATTAAAGTAAGGAGAAAACCCTCAACCAAATACTTCTAAACTAAACCATTATACACATCAACATAAATACAATTCAGACTCATTTAAATTATTTCACAATGCATAATCTGAGTGCTTCTATTATATTTCTCACCTATTTTTTCTCTTAAAGTAGCACATTGTCTGAGAACCTAGACTAATGAAATCCTTCTTGTTCTCTTAAATTTAGGGATGAGATCTTCATCAGTACCACTCTGCTTCTTTAGCCATTAAAACCATGTGTGAACCATGAATTTCCTGTGTACTCTTTTCTTTTTTAAAAAAAACTTTATTAATCTTGTATAACTTTAAAAAGTCAAACAATAAAAATATAAATCTTGTAACATCAACAGTTTGTGACATTCCTCGTATACTAATATTTTGTGCATTATTTACATATATATAAAGTTTGTGCAGATATAAATCTTTAACTTATTATCTACTGCTTATCCTTATTTTTTTACAATCCATTTGTCTATCCAACAATCTATTTCTACTCAATCTAGTCATACCATTTTTCCAATATCTTGTAATAGTCAGATTCCTCTGTCTCTTGTAAATTCAAAGTTAATTTGTCCATCTCGGAACAGCTCATTATTTTTTGGATAATCAGTTCCTCTGGTGGTATGCACATATGTTTCCAACACTGGGCAGAGGCAATTCTGGCTGCAGTTAAAATGTGCAAAATTAAATATTTTATATTTCTCCCATATTTCTTTTTGAATATCCCCAATAAAAACAATTCCGGTTCTAATTCTGTTTGCTCACTGGTCATCATCTCTTGTAACCATTTCTGAATTTTTAACCAATATTTTTGAGTCTCCAAGCAGGACTACCACATATGATAAAATGTACCATCTTTCTTTTTATACTTCCAGCATGCCGGATTCGTGTTGGGATAGATTTTAACTTATCTCAAGGGGGGCAAATACCATCTGTAGAACATCTTATAGACATTTGCTTTATATGCTGCTGATTTCATTAATTTATAATTTCTGTTCCTCATACTTTCCCATTCTGTCAATTTCATGTTGCGTCCGGTATTTTGGGCCCAAGATGCATCCTTTAACAATCTCCTCCTCCAAGTCTACTTCCAGCAGATATTTATAATTTTTACAAAAATTATAAATATAAAAAAAATTGTAATTTTTTTTATCTGGGCCTAGTAAAATTTTATCCAGTTGTTGTGGTCTCAAATATACTCCAAAATCTTTTATGTCTTGTTTGCACCTGTTCTGTAGTTGAAGGAATGTCCACCAGTCAATCTGTATCCCTTGTTTTTGGTAATCCTGTATCGGTTTCAAATTTCTTTGTGTATCTAATATATCTTTATATTTTATCATCTTACTCAAATCTAAGTTTTTTGGGTGAATCATTGCTTCAATTGTAGATAGTCAAATTGGGATTTTTATAAAACGTCTTTTCTTAATTTTAATCCATTTTTGTAATGAAGAGTCCCTAATTAAATGCCTATGAAAATATTGTTGTTTTCTGGTCCCTGTTTCCCACAGAAAGGCATGCCATCCTCTTTGCAGGTCATGACCCTCTAAAATTAATATTCTTTTATCACTTAAATTGATCCATTCTTTCCTCCAAGTTAATGCTGCTGTGCTATAATATAACTCCCAATTTGGTCGTGTGAATCCTTCTCTGCTTTTTATATCTTGTAGTGACTTTATTTTTATTCTAGATTTTTTGCCTGACCAAATAAATTTTGTCATAATTTTATTAAGTTCATCAAAAAAGACTTTCTCTAATCTAACAGGGATTGTTTGGAATAAATATAAGAATTTAGGTAAAATAGACATTTTTATGGCTGCTATCCTTCCCAATAATGATAATTGCAATTTGGCCCATAATTCTAAATCTTTTTTTGTTTGTTGTAATAATTTATTATAATTATTCACCTTTATTGTTTTGCAATGTGCCATCAGCCATATCCTTAAATATTTAATTTTCTTTATTGTTTGTAGTCCCGTTACCCTTCCTAATTCTATTTTTTGTAATTCTGTTAAATTTTTGGTTAGGAGTTTTATTTTCTGTCTGTTAATTTTCAAACCTGTCACTTCCCCTATCTTTCTAATTCACTAATTAACTCTTTCCCTCTCTCTATCGGATCTTCTATAAAAAAGACTATATCATCCACGAAGGCTTGTAATTTGCATTCTTCTTTTCTAACTTTCAGTCCCTTTATTCCTGGATTTTGCCTAATTTGTCTTCATAAAATTTCAAGTGATAATATAAAAAACAGAGGAGATAAACGGCAGTCTTGTCTAACTCCTTTCTCTATTTTTCAACTCTGAGTATTTTCCCCATTAACTATAATATTAGCTTTTTGTGTGGAATATATTGTTGTTATTATGTTCTCAAATTTAGTGCCTTGTGTTGGATCACAGGTAATGAGACATGAGATGGAGTCAGCTCAATAACAATCTCTTTATTTCTCTAACGGGTCTGGCTGCTGCAGCTTTGGCAACTCCTTTTACGACTGGGCTGCTCGCAGCTATAGCCAGTGATGGCTATACAATTTACCATCACTGAAGACCAACCAATTACAAGTGAGTATGTTAATACATAACACCTAAATTAATATTGTAAATTTGTTGTATCATGAATTGCCAATTCAGGTTATCAAATGCTTTCTGGGCATCCAGAAAGGCAAGTGAAACTTGTTTCTCTGAATGGGCTTCATAGTACTCCAAAGTGTCTATTACTATCCTCAAATTATTCCTAATTTGTCTACCTGGCAGAAATCCATTTTGGTCTGAATGGATATTCAGAATTCTCTTCAACCTATTCGCTATAACAGTGGTAAATATTTTATAATTGATGTTCAACAAAGAAATTGGTCTGTAGTTTTGAATTAGTCTGGCATCTGTACCCTCCTTCAGGATCAGCGAAATAAGTGCATCCCTCCATGAATCCGGCATCCTGGCTTCTTTCAAGAACTTATATAGGTCTACCATCAGTGGTCCTACTTGCTCTTCCATTATTTTTGTAAAATTCTCCTGGGAGACCATCAGGTCCAGGTGTTTTATTATTTGTCTGGTTCCTAATTGCCTGTTTCAATTCTATTATAGTTTTATCCTTAATTAGATTTTCCTTCAGTTCTTCTGCTATTATTAGGCCTCTTTCCTCTCTCAAGTAATCTCTTATCTGATCTTCATCTACGTCCTCCCTTTTATACAAATTTTCAAAATATTGGTGTACAATCTCTTTCTTTCTTTCTATTGTATGTTGATATTCTCCGTTTTCTCCTGTAATTGGTAAATTGTTCTTTTTCCTTTCTCTTTCTTAAGCCTATAGGAGAGCCATTTTCCCGTTTTCTTTGCCTGTTCAAAGAATGTTTGTTTAACTGCTTTTAGATTTTTAACCATTTCTTCTTGTTCCACTAAGTTAAGTTTATGTTTATTTAAAAACAATTGTTCTTTTACTTTAGTATTTTGTGGTGTACTTTGTAATTGAGCCTCTAATTTTTTGTTTCCTGCAAATTGTTTTATTGAGCACATCTTTCCTTATTCTTTTTTGCTGCATAAGATATTATGATCCCACAAGTGACTGCCTTCATAGTATCCCATAGGTTTTGTGTAGAATGTATGTTAGTGGTGGAATTCAATTTTTTTTACTACCGGTTCTGTGGGCATGGCTTATTTGGTGGGTGTGGCTTGTGGTCATGTGACTGGGTGGGTGTGGCTTAGTGTCATTTGACTGGGTGGGAGTGGCCAACTCAATGTCACTCACATCAAGGGGGTGCCTCACCTGGCCCCTCCCCTCCCAGTCATTCCTTGTCACCCAGCCTCAACTTATCTATAGTTCTGTAAAAATGTTGTTCACCTTTTTTGACTTTATTATTTGCATACTATAGATGTACTTTCATGGACCACTGAAAGGAGGAGATGGCTCACATGCTTTACTCAAGAGTGTGATAGGCAACAGGCTTTTAAGGGGCTGCCACAAAGAAAGGGGACAATGTATTTTCCAAAGAAGCAGAATACAAACAAGAAGCAATGGATGGAAACTGAACAGAGAGAAGCAACCTAAAACTAAGGAGAAACTTCCTGTGAGTGAGAACAATTAACCAGTGGAACTGCCTGTCTCCAGAAGTTCTGGGTGCTCAATCACTGGAAGTTTTTAAGAAAAGAATGGACAGCCATTTCTCTGAAATGGTATAGGATTCACCCCAAGGTCCCTTCTAAGTATTATTCTGACAGCTTTCCCAGGATTTCTACTCAGAGTTTGGCATCCTCAGTTTTCTTGCCTGAGCTGGCGGTTGGACTAGAAAACCTCCAAGGTCCCTTTCAACTCTTGTTAAACACATGTGTACTTTATGCTCTGGACTATTGACATTGAATGCATGTAAATCCTGAAAAATATGTGGTAGCCCTGGGCAAAAGAAAGGCAGAAAAATCACTCCAGGTGTAGGGACAGTGTAAAATATTAACACTTGATGAATAATGGAACAATTAAATATAATAGCACAGAGTTTCATCTCTTTCTCTCTATTTTTTTCTTTCTTTCTCTACCTTCCTCTTTCTTTCTTCCTTTCTTCTTTCTTTCCTTCCTTCCTTCCTTCCTTCCTTCCTTCCTTTCTTTCTTTCTTTCTTTCTTTCTTTCTTTCTTTCTTTCTTTCTTTCTTTCTTTCTTTCTCTCATACACACACACACACACACACACACACACACACACTCTCACACACAGATACACACACAGAGCACTTAACAGACAAGTATTTTGGAAGCAGCTCCTTTAAATTTCTCCAAGGCTTGAGTGGTTTCTTTTATGTTGCAAAAGTGCTCCAAGGCTCGATTCATCCCCACCCCCTCTTTCTTCCTTTTCCCCTGGGAGAAAGAGGACATGGGGAATGGAAAGTTAGGAGACCAATCGCAAGTGAGCGACCGGGCAACTGAGTTGGGGGCGTGGCCAGCCAGGGATTGCCACTGGTTCGGCAACCCATGCCAAATAACCACTACCAGTTCACCCGAATAGGTGCGAACCAGTCGAATACCACCTCTGATGTATGTTGTTTATTGTTTTCCTTTTTAAAAAACTGGTTAATTCTTGTTTAAATTTCCTAACAAATTCCGTAATCTTTTCATAATTGAGTATTTAGAGTCCATCTTCTCCTTGTTTTCCTCCTACCTTTCCAACTTATTTTGAGTGGATTGTGGTCAACCCAAAAATTTGGTAGTATGACTGTATCTTCCATATCTTTTTCTATTTCTGCAAATAGAAATTTGCAGAAATAGAAAAAAGACATATCAATATGTGATCATGATTGATGTGGATTAGAATAGAAGGTAAATTGTTGTTTTTCTGGGTTTAATTTGCTCCAGATTTTGTACCTAAAATAAACTTAGGATACTTTTTTGCCACTTGTGAGCACATACACCAATTCCATCACATACTGTACACATACATATGAAATACTCTCCCATTTGTTCATGTATATGTAAAGAATATAAAAAGATTTTTTTTAACTGATATGTTTTTGGCAGCATGCTACGTTATCTCTCGGTGCAGGAAAACAGCGAACCACAGATATTACCAGAAAATGTTAAGATCCTGGGATGTATTCAAATCATCTTCTTAGCATGTAATTTTTGCTTTAATGCTGCATAGCATTTGTGTCCATGGAGATGATTTTGCAATGCAAAATACAAATAGATCGAAGTCTATACATCGAAATACATAAGCATCCATAAAGAAGTTGTTTGGGTAAGATCAGCCAACCTATTTAAATACTTTTCAATAATACGAACTTCCTTGTGATTATAATCAGTGACTGAGCCTTTCGAGACCTCATAATATCTGAGGAAACAAATTGAAAAATCAAACCTTTATTTAGTACAGTCCCTCAGCAATTTTGTGAAATGTTTTTTTTGTACTCAGAAGATAGCATAAGTCTTATTGAACATGAGAAAATGAGGGGGGGAATCATTTATACTTTATGACTTTATAGTTTATTTCTAGAGATATAATATTATTTCATGAGAGATGCTCCTCCATCAGCTAGAAATGAATAATAATAATAGTAATGTGACTTTTCCACTTTGTTTGAACAGGGTTCAGGATTCATTTAGAGTACAATGGAATAGTTTCAGTTTCTGTAAATCAGTAAGCTATCAGGAGTCACGTGTGAAGGTACAGCACATGCAGAAACAAGAGCCACTACATTTTGCTGAGATTGTGCCAAGTAAAAGTGTATTAAACAGGAACATTAATTATTTTACTGGAATATTAATCTACAATTCCCTTTTGCCCCTTATATCAAGATTTCAGAACTTGTACATACAAATTTTAGTGGCCTGTTTCCAGAGACCATTATAAGCCACATAAAATATGCTTCTCTCTCTCTCTTTCTCTCATGACAGACATTCTCCTTGTCTTTGGCTTATACATATTTATATTGCCTTTCACTTTTTTCTCAATAGCTTTTCAGGTAAGCAACACAAAACTGAGATTACACAGACCAATGCCAATGTTGGTATTCATAAACTGTGATTGTACAGTTGATGTTTTCGAAAGACACACACCATAGAGTTCTAAAGTGCTTTTTTTTCATTCAGCTTTTAATTAGTTGACATCAACTTGGCCCGAATATACCATATTGCGTTTCTGGAAGTAATTTTCCTTTCAAGTAAATGAATGGCAGTCAAGCATATGCATGAACCCATTGAATGTAATGCCTGTGTTTAATCATTCAGAACAAGTGCTAACTCTTATGATAAGTGGAATTGAAAATACTGATTTAATCACACTGCCCCCTCGCCAGTGAAAGTGTCCAAATGAGAAGCATTGAATTTCTCCCTTTTGTGCCTCTGTCTTTCCTTACGCCCTGTCAATTTGTATCCAGAACTCATCAAAGACATTTGAGGCTTGACAAGTGATGGACCTTCCCCCATTATTTACAAAGTTGACAATCGACAGATGAAATGCACTTCAGTGATAGGAGGGGGCCAATGGTGGGATTCAAAAATAATTACTACCGGTTCTGTGGGACTTGGTGGGCATTGCTTGGCTTGGTGGGCATGGCAGGGGAAGGATACTGCAAAATCCTATTCCCACCCTACTCCAGGGGGAAGGTTACTGCAAAATCCCATTCCCTCCTCATCCCACTAACCTGCTTTCCAGCTCCGTTCTCCTGTGCAGGGCAACAAAAGAAGACCCAGCCGATCATCTGGGACCCCGGAAGGCAGAGAATAGATGGGGGTAGGGCCAGTCAGAGCTGGTATTTGCCGGTTCTCTGAATTACTCAAAATTTCCACTACCAGTTCTCCAAAACTGGTCAGAACCTGCTGAATACCACTTCTGGAGCGAATCCTTCATTGTGTGATGTGTCTGAAGGTACCAAACTACTTGGCATCACAGAAATTATTGTTGTTATTCCAGAAGTAGAGTCATTGATATCAACAGTACATAAATTCTGTTTTCTCATTGACTGCTGCCACTTTCTGAAACAGCTTACCTTCAGAGATATGGACTGCCCCAATTTCTATAAAAATGGACTGAATGCTGGGTTTTGTACAGAGTTTGGGGGCACTGATGGTACAAGGTATCAACAAAAAAGATACTCCTTTGGTCTTTTTAGCTGCCAAAAAAAGAGGAATGGGGGAAAACAAGGCATTATTGAAATGCTCAGATAATCACCCTGGCAGCCCAAAGTTGTCGGAGCATAAGAAGGTTATTGGAGAGCATGATGGATGACTCTTGGAGATGAATGTGTCCCACTGGAAAAGTCACATCCAGGGGGTGGGGGGAAGACCAGGGTCAAGGGAAACGTGTATGATGTAATTTAGTATCGGCTGCATCCAGCTTATGCCAATGTGGCCACTCCTAATAAATCAGTTTACATTTCTCTGAAATGCAGCTAGAGACTTTTTATTTGAATGAGGGTGGATTTGTTGGAGTCCTGACACAAGGATTATTTAGTAATAGTGAGATACACTCTTGTTGTATCTTACTTTTTTATATTGCTTGCTTTTGATTGTAAACAAATTTGGGTTTACTGAGGCACGCAACATGTAAATCTTAAATAAATAAGTAAATACATGCATACAGTACACCAATTATCTACATGATTCCTATGCTCCTTTTTGAAAATCTAGGGTCAACATGAAAGAGCCAGAGTATTAAATTATGATTTCCACAATTTCCAACCAGCTTAATTAAAAACAGGAAATTATGCAACTGTAATCTGAGACATCTGAAGAGCATTATGTTAAGGAAAAATGCTCCGTTCATTTAAAAATATTGATATAGCCCGCCAAGATAAACAAAGCACACCCATTACTTTGAATTCCTGCTCCTTGAAAAATAATCAATTTTTCAAATAAAGTTTGAAAATAATGGGGTTTCAAAAGACAAATATTATTTTCTTATCCCAGAATATCCTGTAACATTATCTGTATCTTAATGCCCTGTCCCCTGAAGTTTTGAAGTAATTGAATAAAATATGTTTTTTTGAAAGGAAGATGAAATCAAAGCAACACAAAGGAGACACAAAGGAGACATTTCCAGCTACCTGCAGCTCTGTATTTTAGTAATAATATTACTAAATTACACACAAATACAAAAGCCTCCTGATGTCCAAACTTTTCAACTTCAAATTGAAGGTACGGTTCCAGATTAAGTTTACAAGAATCCAAAGAACCAGGAGATGGCAGCAGAGGGAGGGAAAAAAAACCTGTAATTCTTTCCTGCCATCTGGTGGCCCTGTGGAGTTTTGCAGCCTTTGTCTGGTAGCCTATAAAAGGAAATAGGGAGACCCGTATCCTGAAACTCTAGACTCCTGATTTACAATATATGATAACATTACATATCCTGAACAACAAGTTGGAAGGGATCTTATAGTAGTCCACCCCTTTCTCAAGCAGAAGACCCTATAGCAGCGGTGGTTAACCTTTTTGGACTCCTGTGCTAAAAACTGTGTGCATGCTTGCATGCCAGCATCCAGAAGGCAATGTGAATGCCGCCCCCCATACTTCCTGTGCATGCACACACAATCCCCCCTCCCCGCTGCCCCCTTACCTGCACTGCATCTCATAGCTGATTTTTGACTGGTTTGAGGCCTTTTTCAGCCTCCCAGAGGCTTGAAAAAAGCCTCTGCAGGCTTTGCAGGACGAATAATAGGCCTGTTTTGTCATTTCCTGTAAGTAATGAAACAGGCCTATTATTCGGCATGCAAAGCCTGCAGATGCTTTTTTTAAGCCTCTGGGGGGCCAAAAAAGGCCTCAAACCAGCTGAAAATCAGCTGTGAGGCATGCGCATGCACAATGGGGTAAGTTTGCCTACAGCTAGAGTGCCAACACAAATGGCTCTGCGTGTCACCTGTGGCATATGTGCCATAGGTTCGCCATCACGGCCCTATAGCATTTGAGACAATCTCTCAGTCTTATGCAAAGTTTGTTGTGGAAGCAAAACTGCAGTTTAGTTGACAACTATTCCTTTTGGTTTTTTGAGTATAAATTTCTTCCATTGAAGAAATAGCTGCAGCTAATCATTTTGCTGTCGGTCAAGTTTAACAAAAGTTACATCTAAATTGAATCTCTTTTTCCAGTTTATATATAAAATATATAAATATATATTCAGAAATATATGAAAATTAGCCAAAACTAATGTCAGATTTTGGAATAAGCACATTTTTTTTGTCCAGCTGTAATTGCAGAAATTATTGTTGATGTTACATTTAACCAGAATTGTTTGAGCAGAATGTTCTGTTAGTGCATTGCACTAAACCAGTGATTGGTTTGGTTTTGCCTTTGGAGGTGCTTTATTTAACCTAATGATAGTAGGTTATGAGTTAGTGTACTGTGTGAAACCAACAAATTAGGGTTTTGGTGAACAAACTGCAAGCAACAAGCAACAGAACTTATGAATTCAGTACAGAGTTCCAGAAAGAGCAATAGTTGTGTGTTTGCTGAACGCCTGTAGACCTATCATCTTAAGATTTCTAAGAATGAAAAGTGGCATACCAATATATTAAATAAATGGATAATATGCTTTTATCTGGAATATCTCCAGGTACAAGAGGATAAGTTCATCTCTGAAACTCTGGAAAGTTGGTTCTGGTCACTGTAGATACCTTTGTGCTTTATTGACCTTCATGGATATTATGAAAATATATATAATTACAGCAATAGCAATGACTGGAGATAGCTCTCAAAAGAAAAGGAACATATATGAATGAAAATACAAGACAAAAGATAACTCTTTAGAAAAATTATTTAAAAAACGGTAGACACAACTACATTTTTATAGATAGAAACGGTTTCAAAACAATTTAGAACTGTATACCATAAAAAAGAATTGAATTAAAGGCAGGCATACTAAGTAAACATGAGTACAATTACAAAAAATATCTTTTAAAAGGGGCATGTGTAATATATTGTGAAAGGAAGAGAGAAAAGGGGAGGATGAGGAAAGAGACCAAAAAAAAATGGATAAACAAATAAACTGTTGGAGAATCAAAACCAATCACTTTGTTTTGAAAAGTGCAAACAGCACTTATCTGTTTCAAACAAAAAAGCCAAAGATATATTGGGATAAGCATCCCAAGGCTTCAGCGGTATCTTTTTCAAGCCATTATAATATCAAAATTATTTGGAACCTGTCACAAGAGAAGTTAATCACACAATATCATCAAATACATCACGCTGTGTAACGATGTGGTACACATCACTTGCCCCCATTATTCTACCAACAGTTGTCCACACCAGTGTTGGTGTTCGACTGATTCTGCCCAGTTCTGGAGAGGTGGTGGCAGTGATGAGCAGTGGAGACTGAACTGGTTCTCTTTGCTGCTCTGTGTTTGGGCCCCCCCCCCCCCCCCGCCCCCATACTCACTTTTATGGCCAGAATTCAAAGCGCAGCTGTTTTGCATGGCGCACAATAGTGCCACGCGGCAGCTGCTGCAGCGACCAGCATTGTGCAGACTTGCAGGAGGCAAGTTAGAACGCCTCTGTGCCTGCGCATAGTGCGTTTTTGGCATGCACATGCACACAAAGTGTGCATGCACACAAAGCACGGCCACCAAGCCACACCCACCGAACAGGTGGCAACTTTATTTGAATACCACCACTGGTCCACACGTTCTGATCAGTAAGTGGTCCTTTTGTACTCTGAAATCTAAATTCCCACTCTTCTTTCCTTTCTTCATCAGATAGTGTCTTCATCAAGATGCTATTTGGTTTTTCCAATTGTACCTAGCATTGTCCTTTAACCTAGCCTACTAAATTCTTTTTGCACATGTAACAGGTGAAGCTCTGCAGAAGATTTAATATTAAAATCCAGAGATGCTTGGATGAGTTAAAATTCTATTCATATTTTCCTCTGTGCTAGTATGCATGGTTCCAGAATTTGGTAAGGATTTTAGCCTCTTTTTTATTAAAGAACCATTGTAACATGGATTTATATAGTTATTAAAATATTATCTATGACTTACAAAACCTTCTATGATTTAGAATGAGGTTATTGGTGACTGCTTTCCTCATGGTATAATTCTTTGCTGAAGGTAGGCTATTTTCTTTGCGCATATCATTTTGTCAGTAGACTGTTATTTTTTTTTATTGAAGCAAACTTTTAGAGTTGAATTTTATTGGGACATGTTATTTGTTTCTAACTGATATACTTTAAATTGTTGAGTATTAAAGTTTTATCTACCATAGCAGAGGTGGTATTCAGCAGGTTCTGACCAGTTCTGGAGAACTGGTAGCGGCAATTTTGAGTAGTTTGGAGAACTGGCAAACACCATCATCTGACTGGAGATTTTACAGTATTGTTCTCCTGCCACACCCACCAAGCCACGCCCACAGAACCGGAAGTAAAAAAAATTGAATCCCATCACTGTACCATAGTTCTTTTATTTCCAATGTATTGCCTATCTAATTTAATTCTAATTTTGCTGGGATTACAGGATATAAATTTAATAACTACTGTATTTTAATTAATTAGCAAAACCCGGAATGTATCAAAATCCATTCTGAATATTCACTATTTTTTAATCTGAATGCTGCAGCCAAGTTGAAAATTCTTCAAACATACCTTGACATCTCTTTTCTTGGACTCTTCATCCCCATTGATACTATAAATGTTCCTTTGCAGTTTTTTTATTTATTTTTTTTCCCACTATGATTTCAATTTTATGTAATCCAAGGAGGCATGTATAGACTACTACTACTAATAGTAGTAACTATTGGTCCCTTTCAGCTAACAACAGAGTTGAAAGGAACCTTGGAGGTCTTCTAGTCCAACCCCCTGCTTAGGCAGGAAATCCTATACCATTTCAGACAAATGGTTGTCCAACCTCTTCTTAAAAATGTCCAGTGTTGGAGCATTTACAACTTCTGGTGGCAAGTTGTTCCACTGATTAATTGATTTAACTGTCAGGAAATTTCTTCTTAGTTCTAGGTTGCTTCTCTCCTTGGTTAGTTTCCATCCATTGATTCTTGTTCTCCCTCCAGATGCTTTGGAGAATAGCTTGACTCCCTCTTCTTTGTGGCAATCTTTGAGATATTGGAACATTACTATCATGCCATTGCCATCCTGTTCTTCCTTTTATTAAATTAGACGTACCCAGTTCCTGCATCCATTCTTTGAATATTTTAGCCTCCAGTACCCTAATCATTTTGTTGCTCTTCTCTATACTCTTTCTGGAGTGTGACAGGAAACATGAAGCTAAATTAAACTCATAAATTCCTTCTCTAAGGATTAAATAAATTTTGGAATGGCAAGAGACGTAGGACAAGGTCAGAAGTAGCCTTTGGTAGTAGGCCTTAACGACACATAACATTCACATATTTTCTTTTTAATCAAGTCCTTTGTAAACAAGGACTCATTTATTGAGTTTGCTCTCAGATACATGAGTAGTTTCCAGGATTTCACAATTTCCATGAAAAGAAGATTGAAGGTACTTTCAACATTCTTGAACCATTTTATCAGTAATACTACAGACTAAGGAATTACATGTAATTCTTGATTTACAATAGTTCATTTAGTGATCGTTGAAAGTGACAATGCCTCTGAAAAAAGGTAGTTATGATATACCCTCACCAACCACCATCATATACATCAATGGAAACACACACACACACACACACACACACACGTGTGTGTGTGTGTGTGTGTTTAGTTTCCTGCCTTCCCACTTCCATAATTCCCAAACAATTTATTTCCTTTCTTCCCTCCCTCCCTTCTTCCTTCCTTCCTTCCAAATGGATTCCAAACAATGAAGAGACCTTTGGGAGACCCTTTTTTTTTTACATCAAGGTTCAGGATATGAAGATTCATGCCTGCTTTTTCAGGTTTCTTCTCCCTCATAATAGATAAGAGGCTTGATTGTCTACCAACTCTAGAACAACACATTGGGTTGTGATTTTTATACAGTTGGAAGCTGAATTAGGAAATTAAGAAAATAATTAGCAAAACTCACTGAGGAACATTTAGTTGCAGCTCAAGCATTTTATCCTTTTAAGTTTACTTAAGCTCCTAACCCATCTTCACCTTTTCTGTTTCTGACCTTTATCATCTTTTGTCTTCCTGATAACTTTTTGCCATTTTACTTTGTATTAAAGTTTGCAAGAGATTTGTTGCATGCTTTAAAAAAAAAAAATGAAGTGCTTCCTCTATGAAACACTCTTCCCTTAGCTCTTCCATGGATGAGCCGTTGCTTCCTCTGTTTTAGGCATGACGGGGTATTAATCTCACATCCAGCACAAACCAGCTCAGTGTGCAGATGCCAAATACCCACTGATCACTGACTGTACTCGTCAGTGTAAATAAAACCATTTAATAAGCTCAACACATTCCAGTGGCTGCCCTCAAAAAGTCTCTGGTGGAACCAGCAAACTTGTAGGAAATTGGAAACAAACAAACAAAAAACCCATTCAGTCAAGACAGTCCAGCTTCATCACAATTTCTAAGAAGTCATTCTTAAGAAAGAAGTTTTAATAGATTGCCAACATGACAAGGCAGTGCCTGAAGGACTTTTTTTAGATTCATCATCACTTTTCTATTTAACTGCTCAAAAGCCGGCTGTTGGAATAAAGCCCAAACATATTAGTAAACCTCAATGTTTTTGTAATGCAAATATTCAAAACCAATTTGGATACCATCTACACCAGAACTCTTTCCTGTTTCTGAAATTCTGCTTGCAGGTTCTCCAAAAAGCATTTGCAGGTAATAGGTATGCTGTAATTGATAAAATATCCACAATAATAGATGCTGGTTTTAGTACACAAATATATTAAATATATATATATTTAAAGTATGAGAGAAGAAGGAAGTTCAGGAAAGGTCATGTGTTTTTAGTAACCCATGAGAATTGGACATTTTAATTGTTTTTAGGACTTTCTGTCTGGAAGCTTGTTCTTCACGTACATGTATAAAACTCAGCTTCATTTCTCATCTCATAAATACCCTATCCACCTTTTCTGAACAACGTTACTTAAGCTAAAGGGACAGTAGTACTGCACTTTTGTTATATGCATCTATTGTTCAGAAGCTGTATTTACACTATTTACACTGTACTGCACTTTTGTTACTTGCATCTATTGTACAGAAGCTGTATTTACACAATCGAATAATTTAATTAATTGAATTTATTTTGAAGGGAAATAACTTCATGATAATAGATTGGGCTTGGAACATGTGTTCCAAAAATAAGATAAGTAACAAATATTTAGGCAGAATTTATACTCTATTTCATTTAACTTCCAGTTGGTGCTTCAAAACCTGAATATCTATATTAAATTTCACAAATGTTGCTGAGTTGCTGTGTTATCCAATCACAAAAGTAATGTATTTTCATTACTTTTCATAACCATCAGTATGTTTTCAAAAATTTGACTTTGGGATAATTGGAGCACCATCTTGTTTAAGTATTAAGTTGAGATATTTTAGGAGGCCTATGGCAGCAAAAGAAGGAAGTCGGGCTTTGGAGCAGAGAAATAGCAAGTAGGAAAAAGTTACCTGTTCCCTTTCTCCATCAGCACTTCTCATGTGAAAATTAAAGCAGGGGTATCAAACGCGAGCCGGATAGGTTACATGCAGGCCACATCCTTCCCAGCTCCATGGAGGGGGAAGACATTGCAATATGTCATGTGACAGCAATGTGACACTGCAAGTTTGACACCCATGCTCTAAAGCAATCATATGTTTGACAACTGGCCTCAAAACTCAGATGAAAGCAGATACATAGAACATACCAGTGGTGGTATTCAGCTGGTTCGCACCGGATCGGGGGAACTGGTAGCAAGAATTTGGTGTGGGTTGTCAAACCGGTAGTAAGTTCTGGCTGACCACACACCCCACCCGGTCACCCTCCCGCCCGATGCTCGCTCACCCCGCCTGCCTGACATTCACCTAAGGTATTCCTTTTTTTCCCCTCCGACAATCAGCTGTAGATCAGATCAGCTGTATTGGGATTCCCCTTGCTGAGGCCCAGGAAGACAAAAAATGGAGTGAGGAGCTCAAGCCCCCCCCCTCCATTTTTTGCCTTTCAGAGCCCCAGAGGAGACTTACAGGAGAAAAAACGCTCCTCAGAGACTCTTCTTAGGCTTGGAAGCTCCCAAAATGGAGCTTGGAGGGGTGCTGCGTGCCTCTCCCATGCTCTGTTCCTTTTCTTCCAGAGCCTTAGAGGAGCTCTAGGGGAGCAAAAACAACCCCCCCCAGAGGCTCCTCTGTGGCTAGGAAGCTCCCAAAAATGGGGGGGGCTGCAAAAAAGCCACGCCCACCCAGTCACATGGCCACGCCCACCAAGCCACGCCCACAGAACCGGTAGTAAAAGTTTTTTAATCCCACCACTGGAACATACAGTTAGTCCCATTTTTTTAGTAATATATGTATGTGTTTTAGGGAGTAACACATTTCTAGTTCTTATGGAAACAGTCACGTTTTTCCAATAAAGGAGAATATTTGTAGCTCAGGGTTGAAATTAGGGTTCATTGGTGTTCTCTGAGCTTGGTTGTTTTCTTGCAGATATTTCATCACCCAAACTAGGTCACATCAGCAGTGCTGATGCTGTTCCCTCATTTGAGTAATGAAACATCTGCAAAAACATCTGCAAGAACCAAGCTCAGTGACCAAGGACCCCTCTGTGAATATTTTTTTTCCACAGAAGTCAAGATATAATTGATGGAGCATAAGCAGTCACCCAAAGAATGGTAAAGATAGAAAGTCAGAAATTTCAGTGGGAGAAAGATGGTTGGCAAGCAGTGATGCAGGAAGACAGGTAATAAAAGTTTCTGCTTTAAAATAAAATGTCACCAAGATAAATTGCAAGAATAGAAGTGAATCTCCAGAATCCAAGATAAAAAAAATGGGGGTTATTTAAATCTTTTATCTTTACAGGGTCTGAATGAAATAATGTTTTAACTGGAGTAGATCAGATGTTTGCATAGATTTCCAGATGAGTAAAACACTTCAGGAATATGAGAACGAAGACCAGGCAGGGGTGGGATTCAAAATTTTTAACAACCGGTTCTGTAGGCATGGCTTAGTTGGTGGGCATGGCTTGGTGGTCATGTGACTGGCTGGGCGTGGCCAGCTCAACATCACTCACATCGAGCCACACATCTCCACGCCCACAGAACTGGTTGTTAAAAAATTTGAATCCCACCCCTGGGTATATTATTATGTTTGAGTTTACTGCTTGAAGCTATTTATAAGGCTACACATAAATAAATCTCCTCCAATATTTTTTTTCCACAAAAACAACTACTGAAATGAAGATGGCTTTTCCTTGATACCTAAGGAATAAAACCTAATATTTCTGTATTTCAAACATTTATTTGAAACAGCAGTCATAGCAGAAGTTAAGTTAGACATTACAGCAACAACGTAAATTAGGCCATAAATGCTATTAATGAATGCTGCAAGTATTGCCTGGTATTAAGAGTGGATATAGGAATGAAAAGGGAGTTTTTGAGCTGGTTTTTCAGATAAAGCACCATTGGAGTCAAAGTAAGATAATCAGGTCTACAAACAACAAAATAGATGTACTGCAATATGTCAGCAAACAAAATGAAGGCTGTCCACTTTAAACAAACTATTAAAATTCAGCCAAGAAATGAGGTCAGGGACTCAAACTGGAGATATTGGCCGTTGTTAGAGGAGAAGGTTAAGTCAATGTTTGTTCATTGCTACAGATATTCTGATGTCTTTAGGAAAGACAATCCAGAGCTTTGAGCTTCAAGTAAGTAAAAAGGCCAAAGCAATTAACTGATAAAAAGATAGCAGGGCCAAAGTTAACCTGATGGTGAGAGTTGTGGTTTTTTAAAGACTAAAAAAAAAAGGAGACCTGTCACTTTGCCTATGCTGTTTTTCTCTTTGTATTGCAACTTTTGTCAACTGACATTGTCATGCTAAGTAAATCCATGAAGTTGTACCAGCAGAGCCTTTTCAGCTGTGGCACTCATTCTCTGGAAGGTCACTTCCCCCTGAAGTTAGACTGGCCTCATTTAAATTTAAAACTAAACGGCTGTGATAGCCTGACCCACAGACGAACTCAATACAGAAGCCTGATGATAGCAGATGAGATTCTGCCGAAACGTTGCTAAAACTTTAAAAGCACTACAATTAAATTTTTTTTAATTGTAAAATCAATAAAATTTGTTTAAAAAATAATAATAAAAGCACTACAATGACGTGGGATAATATCCGAAGGAAGCTGAACAGCATACATGTAAGTACCCGCGAAAACTTATATATGTGTGTGTGTGTGTGTGTGTGTGTGTGTGAGAGAGAGAGAGAGAGAGAGAGAGAGAGAGAGATACCGACTAAAAATTATGTCAAACCAACTTTACTATGTTCAAAGTATTTAATTGTTTTGTTCAGTAAAATATTTAAATTTTTTAAAAAGGTGAATGACCCCTCTCTCACCACCAAATGCAGCCTAAATCTACTTTACAGGAACAAAAAGACTGAAATTACAAACAGATTATTGGTTACAACTGAGGTGTCAAGCAACTTTGTACTCAAAGACAGATGAAATAAGATAAGCATGCATGTTAGAAAAATATGCACTAAGCAATTTCTTATCTCTTACCATGTGGTGTGCTAGGCTGTACCAGTTGCTCAATCATCTCTGTTTTTCCTACAAAGCCAAAACTGTTTGCTGTTCACTATAACAGCATATAGGTAATTCTTGGCTTATGACCCTAACTGCGACCAGAATTGCTATCCCTAACCCTTACCCTGAAAAAGACAGATAATTAGCAAATTAACTATAGAATGTTACTTTTCCCTCACTGCAGACCACTAAATTGGGTATTTTAAAAAAAAACAACCCAGGGCTCTCCAAACTTGCAACTTTAAGACTTGTGGACTTCACTTTTCAGCCAGAAGTCCACAAGTCTTAAAGTTGCAAAGTTTGGACTCTATTTTAAATGAAGTAGAGTCAGTTGCCCTAGATCCCAATCAAGGAGGGAGCCCCATCCAAAATAACTAATAAGGAAAAATATAATCTCAAAAGTTATTTCAAAAGAAGAAAAACTTGAGTTTTCCTTAGGGATAAACATATTATTGCAATTATATTAGCAGATGCATTTTACAAAATTAATTCCTGTTTGATCCACAGATATAGAAATAAACCTTTTGATGAAAAAGAGGTTAACCATTTGGATTGTGATCTGTTTTTGAAATTTCTTTGCTCCTAAATTACCATTAGTAAAATAATTATATATGAGACTTAAATATCCATATATTGATGCATGAATATTGCCAGTTTGGGATCAGATTGGGCTAATCCTTATTTTATGGAATTGTTTTCCATGTGTACTATATTGGAATAACAATTTACACATGATATGGAAATTGAAACTGAAAACTCATTTAAATGCACAATAATATAAATCATTTTATTGCACTTTATGGCACTACTTAATTCTTTTAGACTCAATTACTAGAGTGTTAACATTACTGTATTTGATTATATTTGTTTATTTGAAAAATATGTGTCATGTTGGTAGATTTCCCATCCATGGATCTCTGTCATCTGGTCTCTCCTCTATTCCTTATATTATGTATAGTCTTGGCAATCTGAAACTGTGATAAAATAGAAAATAAACTGAAGTTAAAAAGAGAAGGAAAAGGAAAAGTAAAGAAATGTGATAAATAAATAAAGACTAACAACGAAAGTGATCTGGAGGTATGATAGACAGAATAAAACTCTAATTTGGTGAAGAGTAGTTGTGAAAAATGTAAAGACACTTTAAAGATAATTGAAAAAAAGTTTTGGAATGAAACCTGCCATTATTGTAGAGCTTTGAATTGCAAATTGCAAAAAGGGATGCGGTATTTTAAACCTTCTAGGCAGATAATTTCTTTGAAATGTCTCTTATTAAAAGACAGAAATGATAGGCTGAACTTCCTGACATGTGCTAGTTTGTCCCGATAGGAAGTTCTTACTCCTTCTGTTAAGGACTTCTTCCTTCAGCTCAGCCCTAGTAAAAATAGGAAAGAGTAGTGCTTTGCATCTTCCTGCTCAGAGCTCAAAAATTTAGAATATATCACTTCTTAAACCAAATCCTGAATTTATAAAGAGACAAGCTATACAATCCCACAGTCTTGCACTTGTGAAAACCTTTTAAACTACAAAAGGGTTAACATATAAACAATTCACTGAACCAGGGAAATGTAGGAATGGAAAGAAAGAAAATGATCTCATAAAAAATTCCAAGTGAAATCTAAATAGCCCAACTGAGTTACTTATTAGCTTATGTAATAATAAGATACTGGCTGTGCACCTAGTCAGAGAGAGAGAAAAAAATCTGCCTCTTGTTTTGCTGTAGTTTTAATTTTGCCCTTCTTTTTTCTCCTTACAAGCATTATTCAGTTTCACAAAATGTGGAAGAAAAATGAAAACCAATTTCTTGGAGAGACTGATGGCTGAACAAGCCAAATGTTCCATCTTTGATATCATGGATCTAACCAGCGATTCAACAAACTAATAAGCAACTAAGCCCACCATCTAACAACCCCCATTTTCATACAATGGCAAACAATGTGTTTTTTTCACAAATTCACGACTGCCAAGACAAAAGAGCACCACATAGCAACAGAGCAGGATCCCATTACTGAGAAAGAGCAAACTGAGGCAAATAAATCTCAAGACCAACAGAAGATTGAAAGAAGGAAGAAATTCATGCAGGAGCACAGAAACAGTATTTTGAACATATACCCATGCTTAGAGAAAAATAAACAAGGCAGAGTAAACTTCAACAGGTCAAATGCAAAACAGAGAAGAGGGGAGAGATCTATTCATAATAAAAGAAGAAGAAGCCATGCAAAGTTTGGAAATAAACAAAAGAATCTTCTAGGTTTGTAGGAAGATCTGCCCCATTCTCAGCAGGATTCTGCTCCAGTTCTTTTTTCATGAAACACATCTGTTACCTTCGTAAAATCCTCCCAACCATATCCTCCAAAGCATGAATTAATTTCCACTGAGAGTTATGACAATAAACCATTGTCAAATCCCAGGCCACCTAGGGCTGTCCTGACAACACAGAATGAAGCCACACAATAATCTTTTCTCTATTCATTCTGTCCGGATCCAAATCCATATAGAAAAGAATAAGGCAAATGAGATACCATTACTACCTTACATCACCTGCCCTTTTGTAGGGTTCTCTTTGAAGCCATTGATTTTAGTTCATTTACCACCAATGGGAAGATTTCATTTTTTAGACGAAAGAGCATGTAATAGTGTGGCGTGTTGCTGTTTTTTTATTTCATGTAATGGAAAATGGGAGATCTCTGATCTATCATTTTGAGCCAATAGTTTATTCATTTAAAAGTTTTGAGTGCCGACCCTATCTGAATTTCTGTTTGCATTTAGCATGTCTTTTAACAATATTTCTTAGAACACAGAAAACCTAATGTATGTATGAATGGATCAAAGGCTTGGCGTGCATTGGTGAATACTTCTAGGTAGGAATACCAAATAATTTGCAATGAATCCTTTTAATACCCATTATTTCTTGAAAAAGGCATTCAAAAAATTAAAAGTTGATTCATGTAAAGGCATCACTTTGTATATTATCCATGCAGGTTAGCCTTGAAAGGTTAGCTTTCATAAAAGAAAGTGGATCTAACAATTCTTGTGTAGGTGTCTTCACTTCCAATTTTCTCTTCAAAAAACTGAGGCTGTTTCCAGATGATTCCAGGTTTTATCATGAAAAAAATACTCAAGCAGCTTTCTGTCTTCTCCTGAACAGCCTTCTGTTTTTTTAAGGGAAAGAAAAGCAATGAGAAAATATTGAAAGATAGCATTCTTGGGACTAAGGAAGTATTGCGCTTTTATAATAAAGGCATATCTTCAATAGTATTCTGGGTTGAAGCAAGTCAGTATTGGTAGGTGAACGATCTCAAACTGTAAGAACAATTGTCCTCTATAACATGCAAACTGTGATATATATAAGATTAGGGTTAATATTCATATTTTTAAAAATGTTATTTGTGTGTGTGCTGTATCCTCAACGGTTGTGATTGTCAGAAGAAAATATAGTCATTTTTTGCCATTTAGAAGGTTAAAAACACCTTAAATAGGCTTAGCAAGCATTTTAAAATAACAGTAACAACAACAACACTTGCACTACTACTATTACAACAACAACAACAACAACAACAACAACAACAACAACAATAATAATAATAATAATAATAATAATAATAATAATAATAATAATAACCTCCTATTTCCTCTGAAATCCAAGAAAAAGGGGGTCTTGGATACTATATGTTATGGTCCTATCTACTTAAGCCAGGATAGCCCACCCACAAAATCTTAAATGTCCTAATTACTAAAAGATCGATTTAAATTATTAGTAATCTATCTCCATACTATGATGCTGTTGTAAAATCTCACTTGCTCAAGTGATAAAAGGTTTCTGGGTTTCAGAAGCCTTGCTGGTTTGATTTCTTCGGTGAAGTAATTATTGAAATCTGATTTATGCTTTATACCACAATGGGCAGAGATACAGTGTATATATGTATATGAGTATATGTATGTGCATGTGTGTGTGTGAATATATATGTGTGTGTGTACATGTGTGTACGTGTATGTATGCATATATATATATACATACATACATACATACATACATACATATGTTTTCTTAAGTTTTCACAGGTATCTATATGGATGGTATTCAGCTTTGTTCGGGTATTTTCCCGAATTGAATGTTTTAAAATAAAAAATAAAAATTAATATAAATAAAATGAATAAAAAAAAGAGAAAAAAAATCAAAGAGAGAACCAAAAGTGCAAGAAAGAAATAAAAGAAAAACAGAAAGTAAGAAAAATATATATTAAAAAATAACTTCCATTTATCTTTACAGTGGTTATAAACACAATTACAAATTCACTTCTTCCTCTAAAGTTACTTCATGACTGTTTTCTTTCTATAACTCTTGCTGTCTAATTGTCACAACTCTAAATCATAAGTTCATCCCATAAGGCATTTCCAGTCAGCAATAAACATGTTGTCATTTCTTTAATCAAGCAATTTTGGATGTCTCAGCAAGTTCTATCATCTTCACCAATTATTTCCACATTGTAGGTATTGCCAAGCCTTTCCATTTTTTGTATACAATAATCTTGTTGGGGTTATCATTCACAAAAACAAAGTCCAATAACTTTTTTCCAGTTGTTTGTCTATCAATCCCAAGAATTATGATCTCAATTATATATTATTTCTTACAATCCTCTGGATCAGGTGTTTGAATCCAAAAATTGTATAGCTTTTTTGCACATGTACCCTTCTTGTTCACATTTCCAGTGTAAATTTGAAATGCCACTATTATAAAAATTCTCTTTAAGATTTTAACTTAGTGTAAATTAATGGAAGAGAATATATGTAGGCCAGGTTTGAACTATGGAATCCTTGGTATTCTCTGAATTTGGTTGTTTACTTGCAGATATTTCATTACCCAAATAGTACATCAATGCTAGCGAGTTTGCAGTTTGCGCCTTGTTTATATACAATAACTTGCCTTGCCAGTGTTGGTAGGGGCGTGGTGGTTCTCCTCCTTGGTAAGTTCCTTAATTAGGTATTGTTTTCTGCTTGAATGTTTGTCTGGAATTAAACCCTGTTTATCTGGGTGTTTGCTGGAGGATACTTTTGGTCTTTTTTCTTCCTTGTTAGCTTATTAGCTAGCTTATTAGCTTAGTTTATTTCAATATGTCTGAATCATAACTCAAAATGTGAAGTAGCCAGCTGGGTGACTTTGCACAACTCTCTCTCTCTCTCTCTCTCCCCTCAACTTATCTCACAAGTGGGGAAAATAGAAGGAGGAAGGAATACTAACTATGTTTACTATCTTCAGTTCTCTATAAAAAATAATCAAGGCAGGTTAAAAATTAAAAAACAAACTTTCTCATTTTAGAAACTTCTCTCCAAAGTTCTTATTTTCCAAAACTTTGAACAAGAAAGCCCAGATCAATTTGGAAAAGGCCTTTGCTGACGATCACCTCAGGGATAAGGCAAGTAGAGAAGTTAGTTCTGATCTGAAGGAATTGGGTTCTTTCATTTCCCCAAACAGAATGGCTTCCAAAGATAATACCTAGGGACAAAAGGGGAGGGATACATCTGCACTTGCCTAAAGTGGCCAATCAGCACCATATTGATGTCATGCCATAGGGATCATGAGATGATGACTTTGACTGGATAGTCAGTGAAGCACATTGGAATTCAATTTATAATGCTTTAAGTTTGTTGGCCACATACCAATTCAACACTGGAAGCAACAACGGATAACTTATTAATTATACAATTGTCTCACTTAGCGACCACATTGATGATGATGATGTAAAAATAACTTTGCTACCAAAGTTTGCCTTTATGGCCTTTACAAGTCTGTAAAGCAAAAGAAAGCCGAAGGAAGATCACAAGCACAGTTACAGTTTGAGTAAGCAACTGCTTTGCTTAATGACCAACTTACCAGTCTCAACTGTGATCACTAAAAAAGGACTATATGTACGATTTAGGAAGAGATGAAGGCTATGGCATGAGAATATGGCAGAATAACGAGGGTGTTGGTTGGCTGTTAAGTGCAAGTGGCCTTTACTTAATGGAGGAGGAGAGATTGCTTTTAAAGCTTCCCTGTTTTTACGTTCAGAAGTAATTTTTTTGCATCCCAAAGCAACTAACATTGTGTTCCTATGGTAACATATTGCTGGAATGTTACAGGCCGCATTACTTTGTCAAGTCGCAGATTCTGGTTCAGTATTTTCACACTGATAGCTTAGTTCTGAACAATCAGTGAATGAATCCTCAGCATCTTTCCAAATTTGGTTTATTTGTAACCAGGAAGAGCCAATAGATCTTCAAAAACTGCATCAAGCCATTTAAGAAAGCACAACACATTTCACTGAAATCATAATAATGAAAAACAAAAATAAAATAAAACAAAATAACCAACTTTGGTATGTCAGTGTTGTAAAGTGATTTATTTAAAAACATCTAAGTATTGCCCTCAAGCCATTATGTTGGAGCAAAATAGTCTTCTAGTAGATGGCACGGCATAGTTATTTTAATTAACTTGCACCACTTTGCATCTCGAAAGACAGTGGTTTTTTTTCTTTTTCTTTTGTAACTCAGATATTAAAATGATCATGCTAATCCATATCCTCAAGCAAAAAGAAAAAAAAAGGGTCCTCTACAAAATCACAGAAAACCAAAAAGCTCTGGGGAAGTTATTTGCCAACTAGAGGCTCATCCCAAAACTGGAACAATCTTTTTCTAGCTTAATTACAAACAAGCCAAAAAAGTTCCAAAGGTATTCTTCAATAACAGCTTGCTGCCTTATAATTCCTTTCCAAAATACCTTGGCATAAATGCTGGATCTTGCAAGAAACACAAAGAGAACACTGCAGCAAATATTAATACCAGAAATAGCAGTACTCCATAAGTTTATGGAAATAACCAGTGGTGCCTCGGCTTCTATGCTCAGAACTTCAGCATTGGGATTGGTGTCCAGGTAGTCCTCGAGTTACAAATGGAATGGAGCCTGCCCATTCCATTCGTAACTTGAGGATTCATAGGAGGGAATTTCGTACCTTGGGTGGGATCACTCCCTCTTTTCACCCACGCATTTGCTAATCGAATGTGAGACTTGTTAATTGCACATGCATAATTTCAGGGTGGGAAAGACTACAGTGGGAGAGGCTAGTGATGGAACAGGCCACTTGCCTAAGACCACCCAAGGCCTCCACAACTCATTGAAATACCTCATGCTCCCCAAAATTGCTTCCCCCATCCACCAAACATGTCATGCCAGGTCACTTATCTGGTTAAGATCTAACAAGCAGTCTCTAAGCTGCATGTGCCCATCAGAAGCTCTGTTTGGGGTTCCACAGGTCTTGCTGCCATATTGCTGGCCAAAATGGAGCTTCTGAGGGGTGAACCCACTCCTCAGCAGCTCTGTTTGGGCCTTCAGAGGCCTCGCCCGGCACATTGCCAGCTGAAATAGAGCTTCTGAGAGGTGGATCTGCCCCTCAGAAACTCAATTTTGGCCAGCAACATGCAGGACAAATGTTGCAGAGTTTTTATCGTAAGGGCAAACAATGCAGTGATGCTGCAAGATTTGTAGTTTCAAGATTTGTTTGTAAATGTTAGGGGGAGCTTTTTGCGTAACTTTGACCTTTTGCTAAGGGAATGCTCATAACCCGGGGACAACCTGTATTCTACCACGGAATATTGTGGCCCTATCCAGATGAATATATATATATATTCCATGTCATTGTAGTGCTTTTAAAGTTGTAGCAACGTTTCAGCAGAATCTCATCTGCCATCATCAGGCTTCTGTACTGAGTTCATATGTGGGTCAGGCTATCACAGCCATTAGTTTTAAATTTGAGGCTAGCCTACTGTTGTCCCAGGATGGTTTTTTCTTCATCCTGATTGGTTGGGAGTCTTGGTCTGTGTTTATTGGTCTTGGAGTTTGTTTGATTGGTGTTTCTGGTTTCTTCTGTCTGTTTTATGGTTTTGATTGGCTGGCAACACTGTGTTCCTGTGTTGGAGGCTTTCAGTGCAGCTTGGCTTCGAGTAAAAGGATGGCTATTATCTATTAGGAAGCTAGGTTTCATCTGGGTGCCTGGTTGGGGTGTGTTTGAGCTGGAGGTATCAGGGGGAGTCTGTTTGTGCCCAGGTGTTTGCCTGGCTTGTGGTGTGGCGATCTTTCTGTTGGAGAGTGCAGGCTTCCAAATGATTGACAGTCTGGTGGAATCATCTCTTCTATTCACGCTTTCAGGTCTTTTTTCAATCTCTATGGCTTCTCTGATGATTCTGTGGCTGGGGTTTTCTAAAACAAAAACACACTAAGACATAATAGAGACCTAGAAGATCAACAGACCTATGGAACGGCTGTCCTGCCCTACATAAGAGGTACTACAGACAAAATCAGCAAGACTGCCTTCAAAACAGACAAAAAAATAGCAGCCATCCTTAGAAACCCCAAAGATAAAATTGATCTGGAAAACCAAGGCATATACGAAGTTCCCTGTGCATCATGCCCAGCCACATACATTGGACAGACCAATAGAAGAATAAGTACCCACCTGGATGAACACAAAAATTCAGTAAAAAAGCTGGAACACACCTCCTCACTAGTCCAACACATGAAAACCACAGGTCACAACATCAACTTCAATGGCACCAAAACCCTAGCCACTATAGAAAATTGACTGAAAGCCTCCAATACAGGAACACAGTGTTCCCAGCCAATCAAAGCCACAAAACAGACAGAAGAAACTAGAAACACCAATCAAGCAGAATACAGCAAACTCCAAGACTAATAAACACAGACCAAGACTCCCAATCAATCAGGATGAAGAAAAAAACATTCTGGCTCAACAGTAGGCTAGCCTCAAATTTAAAACTGAAACGGCTGTGATAGCCTGACTCATAGATGAACTCAATACAGAAGCCTGATGATGGCAGATGAGATTCTGCCGAAATGTTGCTACAACTTTAAAAGCACAACTACAATGATGTGGGATAATACATATATACATACATATACATACATACATACATACATACATACATATATGTTTTTTAAGCTTTCGCAGGTACTTACATGTGTGCTGTTCAGCTTCGTTCGGGTATTATCCCACGTCATTGTAGTGCTTTTAAAATTGTAGCAACGTTTCAGCAGAATCTCATCTGCCATCATCAGGCTTCTGTATTGAGTTCGTCTGTATACAGAAGCCTGATGATAGTAGATGAGATTCTGCTGAAACGTTGTTCCAACTTTAAAAGCACAACTATAATGACGTGGGAAAATATCTGAACAAAGCTGAATGCCATATATATATATTTGTTTTCTTAAGTTTTCGCGGGTACTTACATGTATGCTGTTCAGCTTTGCTCGGGTATTTTTCCACGTCCTTGTAGCTGTGCTTTCAAAGTTGTAGCAACATTTCGGCAGAATCTCATCTGTCATCATCAGGCTTCTGTATTGTCTTTGTCTGTGAGTCAGAATCTTACAGTTGTTTCAGTTTTAAATTTGGGGCTGGCCTATTGCTGTGCCAGAATACACACACACACAGACACACAGACCACACACACACACACACACACACACACATAGTATATATATATTATATTATACATTTGAGAGCTTATGCGGGAGGAAAAGCAGATTTTCTCCAACTAACAAATGCTGCATTTAACTGGATAAATGATGATCCTGCACTGTAGTGGCACAGTGGCTAGAATGTAGTTTTGCAGGCTAGCTCTGCCGACTGCCAGGAGTTCAATCCTGACCGGATCAAAACTTCCATCCTTCCAAAGTCAATGAAATGAGGACCCAGACTGTTGGGGGCAATAGGCTGACTCTGTAAACCACATAGAGGAGGCTGTGAAGCACTGTGAAGCGGTATATACTGTAAGTCCAAATGCTATTGCTATTGCTACATCCTGTGTCAAGGCAATTTATTTTTTCCATGTTGCTTTTGTCTATCAGAGGCCAGGTCCCAGTAAAACAGCAATATATGTAAAACCCCAAATACGGAAATAACTCTTGCATATCTTTTTAGAAGGTTGATATTACTGTCCCAAATGGAAAATCTTGCTCCAACTTATCATTCCAAATACTGACCTGTATTTTAAATGGGTTGCCCACAAATGCAATGGACTTGGCTGTTGTTAAGATGGGTTTATCGGGGGTGGGTGGTGGGTGGGACATTTTGCATTAAAAATTCCAAGTTTCTCCTTACTGCTCTGAGGATTATTCAGGAGTAACGCAATTCAGAAGGACCAGCAGCCCATTTTTACAGCCATCCAATGGTGCCAACAAGCGTTTTAAGTGTTTTGCAAAACTAGTTTGTCCAAAAGCAAACTCCAGAATGTACTTGAAAGGACATAGCCTGTATCTTTGTTACTTTTGGAGGGAAGACAAAGAAACCTTGTTGTTGCTTAAAAGGCATCTTTGTCAGGTTTTATGGAGTCTTTTGCAAAGAGAGGCTCTCTAATGATTAAAAGAAAACAAAACCCAAACAAGCACAGAGAAGACCAAATAATGACAGAGCTTTCAGGATCCTGTGAATATAAAGAAACTTTGAGAGCTTGTTGTACTGTCTGCCTCTTTGATTGGCTTGGCAGGAACTCAAGGTTCAAATCTGTTAGTGTAAAGTGTAAAACAAATATTCAAAGGGCAGCAGAGATTAACTGGTATCAGATCAAATGTGGCTGCTGCTTCCAGTCCTGCCAAAACATTCTGTCAGTTTACACTGAGGCTTTTTCCTTTTTGGAAAAACCCCAGACTCTTTCCAGTCCTAATCTGTCAAAACAACCCAGCTTCATGCAAAGCAACCCAATGGCTACCTTCTGTTCCAAGGCATCAGTCAAAGATCAAGAGAAACCTCTTCTCTGCCTTGAGAACTCTCTGGGAGTGTGGGAAAAAGTGTTTCTCCTCACACATCAGCAACATTTTGCCCTGGTAGGCTGCAGAAGTGACCAGACCATTATTGTTTAGTATAATAGCATCACTTAGCCAGTCCTTCTGGTTTTGTAATATAAGCATGGTCAGATCTGGTCAGTACTTGGATAGGAGGCTAATAAGAAACTCCAACAATTACATCAGGTTGGGAAGTATAAATAAATATTCTGAAGAAGTCAGTAAGTTAATGGTAAAATACACAAATGTGTCCGTAGAATCCCAGGAATCAAATTCAACATAAAAGATATTTACTTTCATAGTTCAGCACAATCCATGTAAAACAGACACATTTTTCTGAATCTCAGCATAAACAAGTTCCTAAGATGTCCCAGCTCAGGCTTCACATTTCACAATGCTGAGCTATAATGTGTGTATGAACCACTTTTAAAGATGAAGTAAATGAAGCAACATGACTGTAATGGAGAACAATTATAATGGGAGCTTATATTGTCATTCTTTTCATCCTCATTTGACATGCAAATTGCATCTGATATGGCTGAATCATCCTTATACTGTCAAAAATGCAATACTTGATTAATGTGGGTGGATTTAAATGTCCCCAGGCGAAGGAGTGGGAAAATTCTAAGTAACAATATAATAAGATATCACCGCTGAGAACGTTTGCACTGTTGATGCTATCTAGGCACACTTCTCTTCTTGCCCCATTTCTCTTCCTGGGCCACCTTTGTTGATGGATAATTTCTATTTTTACTTAAAAGAAAAAAAGTCCACACATGAACAGCTCCTGTAATTTTCCCATGTTGTTGCAGCTTGTCAAATATTCTGATAAAACGTGGCATATCTTCTCCTTTTACATGATGCTTTCGGGAACATTTGCAGACTCTTTCTCAAGTAATGATCTATGAATATGAAATGTTGCAGAACAAAGTATTTTCTTTCTGTCACTCCCAGCAGCTCCTAACCCATCTATCTTTTGCTATTCTAGGTTATATTCAAATGCCAATTTACCACAAGGAGAGTGAGGACCATTTTATTGACTGGAAAAGCTTTTTCTGGATTTCAGCCTCTATATCTGAACACGTCTTTTTTAGAATCACAAAAGATCAAGGCTGCAATACTCTGGACCAACACTAATGGCAACAAAAATAAAGGTTCGGTATATGGGAGCTAAGGTCTCACACATTTGAAGGGCAACAAGTTAGAGAAAGCTGCTAATAACTGTCACCAACAAATCAGAAATGCCAGAAATACTATGATCTCTTTCATAATAGCGTCTGAGAGTTATCAACCAGTTCTGCAGCAATCCCTTGTTTTGACTGCGCCAGAGACAACTGAAAGAGGTATTAACTATATATCTGATCTGATCAGATTAACAGAGTTGGAAGGGACCTTGTAGGTCATCTAGTCCAACCACTTGTCCAAGCAGGAGATGTTTAAACTTTTGAAGTTCTGACAAATGGCAGTGCAATCTCTTCTTGAAAATCTCAAGTGATGAAGCTCCTACAACTATCCTATAACTACTAAATGCCAAATAAATATTTTACATGAAATTATTACTTTGTCTGGTTGATGTGTTTCCTTTATACTGGTAAATGAAGATGAGTGATTAATATTCAACACTAGCAACAACAAAAAAGTCATGTAGCCATAAAATTTGCTTTGACCTTGCTTGCAGAGTACAAAACAAAACCTAGGGTACTGGCACAGCACTCTTGTTATGGGGTATGAGCATAAGTGTTGCCAGGGGTGGGATTCAATTTTTTAACATCCGGTTCTGTGGTTGTGGCTTAGTTGGTAGCATGGCTTGGTGGTAATGTGACTGGCTGAGCGTGGCCAACTAAACATCACTCACATCAAGGCATGCATCTCCTGGTCTGGCTTCTCATGACTGTGGGGATGCTGCAACAGTTGTAAGTGTGAAAAATGGTCATAAGTCACTTTTTTCAGTTCCATTGTAACTTTGAATGGTCATTCCACAAAACCAAAGTACCAGCAAAGGAGGGAAAAAAAACTCCAGAGAAGTTCCTGAGACAGGAAGTCAAATCCTGCCAAGAATGTAATAAGGGTTAACAGAGAGGCAGTTTCTGTAAGCAACATCAGAATGTTTCCTTCCTGCCTTCCTTACAGGATGAGGCCAGCAATGTGTTCTAACAACCAGTTCTCCAAACTGCTTAGAATGTTAACAACCGGTTTGAGTGAATAGGTGCGAACTGGTAGAATCCCACCCCTGAGTGCTGCCATTTTAGATTGTCTTCTGAAATATGAACAATTAGGGAAGTATTGGGGAATGTTAGAAGCTCCAAAGACCACCTATGTCTGTGAAATAAAATTATCCCCGCTATGAAATTAAAAACAATACCAATCAGATGGCAATGCGTGTTACTGCATACCTTGCTTTAAAAAGTATCACTAAGTCTCTATATATCTGTTGCACCTTTTATGCTAAGGTAACTTGAAATAAAAACCTGACAATTTGTCTTGGGCTTGATAAGTATAACATGTATAACAGTGTCTTGCAATTAAGAGCCTTTGTTTTGCTCTCTTTTAACTGAAAAGCATGCGTGCGCATACACACACACACACACAGAGCATACAGAATCAAAGAATTCATATTATTTGGAGAAGAGCAATCAAATGGAGGCGTGAAAGGAATATAAAATAACTGCATTTCATTCTGAGAAAGTTTTTGAGTGTCTTCCATGTGTCCATCAATTGAAAAGCTTGTCTCGTTTATGAAGGATGGAAGTGACAGAATTTAAGGTACATTTCAGTACATAGCATGAAAGGCAGATCATTCCCCTTTGTAAATTCTACTTTCTTTGTAATACCTTTGATAATCACATTGACTATGAGATTCTTTGACAACAGACATTTCCCAAACTTTCCAGATTAATCTTGCATTCTCATTATCATGTGAGACTTTCATTCAAAGTTAAAGCTTGAAGGGGTTTCCTTTTGAAAATCCAGGTCTAACCCTTTCTAAATCCAGTATTTTGGCAATTTACATAAATAATTTTTAAATGGGGCTGTTTGCAACAACTTGAAAAAGCTTAATCACTTTATTTACTTGAAGTAACATTATAATCATACCTGTTTTCAATCTTGCAGGAACATAACAACCTTGTGTCATCAACATCAATTTCTCGAGGGAGGTATTTGTTTTCCTTATTTTGTAAAATTGGAGTTATCATGAATTCCCTAAGGATTTTTTGATGTTTTTATTCCAACACCAAAATATAATGTTTTTGTTCTGAGCATTTCTTCAAGTCCTAATTAACTAAACAGGAGGATAATAAGTGTATGATTGTTGTATCTACTTATTCTGTCTTGGTTAGTCAGGCATTAACTCAGCCAAACCTCCTTACCAATAATTCTGACAATCCACATTCATGCTGAGTCAAAAGTTGTCACTTTGGGAATGCAAAGCCCCTATTCAGTTTGTTCATTAATTATACTAGTACAGGGATATCAAACTCAAGGCCTGCAGGTCGGATCCAGCCCACAGGGTACTTAGATCTGGTCCACGGGGCCACCCTGGAAATAGTGAAGGCAGGCCTGTGGTACCTCTGCCAGAGAAGGAGCCCTAGAAACAGTGAAGGACCAGCCCATGGTGCCTCTGCCAGTGAAAAAGGAGCTCAAGAGCTCCATTTTCACTGGCAGAGAGCTACAGGAAGCCATTGCAGTAAAAAATGGAGCCCAAAAGCAGAGCTCTCCCTGGTCTTGTCTTCCTCCGCTGGAGACAATGGATCCCCCCAGCTCTACCCAAGCCACCACAGGAGCCCTCAACACTTGTGATGTCAAGCTAGTCAAGTCCACCCTGGCCACGCCCACCTCCCCCCCCCCAAGGTCAAACACAACCCTGATGCAGCCCTCAATGAAACTGAGTTTGACACCCCTGTATTAGTAGAAGTCTGAATTCTGCAGGGGGCTGGACAGATGACCAAAATCTCTTTCAATCCAATTCTATGATTCTGATTCTATGAACCTTTTCTGATACTTGACCATTGTCTTTATTAAGAGGGTTATAGAGTCCAGAGATACATTTAGGAACTGACTTGTGGTCTTTTATCCTGGATCCTGCAGGTTGGGATGGAATTAAAATGCTGGCAGTAGGTTAGAACACCAGTATAGGCAATAAGGAATTGATTTCGATACCTGTAAGGTTGGGGAAGTGCTGGAACTTCCTTCCTTCCTTCCTTTGACATTTAGATCCTATACTCACTCATTATTTATTTGAAACTAGCTAGGTTCATATTAATAAAACCTTATTTACTTAATCCTAGTTTCATATGTGTAGTTGCAAGAACTGCATAGGAATTATGTAAACCATAATTTACCAAACATGATATATGATTTAGTACTTTTTGTGTGTGAATCCAACTATAATGGGCTTCGTGAACAAATCAGCCTAATATACTATACCTTAATTCCATGACTTAATACCACAACAAACTCACAGAGGGACTGCAAGATATTTAAAACAGTGATACTTAAGATATTTAAAAGACAGTGATAGTTTTTGTTAGATTCCAAATGAACTATTAGCACAAAGTAATTCAGTTGTGGCCTAGGGGTACCATGGAAAATTTACTGAGATACTAATGGCACTCTGAATTGAAAACATCTGGGAACTTCTGCCTTAGTGTGATATGTGAAACCATCTGGACCTGGTTGTTGTACAGAAAGAAATACATCCTCCCCCTCCCCAGAGGAGTGGGGAATGGTAATTATTGCAGGGAAGGACACAGTCTGAATAATGAATGCCACACCAAGAATGCAAGAGGCAATTTTAATGGACACCGTGTGATTGCATTGTTACAAAACCTCCCTTAGAAGCATAGGTAAGTGCAGTCTCATCTTAAATCCATTGGGTGATTTTAGACTGCAACTTAGTAAAAGGCAGTCCCTTTTAACATGTGCTATATTTGCTGTGCTGTGAACTGTGCATATTGGAAATTGCTTAATAGATTCCCAGATGGTTGGCTGGTTTTTTGTTTGTTTGTTTGTTTGCTGAGACTTAGAAGTTGGTTAAATTCTGAGAAATATTTCCTTTAGTTGCTTGCTAATAAAACATACCAGTTGCTCTTTCACAATTTTTTAAATTTCCCTCTCATATTTACTTTGTCTTGTCTGCCCAGTAAAAGCAATGCTAATTTCCAAGCAGTGTGCATGTGGAAAAGATCTTAAGCTGAATCCATCCATTTGTTGGCTATTGGAATTATTCTGCTAGAAAACCAGCATCTCATTTGCCATCAATGGGAGTAGAGAAACAGACCATATGTTTTTATGAGTCATGAGATCAGCGGCAACATTGTCAGTGTAGTCACACATGAGAATCCCTTATAATGAATTCGTATTTAGCAAGCCTGGTTTATCTAATGAAAGTTTGAGCCAGATGTCAAAGTTACCATGCCCATTCTGACAATTCACTCTCTTCTAATTACTGGTGTCTATAAAAATCTTAGAAGCATCATCGTCATACATACATTATTCTATTATCCCATTACTGGATGTGCTTTTCCTGCTTTCACCCTCTGTATGCCGTATAGGTAACTTAAAAAACAACAACTCAGAAAGGGATTTCAGTTCATAAAAATCTAGATCAAATTTACTAATTTTACATTTGTTAACAAATGTCAACAATTTAAGGAGAACCGGGGTCTTACTGGAAATTATTTGTAAAAAACTTCATACATTGTTTTAGCAGAGCGTGGATAAATGCATTAGGAATTCTTTTTGCTAACACATTTTGAAGGCAAATGCATTAATTCTAATAAGTATTTAGGGTTCCTACCCAAAATATATGCAGGCTGTTCGGACTCTCGATCCTGAAAAATTCTTGTAGAATCATTTCTAATGTGGCATCATCCACTCAGAGATGTAGAGCAATGTTTTGTTACATGTACTGTAAGATAGAACATGTTTTTTCTCAATAGCATCTGAAGTTTGCAGAGATGACATCTGTTAAAAGGAAGAAATTTTATTTTCTGTCACTCAAATAAGTTCAGTTAAAAGTTAACAGTCAAATAGCGTTATTTCAAACTTAGATGGAACCTGTAAATTAGTAACATGGTATATTTGAAATGTACAGGCATATAATGATGCTATTTGTTTATAAAATAAAATCCAATCCACTTTTCTCCTCCTGTAGCCAATAGCTATGTTAGGCCAGCAAAACTATGTTAAAGAAACATGGAAGAAGTAAATCTAGTCTCACTAATAACAGGTTAAATAAAGAAGTCCAGTTTCATGCTCACAATATTATCTGTGCCTTTGTTCTCCATAGGTTATTTGTAAGCAAGCAGTAGTCATTATGGATAAAATTAATGTACTGTATTAAAATGGTTGATTCCTAACCTCACATTCTGATTGGCTAAGAAAGCCACTATAGGGATTGGTTCACTAGGAACCAATCCTAGGAGCCACTAAAAAGGCGGCAAAACCAAACTAATGTCATTGGCTACAAGCCAGCAGGCAAGCCCCTATAAAAGGGCTGCCGCGGCTTGAGCCAATGTTCCGTTTTCACTTGTAAATCAACTAATAAAAACTTTGTTGTTGGAACCCAGTCTACCTCGCGTTTTTCCAAACAGAACACTGGCGACGAGGATGGGATCATCCTAAAACGCGAGACTGTGCACGCAGCAATAAACCAGGCTAAGATGATTGCTGGAAACAACGCACCGCCCACACCCTTCAATCCCAATGAAGAGGGTTGGGAATATTATGTAGACCGTTTCCAAATGTATTTGGAAAGTAACGAGATGGAAGAGATCTCAGACCAGCGGAAGAGGGCTGTCTTTTTGACGCATTGTGGGCCGACGATTTTCAAAATGGCCAAGGCATTAGCGAAGCCCAGAGACGTGAAGCAAATGACTTGGCCCGAACTCCAACAAATACTGAAGGCTCACTACACACCAGTAGTGTCAAACCTCATCATAAGACACGAATTTTACCGAAGAGATCAGAAAGAAGGTGAGACTATTGCCGATTTCGTGGCAGCCCTCCGACAACTGGGGGGAGCATGCGAGTTCCTGAACTTAGACGAAGCGATGCGAGATTGGATAGTATTGGGTTTAAGAGACTCTAACTTACAAAGCAAACTGCTTAACAAACCCAATATAACCATATCCAAAGCCATCGCTGAAGCTTCAGCTGCCGAAGCCGTGAAGAAATCGGCTGTCAAAATGAAGCAGATGAATGCGAACAATGACGATACATGTTTAATAAAAGGGAAGAAACAGCTTCCAACCACTACACACCACGAAGATTTTGATGAGATGTCAGAATCTGAAGAAGAAGACGATGAGGTGCACTGCCTATACACCAACAAAAAAGGGCACAAAAAAAGAAATTGGCGGGAATGCGCAGGCTGCGGAGGAAATCATCCTCGAGCTGACTGCAGATTCCTTGATGCCATCTGCCGAGCTTGTAAAAAAAGGGGGCACATCGAGAAGGTCTGCAGAAATAAAAAAAACAAAAAGAGCAAAATAGAGACTTACAGTTAGAGGAAACTTGCGGGAAGCATCCAAGCGAAGGAGCCAGCCAGGCCAGTTCAACCTGCCCAGAAAAACCAGGAGGGAGCGGCAAGGCTGCTGACCTGAGAAACTCAGGCGGCAGCAAAATGGCTGACTCACCCTTCCAGGCGGTTCCATGGAGAAGAGACGGAGACACAGGAAACCCCTCCGAACCGGTCGAAGTCGCCAGCAACAATGAACCGTGCAGGTCCAATAGAACCAGGAAAAGCCCCACCTACCTGAGCGACTACGTCACCTCGTAAGGACCAAACCAAGAGGGGAGGGGTGTACTGTATTAAAATGGTTGACTCCTAACCTCACATTCTGACTGGCTAAGAAAGCCACTATAGGGATTGGTTCACTAGGAACCAATCCTAGGAGCCTCTAAAAAGGCGGCAAAACCAAACTAATGTCATTGGCTACAAGCCGGCAGGCAAGCCCCTATAAAAGGGCTGCTGCAGCTTGAGCCAATGTTCCGTTTTCACTTGTAAATCAACAAATAAAGACTTTGTTGTTGGAACCCGGTCTACCTCGCGTTTTTCCGAACGGAACAATTAATATCTATACAATGTGAGAGTCATTAATTTGGGGGCTGAGTTAAAGAATGGTACATTTATCTGGGCAGCTACAGACTGCTAGGATTTTTTTTGGGTTTTGTTCTAACTAAATTATCTTATAATTTCCCAGAGCTCTGAGAAATGTTTTGATTAAATAATATATTTCAATAGCTGCAATTTGGCGCCAGACTTGCATAATATGACAGAAATGATATACTACAAAGATTTCCTCAAAAGAAATAATGGTAGGTGTACTTTGTAACTGACTAAAAGCAACCTTTCCACTAATGTGGAAATTAATTTTGTTATTTAAATAGAAGGAAACAAGTATGAAAACTATTGCTATCACATATCTTCCTTCTCTGCCATACCTTTATGAAAAATGATGGAAGTAATAACAAATATATTGTGTATCCTTAAATATATTAATATACCAGTGGAAATCTTTTGGTGTTCTTTTTTTTCCCGTTTGGAGTGGGCAAGACCACAGAACAGAGGTCTCCAAACTTAGCAACTTTAATATTTGTGGACTTCAACTCCCAGAATTCTCCAGCCAGCATAGCTGGAATTCTGGGAGTTGAAGTCCACAAGTTTTAAAGTTGCCAAGTTTGGAGGCCTCTGCCATAGAGGATGCAACTGCATTACAGGGAGGGGTGGGATTTTTCATTTTTTGAAGTTTGGGAATGAGGTTTAAAAGCCATTTTCTTTCTTACTGAGTGAAGCCTTTGTTGATTTATATGATACAATTTAGAGGCTATCCAACTTGAAATGATTCTAGCTAGCTTAGATGAAAAAAGCAGGTATAACAAAAACAACAACATAAAATACAGAACATTACAAAACCAGAATTCAAATTTCTCAAGAACAAACAAAACATTTTGTTAAATGATTTAACCAGCATGCTGTCCCAAAATCTTCAGTGACTTTTGTAATGTCATCAGGAGGGGAGCCTGGGGAGATATCATTCCAGAGGGCAGATGTCACAGTAAGCGTGCTTCTTAGGGCCCAATATGAAACTTTTTAATTGAAGGGACCCAAAGTGCATCCTCTCTGATCAGTCTCACTGGGTGGGTAGAGACTGTTGGTGTTCTGTAGGCAGTCCTTCAGATAACCTGAACGATGCACAAAGGGCTTTGTAAATAATAACCAGCATACTGAATTGCACTTGAGAGCCATCTATCCACCAGTGCAGCTTGAAAAATAGTCACGCCAGATAAGCCTTCACGACCACATTCTTTCCAACTGATCTTCAGGGGCAGTCTGATATAGACTGCATTGAGATAGTTCATGAGGTGATTGGCGTATGAATGACTTCAAGCACAGGGGCAACTGAAAGCCAATTAAAATTAATTCAGTTAATCTGTTTCCTCTAGGATTCTCTAGACCTCTTGCCTGACAACTTTCTCAGCAAGGGAAAGTTGTCCAGAATTAATAGGTCCAGCAATGGCCACACTGCCTCTTTTAAGGTCAAAGGAGCTAGATGATGACACCTCCCACATGGATGCAATCATGAATCTTTCCTAAGCAACCTTAACAATCTAGAATGGACTTCTACTAGTAAGCAGATGGCTAAGCTCATAGTCTGAAAGTCTCTTTTCCTTTACTGGGCTCAGATTCATTCCAGACAACCCTACATAATTCTTATATGTTTCCCATTAAAAAGTGGTAAGAGGCTCTAAAGGGGCCACACGTATAGCATCTGTAGATAGAATGCAATCATGGGATTGCAGTTTTTCACTCCTACCTTAATAAATCAAGTTTTTTTAAAAAAAATCTGTCAGAAGATCAACTTTTATCCCATGCTTTTGTAGTCTTGCACTGATGTGAAAACTAACACATGTAGCAAAGAAAAATACCAGCACAGATGGAAATTATTGAGATTTATGAGAGGGCTATTGTTCCCTCATACAAATTCACTGTTTAAACAATGATGAGCGGTGGGTTGGCAATATGCCATTTTCCGAGCTTTGATTTGTGTCTGCTCTGTGCTAATGAAAAGCACATGCCTTCCAGTCAGTAACCTATAGTCTCAAGGAACTTTGGCAATGATAATACCCATTCAATAAACCAACTGTTTGCCATATTTTCTTCAGTACAAGTAGTGAATAGTACAGATAGCGAATTGGAAAGAACATGAGACTCACTATTGTTAATTCCATCATCTGTCTATTGAAATGGTGGTGTAAAAGTTTAGGGGTAGAACACAAAAGCTATTATATACACCATATTCAGGTTTTGTGGTGGTTAATCTCTTCACATACAGAAGGATTTCCAAAACATACCATAGATTGCTAGCAAGTTAAAATTCTAAAATTCACCTGGCACTAGATAACACAATTCCTGTTTCATTTTAAATTCTTGTGATGTAGCATTCTGTATATTGCATAGTATAGTACTGCATGTCAAAGTACCAATTTGCAAACAGGGACTGCAGTGTTCTCATTTTCTTCTGGAAGAGTCTGTGCCATTTAATAGGTGAATATTCAAATAAATATTGTCAAAACAATTCCTGTTGAAGTTTTACTTGTCATGCAGCTGTCAGAGGCACAGCTATTAGACCAAAAAGAAGCAGCCTTTTAATTACCACAGACTCACGTAGTAAAACTCAAAAAGCAAATAGAGTGTATTTTCAGATTTTAAATTACTTTGCTTTTGGCTGGGGGAATGGAAACATTAAAGTGGAATTGACAAACAGCCATTGTATCACCTTTTTTAAAAAAATAGAACAAGCATTAATAGAATTTGGATATTTCCCATCCTCTTGGGGATTTGTTATCTTACAGAGATAATTCAGTCTTAAATAGGTTGATTTGGAAAAAAAAAAGCCCAAAGAGGATTTCAGTCTAATCTTATTTAATGCTGTCTTAAGCATAAGTATCACACTGAGGTTTAACATTCAAACTATACTGAGTTTAAGGGACAACTGTGTTTTGCTAGAGGTGCCTTTTCATAAGAATGCTTAGTATGTGGAACATCAAACTGATCCAAATAATTTCTAAATTATCAGAGGACTAGGAACCTTATAAAACTTGCTTTTATACCTCATCAAATTGGCTTACTCAGGCATGGAAGAGCAAGCTGAAGTGTCTGTTTTTTATGGTGCTAAAAATCCCCTATCCAGAATAATAGTGTCTAGAATAATGGAGAGGTAGGAACAATGGAGCAGGTGCTATTTGCTTCTATGAAGTACAACAGTCTACTGCTGCTAGACTTCCCATACATCTAGCCTATTTATTGTCTGACAAGAGCTCCACCATAAGTATAATGTGGCAAAATTTTGGGTGGCAGCATGTAAGATCAGAAAGATGTGGGTTCCTCCAAAATGGCAACCAAATATTATTCATATAATAAATTAACTGTGGCAGGAGTATCAAACTCATGTCATCATGGCAGCATCACATGCCTTAACACAACCTTTTCCCCCTTTGCTAAATCAGGCATCGGTGTGGCCAGCACATATCACATCTGACCCATGAGTTTGACAGCCTTGGTCTATGAAGACCTAAAACAAGATGGATTGACAACATTAGCAAGTATTGCAGGCCCAATTGGCAAAAGAAAACTCAGAACCATATTGGTTGGAAACATAAAGAAGAGGCATTCATCCTACAATGGATGACAATGGTTAAAATGATGATATATTTTTATGCCTGTGACTTTGTATTGTTTTGGATTTTAGTATTTACTACAGCACTCTGGTTATACCTTCTCTACTTTTTATATTGTATTCTATTCTAGTCTTTGGTTGTAATAAAGTTGAAGAATTGCAATTGTTCTGTATTAGCATACTCGAAATACCCCAATCCGATTGGTCCAGAAACACTATGAACTGATTGGCTGAAGAAAGCACTGTAATTGGCTCACTCTGAATCAACCACGATTGGCCAGGCCGATCCAACACTGGAAACAAGGGTGGGATCCTGAGACAAAGAGACCAGTCAAGCATGTGGCAACCAGAGCTGAACAACCGACAAGATGGCCGGCAGTAACTCACCACCAGCACCTTTCAATCAGGCGGCTGAGGACTGGGAATTGTATATCAATCGATTCCTCATGTTCCTCGAGCAACAACCTGAAGGATGCCAATGATCATAGGAAGAGAGCCGTGTTCCTGACACACTGTGGGCCCGCAGTGTTCAAGATGGCCAAGGCGCTGGCCAGACCCCAAGACGTGAAGGAGATGGCATGAGCAGACCTGGACCAGCTACTCAGGAAGCATTAGCACCGGCCGTGCCCAACCTCATCCAAAGGCATGAGTTTAAAAGGAGGGATCAGAAGGAAGGCGACTTCGTGGTGGCCCAAAGGAACATCGGGGGTGCGTGCGGATTCTCTGACATGGACAAGGCTATGAGAGACCACGTGGTTTTTGGATTAAGAGACCCGTGCTCCAGAGCCGACTGATGGTGCGAGCAGACATCACAGTCACCAAAGCCATCGCCAAAGCCACTGCAGCCAAGGCCGTGAAAAAGTCAGCGGCCAAAATGCGGCAGATGAACACGGGAGCCAACCCAGCCGCGGAAGGCCAGAAGACCATGACCACCCACCAAGGGAACATTGATTCCCCGTCCAAGACCGAAGAGGAGGATGAGGAAGAGATCCACAGGCTCCAGTTGGAATGAGATGGAGTTTCAGTGTGCCAGGTGTGGAGGAAACCACTCCCGTTCAGATTGCCGGTTCCGAGATGCCATATGCCGAAACTGTGACAAAAGGGGGCACATCTCAAAAGTCTGCTGAAACAAGAGGACTTACAGCCTGACGCGACGCGACAGCAACCCCCCCCCCCTCAGAACCAGAGACTGGCATGCAGAGAACCGGTGGAGCCGCAAAGGCAGGAACAAGTGGCTCAGTGAAAACCGCCAGAAGGAGGAGACCCATCAGACAGTCACCATTGGGCACTTGAACACAACCGATGCCCGAAAAGTGCATGTGCTGGTCAGCATTGAAGTCCAGCAGTGCAACATGGAGGTGGATTCCAGATCCTACCTCTCCATGGTCTCCTGGAAAACAATCAAATGTCTGGTACCCAACATATGCAGATGAGAGCTGGAAAGCCAGAGACTGACCCTAAAAGATTACCAGGGGAACCAGATCCCCGTGGTCGGAATCGGACATTTCTACATAGTTCAAAGGACACACAGAGGTACTTCCACTGACCATCGTGGATAAAGACTGCCCAAGCCTGCTGGGACTGGAATGGCTCGCGCCATTAGGGATCGAGGGGACTGGCATCAACCATATCGATGAAACGGAATGTTAGGAGAAGATCATGAAGGACTTCCAGGAGGTCTTCAATGGCAAACTAGGCAAGTACCGGGGGTCCCCAATATCGTTCAGCTTGAACCCAAATATTGCCCTGATCTGCCTAAAATTGAGGCAAGTCCCATTTGCCCTCAAGCCTAAAATCGATAAGCAATTAGACAAACTCATCGCCCAAGGGGTCCTGGAGCTGATAGACCACTCACGGTGGGAAACCCCAATAGTCACCCTGATAAAACCAGATGGGTCAGTGAAAATCTGGGGTGACTACAAGGCCACCATCAACCATGCACTGCAGCAGAGCGCTTACCCCGTTCCGGTAGTACAGCACCTCCTCCACTCACTGGGGGGAGGAAAAGTCTTCCCAAAGCTCGACCTGGTGCAGGCATGCCAACAGCTGCCATTCGATGCCAAGACTGCTGAGGCGCAAACCATCGTGACCCACAGGGGGGCATTCCGGTGCAAAAGGCTCCAGGTTGGAGTCAGGTTGGCCCCAGGGGTGTTTCAGAGTCTAATGGAGCTACTATTGCAGGGAATAAAAGGGGTGGTGCCCTACTTCGATGATGTCCTGGTGTCAGCGAAGAACAAAAATCAATTGGAGAGCCGCCTTAGAGAAGTCCTGAAAAAATTTAAAGACGCAGGACTAAAAGTAAAAAAAGAGAAGTGCCAACTATGCACAGAAACAGTAGAGTTCCTGGGGTACCTGGTTGACAAAAACGGAATCCACCCCACTGAGAAGAAAGTTAAAACCAAAAAGGAAGCTCTGAGACCACAAAATAAAATGGAACTGCAGGCTTTCCTCGGACTCACTAACTTTTATAATGTTTTCTTGCCCCAGAAGGCAACAACGGTGGAGCCCCTGCATAGACTACTGGACAAGACAGCCACCTGGTACTGGGGCAAGCGGGAAGAAACCACATTTCAAAAAATAAAAGACTTAATAACATCAGAATCAGTCCTCATACAGTATAGTGAAACCCTACCGCTGACCGTGACCTGCGACACTTCATCCTTTGGCATCGGAGCCATCCTGAGCCACACTCTGCCAGACAGGAGAGAAGCACCAATCGCATTCTTCTCTAAGACATTATCCAGAGCAAAGAGGAATTATAGCCAGCTGGACAAGGAGGCACTAGCAGTGATCACTAGCGTAAAGCAGTTCCATGAATACCTATACGGTAGGACGTTCTCACTTATCACTGACCATAAATCGCTCCTAGGAGGCCACCCCAAACATTTTGTCTCCCCGAATGACAAGGTGGTCCGAATTCCTTGCCGCCCACAATTATCAACTAATACACCGACCAGGAAAAAGCATCTCACACGCAGACGCACTGAGCCATTCCCCTCTACCCGACCAGGTAGTTGACCCGGCACCCACCACATTTATACTACAGATAGAAACACTAACCAACCCACCCATGACTGCATCAGACATTGCTAGAGAGACTATTAAAGACAGGAAACTGGTGTGAGTTTTGAACTGGGTAGAAAAAGGGTGGCCGGAAACCGATGGCGGCGAACACTTTAAACCCTCCCGGAACCGTCAGACTGAACTTTTTACACAAAGGGGTTGTATATTATGGGGGGACAGAGTGGTGGTCCCAGAGATATTGCAAAAAAGAGTACTAACTATGCTGCATGAAGGACACCCAGGCATCGTCAGAATGAAAGCCCTGGCCAGGAGCTACGCTTGGTGGCCAAGGATGGACAAAAACTTTGAGACATGGGTGGCAACATGTGAAAAATGCCAGGAAGCCAGACCAAACCCCCCTTTCCGCCCCTCACCTTGAATGGGAGACCCCCAGGGGACTGTGGTCAAGGGTCCATATAGATTTTGCCAGACCCACAAAAGGACACACATTCCTAATAATGGTCGATGCTTACTCAAATTAGCTGGAAGTAAGCATCATGAAATCCACCACCACGGAGGCCGTCACGAAAAAACTAACAGAACTGTTTGCCACCCATGGACTACCAGACTTACTAGTGTCAGACAACGGCCCGCAATTCACGGCGTTGTCATTTGAAAACTTTCTTGCCGAATGGGGTATAAGACATGCATTAACAGCGCCCACTCACCCGGCGGCGAACAGACGGGCAGAAAGAATGATTCATTACACAAAAGACACACTAGAAAAGATGGACACCGGCAACATACATGATAAAACAAATAAGATGCTCATGATACAACATATACACCAAACACTACTACTAACAAAAGTCCAGCAGAGCTACTCATGGGCAGGAAATTACGGTCAAAACTAGACAGACTGCATCCAACATACAACCCCGAGAAACCATCAAACTCATCTAGTAAATACCGAATATTTGCACCGGCAGACACAGTCTAATGCAAAAAATTTTACAGGGGACCCACTCTGGGTACCAGCTAAAATCACCCAGGTAACGGGCCCCCGGTCATACCGGTTAGAGACAGAAGATGGAAGAAACTGGAAATGGCACATAGACCAACTGAGGTCGAGAACAACCACCGACAACACGGGAAACACACAAACACCAGTAACAGACACTCATAAAAAAACCAGAGAAGGGGGAGAAACCCCGTACTATAATCAAAAGGGGGAAGAAAACCCCTCTGAAAAACAACAACAACCCGAACATCCCCAAACAATACCAATAGGCAGAAAAATAAACCAATTCTACTCACCAGCAGAACACTTCGGCAAAAGGGAACCGAGAGCGATCGAGGAATTAGAAGCCTCACTAGCCAAGCCAGCTCGACCAGCCCAGAAAGACCAGGAGGGAGCAGCGGAACAGACAACTCGACCGGCCCGGATAAACCGGGCGAGAGTTGCGGCAACAGACCTGACTCACCCTTCCAGGCAGTTCCATCGAGAAGGACGGGAGCAACAAGAATCCCATCCAAACCAGTCGAAGACAACGCCACAACTGAACCACGCAGGTCAAATAGAAACATCAAAAGCCCCGCCTACTTATGGGACTACGTTACGTAGGTTGGACTGAACCAGGAGGGAAGGGGTGTTCTGTTTAGCATACTCGAAATACCCCAATCCGATTGGTCCAGAAACACTATGAACTGATTGGCTGAAGAAAGCACTGTGATTGGCTCACTCTGAATCAACCGCGATTGGCCAGGCCGATCGCGGGAAATTCAGAGAGCCGTCATTGTCCGTCAAGCCACGAGCAATCCCTATTTAAAGGGCTGCCACGGCTCCGAGGTTTAGCACAGATCGGAACATCAAATAAAGAGCTGAAAAGTCACACTGGTCTCGAGTTTCTCTCCCGTGATCCAACAGCAATAGTAGCAAATATCTGTAGCTTGGGCGTATGATGAGAGTGGAGGTTCATTCTTCAAGCTTGTGAGTTGGTTCCAAACATTTCATTACCAGGCTAGGTAACATCTTCAGCAGAATTAAAGGGAAGTTGGTGTGATTCTGATTCTAATTCTTCTGCTTATAAGGGTTTTGTGTGGTCAATAGATCTTGTGATTGTTAGGTCACATCAGGTCAGGGTAACATTAGGTCATGGGTCTTGTCACAAGTGAGGGTCACAAGTGAGGGTATTGTGATGGATCTTGTGATGGGTCAGGTGTAGGTCATGTCAGGTGAGGGTCTTGTGATGGGGAAGTCACATCAAGTGAGGGTTATTGGAAAGTCCTGGTAGGGGGGTTGTGTGGGTTGATTGAAGGTCAGTGCTGTCACTGGTTGGTTGTACAGTTGATTTGAATTCTCAGATGGTCGTAGATTGATGTGTCTGTTGATGGAATTGTTTGTGTAGTGCCAAGGTTTGATAAACTTCTGAGCATGGCAGGTGGTTGTGTGGCTGATGATTCTTGAATTGTTGCAATTGAATTTGTGCTGTTTGGTGTCAATGTGGCTGGAGATTAGAAAAATCATCTCAGATTTATTCATCTATTCAGTACTCTTCTCTAGTATCTAGAGGAGGACCTTTTGAACTTGGAAGAGGGGGGTTTCTCAACATCTGTAACCCAATCTTCCCTAAATGTTTTGGCTGTATATTTTTTGTGGCAACAGCACAGAAGTGCATTTTCAATCTCTTTTTCCCTAGTGAGTTTCTTTTCTTTCCCAGGTGGATTGTCTCCATTCTATTTGCAGAACCACATCTGCACTACATTAATTGCTGCATCACCTGCACTGTCACATTACTCTTAGCCTACTCTTTTTGATTTTGTCAGCAAGGATAATCCTACCAGGTGTTCCTGTTCTTATAGTGTTGCTCTTAGAGACAAAGAAACTATTGAACTTGCTAACTATATCAAGGTAGTAATCTTCCAAAAGACAAGGCGGGTAAATGCTGTATAATTCCTGAAATAGGAATTTACACAGCAAAAAAGAAAGTAATTGCAGCTGATCTGAACCATGTGTCTCCTTATAACCCACCCACCCACTCACTCACTCACTCTCATACATGCCTGCCAGAGTTCCTCTACTTGACTTTAATATTTAAAGGTGCCATCTTCATCACCTACCAAAGATAGTTACTTTTGTTATGCTCTCAGCTGTTTGTCTTCTGGTAAATTGGTGCTTTGTGACTGGTCATAACCACTCTGGAAATGTTTTGTGAATGGGATAGCATTCTTATGGTAGCCTTTTTTAATTACTGTTAGGAATATGAAACACCTAACAGGTATTTGGGTTAGAAATATATAAACCAGGATAAACATTTTAATACTGTCTTTTTAAGGGAATGCAAGAGCATGCAATTGGGTGTGGTTTCTCAAATGGCCTTAAGATGGAGCCAGAAACCTGGATTGTATTAGTCTGAGTCTCAGAAGAGAAGAGAGTGTATCTTTATTTCCTTCTGTTGGAAAGTATTGCCATTGCTCCATTTTTCTTAATTGACTGATATTACTGGATTTAATGTAAGTCTAATACTTAACTGTTTTTGACACTGGACTTTGTTACTGGAATATCCCTGGATTGAAAAACTGACTGATTAACCTGTGAATGATTTTGGGACTGCCTATTTTGGACTTTGCTTAAACCTTTCTGGAAGTAAAAACCTTCATTAACTGTACAGTGTATCTGTGTACTGTGTGTGCATTATTCCAACACTACTTTCTATACGTCTCCCTGTATGCGGTCATTCTCCTAACAGGGAATTACCTCAACAATTACCACCACTCTAACCTCAAAAGATTTGAGGTACATTATCTGACCCATTGATGAAGACTCAAGACTCATTGTTATTCCCCATTGAAAAATAAATTAACTTTGCAGCAACCTATGCAATGCTTGTGGTAGATTCATTTCTTGATCCAAGCTAGAATTCAGAAAGTTCTCAAATGCCATTCATTCTTGGATTTATATTAGCTGGGAAAGGAAAAGGTCAATCCATCTTTCACTGCAAGGTAAGAACAAGCAACAATATAAAATACCTTTTCCAAACATGATTTTATTTCAAAATCTTAGTCCTAAGAGCCTTTGAACACAAACAGTGGAAGGTTTCCTTTCATTAAGAAGCAAACTGCTTTCTTGTAACTCTCTTTTCTTTTGGAATACTGTATTAAATGAAGCTAGTGTTAATGCCTGATAGGTAAACTTTCTTGCATAATTGGTGGTGTGCCTTCAGCTTGGTGAGTCACAAGTTATGTAGATAAGACATGCTTTTTTATACATGTACTTGAAAATTGTGACTCCTGTCGTAAACAACTACAATGGGGCTGTCAAACTCATGGCCCATGGGCCAGATGTGTCACCTGCTGGCCCCACCCCTGCCCAGTTTAGCAAAGGGAAAAAAGTCCCAATACGTCACGTGATGACAATGTGAGTTTGACACCCCTGAATTACAACAATCCTGAGGAGCTGTTTCATCCCAATTACATATACCCCATCCCACCTGCTCAAGCAGGGAGAGCATTGTTACATATTAACATACTTGTAATAACCTAACCAGATTGGCTGAAATGAACTGCACTGTGATTGGCCGAGATGCATGATGGTGATTGGTTAGTAAGGAATCTCCCGTGATTGGACGAACCAATCGTGGGAGATTCAGAAAGCTGTCATTGGGTGAGAGCCACCGGCTAGCTCTATAAGAAGAGCTGCCGCGGCTCGCTAAAGGCTACACAGATCTATACCCAGAATAAAGAGCTGAAGTTACGCTGGTCTCCTGTCTCCTGATTTCCCGCGCTTCTACACTGGTGATGAGGGTGGGATTCTGAGACAAAGAGACTAGTCGGGCACATGGCAACCGAGCTGAACAACCAACAAGATGGCCGGCAGCAACTCGCCACCCACACCATTCGACCAGGCAACCGTGGACTGGGAATCTTACATTGATAGATCCCTCATGTTCCTCGAAAGCAACAATCTCAAGGATGCAAACGACCACCGAAAGAGAGCTGTGTTCCTGACCCATTGCGGACCAGCCGTATTCAAGATGGCCAAAGTGTTGGCCAAGCCAGAGGATGTGAAGGAGATGACTTGGCCAGATCTAGATCGATTACTTCAGAACCACTATGCCCCAGCTGTGCCAAACCTGATCCGGAGACACGAATTCTACCATCGGGATCAAAAGGACGGAGAGAGCATCGGGCATTTTGTGGCAGCATTGAGGAACATCAGAGGTTCGTGTGGCTTTTCAGACATGGACAAGGCTCTGAGGGACCGCGTAGTTCTTGGTCTCAGAGACCCCGTGCTCCAGAGCAGGCTAATGGCTCGGGCAGACATTACAGTTACCGAAGCCATTGCTGAAGCCACTGCAGCTGAAACCATGAAGAAGTCAGTGGCCAAGATGCAACGAATGAACGCAAGGGACCAGCCAACAACATCGGAGACCAACACATCCCCCGAAAAATGAACTGAAACTGGTCACAAAGCAACAACGGTGCACCACGAGGACATCGATCTATCACCCAATGCCAATGATGAGGAAGAGGAGATCCACAGATTGCAAGCGGAGTGAGACTGGTGGAGAAGTCATAAGTCAGGCTTCCAGTGCGCCGGTTGCGGCGGCAACCACCCCCGTTCTGAGTGCCGGTTTTTAGATGCCATTTGCCGGTACTGTGAAAAACGGGGGCATATCGCCAAGGTCTGCCGAAACAAATGGAACTCCAGCCCATGACGACATGACAACATGCCTCCCAGAAACTGAGACAGATTCACAAAGAACCGATGGAACCGCAAAAAATGAAGCAAGCGGCTCAGCGAGACCAGACGATGGGAAGAAACCCATCAAACGGTCACAATCGGCCATTCAGACAACTCAGATGCAAGAAAAGTACATGTGCAGGTCAGCATTGAAGGCAGGCTGTGCAGAATGGAGGTGGACTCCAGATCATACCTCTCCATGGTGTCCTGGGACACAATTAAGAGGTTAGTGCCCAGCTTACAGAAACAAGAGCTGGAGAACCAGAGACTCACCATGAAAGACTATCAGGGGAACAGAATCCCCATAATAGGAATTGGACACTTCCATGTAACCTTCAAAAGGCATGGAAAAGTACTTCCACTCATTATTGTCGACAGAGACCGCCCAAGCCTGCTGGTCTGGAATGGTTTGCGCCATTAGGGATCGAGGTGACGGGCATCAACCATGTCAAGGAAACAGACTAGGAAGAGGAGCTGATGAAGGAATTCCAAGAAGTGTTCGATGGACAATTAGGCAAGTACCGGGGGTCCCCAATATCATTTAGCTTGAGCCCCAATATTGCCCCAATCCGGCTCAAACCAAGACGAGTTCCATTCGCCCTCAAACCAAAAATAGACGAATAATTAGATAAGCTCATCGCACAAGGGGTCCTGGAACCAATAGATCATGCACGCTGGGAGACCCCAATAGTCACCCCAATCAAACCAGATGGGTCCGTGAGAATTTGTGGGGACTATAAAATGACACTTAACGCACTGCAACAAAATGCATACCCAGTCCCGGTGGTACAGCACCTCCTACACTCACTCGGGGGGGGAAAGTCTTTGCGAAGCTCGACTTGGCGCAAGCATATCAGCAGCTGCCAGTCGATGCCAAGACTGCGGAAGCACAAACTATCGTGACCCATAGGGGGGGCTTTCTGGTTCAAAAGGCTCCAATTCGGAGTCAGTGTGGCACCAGGGGTGTTCCAGAGTCTAATGGAATGGTTACTCCAAGGAATTAAGGGAGTTATGCCATATTTTGATGACGTGTTGGTAGCAGCCAAAGACAAAAGACAATTGAGAAGCCAACTCAGAGAAGTCCTACAAAAATTTAAAAACGCAGGACTTAAAGTTAAAAAAGAAAAGTGCCAGTTATGCACTGAAAAGGTTGAGTTCCTGGGATATCTGGTGGACAAAGACGGAATCCACCATACCCACAAAAAAATTAAGGCAATAAAGGAAGCCCCGAGACCTCAAAATAAGGCAGAATTACAAGCCTTTCTGGGACTAATCAATTTCTACAATGTCTTTTTGTCACAGAAGGCAACAACAGTGGAACCTCTGCATAGTTTGCTCGACAAGACGTCCGTTTGGTCCTGGGACAAGCGGGAAGAGGTCCGTTTGGTCAGACATTGCAAGAGAGATGAGCAAAGAAGGCAAACTGGCGTGAGTTTTGAACTGAGTGGTCAAAGGGTGTCCGGAAACAGAAAGTAGTGACCAGTTTAAACCCTTCTGAAACCAGTGAACTGAATTATCCTCCCAAAAGGGATTTACACTATGGGGCGATAGAGTGGTAGTTCCAGACAGCTTACAAAAAATAAATTACACATGTTGCATGAGGGACACCTGGGCATTGTGAAAATGAAATCCCTAGCCAGAAGCTACGTATGGTATCCAGGGATAGACAGAACCATTGAAACCTGGGTGGCTACATGTGACAAATGTCAGCAATCCAGACCAAACCTGCCCAAAGCACCAACCCTCCAGTGGGAAACACCAAGGGGACCATGGTCGAGGGTCCACATAGACTTTGCGGGACCCACAAAAGGGCACACTTTCTTGATCGCAGTAGATGCTTACTCCAACTGGTTGGAGGTAAGCCTAATGCGATCTACCATGACGGAGGTGGTTACAAAACAACTAAACAGACTTTTCGCCATCCACAGTCTACCTGACTTGATAATATCTGACAACAGGCCACAATTTACGGCATTGGCATTTGAGCAATTCCTTGCAGAATGGGGAATCCAACATGCATTGACAGCACCCGTTCATCTGGTGGTGAACGGGCGAGCGGAACAAATGGTCAGATACACCAAAGACGCTTTAGAAAAGATGGACACTGGTAACATACACGACAATAAATAAACTATTAACAATACAGCACACAACACCAAGTGCCAAAACCAATAAAAGCCTGGCAGAACTCCTGATGGAAAAAAAACTCTGATCCCATCTAGACAGACTTCACCCGACTTACAATCCAGAAAAACCACCAGACTCATCCAGCCGGTACCAGGCATTTAATCCGGGAGACACGATCTACGCTAAAAAAAATTCAGGGGACACACTATGGGTATCCGCTACAATAACCCAAGTAACAGGCCCCCAGTCGTACTGGCTGGAAACAGAGGATGAAAGAAACTGGAAACGGCATGTCGACCAAATATGATCAAGAATAATTTTAAACAGCACCGAAATCCTACAAAACTCGCAAACAGACTGTAATAAAAAAACTAGGGGGGGGGGGAAACCCAAACAATCATCAAAAAGAAAGAGAAAATACGACTACAAGACAACAACAAACCAAACGGGCCCAACCAACGCAAACCGAACCAGAAATACAAACACCGCTAAATAAAAGAAGAAACCAACAATTCTCACCAGAAAATGAAGGCAGACGAAGGGTACCAGAGGAAGACGACCCACTTGGAACCTCGCCTGGAAGGAACAGTCAAGCCAGCTCAACCAGCCCGGAAAGACCGGCCGGGAACAAAGAAGCCGACAACTCGACCGAACCCAGTAGACCGGGTGGAAGTTGCGGCAAAAGGTCTGACTCACCCTTCAGGCAGTTCCATGGAGAAGAGTGGGAACAACAAAGATCTCTTCCGAACTGGCTGAAGACCCCACAGCAACTGAACTGCGCAGGTCAAGTAGGCAAGTAAAAAGCCCTGCCTACCTACGCGACTACGTCACGTAGGATGGACCATACCAAGAGGGGAGAGGTGCTACATATTAACATACTTGTAATATCCTAACCTGATTGGCTGAAATGAACTGCACTGTGATTGGCCAAGATGCACGACGGTGATTGGTCAGTAAGGAATCTCCCGTGATTGGACGAACCGATCGCGGGAGATTCAGAAAGCTGTCATTGGGTGAGATCTACTGGCTAGCTCTATAAGAAGAGCTGCCGCGGCTCGCTAAAGGCTACACAGATCGATACCTAGAATAAAGAGCTGAAGTTACGCTGGTCTCCTGTCTTCTGATTTCCCGCGCTTCTGCAAGCATGTTACAAATCCCTTGGGTGAAAGAATTCCAAATGGCAGGCTCTAAGAAGAGGGCCTTCTCTGTGGTTGCTCCCACCCTTAGAATATCTCACTCCCAAAGGTGAAACAAGCCCTCCCCCTCTTCTGATTTTTCAGAAGGCTATTAAGATCTGGCTTTGCCAATTAACATGTATGTTTAAGAGTGTTTTGCAGCCTTGGGGATGGCTGGTGGCTCAAGGGCACTCTTTCCACCCTGTTAACCCTTTAGCCTTATGAAGTCTTCAACTTTGTCACTTTTAACTTGTAAATGTTAACCTTATTTTTATTTTAACTGTGATTTTAGTCATGCTCAATATTTTTTTACTATGTTGTTGATAAAAAGTCACTCAGATGAGATGGATGGATGAGACAGTGTAGAAATCTGATAAATAAATGAACAAATAAAACAATGCTGTACTTTGCTCTTAATGATGACCTAGAATGTGATGCATATTAAATAAATGCATTCTGTGTACTTTGATGATATCACTCAGAACAGAGAAATAGTTTGCACCACAAGATCATTTTGCACATATTTTATTACTCATGTTTCCTTGTCTTTCTTTTGGAGATATTAATGGAACCACGTGAGAAAGTTGTGGCATTTAGGTTCTTATTGTCAGCAACATGTAATTTAAAAATATTTTCCAAATTACAGTAAAGGTAATGATTTGGATGATAATATTTTGCTAATGGTAAAATAAGATTAATAAGAAAAGAGTCTGTTGCTGAATAATGATTTGTAGTCTGTTTTATAACTGTTTTTCTCAACAATTAGGCAAGTGTTTCTCTTGTGTGCCTTTTCTTATAATTGTGCCAATCAACCATCAGCAAATCTGCATATAAAAACTTAAACTTGAAACTTATTGCCTCTTATTCTTTTGTGGAAAATAAAATAAAAATCAGATGCAGCATTAACTATAAATACTTTTCTTTTTATTTCAATACCACAAGTACTGTAGAAGATGCTTAACCAATGAATATTTTAGAGGCAGAGGTTGGAAATGAAAAATTATGTATCCTGCAACATTTATCTGTATTATTCATATTGCTTCATAAGCTTCATAAACTTGGCAATCATTTGCAGGAGCTTCTAGCTTTGTGAATCTGAATAATACCTGAATTTACATTTTAAAAATAGGTCAATCAGCAATTTTTTGTATGTTTTTCAGATTCAGCAATCCTAAATGTAATAGGGAAATTAATATGGAAACCTAAATAACATTTAGTGGAAATTGCAATCCATTTAATTCCGTGTCTTCTCCAATATGCTATCTTGGATTTAGGATATAAGGCTTTTAAGACTTCGATTTCAGATCAGTTCTCCCTCTCCTATCCCACCTCCTTTTATTTAACATGCTTTATTTATTTATTTATTACTTAACATGCTGTGGGCTGGATTAAGACATTTTTAAAAATCCCAAAGAAAGAAAAGGGCAAACCACTTCTATACCCACTGCTAGAAATATCTTCGTCATTTGTAAGTTGGAAATCTAATGGCATCCAAATAGCAATAACAACAATGGCTCCCTTCTCCCACAAATCATTTGGAAATGTTTGACCATTAAAAGCTTTCAGATGAGAGTCACAGAAACAGAAGAGGTCAGACTAACTTCTTAAGGGAGGTTCTTCAATGATCCTGGCACCAGAGTGGAAGAGCTGTGCCTTGGCTCTCCATCATCTTGTTCTGCAGACCTCTTTCTTATGATGGACCAACCACAACTTTCAGAAGTTGTGGGTGCTCCATCACTGGAAGCTTTCAAAAAGAGACTGACAACCATCTGTCTGAAATGATATAGGGGCTGCTGCTTGAGCAGGGGGTTGGACTAGAAGACCTCCTAGGTCCCTTCCAATTCTATTATTCTGTGTTCTATGTTCTATTCTATATGCCCAAGATGGTATGAGGACTCCTGCCTTGGGCAGAGGGGGTGGACGAGAAACCTCCAAGGTCCTTCCCAGCCCCATGGTTCTCTGATTCAAATTTGTAATGCTGTGTCAGATTCTTAGGAGTATGTAAGAACAGAGGGAGTGAAATGTTTTGGATGGAATTCCTTTCTTTATGATAACATCTCACCTTTTTTATTTTCTATTCATTGCATTGTATAAATTGCTGTAGTTTTAGTTCAGCTTTCATTCAGCTGTAGCTAGTTTCTATCAACATTATACAGGAACAGTTGTCCAAATCATTTTGAGTGTTTGCCTAATATGTCTTCAGTCACATTGCATTGGCATAGCAAGTGATGTACATTTGATTTTTCTGTAGGTACAATAACTAGGCATTTAATTTATTTCATAACAGTTTTGGTGCCTTACAAGACACATTGTGAATTCACAAGTAGAGTTGATTTATATAGCTAAACAGAATGCAACGTTGTGCAGGTTTATTTGTAGAATAATATCGTAAATATGTGTGTGGATTATATACCAAATTCCATTTCTTATATGTTTCCTAGCCCTGTGATTGTTATCTTTTTATATCACAGATGAAAAAAAAATGCAGTCATCTGTTATTTACTGTCCTATTTAGTATTTCCTGGAATAATGTGAATTGAATTTAAAACTACATATTATTGAATAAAGTTAGAAACAACTTTCTTTTCATTTGCATACTAGCTGGAAAAAAATTAGAAAAAATGTAATACTTATTATAGCCAAGTATGGTAATTAACAACAAATTTAACATGTAATATTCTTTGACTTTATTAGAACATTTCTAGAATAAAATGCACATGTATTAAAATGTAAAGTCTTGTTAAAAATAAAATGTAATTAAAAGATGGCAGTGAACTGAAATATTAGCAATTAACATGTACATATGTATCAAAACTTGAATAAATAATATGTCTTGAATAAATATGTCTTCAAAACAAACCTATTTACCTTCCAAAAGTATATTTATATTATAAAAACTAGTTTTCTGTTTATAAATTGAGAGAAGAGTCCTGTTTCTGCACACTTATTAAGTCAGGGTAGAATCACTACCTTTTTAAAGATTGTGTCAAAATTAGAAATATTTAAATATGTATGAGAACCCATTGAAACTAAGAGATATTTATTGTAGTGTTTACTTAAGTGTGTAAAGAATTAGTGAAGAGCCAATTTGGTGTGATGGTTAAGGCACTGCACTAGAAATCAGGAGACTGTGAGTCTAGTTCTGCTTTAAGCACAAATTCAACTTGGGTAATTTTGGCCCAGTCTCTCAGCACTAGGAAGCAGACAATGGCAAATCACTTCTGAAATCTTGTCAAGAAAACTGCAGGGACTAATCCAGGCAATTGGTAGGAATTTACAGTGACTTCCAGGCACACACAAAAAAATGAAGAAACAAAAAAATAGTGGCTCTTAGATGGTGAAAACGGGATTGCTTTGCAATTTATTTATTTATTTGTTTGTTTGTCAGCGATAGCCTTGATGAGGTTGGCAGCATTTAACTGACCTTGGCTGATCTTAAAAGCCAGTTGTGTTGGGTCTTGCCAGTACTTGTATGGAGAAAGTGCTGGGAATTCCTGTGCAAATTAAATTGGGGAGTCAAACAAGTAAACACATCAGAAGTCTACTGCAGGCCATTACATTAAGATGGGCACCATCTGGGAACAAAGGCAATAGTTGCAGAGTAAGGATTGGTAAGGTTCATGCTGATGTTATTTTTTTTGCCAATTTAAGAGTACATGGACAGCTCTGTAATACAGTGGGAAAAGTCCCTGAAAGCCAAATCAGGGATTTCATGCTGCATTAAATCAGGGATTTCATGCTTTTAAAATTCTTCCTACTGAAACATACAAGTTACTCTGATCAGTTTCCACACCGAAGTGACTCTTGCTGGTTTCTGAATCTTGTGGAAATGAAAACCTGGCCCATCAAGATGCTGGGCAAAACAATATTAGTAAGCAAGAAAACTTTGTAAATGGAAAATTAGTTCAGTCTGACCAACGCCGCCACGAAAACAATTGCTTGTTAGTGTTCTTGATCAGAATGTATGGATTAAAAGTCTTTTCCAAGATTTTTCGATGGAAAACCTTCTAAAGCTTTCAGCATGCAGAAAGATTGCAATGCCGTTTTTTGTCAGAGTGAATCTCAGCCATTTGAGCCTCACGTTTTCCTTTTTGCAGAGGGGTGATTTCAACATATGCTTTCTGTTTTTAGTCCAATTGTATGCCAGCCTATTTCTCTTGATTTTATGGTGAGTATGTCTTGGAGATTTCAGCTTCTGTGACCACCCTTCAACTCTCCCTTATTACTTGAAAAACAAGAAAAAAGTGCACTGCATCGGAACGCTTCCACATCACTTGTAATTGTCCCTTGCTTCAGATATTTCCATTTGATGTTTATTCCTATTTGGCCCACAACCATTCGGAAACCAGAAGTCTCCGTCGCAAGAGCCGAGACGGTACCTCTTTAGTGAAAACAAACCGCCTTTTCGGTTCAGCCTCTCTGGCGGCAGCGCCGCTTTTCAGCGCATTCATTGGCTGGGCTCCGCTTGGGGGCGGGGACTGAGGGGGGTGGTGGTGAGGGGGGGCGAGACCGAGACGATAAAGGAGCGCTATCACGGGCGACGACGTTCAGAGCATCGAAAAGACTTTTAAGGGTCGCGTTTAGCTCGTTAGCCGGGACCGAGACGGCAAACAGGGACTCTTTGGGGTGCGTCTTGGCGACGAGAGGCGGCCATGCTGTGTTATGTGACCAGGCCGGATGCGGTGGTGATGGAAGTAGAGGTGGAGGCCAAAGCCAATGGCGAAGACTGCCTGAACCAGGTGAAAAGCCGCGCTTTCCTTCGCCACCCGCTCCCCTTTCCACCTGAGTGGCCGTTCGGGGCTCCTCCGGCGCGTGGCCTTTCCGCTCTCCTACCAACCCCCCCCCCCGCGCGCGCGTGCTCGCTCGCGCTCCTTCCCGATGCCACGCGCGTCCTGTGGCTCACGCGCTGGCGCGTCGCGAGGCGAGACCTTCCAACGGTCGCCTCGCCGCTCCAGGCGGCCGCTGCGGGTGACGCCAGGAGGAAGGGGGGCATGTCTGTCGTCCCCCGCCTCAGCCCTCCCATCCTCTGGGCAGTGACACCGGGCTGCGGCTCCCCTCCTCATCTCCCACGCGTTGCTTGGGAGCCGTTCCGTTGATTTGCCGGCTTGGCTGGCTGGTTATTTCCCTTCCTCACGCACCGCGGGAAAATCCCCTCTTCGCCCCGTTTTAACCGCACTGACCACGTGGCGTTTGCAGAGGTGGTGGCGCCCCCTGAATTGGGCGCTGCTCGAGAACATCCCGCCGGGCTTCGCGGACCTCTTGGGGGATGCGGAGGCGAGGGCAAGGAAGCCGGAGCGCCGGTTAAACAATCGTTAAGAGATGTCTGTGGAGCTTCTCAATCATCCCGGGTCATGGTGGTCCCAGTGTTGCCTTTTCCAAAAGCCAAACTGGACTTTCTCGGTTCTTTTCCTTGGAAAAGGAACGTTAGAACCGAAGAAGCTTCTCGAAGGAGAAGCGAAACGTGTCGTCCCCCCCCCCCAAAAAAAAGTCCAGTTGCCTTTCTGGGGGGAAAGCACCTTTTTTTTGGGGGGGGGGGGGGAGGCAACCATTAGAGTGTTCCTAATTTTGACCCATTCGTGTTGAAACTCCTGGTTTGATGCTCCACCTGCTGCAATTACTGCTTTTGACTAAATTAAAGGTTCATATTTTAAGTTATTCTGTTATTTTAAGTTATTCTAAGGTATTCTGTGGACGGGTTTTTTTTTGTTTTTTTATGCTTGCAATTTTGTTGACCCCTTGAAAGCTTTCGACAGGAAAGTCACTAGCTTTCGTAATTCTGAATATTCCAAAAAATATAGTCTAGGCCGTGAATAATTGGGAAAACTGTTTAGGTAACCTTGTTTAAGTAAATGGGTACCTTATAGCATTTTTCTCTCGTGCTCATTACAGGAGTGTTTACGATGTTTAACTTGTAATCATAGGTTTGCAGGCGACTGGGGATTATAGAAGTGGATTACTTCGGACTCCAGTTTACAGGAAGCAAGGGAGAGAACTTATGGCTGAATTTGAGAAATAGAATATCCCAACAGATGGATGGCTTGCCTCCTTACAGATTGAAACTACGGGTCAAGTTCTTTGTGGAGCCACATCTGATCTTGCAGGAGCAGACAAGGTAAAAAAAAACACACAACCCTTCACTGAAAATGGTTTCTGTTTGTTATTTTGCAGTCTGCTACTCCATAGAGTAACTATGACTTTCAGCAATGCTTAAGGTGTTTCAGTTTTTCAGTTGATCTTAGCTTTATGGTATGGTTTTTATTGTGTACACTATATTGGGAAGAAGCCACCATTAAAGGCAATGCTCTAGTTTCCCTTTTGAAAATATTGGTGTTATGTAATTATTAGTGTTCTTGTATGGATTTGGCAAAGGTTCATTTCATTATGGAGTTTAGAAGTAAAAATATTGGCTCCAGTGCCCGACAGTAACCTCTTCGCAGTGTTATTGCAGGTCATTTTAAAATGTTCAAGGCAGGAAACTTCTCCCTGTTTCAGTTTTCTCCAGGACTCCTCCTTTAATCTGTGTCATATTACAGTAATACTCAAATGACTGTTTCCAGGTACAAAGAGAAAACATGTTTTTTTCTCAAAAATATATAACTAAACTGGATTTACAAGTACTTACAAAAACATTGTCATTGATTTAATAATTATTTGGAAGACTGTTATTTTATATCTGGTTTGTGAACTAACATGTGGAACCTAAACATCCAGAGTACATGTTTTTTATTTTCCCACTCATAGTTTTTGTAAAAGATTGGTTAGATTACCACATCCCTGAAGTGCGCAGATCTTCTGTTATTCTACCTTTATGTGGTAGAATAATTGCTGAATATTTTTGTATACCATAAATGCAACCCAAATTATTATTTAAAATATAATTACCTTACTGTGTGCAAAAACCACCCGCTTTGTTTTAGCAAAAATTTATTGACTATCTAATTATTTTTGGATTTTGAATACCACAATTTGAATATCCAGTTTATTTATTCGTTTCCCTTTGAGAGCACTTTCCCGATGCAAGAAGTATGATTTTTACATGACAAATTCTGTGATCTTTGGCATTTTGCCTGGAATGTTGATTTAACAGTCTTATTAACAAGCTTCCAATGAATTACACTCATACAACATGTGTCTATTGTGTGTAATGCCCAAGCATGTCTTGCACAAACCTGGTATAATAGAACTTTTTGCACAACAGTTATTTTGACATGGAATAGAGGAAATGTACAGGTGATAGTAATGACAGTACTTAGTGTTCCATTCAGTTGAGTTTACAGGAGCCATGTGTGTGCTGTTGCTCAAGTGTAAGGGGAGGTCACTATATAATTGCCTCTTTAGTCTACGGAAGCTGTTTTTTCTGCCTTTTCCTGTTTTTTTGAATACTGCATACAAATTTCCTGTATTTTCTGGCTATATTCTGATGAGAAGACAGACATAATTATATATAGTCATACCATTGCTACAGCAACAAATCTAATGGTGGCCTAAGACTTTCACAGTATTACACATTTTTGTGGAGTAGCACATAACATGATTTGTACCAACCTGAGATTCTGTTGGAATTAAAATCTACTGATTTCTATGCTGTGGTCCACACCGTGATGATCCAAATTTATGTCACATCAATAAATCAGCTGGTTTTTTTGGCCTACTTCAACAAGTTATGAATGCTAGGGTATTTCTAAAGAATGAGATTCCAAGTAAAGAAGCTTATTTACATATTTTCTTCCAATTGTTAGCATTTTTCCCTTAGCCTATCTAATGATGGAAGAAAATAGATTTGAGGCAGCACCAAATGGAATAGGCTATTGACACAGAAAATACACTAAATATAAATATGCTATATCTTCCCCCTCTCTTGTGCAGAAAAGAATTTGAAAACAAGTTAGTTTAAAAAAATACATGCTCGGAAAAGAATTGTAGTCTGAAAGCTAGCTCCCAAATACTACTAGGCGTGATTCATTTTGCAATTATAAAAGTCTCTGGCTTGAAGGAAGAAAGTCTGGCACTCAGAAAAACCCGACAACAATGTAACTATAGGTCATTGACTGAAAGTAACCCTTGTCAGAAGCTGTTAGGCTGCTCCATCAAATCAGCAGCTGCTTCCCTGGAAGAAAGAGGAGATGCTAAGAAATTCAGTCCCTGATTGGTCTGCTGCAGTTGCCTCCAGCAGAAGTTCTGCTTTTGTGGTTGAACTGTCTTGAAGAACTTACAGCAGTCTGCTATAACTTTTTTTTTTGGGGGGGTGTGTGTGTGTGTGTGATTTAATTTCTAAAAATTAAAGAACGGATGAAATTTTTCAGAAAAGTCAACCTCAAACCGATTTAGTGCTTAAGTTCCCTGACTTGAAGTGAGCTGTGTTAGATGTGCTACTGAGTCCAAATTGATGTCTGTAGTTAAAATCATAGCTTCATCAGATAGTTTGCAGCTTATGAAATATTTGTAATTTGTAGTCTAAACATTAAACCACTGCACTAAAGTGTTTATCTAAATGCTGTAGAATCTATTGCTTTTTTTCTGAGACAAGTGCTGAATACCCTTAACTGCGCGCAGCAGAGTTGAATATCCGGAGTTAACCTTTCCCCTGATTAATCAGCAGTGAAGATTGGAGCTTGTAAAACCTTTGCCTTTGCTCTGGTATGCTGTTGGCATCGTACTATAAACCAGTCTTATCTGTTTTCGTATCTGGTTCAATTATTTATTTGGACTGAGATAAAATGAAGCTACTCCTAAATATTCAAGAGTGAAAGGCAAATGTTTATTCTAAAAAGATGTTGCCATAAGGAATATAAAGAACAAATCTTTATATTAGATTGGCAAACAGCAGGAGGCGTTCAGCTGGAGTTTCACATTAAATAATGGACATATTCAAAAAAGTAAAAGTGATGAGTCCATATTCAAGTCTCAAAAACCCTCAATTTTAATAGGATCAAACCAGTTGTTCTGAGATGTTGCTAGGTATATATTTGGAGTTATTATTCCTAAAATATGATATTCTCAGCCTAAGATTTTCACATTATGGGACATAGGAATTTTTCTGTATTTCGTTGAATGTGTTTGTACCATGTCACATTCTTTTCTAAGATATTCCCTGAGCTTTTGTATAGAATAGGCATATACCATATTTATAAGTTTCTTGGCTCATAGTTTTAGGGGGAGGTATGTTTACCAAATATCTTTTAGGAGATTAAAACCACAGATTTTGAATAGGAATCTTGAATATTAGCTAAAAAAAATTGTAATGATGGAATAGCTCTGGATTTTTTTACTAATTGCTTTGCATTTTTTATTTCATGTTTTCCTAATCCTATTGAGCTGGAACTAAATTTAGATGTATTACTGGATTTTAGTTTTCCAATTTTATTCTAAATACAGTTATTTTACTCTCACCTTTTTAAAGGAATATTTTCCATCAATTTACTCAGGGGTTTCTTATAGTTCCATTTTTATTCACAACATGTCTTTCATTATTAGCAGAAATATTTCTTGTAGCATTTGAGCAGGTCTTAAATGTTGCCATGTTTCCTTTCTGTGTTACAAAAATAAATTTCCTTTTTTAGGCATATGTTTTTCCTGCACATAGAGGAGGACCTTCTGGCTGGTACCTTACAGTGCTCTTCTGAACGTGCTGTTGAATTAAGTGCTTTGCTTGCCCAGTTGAAGTTTGGTGATTATAATCAGAATACTGCCAAATACCACTATGAAGAGTTCTGTATGAAAGAACTTACCTCTTCTACTTTGGACAGGTAACTTTTGCTGTTAAACTTTTAATGCAGCAGGAGTATCTAAGAACAATTACTTGTAAGTTTTACATTTGTTTGCTTTAATGTGCATCTGAGCTCATTAGACACAAGGGTTTTAATTTTTGAAAGTTGTTTTCTATGAGAGAATTTACTCTCCCCCCCCCCCCCCCGATTTATTGCATTTGATTTAGTAAATTTAATTTTCTCAATATAACTGATAATACATTCAGTAAAATTATAACTTTTTATCCTCAGTGTTACTCATACCTTTAAATTAAATGTATTAAAATGAAGAGTTATGGATTGTGTAAAATGTGTTTTAAGAGTTCCCAGAAGATCAATATATTTAAATTATAAAATAAAATCAAGATTGCGATTAACCTACTTTCATATTTTTTTTCCACAGTATTATTGCAAAACATAAGGATCTTGAAGGTCTCAGCCAAGTTTCAGCTGAATATCAAGTTTTACAGATTGTGTCAACACTAGAGAACTATGGAGTAGAATGGCATTCGGTTAGAGACAGTGAGGGACAAAAACTTTTTATTGGAGTTGGCCCTGAAGGCATTTCCAGATGTATGGATGACTTCAATCCCATCAACAGGTGATTACCAGAAAATCCTGCCTGAAAAACTTTATCAAAAACTTGTAAAATAGCCAAAGGATTCTGAAGCACGCAGCTGTTTTATTTGAGTCTCTAGCATAACGGTATTGAACATTTCTTACTGAGTATTGTTGAAATAGGTTGTTTCCGTCAGATGTATTTTTTGGGTGGGAAAGATTCTAACTCCAAATAACTACAGACATTCATTATTGCAGAAAATTCAGAGATTCTTTCTATATCTCAGATCTGCTATCAAAGTGTTATAGAATGGTTAAGTTTTCCTTCTTGAAGTGGCAACGTTTTGGGAAAGATTTTCATTGCTATTAAAGCTAGTTTCATTTCTTCTTTCCAAAAATGGTCAATTCATCTTTATATTTCACCTTTAATTTTACATTGCCAGTCTGTACTTGGTCTATTTTTGTTTTGAGAACAGAATTTTAGGGCTTAATATTATGGTGTCATTCTTTGTATCTCCCCCCCCCCCCCCAATTGCTTTAGGATTGCATATTCAGTTGTTCAGATGGCTACACAGTCTGGGAAGAATGTATACTTAACTGTCACTAAAGAATCAGGAAACAGCATCGTTCATCTTTTCAAGATGATCAGCACCAGAGCAGCTAGTGGACTATACAGAGCAATAACAGAAACACATGCATTTTACAGGTTTGTATTATTTCTGGGGAGAAATATATGTATTTAAGTCAAGTTCATAATAGAGTTCTTGACACTATTATATAATTGGTTTGTAATACCACTGTTCCAGTATGTTGTAAACAAGTAGATAATAAATCCATTTTAAATTACATTGAAATCTATGTTTATGTTATGTATGGCTTTCCCCTCCTGCCACATTCTTGTTTCAGTAGTTTTGGGATATAAAAGGAAAAAAGGTTGTTTGATTCATGTTTCTTTTATATCTTCTTTTCTTGCTAGGTGTGATACTGTTACTAGCGCTGTCATGATGCAATATAGCCGAGACCTAAAGGGCCACTTGGCATCCTTGTTCCTGACAGAAAATATTAATCTTGGGAAAAAGTATGTATTTGACATTAAGCGGACATCTAAGGAAGCTTATGATCATGCAAGACGAGCTCTTTACAATGCTGGCATTGAGGATCTAGTTTCAAGTAATGACCAAAGCCCCCCCAGTTCTCCCCTTAAATCATCAGAAAATAGTATGAACTGTAACAACAATTGTGAGGGTCTCAACTGTCAGCAAATGAAAGCTATTCAGGAAAAACTACGGAAGTTTAAGGAGTCTCTGCTGTGTATGGCATGCTGTGAAGAAGAAATAAATTCAACGTTTTGTCCATGTGGCCACACTGTGTGCTGTGAGACATGTGCCATACAGTTACAAGTAGGTATAAAATCAGTTGCAACAGTAAAGTATTACATTTTGACTTAAGTTCAAAAAATACTGGAAATTCTTTAATTCTCAAAAAAAGCATGCAATAACTTTGAATGCAGGATTTAAACATCAGTTCATGGCTAAGTATAGTCTTGCATCAAGACACTATGGAAGGAAGGAAGGAATAAGCTGCCTCATCAATGCACTACTGGCCCTATTGATTAACATACGATATACAAGTAGTATGTTAAATATAAAAAGTGAAGCTTTTAATTAAAATTTGTAAATGTTGCATTCAAATGAAATATTTTCTTAGGATTTTACTATTTCTTAGGCAGTTGCACCCAAATAGGAGTAAATATGTGAAATGTTCTAAGTTGGCACATGTGCCAGTTCTAGAATCTCTGTCCTCATATTCCACAGAACAGGTCAGTGCAAATGTTCCATGTGTCCGTATGTTTCTGGAAGTCAATTCGCTGGAATTAGAAATGTTTAATTGGACTCCAGAAATGTCAACATTTTGGAGCTGCATCAGTCCATAATAAGATTTCTATGGCTTCCAAAATAAATCCTTCAAATAGAAACGGAGGTCTCTAATCAGTAACTTAAGTAAATCGTTCAGACAGGTGGCAAGTAGTAAAAGGGCACCTGCAAGGCTGCAGCAACTTCAAGCGTGCAAGAGAAAGAGGGATATCCGTTGCTTCTTAACCATTGCAGCAGTTGACCTAATGGCTTTATCTGGTTAATCACTATGATGGGTCCCCAGCCCATGGGGTGCGGCCTGTTACTGGACTGAGGCTTGTTCAAAATTGGGCCATGTGAGTGATGGGCAAGCACGCATGCGTAAAACTCCACTCGCAAGCACAAGTGCCATCTGCTGAACATACGAAGCTCCATTTGTGTGAAAGGAAGGGGGGTGCGCTGCTCACACAAACAGTGCTGCATGCTCACATGCATGCTCCTGCCACTCACCCACACAGTGCCAGGTTGGCCTGCCATGCTGGTAAGGTTGGGGACTGCTGCACTATGAAGAATTCCTCTCCCACTTGTGGAGAAAAGGAAGAGGAAGCTGGAAAAAGGAGCTGAAAGAGTGCATTAGGGCTACAATTTCTCTACTGCAAAAATCAGACTCACTAGATGACAAGAGATACAAAAAAATCTTAAATGTATGTTGTCATTTAGTGGCAATCTGGATGTTTGCAGTTCAGATTTAGTTCAGACATTGGAGTCCTACAGACGTTGATTGTTATACTCCCTTTTTAGATTTTGGAAAGGAGTCATTGGAAGAAAGCATTTGCTGTGTAATAGAGTATATGTAGATAGAAGTTTTAATGGATAAAACTTCAGTAGCGTCAATTGTGTATTAGCATTACTCTGTGCATTAGGTTGGTAACATTATTCTTGTGTTTTCCTTCTAGGTGTGTCCAGTCTGCAGATCTGAAATAGAACATGTGCAGCATGTATATTTGCCTACCCACACCAGCTTGCTTAATTTGACTCTAATATGACCTCTGTGTTACTTTCTTAACTAATCCATACTTCCAAAATACTGCACTAAAGTTCCAACTCCACTGATAAAAAAGAACTATCATTTCTGCATCTGCCAGCAATTACTGGAAGGACCATGACAAAACTGGGAAAGGGAAAATATGAACAAGTTCTTATTAGAATAAATTTTAGAGGATATACTGTGAATGACTTGTAGACAAATGTGTCATTTGGAACAGCATTATTAATAAATTAATATTCTGAGAGAAAAGATGACAATTTAGTCTGCAGTATCCCGCAGTAACTCAGTTTTATGCATTTTATTAAAATTGTTTTAAAAATTACTTTATCTAGCATGACCATTCCCATTTATCTTTTAGAAAGACTAATTTTTAATGTGTACATTTTTGTAGTATAATTTCATTTCTGCATTTGTTTTACTGAAGTAAGAAACTTATTTTTAAATTTGTGCACTTAAAAAATTAAGATTGCAAAGCTTTAAACAAATAGCTGTGTTTATTTAGCAGGTCTTGCAATCAGATTACTTGCAAAATTTATTACTTGCAAAATTTTATTTTTGAGTCAATCGGCAGCCTGTTGGGTACCTAAGAAAATGTGGATAAAACACTTAAAATATAACTTTGATTTTCTAAAGATTTTTTGTACTTAGAAAACTCAGCTGTTGTTTCTGTTCATAATGCCTTATGTTTGGAGAATGGTTCCTCAAATTCTATAATCTTAGTGTTTCCTGAAAATGCAGTTGTGTTAAATTTCTTAAAACCATCTTTCACGATCCCTATTTTCCCCAAGCATTTTGGATTTTGGTCAACTAGTGAATGCTACAGAATACTGAAAGCTAGATGATCATGTGCAATACTAGCTGAAATGAAAGCTAGAAAAGTCACTTTACTGCGACTTTCTAAATATACTTTTCATATTGCCTTAATGTAGCAGTAATATGAGTATGCATTTGTTTCTTTGCACAGACATTTTGTCAAATATCAAAACTCTACTTTTTTATAGCACATTAGCATATAAATCTTGTTCCCAAAAAGATATTTATTTTTTCACTTTGTAAAAATGTTTTGTTTCCACATGAAGTAAGAGCTCCTCTATGGTAGAAAAACTTCTCTTTTTTATATATTCAGGTTAATAAAGGACTTTTAAAATACTTCGGCAATCTTCTGTGCATCTCACTTGTGTATTAATCTTAACTATTCAATTCATCACAAAACATTTGCAACCATAGATATGGTTACCCATAATTGTTTTGGCAAAAGTATGGTGGACTTCACCTGTCAGGCTGTTATAAAGAAGCTTTTTTGCTTACATAATGTTCTGGTCCTTCACATATAATCCCATGGGATAATTCTCATCCCAAGGATGAGAAAGGTGTTCATACTCAGGTAGCTGATCAGTTATTGAATCAGTTGGCAGGGGCAGAATAGAAATGCAATGGCTTGGGAAAAGAGGCATAATTCTATCAGCGTAGCATCCCTCTAAAGCTATAGATGAGGAAATTTCAAGTCTCTCTAAATGTGAATTCCTGGCCACAGCTGCACTTCCTATTCAAAGAGAAAATATGATCCAAAACAACAGATTGTGTGCCAGCATTGAAAGGGGAAGTACACTTCTGTTCAGGGCTAAAAATGGACCCACCCCAGACTCAACTCAGTCAAAATATCCTCAGCCATTCACTCTTGTCAGGGTTATGAGCCCATACTCACCCAAACTGCTTCCAGAAATTGTTACAAGACCTTGATGCGTCAATCTGGTTAGCCTAAGGCTAAAATAAAGTCAGCTGGATAAAGTCAGTGGGTAATAATACTAAGCACCAACCAACAGTTGTGTCAGTATATTCGTGAACTGGAATAGAGCATAGTAACTAAATCAAGTCAATGAGAACTGTTTGGAAACTGACTAGAAGTAGCCTAGTCTGGAAACTGCAACTAGAAATAGCCTAGGTGTGTCTCTGTATTAAGCTCTGAAGCTATATTAAGCTCTGAGTCTCTATTGAAGATGAACTGTTTCTCTTCTGTGTAACTAGCTTGCTTGTCTGCTGAAGTTGAATTGCTATGCCTGCTTCTGTTTGAGTTTGCTCCATGTTGGAGAAATCTACAACTGGTATTGTAAAGTTTTTGTGTTTATAAAGAAGTTAAATGAAGTCTCAGCCATCTGTGTTTACTTTTCTGGCGCTGAATTTACGCTGCAAAACTCTGAACAAGATGACTTCACTCAAATGTAAACGCACCAAGCTTTGAGATACCTCACCTCTACCTCAATTTCTATTTTCCCCCTGACACCAACTGGAACTGATACAAAGAGATGAATCATTGGAATAATTCTTATCCTAGGAAGCAGTCCAGAAGGACACCATGGTCAAGAGTATTGAAAGTTGTAAGAGAGAATCTAGTACAGCCAAGTACTAACCAACCAATGCTGTTGTGCTGACCACCTATGCAGCAAGTTTCCCTTATGAGGGAAGACTGAAAATTTCCAGAAAGTTGGATCCTGCAAAGGCTTTGTCAGCCTTCAAGATCTTCTACTATCGCTTTGCATCTTTCGGCTGTCATAAGAAACGGGGGGAGGGGAGAGTGGGATGAATCTGGGAAGTGAGCTGGAGGTGTTACATTTTTCTGTTGTGTAAATGAGGGGGGGAAGAATACATCAGAGTTAGGTTTCTATTTCTCGCTTAGCTTTCTTTGCGCAACTGCAACCCGTTATCAAAGTATGCCAAGGTCAACAGACAGAGGCCTCATCATCACCTGAAGATGCCCACATGATCATATTCACAATTTCTAATTGGAAGTTTCATCTGAACTATTGGGGGTGGGAACACTTCCATCACTTTGTATATGTGATTTACGCGCCTAATTCCTCAGATTCAGAATTCTCTGGTTGCTACCAGTTCACTTTCAGTAAAAGATAACTTTTCTCTCAATAAAAGAAAGTATTTCTTTCTTGGATTTTGAATGGAGCACCGCCTGACATTCTGAATCTCCCTCTACCAGCCCACCCGGAGAAAACACCCAATTTTCTTCTGAGGGGGCCTGAACATCATGTCATCTTCAACTAGTGACCAGGAAGATCTGGGAGCCATTCGAGGGCAAGATTCTTTGCTGGTACAGGAAGCCCAATCGCTAGCAGAGCTTAATCTGGAAGAGGATCCAGCTATGAAGCCCAGATGGTCAGTGGGGATTGGCTGGAAAGATCTGCAGAAGGACACACATCCCCGGGATCACAACCACCCACTGGCGTGGAAAAGAGGAGCCATGGCAAGAGAAGGAAAAGAGAGAACTCTCACTGAATCAAGCCAGGAGACTCCTTGATGAAGTCGTTGAACAACTCCAAGCTGCACAAAGGTATGAAGGGGAAGGGGGAGTAGCCCCAGCTAGAAGAAGCAGAGCAGCTCCCTCTCCCATAAATCAACCCGATCCAGCAGCAGCCCCGGGGCCCTCAGCGGGAGGTGTAATTCCTAGAAGGCGTAGAGCTCCTAGGCTGCCTCCATTAGAAGTAAGATACGGGGGAGATCCCAAAATCTTAGGATTTTTCCTAGCCCAAGCTTGGAGCTATATGGAAGAATACGGGGAGGATTTTTCCTCAGAGGCAGCCAAAGTGAGATGTGTTACCAGGGCTCTGGAGGGAACAGCTGCAGAGTGGATGGTGACCCTGCATAATGATAATGCTCCCCAGTTGATGAATTATAACCTGTTCATGACTGCACTGTGAGCTAGATTTGAGGACCCATTGGCAGAGCGCAAGGCCCGGATCAGGATGAAGACCATAAATCAGGGGCGGAGGTCAGTGGCTGACTACACCCAAGAATTTAGACAGTTAGCAGGTCATATCCTAGGCTGGTCCCAGGAAGCCCTGACAGAAGCATTTAAAGATGGTTTAAACGAAGATGTGTACCAGAGATGCATTGCTAGAAGAGACCCAAATGACTTGCAGATGTGGTACTTGCTGGCAGAAAAAGTGGAAATTGATTTAACCCGAAACAGACGGCGGGGAGGTTCTGGGTGGAGTAAACCTTCCCCCCCACATCCTCAAGAGATTCCCAAACCTCAGAAGGGAGGAGTGACCGCAAGACCCAACCCCTTTGCCTGTTTTCAATGCGGAAAGGGAAGTCACCGGGCTGGAAACTGCAAAGTCAAGCTGGAACTAAAGGGGGTGCCAAAGGAAAGGAAAAAACCTGAAAAATTCCCAGTGAAGCCTCGCGAAGCGGTACTAAAGTCGAAAGAGACGGCAGAGGTCGCCCCTCCCATGGAAGAAGAGTCAGACACCCCGGTTACCCCTGAGGAGGATGATTTCGACTCGGAAGACGACTTCCTGGTAAGTCCAAGCCTGGGTCCTATGACCATTCCGGTGAAGTTGAGGGTACCCAATTCAGGGTTGAAGGGGAAATGCTAGCCCTATTAGATTCTGGGTGCACAAGGTGTATCATCAACATGGAAGTAGTGGAGAAAATGGACTTAAAACTAAAACCTTTAAAGGTGCCCATTTCCTTTGCCCAATTAGATGGATCAGTGGCTGGAGGTTGCCCTGCACACTTTATCACGGAACCTATAGAAATGATCATGGGAAACCACGATGAGACTCTGCGCTTTATTGTGGTCCCTGGGATTGAGCAACCATTAATACTGGGATTGCCCTGGCTCCGGAAATGGAACCCCCAGGTTAATTGGAGAAAGGGTTTGTTGCGCATATGCACCAAGCAATGACCGGAAAAAGAGGGGAGATCTCAGCCGAAGCTTCAGATTCCGATTGAAATAGCTTCCACAGGTACCGAACCCGTGAAAGGGGAGGAGAAAATTCCAAAAGAGTATTGGGATTTAAAGGAAGTATTCAGTGAGAAGACCTCGGATGAGCTCCCGCCTCACTGGTCAACAGACTGTGCTATTGAAATTTTGCCTGGGGTGAAGCTCCCGAAACCGAAGTTGTACTCAATGACACCACGGGGATTAGAGGAGCTAAGATTATTTATAGACAAAAATCTGGAACGTGGTTTCATCCAACCTGCTAGGCCCCAGGTAGCGGCCCCTGTATTGTTCCGTGAAAAGAAAGATGGCTCCAAACGCTTGGTGGTGGATTACAGAAATTTGAACGCCATTTCTGTGGAAAACGTGTACCCCCTGCCTTTGATGAAGGACATGTTGGCCCACCTAGCCAAGGGGAAGATTTTCACAAAGTTGGATTTGAGAGAAGCATACTACCGAATTCGAATTAAGGAAGGGGATGAGTGGAAGACCGCTTTTAACTGCCCAATGGGTTGCTTCCAATTCAACATTCTTCCTTTTGGTTTACAAGGGGCCCCAGCTGTATTCATGCAGATGATCAATCAGGTGTTACATGAACATTTATACAGGGGAGTTCTGGTTTATCTTGATGACATCCTTATCTACACGGAAACTCTGGATGAACATGTGAAACTGGCGCGGTCGGTTCTACAGAAACTGTGTGCCGCTAAGTTGTATGTTAAACTATCCAAGTGTGAATTCCATCAAGAGAAAATTTACTATTTGGGATATCGCATTTCATCTGAGGGCATAGAAATGGATCCAGAGAAAGTGTGTGCCATATTGGAATGGGCTCCACCACGTACCAGAAAACAACTTCAAAGCTTCTTGGGATTTGCAAATTTTTACCGGCAATTTATCCCGACTTTTGCTAAGATAGCAATGCTCATCACAAATCTCTTAAAAACAAAAGGGGAGGTGAAGCCAAGGCCAAGTAAGCCGTCGGAGTGGTCCATGGAGTGCCAAGCAGCTTTTGAGAAGCTAAAACGACTGTTTGCTGCAGAACCAGTACTAAAGCACCCGGATATGGAGGCTCCTTTCGTGATCCAAGCTGATGCGAGTGATGTGGCCGTTGGAGCGGTGTTACTTCAAATCAACGAGAAAGGGACCTTACAGCCTTGTGTGTATACCTCCCGTAAACTGTCTGAAACCGAGAGAAGGTGGGCCGTCTGAGAAAAAGAAGCTTTTGCAGTTCATTGGGCCTTACTGACCTGGAGACATTTCCTAGAAGGAGCAAAACATCCATTTGAGGTATGGACTGATCATAAAAATTTTGAAGCCTTAAAAACGCCTCGGAAGCTGTCCCCTAAACAAGTTCGCTGGGCCCAGTATTTCAAGCGGTTCAATTTCTCACTGAAGTACATTCCAGGGGGGAAGAACTTCATGCCGGATGCTCTCTCTAGACTACCCCAATATAATAGTATTCACCAGGAGGTGATAAGTCCAATTGTTCCAACCAAACATCTAGCCACCCCAATGATCACCAGAACCCAAAAGAAGAAACAAGAAGTGGATTTATTGAATGACCTAACCGAACAACTAAAAGAAGCTTTAAAACTTGATGATTGGTTCTTGGCTCATTCAAAAGACTATACAGTTAGAGATGGTTTGGCTTGGGTGGGGATCAAGTTGTATGTGCCACAAGTGCTGAGAGGCTAAATACTACAACAAGCTCATGATTCTAAAGCAGCTGGTCACTTTGGATTTGTGAAAACCTTACACCTGGTTAAGCGGCAATTCTGGTGGCCTACTTTAAAGAAGGACATTGAAGCTTATGTAGCTTGCTGTCCCATTTGTGCTTCGGCAAAGAGACCTCCTGGTAAACCGGCAGGGTTGTTACAAAATGTAGCTAGATCAACAGCCCCCTGGAAGGAAATCTCTATGGACTTTATAGTAGAATTACCCCAAAGCAGTGGAAACACGGTTATTTGGGTGGTAACCGATTTGTTTTCCAAACAGGTACATTGCATACCTTGTTCCAAAATTCCATCTGCTACAACGTTGGCTAAACTGTTTATTTCACATATCTATAGGTTACATGGCATTCTGGAACGCATAATCTCTGACAGAGGGGTCCAATTTACCTCAAATTTTTGGAAAGAGTTCCTGAAGTTGATAGGCTCCGCCCAGGGCTTAAGCTCCGCCCACCACCCCCAAACCAATGGAGCCTGTGAGAGGATTAACGCAGTGTTAGAACAGTATCTTAGATGTTATATAAATTATCAACAAGATAACTGGTCTGACTTACTACCATTTGCTGAAGTGGCATATAACAACTCCGTACATAGTAGTATTGTATTCACTCCATTTAAAGTGGCTTCGGGACAAGATTTTGTACCCATACCTGAACTTCCTCGTGAAAGGCCTAACATCCATTCGTTGGATGAATGGATAACTCAACTCCAACATAACTGGCCAGTAACACGTAAAGCATTAGATGAGGCCCATCAAGCTCATAAGAAATTTGCAGACAAGAAAAGATCTCCACAGAAATTATATAAAGTAGGTGACAAAGTTTTCCTGTCCACCAGATACCTGCAAACCACTCAAAAGTCAAAGAAGCTTGGTCCTAAATACGTTGGTCCTTTCACGATTGAACGGATTATAAATCCTGTAACAGTCCAGCTGAACTTACTGAAAATTCTTCGACGAATTCACCTGGTTTTCCATGTTAGTTTATCAAAACCTGAACATACTTCTGATTTAAGACCCATCCAGACTGACCCTCCCATACCAATACTGATTGAAGGTGAACAACATTTTGATGTTAAAGAAATTATGGACTCTCGCAAATGGAGGGGTCGGCTCCAGTATCTTGTAGCCTGGTAGCATTTCCCTTCTTCACAAGCCGAATGGGTTAACGACACTGATGTTAAAGCCCCTAAGTTGATCAAAGCATTTCGTTCCAAGTATCCTGATAAGCACTAGGAGTGTATTCCTTTGCAATTGTCTAATGATTAATTATTGTCTTTATATTTTTTTCCTCTCTCTCTTCTAGGACTGACGGTTTTCCTTTTTCTAGGAGAGCCAAATGTCAGCCTTCAAGATCTTCTACTATCGCTTTGCATCTTTTGGCTGTCATAAGAAACAGGGGGAGGGGAGAGTGGGATGAATCTGGGAAGTGAGCTGGAGGTGTTACATTTTCCTGTTGTGTAAATGAAGGGGGGGAAGCATACATCAGAGTTAGGTTTCTATTTCTCGCTTAGCTTTCTTTGCGCAACTGCAACCCATTATCAAAATATGCCAAGGTCAACGGACAGAGGCCTCATCATCACCTGAAGATGCCCACATGATCATATTCACAATTTCTAATTGGAAGTTTCATTTGAACTATTGGGGGTGGGAACACTTCCATCACTTTGTATATGTGATTTACGCGCCTAATTCCTCAGATTCAGAATTCTCTGGTTGCTACCAGTTCACTTCCAGTAAAAGATAACTTTTCTCTAAATTAAAGAGTCTAAGTATTTCTTTCTTGGATTTTGAATGGAGCACCGCCTGACAGGCTTTTTGAGGAGGGTGCTTATCACACCCTCCTCAAAGGTAAGAGATACTGCCCCTCCCTCAAAGGAGAAGGTATTATTATATTGGCCCAACTATGTGTCATCTCCCAGGTGGCCTTCACCATCCAGGAGGGTCATGGATCTAATGCAATCTTATAATCTAATCTGAGATTAAGTCCACAATAAAAAAGACATTTTATCCCCACATCTTCAGGCATTTATTCACCTCAGCAGCCTTTGGAGTTTTTAGTTGGTTAATTCCCCATTAGGAGAATGAGCGCATACAGGGAGATGTAGTGAGAGTAATGTTGAATAATACACAGCACACAGATACACTACAGAAAATGTAGGTTTTTACTTCCCATAAACGTTTAAGCAAAGTTCAAACAAGCAGTCCAAAGTCACTCACAGGTAAGATAATCCAAATAACAAAGTCCAGTATCAAAAACAGTTCAGTAACAGACTTACATCAAATCCAAGAATAACAGTCAATTAGGAGGAACAGCAATACTCTCCAACAGAAGGAAACAGAGACTCACTGAGACTTCTTATGAGACTAAACAACCCAGGTTTCTGGATCCATTTAATGGCCATTTGCAGAAACCACACCCAATTACAGATTTAGTATTCTCTTGAAGATACAGTATTAAAATGTCTATCCTAGTTTATATATTTCCAACCCAAATAACTGTTAGGTGACTTATATTCCTAACAGTTACCTTACTTGGTTAAAAAGTTGATCAGTTTTTATTTGTATATTTATGAGATTAATCACTGCTACTGTTTATAACCTTCTCTTTTTTTCCTGATTTCATAGTAGTTAACAATGATTTCCATCTATTTTATTCTTCTTTTTCTTTTCCTTCTAAGTGTGTCTTCCCATTTCCTTCAGTCATCCCCATCTGGAGTTTAGTTGTCTGTTTTGTCTGGAAATAAGGCAGAGGATTGAATGTGGTATGTGGGAGAAGATTTTGGTACCTGCAGGTAAGATTAATTTTATAATGGAGGTACTTTATTTTACAGGGAATTAAACAGTGATTTAATATTTTTCCTAGCCTCATTTTTTGAGGACAATGGCTTCTAAGAGGTAAATGCATGCATACACATGCACTCACAAGAACAGGAGTGTCACATATACCTATTTTTGGGGGAAGGAGGTGATTAATCTGCTGATTAACCTATGAAGATGATAAAGTACAACTTGTATGTGCATGCCTTCCTAAGAAAGATATAAAAGATTCAAAGTCCCAGGGCAAGCTGTATACTAGCAATTTTATTTGAGAGCTAGAAAATTCTATTTATAAGTGACCAATTCTAAACTTGTTGTGCAGGAACTCAGATGAGATGTCAAATTTTCCAAGAAGCCATTGAAGTAATGCAGTACCAGATGTGTAGAGGTAGAGTTATTAATCCTGTTCCTGAATTGTTTGCTCCTAAAAACAGCAACATGCATGTTGTATGGTCTTCCAGATGTTGATAGACTAGATGTTGACCATGTTAGAATTTCCTGGGGCTATGCATCTGGAGAATGGCAGGATGGGTAAGGCTAAATTAAAAAGCAATGTGTTTAAATAAAAGCCAAACCAGCAATTCAAGCACTGCCTGATATCAGATATGTTCCATGCTCTTTGTAAATATTTTAAAAACAATCTTTGCACAACTCAGTCTTATGCTTGTTTACTTACAAAGGTGGCACTCAGCCACTTCCTTTCTGTTGATAACAAGAAATGACATGCTTCAGGCTTATCAATTAAAGTGTCACCTGATGGGACTTAGGAAGTGGTGATAGGCTTTCTCATTCCCAGCCTTGGCCATCTAGAGTAGCATGACCAATGACCCCTGCTCTGCTCTCATCACACAAGCCTTGAAGACTGATCTTCTCCCAGGCAGATAGTGTGATAGAACCCCTTTGGAAACATGGCAAATTAAGAGTTGTGTTTTTATTGCTTTGAGATGTCTTGCTTGGAATTTGCTTGGAATTTTATTGTTTTTAATATTGTACACCAGCCAGGATTGTTATGGAGACAGGTGGCTTTAAACTTTGGACAAACAAAAAAAAAAAATTAAACTTCTTCCGAAATATGCAATTATATCTCAGAATACTGATAGCTTAATGCCTAGCAACCCTAACTCAAGACAAATTAATTTGGTTAACCTCTCTGAAAGGCAGGAGCTGTTATATAGAAGAAAGCATCTGAACCAGTGTGGGATCAAAATTTACAGAACTTGAAATGAAATGAACAGAATATTTATGAAATGTATTTCATAAATTAATCAGTAATTAAATGGCAGCTAATCTCATGCCCTCAATACAGGTGTGATATGATTATTTTAAATTTCCAGGGAGATCAATTTGACTGCAGAGTACTGTTCTAATACAAGTTTGTGGACTAGACAAACCATTTGCCAGAGTATTTCATGAAATTCTGACTGGTAAGCTAGTTAAATGGGGACTGAATCGAACAGCAATTAAAGGGATAGGAATGCAAAGAAATTTTGTTAAGGAATTTAGTTTGAAAAACAATAGCATGAAATTTAACTAGGAAATCACCTACTGGAAGAGACAAGCGGAATGCACTCAAGTTGAAACCTGTAACTTCTCTGCATATGAAATACGATCATTGAGATACACAACTTCCTCAAAGATTAAATAGGTGGTTGCATTCCCATATTACTTATTTCGGAGAGGGAGTAGTCAATATTTCATGAGGTTGTCCACAGTTCGCAGGGATCTTAACATATTTTGCAGTGCCAGGATAAAAGCTAACATACCAGGAAACTCATTGCTGTTTTCATTTAACCAAATATATGACATAGCCATCTTGACTCTTTCCATTATCATATCAGAAGGTTATGGATGTTTTATTCCTGCTGTTCAAAAATATTGCTGAGCTATCATTTTACCACGAAACAAATGTGGTGAAAATAGCTATTTTTGCCAACTCTGATAATATATGAAAGCAGCTTGTTGGTAGCGGGCCCTGACATTTTTCATGCCAGTGATGAGATCAATTTTGGTCTCTGAAAGCAGCTCTGTGCTGCTGGTCAACGTTAGTATTTAAAAGGGAGTGATAAATCAAAATGTTGAAAAGAGAGCCAACTGGTGTGGTGACACCGTTTCTTTTCTTTTTTTGCCTAACAGTACAATTGGTGTAATCATTTTAAGTAATTTAGCTTGGCCAAAGGCATCAACTGTGATTTATAGGATTTTCCAAGCCATGATTTATTTTGTCTGAATTTAATCAAAGTATGGTGAGAAGCGACCACAGTTTTTCAAACTGTTGGCAATTAAATCCTTCCTGGTCTTCAGTTTATCAAAGCAAGACCCAGGTTTGATGCATGTAAGGTAAAAGCAGTATATTTGTTCTTAATGGATATCTTTGGAATGCCACTAACAAGAAAGAGATCTGGTGTTCTTGGCATTAAAAAAAAAATAATTTTCTTTGCTAAGAAAAAAGTACTTCCTCGTTTCTTCACTCTTAAAACTTGCTGTTTGTTGCCATTAAGTAAAAGCTGAAGTGCTTTCTGTTGCCAGCCTTGGGGGGTCAGCCTTGAATCCCATTTTTTTAAAAAACCAGGTCTAGCACTGACAAAATGCCCCAGCTCTAAGACTACAGGAAGACGCTATAACAAGTGAAAAACAATAAGGGGTCAGCAGCTTGTGTCAGTTGAGGCGCCATTCAAAATCCAAGAAAAAAAATCTTAGACTCCATTGTTTTACAGAAAAGGACTTTTACTGAAAATTGATATGGTAGCATCGGAAGAATGCAAGATCTGAGGCAACAAGTGCAAAAATCACATATAGAAAGTTATGCCCATGTTTCCACTCCCAATAGTCCAAACTGGCCATCCAATCTGTGATGTGTATAATGTCATCTTCAGGTAGCTTTTGAGACATCTTGCTTGCCAGGATGCTTGACCTTGGCCTGAATAGGTAAGAAGCTACAGCTGCGCAGTAAGCAAGTAAGCATAGTCAAGAAAGTTTTTCCAAGTTTTACATTCACCCTCTCAAATCTCCAACCCTCTTCCCCTCCAGCCCAATTAATCTTCCCTCCCCCACTTTCTATGGCAGCCGGAAAGACAAGCAGGATTCTTGAAGGCTGACAGATTGATCTTTTCTGTCATGTCCCTGTTGGGAGTCTGAATCCAAGGAGGAAGAGGAACACCTGACAGGGAGTGGGAGTGTGGCTTTCTTGGCTGTGGAGGAAACTGGGGAAGGGCAAAGTCTGGCTGGGCAAAGTAGGGAAGAGGTAGAAGAAAGGAGGAGTTCAGAGGAAGACCCAGGCCCATCTCCTCTTCATCCTAGGTCACACCGGGAGGAACAAAGAAGAGAGCAATGTGGGTTGCGTGGCTTATGGGGGAGGAAAGGGCCCTGATTTCCTTCATTAGCCACACCTGGGAAGGGAGTTTAAAAGAGATGCATGCAGAGTGCAGTGTCTGCTGGAAACAAACTGAGTTTATCTTGTGTGTACTTTGATTATCTGTGTTCCTGGCATCCTCACAACTGTGTTGAGTTATTGCCGTGGCTTCACGTCTGGAATTCCTTCTCCTGCCCTGCCAGACTAATTACCTCATTTTACCTTGTTTGGACTTATAGTTAGTTTTTGTTGACCACGATTTGGGCTTCTGCAGCCAAAGGCTACTCTTGGGAGAGTTTTTCTCCAGCCAGAAGGTAACCAGGCATTGGGGGGGAAAGTTAGAGCTAATAAAGGGATTCATTATCTGACTGTATTGCCTTTGTGCCATGCCCCGGGTCATCACACATTCAGCAGTGCCCCCAAAATAAGATCTGCCTCTTCAGATATTTTATTTTCAGATGCTGGGACTGTGAAAGGAAGGGAAATTACAAAATGGATATGTAGATAGAAAGAATCTTTTTTGTACAGGTAAGTCCAAGAAAACTACAGGCAGTCCTTGACTTATAACCATTCATTAGTGACTATTCAGTTACAATAGCACTGGAAAAGTGACTTATGACTGTTTTTCACACTTACGATCATTGCAGTCTCCTCCTCCTCCTCCTGTGATCAAAATTCAGATGCTAGGCAACTGGTTCATATTTATTATGGTTGCAGTGTCCCAGGGTCATGTGATCTTTTGTCCTTCTGACAAGCAAAATTAATGAGGAAGCCAGATTCACTTTACAACGGTGTTACTAATTTAACAGCTGCAGTGATTCACTCAGCACCTGTAGCAAGAAAGCTAGTAAAATGGGGGCAAAACTCACTTAACAACTGTCTTATTTAGCAACATAATTTTTGGGCTTAATTGTGGTCGTAAGTCAAGAACCACCTGTATCTTGTGGTTGTTTTTTTTTCCAATTTAGAACAAACCCTTCACCCTTCTCTTTTTTACCTGCGCTATCAAGCATGGTGAAGTAGCTTTCCCAGTTTTCAGCTCTGCCTCTAAAGGCAGAAGGATAAAGGGCAGGATGCAACCCTTAAAACAGCAATAGACATGTCTGGTCATACTTCCCCAACCCAACGAGGTGCATTGTGTACCTTCTCTTCTCCGAAGAGAACAACATGTAATTCAAGACCTATTTTATTCTGCTTTGAACACTGTAGGAGTTTGAACAAGTTTGAAAAATGTGTGACTTCATCCTACTGGTGGCATCCAACAGATTTGCCCTTGCTTTTTATGAACACATGTTCAAACACTTCCCAGGAGATTTCACAATGGCCCAGCCATTAAGGCACACTGCAGGACCGAATGTCAAAATGCCTTTCTCGGAAGATGAACAGTTTCAAACCCCATCTAACTCATTCAAGCAGGGAGGTACTCCTAATCATTTCCCATAATCATGATTAATCCTGAACTGTAAACTTTTTGACATAGCCTTGCCACCGAGCTCTGTGGGCAAGTATTTGAAACCTGTCCTTAGGAGTCAATAAATCTATGCGGAGCCAAATCTGTTTGCGCCATTCCAGAAATGCATCTGCGTTGCAATGAAATGAAGTTGTACTGTTTGCCTTCTGGATGCATTTCTTACACTGCTGTAGGAAACTTCAGTATTCTGCATTATAGGCATCTGAGACTTGTTTCCTTATTTATGGGTTGGAGGGGGGGGGAAATTGCCTCACCTTGACTTCTAGATCCTTATGCAAGAACATTTAAGGCCAGAAATCATTAATGGTTTATAATCTACTCTCAAAAGAAATAGTGGTTTTTTGTTTTATTTTGCAAATAACCAGAAAAATGAACACAGTGTGAAAGAAGGATTTGGCAGATGGGAGGGGCTTGCTGTTTCTTTAAATTCTCTTCACTGTAACATGGAGCAGGATATGGAGGTTGATGTTATTAAAAGAAAGGCAGTGATCTACCCTGTTTTCACCCTTTCTCAGTCAGCAGAAGTGATGACTGCAGATCAACTTAAAACAGGTTTTGAGGGATAAAGGAAAGAAGCCCTTTGCAGTGCTGAAATGTCCAAAGAATGTAAAAGCAACTATTTTTTATTTAATGAAACATTTTGTACGTTTTTTTTTTCAAGGCAAGCTACAGTAAAAGAAACCCAAACATTATGAGAAGCAATTATCTAGAAACATGTTAGATATGTAGAAATGTAAATTTTCAGGTTGGAATCCAATGCCATTGGAAGGTGTAACCACCTTTCTGATAATAGGGGAAGATATCTCCTTCTTTCTTATGAGAGGAGATTCCAAGAGATCACCTTAAAAGAACAGACTTTTCAGTAACATTAAATATTATATTAAAACTCTTTCAAAGTGGGTTTCAATTAGATATTGCATAACAATGCCTAGCATCATCGCGTGAACCAGTGGTCCCCTAAATTTCTGCCTTTGCAGACTGGTGGCAATGGCAGCAGTCACGGCTGTGGGGGGAGGGGGAACAGTTCTATGCGCACAGGTGAGTGTGCAAGCAGTTCCATTTGCACAAGTACATATGCCCACTGCTCGTACAAATGGAGCTTTCTATACAAGCGCATGCACCCACTGCTTACACTCGCGCGGCCATTCTGAATGGGCGGTGGCCCAGCCCTGGTAGTAGACATGCTGTTTCCATAGTTGTTAATATGCTGAAGCTAAGGCAGAGAAGCAGCATTTTCTTCCTCCTGCACATTTTTCCTCTCTTTAAACCCCTTCTTACTGAAATAAAGTTTGAAATATCTCAATTTATGTGGCTCACAAGCACAATCCCCTTGTATTGAAGAATGGGGCGGGGCTTCAGATCTGGCAGATAAAAATGCTGCTCTGCATTTTTTCATCCAGTGGAAACCTTACAAGTGCTGCAGTTTTGTCTCAACCATCATCACAGTCATCAGTAGCAGTAGCATGCCAGGTAAAGCTAGCAAAACGTCTGAAATAACAACCAAGTCAATTCCACACCTTCCTACTTTAACCTTCTGTTGACCTCTACATTCAAATGGAAAATGAATAGGAAAAAGGATCTCTTGGAACAGGTTTCCCAGGAAAAGTGCTGCCTCAATTTGGATTTTATGCAAATTAATGATAGAAGACAGGTTGGATTGCTGAATATGGTAAAAGAACCCTTCTTTCAGTGATTCGGTAATTATTGAAAAGATAAGCACCATTCTATGAGTGTATACTTGTTAAGAGGGCAATTCACAGAATTTTAAAAAGAAGATAATTGTAATGATTTGTTTTATAAAGGCTGTGTCCCTCCGTGTGAATAATAATGAGAAATTATGAAGGTTATTGTGAAACAGTTGTGCTGTTTCCAGTTCACACTTACAAAGACATATTTTGATCAGGATAGATTCTTTTTGATGATTTAAAGATCCAAATGGACACAGATATATTTAAGTAGGACTGGAACTGAAATGTTTCTTAAACACCCAAATCTTAAGAAACTTGTTTTAATAAAGCCGCCCTCTGCTGGTCCATCTATTCAGTTTCTTAGTATCTTAGTTTCTTATGAAAATTCTCATGGTGGAGAAAAGTAGAAAGATGATCATTATTTTATGAATGGCCATATAAATAATAGAGCAAAGCAAAGCAAAATAAATTTTAGGGTGCTAGACACATCAAATTGATATCAACCACAGAGGAAATATACTTTTTAAAATAATCCAAACTCTGAAGCAATCTAATCCTAGACTCTTAATGCCTGTCTGTCTGGAGGAAAAAAAGTAAAATTAACATAATTTCTTTAGAACATGCAGATTTGCTTTCTGCTAAACCTCAGAAGGAAGATAAAAACACTGTGGCAATCACTAACAATTTATGTTAATTTATTATATTTGCTTCAGTTGCTTAAGTCTGTCACATATATGTTGTATAATTTAGAAGGCATCCAAGAGATGTAGCCAACTAAATTTGATCGAAAATTGATTTCTCTGTATTTCTAGGGTGGGCAAAAGTGTATCATTGCATTTGCACGTTTGTCATTGCACCTTCTGTCTGAAGGGCAAACTGTTGGGCAAAGACCATTTCTTCAATAAAAAATGAAGAAAAAATAAAGTAATGAGAGGCCACATTTTAACTGATAGGACAAACAGTCATTGATCAGCTCAGAGAGAGAGAGAAAATTGCAATGACACTGATGTACAAAGTCATCCTGGGAGGATTTTCTTTCTTTCTTTCTTTCTTTTACAGATACCTTTATTAAATTGTAAAAACAAACATTAAAATAACATAAAGTGGTGGGGGGGAGGGGTGGGGAATAACAGGACAGTTTAAAAAATGACCCCCCCAATCAAACAAATATGTAACAAAAGTGACTTCCAATGTATTTAATGTATTTCAGCACAAAAATAACACTTAAAAAAATTAAATAAAGAATTAATATTTAAACTATCCTAAAATATTAATAATAAACATTATATATGTCCATATTATATTCTTTTCTTAATTTTAATCTGACACATAAGAAATTGTCAAATATGAATAACATTTTTTTTGTTTTTATTTTAAAAAACCACAACAGTTCTCTGGTCAAATCAGATTTAATCCTCACATTCCAAAATTGATAATTTTGGTTGATGTGCTGGTTGTAGCCTTATCTGTACCCGGAAACTTTGACAAATCCATGTCCTCATCACCCTGAAGCTGAACTACTGCAGTGCATTGTATATCCAGATACTTTTGAAGATCACCTGGTCTCTTAACAGATACAAAATTTATTTATTTTATTTGTCAATCGCTTGCAAGATAATATGTGTAAGTATAAACATGAGTTTATACAGGAAATAGGTACAAATAAATGGGGACAATAGGACTGGGACGGGAGGTACGGTGGTGCACTTATGCACGCCCTTACTTCTTACTTCTTGCACTTCTTGTATACTTACTTCTTGTAGGCTGGAAAGGGAAGTCATGTGACATTGGGTGCTGCATTGGCTGTCAATTGTTTTCTAAGTGTCATTCAACATTTTTATTTTCATTCATAGGGCCTTGAAGCTTAGCTCTCAGATATCTCTAAGTCTTCAGTTGTATCAGCCCATAGGAGTTTTTAACTTTTTCCATGATCAGACAACCACAGAGGAAAGCAACAGGACACTAGGAGAATTCAGTGTGCTCACACAAGACGTGTAGTGTCCATACAAAAAGGCAGAAACAGGTGCAAATAATCAAGCTTCAGTACACATAAATCATGTGGAATTGCAGAGATACCAGCAAGAAAGCTCAGAATGAAGTGGGCAAAGGACACTGAATACACCATATTTAGATATGCTCAAAATCATTCACATGGCCAATATTAAATGAAGACAGTAAATGCAAACAAGCATAGGAAGGAAATCAGCATTATGTTCTAAAACAGGGAACAAAAGTAAAGCAGGGCTTCTTAACACCTCTTTTGGCTCAGTCTTCTTCAACATGTTCCACAAGCAATAATGGGAACTGAAGGGCCATAATTTAAGCTTAACACTAATAGAAACACAACCAGAAAACTTCTGTTTACTTTGATTTTTAATCCTCCCAGGCCAGATGAACTGCATTTTTGAGTTTTGAAAGAATGTTCTGGTGATCTGGCTCAACTTCCATTTTTAAAAATTGATAGATAACTGAGAGAAGAAAAGAAGTAACAAGTGGTTAGATGAGAACAAACATTGTCCAATAATTGAAAAAGTTAAAAATCTAAGGAACTAAAGTACAACCAGACACTGCTATTTGGGAGAATTCTAAAAGAATCATAAAGAGATCAATAAATAAGCACTTTGAAAACAACGTAATCTCTAGAGTAGCTGTCAGATTAATTTTATTGCATTTATTCCTCAGGTAATTTCATTAGCAGAATATTACATAGCATTTTGATTTTAGCAGAGCATTTAACAAAGTACCCCATGCTAGTCTGATGACCAAGTTAGTTAGGAGGAGGTTGGATCATATGACAAATGAACATGTAGTTGCCCTCAAAACAATACTGGAAAGTGGTTCTTAATGGTTCTGCATCAGACTCAAAGGATATGCCACTGAGTTATGAATCTTGCACACATCAGAAAAAAGAATACAGTCAGTCCTTGACTTACAACAGTTCATTTAAGGCTGACTCAGCCTTTCATCCTTCCAAGGTAGGTAAAATGTGGAAATGATGATTGGGGGCCAATATGCTGACTCTATAAACTGAGAGGGCCGTAAAGTCTAAGTGCTATTGCTATTAATGACCATTCAAAGTTACAACAGAACTGAAAAATGTAACTCTTTTTCACAGTTACGATCTTTGTAGCATCCCCAGGATCATGGGGTCAAAATTCAAAGGCTTAGCAACTGGTTCATATTTATGACTGTTGCTGTATCCTAAGGTCATGGGATCACCTTTTGTGACCTTCTGACAGGCAAAGTCAAGGGGGAAGTTAGATTCACTTAGCAACGGGGTTACTAATTTAACAAGTGCAGTGATTCTCTTAACAAATCTGGCAAGAAAGTTTGTAAATTGGGGTAAAACTCATTTAACAAAGGTCTTACTTAACAACAAAAATTTGGGCTCAACTGTGGTCGTAAGTCAAGGACTACCTGTTTGGAAGTATAGCTGTAAAGGGTGTCAATTCAGAACATATTCTCACAGGCTCAGACATATAATCCACATTTGCAAGGGAGAGATGCTCTCTGTCACTAAGCAAAGATGGGTGTCAGAACCTTTCCCTATATTTGGGGTATATTTGAGTCCTTTAAAAAGAGCTAAAACTAGAAAGGAAAAAGAACTGGCTGAATTCAGGATCAGACTGAGGTTTACTGTTTACCAGAATGATTCCCAGCCACTTACCCTATACGAACATCAAGTGAGAGCTGCACTGAAGGCTGTGAATCCCAGTAAAGCTGCAGGTCCAGATGGGGGGCTGGGGATAGTGATAAAGACTTGTCGGTTAATTAGCAGGGATCCTGACAAAGATCTTTAACATCTCCGTGCAAATGGCCTAGGTTCCATCATGCTTGAAAACAGTCACTATTGTCCCAGTCCCCAAGAAAACAGCAATTAACTGTCTAAATCAGGGGTCGCCAACTTTTTGGACCTCA
>BLBF01000002.1:80654235-80664559 GCA_015471245.1 Laticauda colubrina
TCTAAATCAATTCCATATCCAAAATTCTTCCCCCATGCAATCATAGTTTCTTTAACTTGTTCTTCCTCTAGCTTAATTCCCAATAAATAACCATATAACTTTTTAATCACTTTCTCATCAGTACCCATCAATATCTTATCTAAATCAGTCTGTTTATCATAGAATCCTTCCGTTTTAAAATCTTCAAGATATCTTGAGTGTATTTGCGCATATGAAAACCAATTCATCCTTATACCTTGTTCCTCTAAATTTTGGATCGTTTTAGCAGTGTGGTGGTTAAGGTGCTGGATTGACACTGGGGAGAACGGTCCTAGTCCACTCATAGCCACAGAAGCTCACTGGTTGACTTTGCGCCAGTTATTCTCTCTCAGCTCCAACCAGAGGGATTCAAAATTTTTTACTACCGGTTCTGTGGGCTTGGCTTGGTGGGCATGGCAGGCGTGGGAGGGAAAGGATACTGCAAAATCCCCGTTCCCATCCCACTCCTGGGGGAAGGTTACTGCAAAATCCCATTCCCTCCCCACCCCACTAACCTGCTTTCCAGCTCCGTTCTCCTATGCAGGGAAACAAAAGAAGACCCAGACAATCAGCTGGGACTGGGAGGCAGGGAATAGATGGGGGCTGGGCCAGTCAGAGGGGCTATTTGCTGGTTCTCCAAACTACTAATAATTTCCCCTACCGGTTTTCCAGCACTGGTCAGAACCTGCTGAGTGCCACCTCTGGCTCCATCTATATGGTTGTAAGAGAAAATAGAGACATTTAGTACCCTGAACTAAACTAAGAGATGTTTAACCACTGCATGACTTCTTATTATATAAAAAATCAAGATGTATAGCCTGGTACATGTGAATTCACAGTGAGATAATGCCAGATGCAGAAATATAGAAGAGTTCACAGGAAGGGCATTTCATAAATAAGCCAGTTTCTCACATATCTTGTTTTGCCTATTGTTAGAAAAGCTTTACAAACCACTCCTTGGCACAGACATGTCACGGCAGAACATAGCATATATACCTGTTGTCTGTCATAAGGAGCACTACGTGTTTACTCTTGTAAGTATTTATCTTTCATGAAGTTTGTGAGGATCACAGTGGTTTTCACCTCCTTTTTCTTGGAAATCTTTCATGGAAATCTTTCATAGATATTGGCTCCTGGAGGGCATTTACATTTGGGCATTCCAGAACAAAAGATGACTTCATGCAACAGACATACAAATAAATAAATAAAATAATTTAAACAATCCAGTACTAATCATGAAAGTCAATTTGACAAGATGATTAAATACAGTACAGATAGTCCTCAATTTACAATAGTGCATTTAATAACCATTTGAAATTACAATAGCACTGAAAAAAATGACTTACAACTATTTTTCATGTTTAAGACTGTTGCGGCATTTCCATGATCACATGAATAAAATTCAGATGCTTGGCAACTGACTCATATTTATGACGGAGCAGTTTTCCAGGATCATTTGACCACATTTTCTGATTTTCTGACAGGCAGTCAATGGGGAAGCCAGATTCATTTAACAACCTAGTTACTAGCTTAACAACTGCAGTGATTCACTTAACAGCTGTGGCAAGAAAGGTCGTAAAATGGGACAAAATTAACTTAACTGTCTCACTTACCAACAGTAAGTTTGTGCTCACCTGTGGTCATAAGTTGGGGACTACCTATACCTGTGATGGCGAACCTATGGCAGGCATGCTGGAAGCCACATGCAGAGCCATTTCTGCCGGCATGCAAGCCGTCACCCAGAACTGATCCACTGCGCATGCACACATCCCTGCCAGCCAGTTGATTGTCAGGAATCTGCCGCGCATGCCCAGGGGGAGACGCGCTCGCATGTTCAGGGTGGGGTGGGGCATGGGAAGGGTCACGCACGCATGCAGAGGAATGCGGGGGTCACACGTACATGTGCAGAGGCATGCAGGGGTCACACGTGCATGCAGCGGGCAGGAGTGGATCACACGCATTGCATTATGAACGCAGGCACGCCAGTGGTGGGATTCAAAATTTATCACTACGGGTTCTGTGGCCGTGGCTTGGAGGGTGTGGACAAGGGAATGATACTGTAAAATTTCTAGTCAGAGGTAATATTTGCCACTTCTCCAAACCATGGTCGCCAACCGGTGGGCTGTGGCCCACTGGTGGGCCATGAGAAAATTTTGGTGGTCCCAGGACACTCTGGGAAAATCTCAAAAAAAGTCTGCAGGAAAATCCCCCGTCCCATTTTCCTACCAATCAATCATTCTTTATTTGGGATTGCAGGATACCCCCCCTCTCTCCCCCCCAACTGAGCTGAAAATCAGGTTAGCGAAGAAATGTGGCTTAGATTGGATCTCTCTCTCTCTCTCTCTTTCCCACCAATGTCAGCAAGCCACTGTCAGTCAAAATTCATATTAGTGGTCTGCAGGATTTAAAATTATGAGTTTGGTGGTCTCTGAAATGCAAAAGGTTGGCGCCCCCTGCTCCAAACTACTCAAAATTTTTGCTACTGGTTCTTCAGAACTGGTCAGAACCTGCTGAATGCCACCTCTGGTGCGAGCGCATTTTCAGCACGTGATGATGGAAAGGTTAGCCATCACTGACCTTTACTACTATCGCTGACATCATAAGCAAGACTAAACTACAAAACCTCAAATAATAAGTTGCTAAGAGATAAATCTAAGAAACCAATTGTGGAGTGGGTGTCACAAAGAACTAGAAGTGCTCTTCTGGGAAAATCTGAATTAAGAAAAGCGGGAGGCAGGTTGTATGGAGGTACGCTAGTAATAGTTGTAACACACTTCTATAGAATTAAAGGGCGAGTATGGAGAATCATGCACACTGCTTGTGTAAAGGAGAAGGATGGAATACACACAGATTACTTTCAAAAAGAAAATCAAGGACACCTGAAATATTATCAGACTCTGTCTCATGGGATCACAGAAGATACTAGAAGATACACATGCATTATTACAATATTTGCAAAAGCTCTTTCAGGCAGGTTTCACAGCCAGATCTGCGGGCACTACAACTTCCAGAATTCTCAGAGGACACACTGTCCCATTGGAAACTATGGGAATTGTAGTCATCGCACAGCACATAGCACAAGTTATGGACAACGTACATCTTCTCGAAGCACAGTTGTGCTAGCTAGCAGCTGGAAAACAAATTTGTGAAGAGAGGAAGGTTTTCTTCGCCTTGTGAGCAGAACCGAAGTCATGTTGGATGGCCCATTGAATTGAATAAGGAAGTGTGTCTCAAACTCAGTAGCTCTGCTAAATAAGAAAGTGTTCCAGTTTGTGCACAAGAGAAAAAACAAGATAAGGCTAGAACAATGGGGAATTGTAATAAAGTGCTGCGATGTCAAAAACCGTGTAACTACTTTTGCTAGATAGGGAGCTAGTATGAACCTTCGAAATATATGTGTCAATTTTAAAACAGAAAGAATGTGAGCCAAGCCCTCGGACGAGGGGGTGGACAGTTAGGGTATAAAAATGCTGCCTGAATTTTGCTCTGTGTTCCTTCAATGCCTGAGGGAACCCATCTCTGCAGACACGTAAATAAAACCTTGTTTTCCTTGGATCAACGAATCTTTTGGTGGTTTTTTATCTGCTTCCACCTCACAATTTGGCGCCCAATGTGGCGCCCCAACGGAATTTCGACTGGAGAAAAGGGACTGGGTAAGTGTGGCGCCACCGCCTCCCATTGTAGAGGGGCCCCTCCCTTGTCTCAGTTGGATCCCGGGGTAACTGAACTCAGCAGACAATCCTTGGAAACAAGAGAGAGAGAAGCCGGCCTGACACTCTGGGAGAGTCGTTGATCACCTGAAGTGGGGACGCCCACACTCCTTTCGTCTTCGGGAGACCAGGGGTGTATCAGGGGAGTTTGTTGCCTTTTGGGATAGAAGAAGGGATATATTGTCCTTAAACTCTGGGAATCCAGCAACTGCTGGAGGACAGTGTAAATCCCTGAGTTGGGAATCTCTGGGAGATTGTTGGCAGGCAGCGTGGAGAATGGGAAAGGGACAAAGCAAGTGTGAGACGTTCCAAAAGGGAATGGGTATTGAGATAGAAAAGACCCCGAGAAGGCTGATTCCGACTGACTCCCCATTGGGTCAACTACTACAACAATGGTCATTGCCCCATCTGAGGACTTACACTCGGAGTCTAGAGAAAAAGAAAATGATCTACCTATGCCAATATAGGTGGCCGAAGTATCCCCTAGTACACCCTGAGTTTCCTTACCACTGGGATCCCGAAGGGAATACCAGCACGTACTGGATAACTCAGTTGAAAGAGTATACAGTGAAACACCGGATGAAGGAGCAAATACCCTATGTGGAGGTATGGTATCATGCTCATATTGAAGGTACAGTTTCACCAGAAACAGAAGTAGGACAGTTTGTCAGCAAGGTGGAGGAAAGCGAAACTGAGGACTGGATGGGGAGTCCTCCGGCATCGACTCTGGCAGTCCCTGGCACCACCGCTCCTGCCAGCTCCAGTTGCCCAGGCTCCACCTCCACCTGCATATCCAGGACTCAGAAGGGAACTGGCTCAATTAAACAAGGACCTAGAGAATTTTCCTCTAGGAGGAAGGTCGGCCAATCCCGTGTCGGCTTTCCCAGTCAGAGAAGTCCCAAATGGCATGAATGCGCAGGGAAATCCAGTCACCGTTTTCATGGCTGTCCCCATAAAATCTGCCAAGTTACGGGATCTGAAAAAGACCCTTCCGAAACTCCATGAGAATGCTCATGAAGTGTCGGAACAGCTGGAATTGTTTCTGGGGCCCAATGAATACACATACCAAGAACTGATGTATATTCTTGGACACCTTTTCACCCCCGAAGAGAGGAACCTCATTAGGAGGGCAGCAATAGGTGCCTGGGATAGGAGACTTGCAGGGCAACAGGGAGCAGTGGCTGCAGACACAAAGTTCCCCATAGCCGATCCAAATTGGAACATCAATAATAACGCTCATAGGGAGCACATGAGAGACATGAAACACATGATCATTGAAGGAATTAAATTGGCCATCCCTCAAGGGAAAAACTTGACCAAAGCATTTGAAATAACACAAGGAAAGGATGAGTCCCCAGGGGATTTCTGTGCTCGGCTCCATGAAGGGTTAACCAAGTACTCTGGAGTGGAGCCAGAAACCCCTGCCTTCGAGACTCTCCTGAAGATGCAATTCGTCACCAAAGCATGGCCAGATATCCAGAAAAAGATCCAGAAGACAGAGGGATGGACTGATTTGGGCATGACAGATTTGATGAGAGCAGCCCAACAAGCTTCTGTGAACCGAGACTCAGTTAAAACCAAACAGAAGTCTCAGTTGATGGTAGCTACTGTGCAAACGGCAGCCAAGAATGAAGTTAGGAAAAACAGGGAGACCTAGATGTCAGATCCGAGGCCAAGGTGGAGAGATGAAAGATCTCCCAGAAGGGAGTGGAAACCCCCGGTTAGGCGAGGAGGTCCAGGGAGCAATCGAGGCGGTCGATTCCAACGGCCGTCCCAGAGTAGAACTTGCTTCAGATGCGGGAAAGAGGGACATTTTGCACACGAATGTCCCAAAGCCCCAGAGGAACGAAGCTATGCCCTATACAATTAGGGAAGTTCCGGCTCCCCAAGAGGGACCCACGGGGAGCCATTAGTAAATGTGTTAGTGGGTCCTGACCATCAGGAACGACTGTTCCTGATCGACACCGGCACAAGCCGGACATCTCTATGCGATCCGGTAAAGGGAGCATGCAGGTCAAAGCAGACATTAAAGGTGGTTGGGGTGAGTGGGAAATCCCAAGAGGTCAAGATTTTGGAAGAGGTGAGATTGGAATTGAATGATGTGGTTACTGAAACCGAAATATTGCATATTCCGGAATCAGGGGTGAACTTGCTAGGAAGAGACTTGTTGGATGTTTTTGGAATAGAATTGTGGGATAGAAGGAAGTTCGTGTGTGTATGCTAACAATGGAAGATGAGGAGAAGATATCGTCAGATGTGTGGGCAGTAAGTGAAGGGGTTAGTAGGATGGCAATACAGCCCATTCAGATCAAGATACAACCAGGAATAACTAAACTGTGGACTCCACAATATACTCTGAGTAAGAGAGGTAGGGAAGGGTTGAAACCAGTGATTGACAGATTATTGAAACAGAGACTGTTGGAACCTACTATGTCACCGTTCAATTCACCGGTTTTAGCAGTAATAAAAAAGGATGGGAAGTATAGATTGGTTAATGATTTGAGGAGGATCAATGAGATAGTGGATCCTAGATTCCCAGTGGTTCCTGATCCCTATACCATCTTGGGGCGGATCCCCCCCAAAGATAAATGGTTTACTGTGATAGATCTGAAGGATGCCTTTTGGGTGTGCCCTTTGGAGGAGGGGAGTAGAGACTTGTTTGCCTTTGAATGGAATGATCCTGAGAGTGGAAGGAAACAACAGTTCAGGTGGACAGTACTTCCTCAGGATTATGCCAAGAGCCCTTTGTTGTTTGGACAGGCGTTGGAACAAAAGTTGGTGTCGTTTGAGAGAGAGAAAGGAATCACCCTAATTCAGTACACGGATGACTTGTTAACTGGGGAGAAAGAGAAGGAAGTGAGAGCGGCTTCTGTGAGTCTGTTGAATTGGCTGAAGGAGCAGGGGCTGAAAGTCTCAAAAGAGAAGCTTCAGTTTGTTGAAAAAAAGGTGAAATATTTGGGACATTACATTCAGCAGGGGGTTAAGTCCTTGGACCCTGAAAGGGTGAAGGGGATCACGAGCTTGGCTCCTCCCAGGAACAAGACAGAGGTGCGGAAAGCGTTGGGATTATTGAGGTATTGTAGAATCTGGGTAGACCAATTCACAGTGTTGGCACAATTTTTGCATAGAAAGTTGCCTGGAAAGGGAGAGCACATAGAATGGAAGGAGGGAGACAGTGAAAGGTGGGAAGAGCTGAAGAAGGCTTTGTCAACCGCTCCGGTTTTAGCCTTGCCAAACCTGAAATTACCGTTTCATTTGTATGTGGCGGTGGCTCAGGGAACAGCAGTTGGAGTCCTTGCCCAAAAGAGGGGGGGGCAGTACCAGCCGGTAGCCTTCCTAAGCAAGGATTTGGAGCCGGTTGTGAAAGGATGGCCAGTTTGTGTTCAGGCTGTGGCAGCAACAGCGATGTTGGTGGTGGAGAGCAAAAAGTTAACCTTTGGGGGAGCTTTGGTGGTACATTCGCCTCATCAGGTCAACTCAGTGTTGAGCCAGCTGGCTACCACTTGGATGACCGAAGGGAGGATATTGAAGTATGAAACCATTTTGAGAACCAGTCCTAATGTGGTAATAGGAAAAGACAAGAATCTAAATCCAGCAGAATTCTTGGAGGGGAGAAGGCAGGCGTGGGAACCGGAAGACCATGATTGTCTGTTGCAAGTGGATCTCATGACGAAGGTTAGAGAGGACTTGGAAGAGACTCCATTGGAGAAGGGAGAGATGTGGTTTATAGATGGATCTAGCAGGGTGGAAAATGGAAAGCGAAAATCTGGGTTTGCAATAGTAACCGGGGAAGGTGAGGTAATAGAGAAAGGGTCACTCCCAGCTGCTTGGTCAGCTCAGAAATGTGAATTGTTTGCCCTGAACAGAGCCTTGGAATTGGCTGAGGGGATGGAAGTAACGATTTGGACTGATTCCAAGTATGCATGGGGGGTGGTGCACATGTTTGGGAAAATCTGGAAAGAAAGAGGGTATATCAAGGTGGATGGGAAGCAAATAGAGCAAGTGCAGTTAGTAGAACAAGCCTTAGAGGCATTGCAACTCCCCAGCCGAGTATCAATTGTCCATGTGAGCGCACATCAGAAAGGGAACACACCGGAGGTTGTGGGAAACCGATGGGCGGACAAATGGGCGAAGGAAGCTGCAAGGGAGATAGAGTTGGTAATGGTATCTATACCAATACTGGAAAAGGAGGACGAGAGGAAGGAATGGGAGCCAGAGGAAAAGGAAAAGTTGGAGTTGGAGAAAGAGGGATGTGTCAAAACCCCAGAGGGATGGAAGACGTCGGAGGGAGTCAAGGTGGTGTCACCCATTGTCATGAGGGGAATATTGGAGAAAGTTCATGAAGGAGGACATTGGGGAACGGAGGCCTTGGTCATGTCCGTTAAACCTCACGATTGGAGTCTGAGGATGTGGACAGTAGCTCAGAGCATCTGCTGGAAATGTTTGATTTGTTTGAAAGTAAATAAGAAAGCGGCACGCAAGAAAGAGATGGGAGGGCGATCCTTAGTGGGTTGGCCTTTTCAGAGAGCACAAATTGATTTCACTGAGTTGCCAGAAAAGGGGGGTTGGAAATACCTGCTTGTGATCAAAGATCAACTAACGGGGTGGGTAGAGGCTTATCCCACTAGAAGAGCCACAGCTCCCACAGTAACCAAGATCTTACTAGAACAGATTATCCCACGATATGGAATGATGGAAGCAATAGATTCAGACAGAGGAACTCATTTCACCCAAAAGGTTCTGCAAAGGGTAATGGAGGTGGTGGGGGTGAAATGGGAATTACACACGCCATGGCATCCTGAATCCAGTGGAAAAATTGAAAAAGCGAACGCGGAACTGAAGAAACACTTGACCAAACTACAACTTGAAAATGGCTTGCCATGGACAAAGAATCTTCCCTTAGCTCTGCTCAGGATCAGAACTTGTCCAAGGAAAGACAAGAGTGGAAAAAGAAAACGGGGGATTTGTGAGCAGAACCGAAGCCATGTTGGATGGCCCATTGAATTGAATAAGGAAGTGTGTCTCAAAACTCAGCAGTTCTGCTAAATAAGAAAGTGTTCCAGTTTGTGCACAAGAGAAAAAAAAAAAACCCAAGATAAGGCTAGAACAATGGGGAACTGTAATAAAGTGCTGCGATGTCAGAAACCGTAAGGAGCTAGTATGGACCTTCGAAATACACGTATCAATTTGAAAACAGAAAGAATGTGAGCCAGGGCCTCGTAAGAGGGGATAAAAATGCTGCCTGAATTTTGCTCTGGGTTCCTTCAATGCCTGAGGGGACCCGTCTCTGCAGACACGTGAATAAAAGCTTGTTTTTCCTTGGATCAACGAATCTTTTGGTGGTTTTTTTTACCTGCTTCCACCTCACAGCCTCAAAGCCGTTTGCAACGCCTACCTTTGTTTTTAAACAACCACAGGCAGCGCGCACGAGTGAATAGTGGGAAAGACAATATAAATGCAAACTAATAGAAATACAATGCAAGAGAAGAATCTCTCTCTCTCTCTCTCTCCCATACACACACGCAACCAAAAAGAAGGTGGAGAGGGAGGGAAGGAGGAAGAAAAAGTTACGCGCGACCAGAAGAAGCAGTTTTTGTGATTTCTCCACAAATCAGGAAAGTGTGGGGAGAGCCTCTTCAGCCCTTCATTCTCCCGCAGGCTTCCGACCTGAAGCGGCGTCGGCTTCAGCCCCGCGTGCCCGGCTTCCTCGCTCCTTCCCGGGAAAAGCAGCGGCCTCTTCCCGGGCGCCAGCATTGCAAGGGCTGCCTCCTCTTCCTCCTCCTCCTCCTCCTCCGTGTAGCAACGTCCCCGGCTGGCCGCCGCTGAGCTGCATTGCTGTGAGGAGCGCGCAACGGCTCAGGCGCCAGCCAACGCTGCAGTGCCGACCCGGGAGAGGCAAAGCGAGGGCGGGCGGGCGGGCGAGGAGCCGGCGGCGGAGAGCGAGGCCCTCTGACCCGCCTTCCAGGCCATGTGCATTCCGCGCCAGCCCGCTCCTAATAAAGCGATGAGGCCGGGAAGCTGCCTCCCGCTTCTTCACGCCCTATAAATATTCAGCCGGGCCCGAAGACCAGCTCGGGTGGCTTGTGGGCTGCCTGACGCCGGCTCAGAAAAGCCTCCTCTGCCTCCTCCACCACCACCACCACCACCACCACCACCACCCCCCGCGGGAAAAACCTGAGGCAGCGCAGCCCGTCCGAGATGCCCCGAGTAGATGCAGATCTCAAACTGGACTTTAAGGATGTTTTGCTCAGACCTAAGCGGAGCAGCCTCCGAAGCAGAGCAGAGGTGGGGGCACTTCCAAAGGAGCATGCTCTTTCTTTCTTTCTTTCTTTCTTTCTTTCTTTCTTTCTTTCTTTCTTTCTTTCTTTCTTTCTTTCTTTCTTTCTTTCTTTCTTTCTTTCTTTCTTTCTTTCTTTCTTTTTCTTTTCTTTCTTTTTCTTTCTCCTTTCTTTTTAAGCCAGGCTTGCTACGGATGGCCTCCTCTCTTCCCCCTCCGTCGCCTCGGGGCTGGGTGGCGGGGAGGTGACTTCGGGTCGTAAAGTTCTACCCAAAGCCGACGTCGCTTGCGAAACGGAAGGAGAGGGTGGGGGGGGGGG
>BLBF01000002.1:80664659-80740437 GCA_015471245.1 Laticauda colubrina
CCCCCCCCCCCCTTTTTGAAATGCGGCGCCCGACTTCATGCATTGTGACCTCCCTCCTCACTTCCTATTTGCATTTCAGGCTAATGGGTTATTGCCGCCTTCGCCCCGTGTGTGTGTGTGTGTTTGTGTGTCTTCCCCCTGATACGAAATCCAAAGGGTTTCAGAACTTTCCATGCGTAACCCGGCCGGCGAAGTTATTGCTTTGCTTTGCTTTTTGTTGTGGTTGTTGTTGTTGTTGTCCTCGCCTTTTGCAGATTGCGATCCAAAGGGAGAATCTTTAGGAAAGTGTCAAAACCCGTTTCTTCGCTTTGGCTCACCGGCGCGTCTGGTGGAATTGCTCCCAAATTTGCAAGAAGCCAGCGGGGGGATGTTGGGGGACGGGACGACGGACACGGTGCTGAAGGAACCGACAGAAGAAGATCTACAGTCGGATTGCATTGTGCTCGGAACGGTTTGTAGACGAAACAAGTGGCATGACAGATCGTTTTGCGGGCGAGAGGAGAGGAGGCTGATTCAAGTTGCAAGCCCTCCATGAGAGGCCTCGGCTTTTCTTTGAGTGGAAGCAGGACTGGAGAGGCGATTTCCTGGGGCCGGCAGGTCAGGTGTTTTGAACAGCCAAGTGCCCACAAAGACGCACGCAAAGCACAAGGGAAGAGAAGCAGGGAAATGGAACCTTAAAAACCATCTTTTTTGTGTTTAGCAGAAAATCAATCCATGCGCCGGCTTTTAGCCTTCCAACATTTATCATTAATTTAATTCCACCCAACGTTGAGTCTCCAAAAGGATGGTGAAGAATTCCTATTTGCACAAACGCCCTCTTTCCAAGGATAAAAGATCAAAAAAGTTGAAATGTCACCGTGAACTGTAACTGGAAGCCTTTTGTCCATGCATCAATGTTGTGGGACCAGATTTTGACCTGGTAGTTGGAAATGGCTTATTCGCGTGTAAAGCCAGGTTTAAAGAACAAGTCTCTGAGATTGTGGGAGATGGTATATAGATCGTGGTTGTCTCACCTTTGTGCTTGCTTGGGCCTCATTGAGCGAAGAGGATTTGTCTTGGGCTCGCGTATAAAATATATAGTTAATGTATATAAATCACATAAGAATTAAAACTTGACTATCTTGTGGGGCCGCATTACTAGCTGTCCAGGGCTGCATGCAGCCCATAGGCTATGGGATGGACGTGGCTGGTTTAGATCAGGCATCTCCAAATTTTAAGATTTGTAGACTTCACCTTCCAGAATTCCTCAGCCAGCCATGCTGCCTGGGGAATTCAGGGAGTTGAAGTCAACAAATCTGAAAGTTGACAAATTTGGAGACCCCTGCTATAGATGATCCTTGGTCAGAATCCCACTGGGATTCTGGATTTTCATGCAGTGCCTCTGTTTTGTTCAACTGAAAAAAGGGGATGGTTGCTCGTGAAAATGCAGGATTGGTCCCTGTCCCTCTATTATGCAGATTACTGCAATATCTTTGGTTGAAATAAAATTGTTTGTATAATTATCAATTATTGCTATATAGCATTTGTTAAAATATATTTCTGAAACAAATTACCATAAGGGGAATTATTTCGGGAATATAGTTTCCAGCATGCATTGATCCAAAATGACCTCTAGTTTCCTCTCGTCTGGAAAGGGCTTTGAAAGATCTTCTAGCCTTTTTAATTGAAGGAGATAGGAACTAAAAATACCAGGCCATATTTGATAAATGTGTGTTAATTTTAAATCTAATCACCACATAATCTTGAGCATCACTCACAAGTGCAGGTTAGAAATTAACAGTGGCTTTCAGTGAAATGATATTAAATACTTCTTTTGGTGTAGTATGACCAAGATAGTATTCACGTATAGATTCCATCTGAGACTGAATTTGAAAATAGGCCCTGTCGGATTCTATATCATTCACTTAATTATTGGAATAGAATAATCATCAGCCTTGAATCCGAGCTGGTTTTCTCCTATTTCTGGAAACACGTTAGGTATTGACTCTTGATTCTTTCTGAATTGTGACATATGAGATTCAATCTTGTTCTTAGGATGTAATGCTGAACTTGCAAATGAGTGAGGTGTCCGCCTTCCCATTTGAATATTTCCAGGTAGTCCTCAACTTAAAACCATTTGTTTAGTGACTATTCAAAGTTACAACAGCACCGGAAAAAAATGATTATTTTTCACAAATCATTGCAGCATCCACCTGGTCATGTGATCAAAATCTGGATGCTTGGCATTTGGTTCATATTTATGACGGTTGCAGTGTCCTGGGGTCATGTGATCATCTTTTATGAACTTTTGACAGCAAAGTCAGAAAATGGAATTTGTAAGCCAAAGAAATTAAAGGCATAAGATAAAAGGAAATATAATTAAACTGAAGTGTTTACAGCAACGTTTTTCACTCCATCTCTTTTTATACTTGCAAACCGGTCTTTCAACTTGTCCATTTGTATATCAACTCAGACACTGCTTTTTTGTTCTTTCAAGAATTGAGTAGCTGATGAACAAGGCAACACAGCCCATTAAAAATATTTTTATCCAATTCAGTTTTGTCAGCCAGGGGAATGGGTAGATTGGAAAGTATGTCTGAATTATAAATCTACTTTTTTTTTTGAGCATGTGATTTCATGGCTCACATTTGCTGACAAGTTTAATTACCTGATTTAAATTACAGGCTTTTATTGTGGTCTAGATCAGTTTATTGCTTAAATGGAATGCTTCAACAACGTTAGAAATAAATTGACCGGCTATCTCCTTTCTTGTCATTGTAGGACGCTGAATCATTTATTATGAGATTGTAGATACTATGGTATATTTATGTAGAGAAATAATTATTTAATATATATTATCTTAGTGCTTGCATTTTCTTAACTTTATGATTTAATTCTGCTTTCAGACTCAATTTAAAAAGTGTTGTTTTTACAGGTAGATCTTACACGTACCTTCTTCTTCCGTAACTCCAAGCAAACCTATACAGGTATCCCCATTATCGTAGCAAATATGGACACTGTTGGTACTTTTGAAATGGCACAAGTTATGGCTAAAGTAAGTGTTTCTTAATTCTCCTATAAAAAAAGAAATAAAAATAACGTTTGAATTAATTTCAAGTTGTAATGAAAGAATTTCGCTGAATTTATTTTATTGTCAAACAGCTCATTTCCCTCCCTCAAAGAATTCTTGGAACAAATACATCAGTGAAGGCAGGACTCTTTCATATTTTTAAAAAATATTCTTTTGATAAGAATTTCCAAGATATCCTGAGTGAACTTTTAACACTTAGCAATGAATTTCCTTAAAATTTTATGATTTGTAAATTATATGTAGAAATGTTGCTAATGTTAATATGAAATTTAAATTACACAATTATACTGTTACAGTCTCCAAGATCAAAACATCTGTCATCACTATTATAACTCTTGAAAGGCTGCATTAAACGTCCAAACTATATTTATAGTTTTATATTATATATAATAGTGTAGATTTAGTAGTATTTCAGACATACGTGGAAACTGAATTATAATGTACATTATAATTGTACATCTAGTTTGCATAATGCATATAGTCCATCTTCTATGTAAGCCACAATCATCTGCTCCTTCCATCCTTCAATTTATATCCTGTTCTTTGATTTATTGACCTCCAAACAATTAGCATCAATAATATGCCATTCAAAATAAAATTAAAATAACTGCACCATAAATACAGAAAATTACATTCATGCTTATCATACTATACTCTTTCAAGACACAAGTAGAAAAGGAGTAAAAATTCCTAAGCAAAAGAAATTAAAGGCCCGAAATTAAAAAAAAAAAACATTCACTTTATCTTTCTTTGCTTTCAACACATTCATCCATAACTTTATCCATTGTCTTTTGATTTTTCTATTTTTGAGGATGTTATCAACTTTGTCCAACTATAACTTTCTCAATATTCCTTTTCATTCATTCATTTTAATTGTGATTTGATCTTCATTATTTCTTACTGTATGTTCAAACCATCTTAGTGTGCTTCTTGCTTATTGGTTACTCACTTTTATATTCAGTCCAATTAATTCTTGGCTTTTATACTGTATTTGTTTGACCATATCTACTTCTTAAGTAAACTATTCCTGTTGTAATCAAGTTTTTAAAACGTTTCTCTTAAAAAGTTCCAATAGTCACTTTCTTGCTCTCTCAGCTGCATTCCTTGCAACTTGATGTATTTATTTATGAAAATTTATATGACTGCCCAACTCACTCTCAGGATAAAATTCAATATAAAAACAATAAAGCAATAATCCCTGCTTCCTTAATGTGTGCCCATAAAACAGTATTTTCTTCTCATATTTTGTAATAATAATTCTCCAATATGCTTTTTTCTCATGCACAACCTCTTCTGCTTTATCATTTCACCCAACAACTTTTCTTTCATGCTTCATCTTTCCCTCAGCCTGTACCAGTTCTTAGATAAGAAAAGCACTTTTCTCAGAGTCGTGTTCTTTAATGGTTTCTTATTATAATTACTAAAGTGTTATGAAGGATTGCAGACTCGGCATCCAGGCATATAATGTTTGAATTCAAGTAACATTTACAAGTAATGCTAAGATTCTACTATCGTGGAAATGTATGGCAATTGTATTACTGATGGATTCACATTTAAAGCCAGTTCCTTCAATCGGGAGGACTAATGACCTTGAAAGGAGCATTTAAGCAAAGATTTTAGCTCCTTGTTGTCTTTCATGTATAATCTAGGATCTGTGCATAGTTTTCTATTTCAGTTTCGAGTTCACAATTTCCTACTGTTTAAACAAGAACCCTTCATGTATTTGCAATGACGTCATGGATCTTTGTTTTGTATGTGTGCATGTGTCTACATCAAACAGTGTAATTATAGGATATTTGTTTGTTTTTCTAGTACACCATGTTTACTGCAATACAGAAGCATTACACTCTAGAACAGTGGAAGCTGTTTGCAAGTGATCACCCAGAATGCATAGAGGTACTTTCCCCCCACAAAGTTAAATATTAGACTGCATTTCCTGAAATGTTAGAAAAACTGATGTGTCATGTACTGTTTGCAAGAGAATGGCTGATAAAAATCATACGCTTCCAAAAGATTCTAGGCCTATAGGATGCATAGTATTTTATTAGAGGGACCCAGTGTTGTGGTACTTGCAGTACAATGGTACTTGCAGAAATTGGAGTGCATGTTTGGATGCAGGGAAGCTGGCCAATAACAAAATAATTGTGGTGATGCTTACAAATCACAAAACATTCATTTACTAGAACGCCAACAGATGAGACTATCCTCACCATCATAGGTAGCACAACTGGATACTCTGATTACACAGCAGCTCATGTGCTTCCAAATAAAGTAGTGAATTAGAACTGTTGGCCATATTTATTTTCTACAAATACATTTAGAATCGAAATGCAGCCTTGAGGCATTCTTAAAAAGCTAAAGGATACCTTTTTCAAGGTTGCCAACTTCTTACTGATAATTACTTTTAATTAAAATAATATGTAAAGATAAATTAAATGGGACTGACAAAGAGCTTGAAGAGCAGTAAAGGTGTTTATAGGTATCTTGATACTCAGGCATCATGTTGGTTTTATTTTATTTTTATTTCACATCATCCTGGCTAATGCATCCCGGAAGATCAAGGGTATAATATATAAAATAAAAATTAATATTTTAGAACACTGGAAAGATGTGGGCATACCTAAAGGAACATTTATAAATTTATGATTATGTTGTACAATTCTTTTCATGTGTCTTTACAAGTAAATTCACTCTGAAAAGGACTATTTAGGGTCATATCTTAGCCTGAACAGAGTGGAACAGCAATACATTAATGGAATGTAAAAACTGAGTTTAAATTATTAAAGATATCAATAGAGGGTTTGTTGGCAAAGTTAGATAAGTGTGTACATTACAGTAAAGTAATCTGACAAAAAGGTATCAGAAAATGGTTTATTGATCAGTGGTAGTCTGTGAAAACATCTGCAAACAGTATTTTATTCAGGCAAAAACATTGAGATCAAGTAGAAAGCAAAACATTGTGCAGCGCATAAGACAATGTTGGAAAAGAAAGCCCAAACATTTTTTTTAGTTTTGTAAATTTAATTGCATTTTGATTGAGTTAAATTCACTGTAGTGTGAATGCTTTTGGCCTCATTTCTTTTAAAAACTTGAATTTTTCTCATCTTCTTTTTGCAGCATGTAGCGGTGAGCTCAGGCAGTGGGCTAACTGATTTCGAGAAGCTGATAAGTATCGTTGAGGCCATCCCCCTTATCAAGTACATTTGCCTGGATGTGGCCAATGGTTACTCAGAACACTTTGTGGAATTTGTGAAAGCTGTTCATGTCAGGTTCCCAAAGCACACCCTCATGGTAGGAGTTGGAGAAGTTGGGAGATGGATAGGCTTAGAATTTGGCAAAAGAGTTTCTTGATTCCAGCAAATATGTCCCATGTCCTGTATCTTAGCAAGAAAGGACCATAAATAATAAACTCTGAATTTAGTATGTGAAAAAACCCAGGTTTTATCGATATAGATTCCGATATGAAAACTTGCAGCCAGTCAATGTAAGCAACATTGAACAGAATTGATGGTTTGATTTTGTATTTTTCTTATGGGATGGAATGCTTTTGACTGGTGTCTTTGCATATTACTGTGAGATGATTCAGACCGCTTCATTCCACTCAAGTATACTTTAGAAAATGTTACATGAGAGAGGTTCCCACACTTTCACAAGATGTTGATAAAATCTTACAAGATTTGTAGGATTTCAAGAAAATAACATATTTATTTTGGGATGGAATAGGGGTGGATACTGCATAACCACCTCTTCTATGGAATTAGCTTCCCACTCTCACCTTATTTTACTGGAAATCAGAAAATTAACTATATAAGAGTTTTAGTATCTTTAGTTTTGTGTATTTATTTAAAATGCATAAGGCTGTCCAATCTAAAACAAACTTAATTGGGTTCCAGGAAAGGAAAAGCTAATAATATATAATATTATATTTGTGGTCTTGTCTCTTTTTATTTAAAAGGATTAAAAAATATGGGATAGGTTTGAATAGAGATCTAAGCACAAAGATTGGCATGTTTGTTTACAGGATCATGTGTTAAATTGTAATGGCAATTATGTCATCAGTAAGTTTTAGAATGAACTAGGGATTTGAACATGGGATTTTCAACTTGACTCTGTATCATAAGGATTTAATTTTGAAACAAATAATCTTGTTCCATGCATTGTAAGCTTATTAAAAATATTCAGAAGTAGTAAGAGCACAGGTACGATTGGCGCTTTCCCAAATACCTGTCAATAACGATATTATTATTAGCTGCATAGTTCCTAAGCTTCTAGGAGGAAGGATGAGTTTAAAAAATAACATAACAAAAAAATAATTCATGCATAAGTAGGGTCAAAATTATGTAAAGTGACAGACAATTACTTTTCATCAAATGCTAATAAAATGCACTATTGCCTGTTTTGGAATTGGGACTGTTTTCTGAAGTAGTAGTAGTTCATCAAGAGCAAATCAATTTTTGAGGCAAGGTGCTTTTCTTTTATGTATGCTTTGACCATTGTCATCAATGGAAAATGGGAGTTTCATCGCATTGAATAATTCAGTCAGAAAATGCACATTTTTGCCTTGTTGTTTCTGTTTGGATATTAATCTTTCTGGCCTACTGTATTAAGCAAGCTCTCCATTCTATTAAATAAAAGTGTTGATTGTACAGAATGGATGATAAGAAATGTTTGTATTTACTTCATACAGAGTTATGGCTATGATGATGTTCCCTTCTCTTTCAACATTTTTTAAAAATGCAGATAAGAGATACTAGAATAGGGATGGGGAGGTTTACCAGAATGATCTGGGATAGACATTATAAGGTCCAGTTAATGCCAAGGCAAAGAAACAGTTTATTTTAATGGAAGCATTTGTTTTTACAGGATAGAAAGTAGATGTGTCATATACCTGCTGATCACATGAAAATTTAGAGTGTAAATTGATCAGGATTTATACTGATTGCTGAACAGGGCATTGAATAATCACGCTCCTATTTTAAAAGAAATTGTGGTTTTGAAAACAAGGCAATTTTCTGCATGCAAGTGAGAATGCACATTGTATATGTAATCTGCCCAGAGTGGAAGGCAGGTTAAAAATGGAAGGATAGATGGAAGGAGGAGAGGTAAATATATTTTCTTACGACTGCAGTCCTTGTGGATTTATTCATTATTTACAATGATTTTGGCTCTATTTTAGGCAGGCAACGTAGTAACAGGAGAGATGGTGGAAGAACTTCTTCTATCTGGCGCAGATATAATTAAAGTAGGAATTGGACCAGGTAAGCTGGGTAGAAGGGTATATGCTTGAATCACCTGCTTAATATTTATGTCAGGAGTATTTACTTTCCATCCTTAGTACATACATACACTAACAAATAGATAGCAAAGGAACAAAAAAGCAGTGTCTGAGTTGGTGTACGAATGGACAAGTTGGAAGACTGATTTGCAAGTATAAAAAGAGGTTGAGTGAAAAGCGTTGCTGTAAACACTTCAGTTTAATTCTATTTCCTTATCTGATGCCTTTCGTTTCTTCAGCTTACAATTTCCATTTTTGTGCTTTGTGCAACAATGTTTTCCTCCAAAGGGAAATGATGAATATGTATATATTTGCAACATCTGGAGGGAAAAATAAGCAATTTCAACTGCTGTCACATAGTCTGGGAAAATATACATCCTGATAATGATGTGGAAGAAAAAAAATCCTAAATACTATAAGCATTTGTGTCCTAGAATAGATAGGCATGGAGCTGACTCAAAAGGAAGTGATATCCAGGGTTTTATTGAAGACATATTGTTGAAAGTGATTACAAAGCCCTTAATGCAGAAGTATGTGAATCTTTGCCAAACGACAGATTTGATTTGAAAAGAGAAAACTCTTTCAAAATTAGGGGATTGCTAAAAAAGAAGCTGTGAAAGACAAAGCCAGACTCAAACCTCATGCAAAGATGCATTCAAAATCACAATACTAAAAGCTCAGGTAGCAATAGCGCTTAGACTTATATACCTCTTCACAGTGCTTTACAGCCCTCTCTAAGCAGTTTACAATGTCAGCATATTGTCCCCAACAATCGGTCCTCATTTTACTGATCTTGGAAGGATGGAAGGCTGCGTTAACCTTGTGCCAGTCAGGATCGAACTGCTGGCAGCCGGTAGTCAGCAAAAGTAGCCACCACGGCTCAGCACATTGAATGAAAGGCAATCAAAACATGGCCCTGAAAATTTGGCTGTTTTGCCATCAAAATTCAATTATGTGAAATTTGGGTTTATGGGGGTGGGGACACATAGCCTGAGGGAACGAATTTTCTATTTATGTGGGGAAGTGAACCAATAATTGATGTCAGTGTTGATGTGGATTTCTAGCTGAGTGGAGGTTTGGATCTGGTGCCTCCAAGGCTCTCTGGCCCTGTTTCATGTAAAGGAGTCAAGAAGAGAAAAGGAGTGTTTCCTGGTTCTGTTGCTCTTATCTTTCAGTCTTCCTATCAAATGTTAATTTGGCTTTTGTGGATGTCAGGTCCTGTCTTTTAGTAAAGCACTCTCTCATTATGTCCCATCCCTATGATAATATTATTATGTGTCTGTATATGTGAAAAGGCTTCTGGAGGGCTCCATCTATCTGAAGGAATAGGGCGCTGCTTTTGATCTAAATCACAAGATGGTGTGATGTCATATTTTGTTTGTTCTTCATGCCTAGGTTCTGTGTGCACTACTCGGATAAAAACTGGGGTTGGCTATCCTCAACTCAGCGCAGTAATTGAATGTGCAGATTCCGCTCACGGACTGCAAGGACATATCATTTCCGTAAGCAAGAGCTGTGTTAAATTCCATAAACGAAAACAATGAATCCAGAAGCAAAGTCCCAATCACTAGTAACCGAGGGAGATTTTTCTTGAATTATTTTTTAAAATTTCTATATTTTATTTTATAACTTAAGAGTCCAGTTCCCAAGTCAAAGACATGTGATTCTGCTTGTGACGATTTTGGATGTTCTCAAATATTTGTTCCCTCTTATATTGTGATTAGAAAAAACTAGAGGTAGTCATTGACTTGCCACCATTCATTTCGTGACACTTTGAGGCTACAATGGCACTGAAAAAAATGCCTTTCACATGTACAACGGTTGCAGCATTGCCATGGTTACCGGATCAAAATTTGGGCGCTTGGAAACTGGCATGTACTTTTGACAGTTGCAATGTTCTAGGATCATGTGATCACCATTTTTAAGCTTCCCAACTGGCCACCAATAAGCAAAGCCAATGGGGGAAGCTAGGTTCACTTAACTGCAGTGATTTCTCTTAACTGTGGCAAAAAAAGGTTGTAAAATGGGGCGTAGCTCACTTAGCAACTGTCTTGCTTAGCAACGGGAATGTTGGACTCAAATTATAATCATAAGTTGAGAGCTACCTGTACACTAATATAAATTGATTCTGGCATATTGAGGAACAGTAGCTCATTCTTGGTTTTCATCAGTTGCACCAACAAAGTGGTTTACAGGACAATCGCATGAAGAGTGCATTATCGTCGTCACTCTTCAGTGCATGTTTAGTAACAAAATATTCACACTTTGTGTGAAACGGAGTGAAGGAAAGGAGGGTAGATAAAGCACTCCCATCTCTGAATGTGTTCAGTGTACTTTGCGATGTTTTATATTGGTTTTGTCATCTTACCTAAGATCATTTTGAAAAAGCAAATATCATTTTGATATTTAATATCTTTCTGCCCATTCCAAAGGATGGAATGCCATGCTTAAATACATCCTTCATTTTCTAATTTGTACAGAGAAATTAGAATACAGACTTACAAAACACAGCAAAATAAATAAATTAATTAAAAAACCAGCTCATTAGTCAGTCCAGGGATATTCTGAAAGTGCCCTTGAATAGCAAAATACTAGGACATAATCAAACTCTCCCTCAATGCTTGACATCCTCCTTTAGTGAGATTAAATGGGTGAAGGTGGGTATCTTCAATGCCCCCCCTTTTGGGGGGGGGGGAAATTCTCCATATCCACAGTAGTAATGCTAATGCCTGCTTGTGTGGATAAATATATTCTCATTAATGATTGGAGTAAATCCCGTTTTCAGTACTCTTTAAGAAATCTGCATTCTACCCTGCCAAATCCTTTGAAGACAGACCAAATAGTAAATGGAATTTTAATGTGCATTTTTTTTGAAGGGTTGCTTTCAAGTGAGTGTTGATTCCTGGTGACTGCCTGACAAGTCCTTGAAATGTTCTTGGCAAGGATTTTTTTCAGAAGTAGCTTGCCTGGTCTCCTTCCTAGAGCTGAGAGCACATGACTGGCCCAAGGTCACCCAGCTAGCTTTCTAGCCTGAGGCCTTAGCCACTATGCTCTCATAATGTGCTCAGTGTATTGAAATTAAACCTTTTATGAAAAAGGGTTGATGCTGCCACTTTCTTGTTCTTGTTTCTATAAATGCTTAGGCTGAATCCTTCTCCCAACACCAAGCTCAAATTGTCAGTATGTAACAGGAACAAATGGAGTTGAATATCCTGACGTCTTCTCTTTTTTCCCATCCTTTCTTTAGGATGGAGGATGCAGCTGCCCAGGAGACGTGGCCAAAGCTTTTGGTGAGGACTGTCTGTTGCTGAAATATAGGAAATGCGACTTAAAATCATTCATTTAGTGACAGTGATAGCACTAAAAAAAGTAACTTATGACTGTTTTTTACACAACTGTTGCAACACCTTCATGGCCATAGGATCAAAATTCAGATGCTTGGCAACTGGTTCGTATTTATGACAATTGCTTTTCATCATCTTTTGTGACATTCCAGCAAGCAAAGTCAGATTCACTTAACAGCCAGTTAACAGCAATTGCAACGATTCACTTAACAATTATGACAAGAAAAACCAAAAAATTAGGCAAGAACTCACATAACAACTGTCTTGCTTAGCAACATAAATTTTGGGTTGAATTGTGGTCACAAGTCTAGGAGTCCCGGTATATATAACCCTTGAATTGATAAGGAGATTGCATTTATTAATGTGGCCCTGTATTTAAACACTGTAAATGCTCTTTCGTTTTGGCTTAATCCCTCCTCTATTTTTTCTTCCTGCCACTCACAGGAGCTGGTGCTGATTTTGTGATGCTGGGGGGCATGTTTGCAGGACATGATCAATGTGCTGGAGATATTATAGAAAAAAATGGTAAAAAAGTGAAGCTTTTCTATGGCATGAGCTCTGACACCGCTATGAAGAAGCACGCAGGTGGTGTTGCCGACTACAGGTACCACTCCTTTCCAGCATAATATGCCAGGCCACTTCTTGAACTTCTGGTTTTCTTCAAATGGAATTGGCAGCAAACAGAAATGCAATGTGGTCCACGTGGAGCTGCCTTTCAAAGCCATTCGGAAGCTATAGCTGGTCCAGAATGCAGCGCTGTGTATGTATGCATGTTGCTGAATGCGGACACCCAAGTTCAAGATGCTGGTTATCATCTATTGGGTCATGTCTGGCACAGAACCAGGTTACTTGCAAGACCACCACTGTCATGTAGTCTTTTCCTGTCCCTGAGGTCAGAGTGGGCATGGTCCAAGTCCCTTCTTTGAAGCAAGATGACTTTAGGAAATAGGCCATTTCTCTGGCTAAGCCTGTCTTTTGAAATAAGCTCCTCCTAAAATTTGAGTGGCTCTGACTCCACTGGTTGTTCATACACTTCTAAAGACCTGGGTTTTCTCCCATGCCCTGGGCCAGGCTGTTAGATGAGCTTGTTCTATGACATGAGCATGTGTTCTTATTTCCAGGCTTATATATTGATTAGAGTTGACTTTGTTGTTTAACTATGTTTTTGCATACTATTTACTTTCTTTGATTCTGAAAGGGGTGGCTTTACTAATCGAATCAAATAATAGACAAGATTTTATTGTTGGAGGAAGTTTAAATTATGGGCAAAATATGATCGAAGGCCCGCCCCTTTTATATGTCTGCCATAATGTAGGTTAAAAAGGGGGGTGGAAGTTCAACCATATGGTTGACCTGCTTTATTGCTACTACTCTCACCATTACCCAGACACTCTCAGATGACAAATGCTTGGCTCGTTGCAGATGTGCAGTCACACTAACAATCAGTTGGAAGCTTACTTGAAAATGTCATCACACCTCCTGTCATCTCAAATTTAGGTTCTGACAACATGGAGTATGCATGGTAGTCACAATCCAAAACAAAGTTGGGGTGATTTCATTGGGCTTAGTTCTAGAGTGGGCAGCTCCTTTGGTACTAGTGTGGCAGGAGCATTTAAAATCAAGACTTTTCGAGATCAAGATACTGTGGACTTTCTCCTCCCCGTTATTTAAGATACATGTGGCATCTGTTGGGAGGCATCTGTTGATTTGGGGCAAATTAACATTAACATTTGGGAAATAAACACATTTCTCTAATAAATTAATTTGTAAATAATTCTTATAATTGAACAATGCAACTGCATCTTTGAAGGGTTAAAATATGCTTACAAGTATATTGTGAGGATTTTCATAAGACGCAAATGGGTGCTAATTCTCTGTGTTTAATAAATATCCTCATACAAACTCATGCACACGTTATCTAGATTAATAGTAAGTGCAGTGAAGAATGTCTATGGTTACCTTCCAGATGGCTTTATTTCAGATTGCAATACAAGCAAATATATCTGTGTTTGGATAAAATAGCATTTGGAAATAGCAATAGCATTTAAGATTATACATCATAGTGCTTTACAACACTCTCGGGGCAGCTTACAATGCCAGTATATTTTTCCCAACAACCTGAGCGCTCATTTTAATGGCCTTGAAAGGCTGGAAGGCTAAGTCAACCTTGAGCCGCATCAAGATTGAACTCCAGGCTGTGGGCAGAGTTTGCCTGCAACGCTGCACTTTAACCACTGTGCTTCCAGGGCTCCGTATTTTAATATGTTTTAGTAGTTTTAATTCCAGAGAAGGCAGCCCAGCAATGCAAGTGAAATTATTTTCGTTTTCAGAGCTTCGGAGGGCAAAACAGTGGAAGTCCCCTACAGAGGAGATGTAGAAAATACCGTCCGTGACATCCTGGGTGGTCTCCGTTCTGCTTGCACGTATGTGGGAGCTGCCAAACTCAAAGAGCTTAGTCGAAGGACAACCTTTATTCGGGTAACTCAGCAACACAACACAACCTTTTCTTAGCCAAAGAACCCCAGGCCTTTGGAGATGAGAAATTTGCTACGTTCTGTTTCTCCTCCACTTTTCTTTTCTTTTTTTTTTTTTTTGCAGGATGGGGAGGTGATTATATTCCAAACTAAGAAAGAAGCAGGTTGCTTAATGTCATTGATTGTTTGTAATGGTTGGGACTGGGCCTAATGAGAACAAGCCTTGAACTGCTTCTGGGTCCACGATTTGTTCAGATTGTTCAGTGGTATTTTTTATATCCTTGTCTATTTAAGTTAAGAAATCTAGATTGATCTTTCAGAACAACCGATCAGAGGGACTTAGATGTCCATTTGCAAAGTATTTGTCTGTTGGATCTGCCATTACCAGAAAAAGCAAAACCGTTCACAGGATTTTATATTTCAAGTTTCAACTGCTCTTGCAATGTGTGATGAAAGTCAGAAGAATGGGAAAGCAACTCTGAAGCCCAGAAAACCCTCACTGCATGGATACTGCTCCAGCATGCCATTTTGGAATAGCACTTACAGAATAAAACAAATAATCCTGTTTTATTTTCACAGAGGCATCAAGTGCTCAATTTTTAACGTGTGCTGATTATTATAATAACCATTATAAGTTCTTAAAATGGTTGATTAAATAGTTACACTCCCTTTATTGTAATGCTTTGTTGGGGGGGGGATATATTTCAACATTGCAAATGGAGCTACTCTTTGTTCATTCAGCTCATTTTAAAGATGAAAGAGGTAAGCCCTAATGATAGTTAATTATTTTTTTCCAGTGCCTTTGGGCAAAGACAAGAGAAGCACTGCCATTCCACAGCTGAGCCTATGTGCAAAGCCAAATTAAAACAAAAACAAAAATCACCATTCATTAAAAAAAAAAATCTGTTTTCAAAAGAACTGTTTTCAAAAACTACAAAACAAGACCTAGAAAGATTTCTCTGCAAATTGAACAATCTGAAATATTGATTAATTAGTTCCAGTCAAACTCAATTTGAAAGCATTGAATGGGAAAATCAGGTTTTTCTCATCAGGCCCTCTCATGTGCACCTCTTATTTTCTTGTGTACAGGGAATGTAGCACTGCATTCATTTCTATTAAAGAAGATTCAACATCTTCTGTTACAAAATTGCTGAAGTAGGGTCAAGACTAGTCTCCTTTATTGTCATTAACAGGGTGGATGGGTGGGGTCTAATTTCTGTGAGTCACCGCCAGCTTTTCTTAGAAATATCAATTTTAATCAAGTAGAATACATGGGCACAGTCGAGAGGCAAGGGATATATGGCAAGGGAACAATTGAATAGAGTAAGGAACTATCCCTCACTCAATGATCGTTTTATGTAGACAGATAATCTAGCTAAGAAATAGGCATATTATCACAGAAGAGCAGAGTGATTTGGACTTATCACTGATACTCTGATACTTTCGTAACCAAATCAGAATTACAAGGATTTCCCTGCCAATAATAGTTCCCATTATTGCTTCTGAGAGGCTGTAGGTGGGATTAGATTATTTTAATCCATTAGGCTAGTTTCTCATAACCAGGACTACTTATTATAGTCCTCATCATGAATGTTCTAGATCTGTTCCAGAGCCTTCTGGAACAGATTTGGGAGAAACTACATGATGGTCTGAATCTGTTCCACTTGTGAAATGATATCGTTGATATTAAGAGAGATGTCTTCAAAGGAAAACTTTACCCAAGGCAGCAGGGCTACGATCTACTTTTTGTCACTGGACCTTTTAAGTAATCAGATATTTTGTTTGGGTCGAACTTGGATTTGTTTGCAGTCATCCCCTTACACACATAGATTACACACTGTTTAGAACTCGTGCAATTAGGACTGCTTTGAAAATGATTCAGAAGAAATGTTTCAAACTCCATGAACAGGTATGAGTGTAAAGAGGTGCCTGCTTCAAAAATCATCTTAACAATGTTTTTATTTGGCATCACATGGAAGCCTGAAAAAAGACATGCTAAAGTAACAAAATAGAGATGTGTTCTGGTTGTGCAAGATTTAGATCACATTTTCCATATCACTATTGTAATATACACAACCAATCCATTATATGACAATTTTTTTCATAATTTTATGAGGCAGGAACTTGATGTATGCAGAGGAGATTCACTATAATAATCCTGAAACTGCATATATACAAAGTAGTTTTCCTGCAAGTAAAGTTCCTTACTTTTTAAAATTACCTTACAGGTCATATTCGCCACGTCACATTGCCGTCCTGTGACGTTTCATGACATTTTCCCCATTTGTGGCACTGGGGTAGATGGGGCCTACACATGACATATCCAGCCTGCGGGCTACCAGTTTACACCCCTGCTATAGAGTCTTACTATATCATTGTTTTTTTTTTTTTCAAAGTCCAAGTAAAATTTGAGTAATTGGTAATTAAAGTGTAACATATAAGTTGTGATACTATATTTGGAAGTTTTGACATTTCTTTTCTGCCACCCAGTGGTTGTCTCAATTATTGCAGCCCAAATTTGGAAGCTGACAAGTTTATAATGAAATGGAACAACAAAACCAGCTACTGATTGTTTTTAGAAGAATTATGCATACATAAAGCCGTATAACTCTTCTTTTCCTTTGGGCTGATTTATGTAGTATGTGGAAATATTTTAAAAAAACCTTTGTGACATCTACTGGTATGTTGATTCCATCATTTATCTGTGGTGTCATTTTAGGTAAAGAAGCACCGTATAAGAGAAGTGAAAAGCAGATTTACCTCCCGAGTAACTAACTGTCTTTCAGGGATATGATTACTGAATGGCATTTTAAAACCAGTTTTCCCATTAAATGTGCCTATTTACTCCACTGTAGGCAGGCAGGTAGAATAGGCCTTCCCCCTAACAAAATCAGAGCAAAAAACAAATCTCAGGTACATCCATGCAAGTAGAGGACGTGGTTTGCATGTCCAGAAATAAAAGATGCAGCTGCTTCTCAAATGTCTGGATACATTTTTAAAAATGCAATGTGGAATTGTGACAGAAACCACAGCTCTCACTGGCATACAAGAATGAAAAACTTGAATCAGATTCAAAGCATTTCCATGATACAAAACAAGACTTGGAAAACCCTATTATGCTAAAATTAAAAATTACATTGGGTACTTATTTATTTCCAGGAAAAATAAAAAAAAGGTGACTGAATTACTAAGTGACTTAAGTAATTCATTTAGGCAAACGTCTGTCACTTTACAATCCTTCCATATGAAGATGAGCTCTGGAAACCCAGTATTCACCACATGTATGTGTGAATCAAACCTGAGATTAATGACCTTGAGTAAGGCTTTGGAAACAGGACTTTTTAGTCCGGCTGTTTAATATGGTTGAGTGTAATTGTTATAGTATGTTGTAAGTTTGAGATGTTTCATAATTGTGGCTCTTAAATGTTCAATAAATGATGGGGGAAAGTGTTCGCTGTATTGAAAAATATTTGCCTTGGGCCAGTTCTTAGCATCAAACAACTTTCATATAAATAGAAGGGCTATGTAATTTAAGTGGGACGTTTTTTCCCCCCTGGACCATCTGGCCTCATTTTCCGAGTACAGAAAGTTTAGCAGTTTAGCAACTGTTTGAAGTCACCATGGTGCTGAAAAAAGTGACTTTACAACTAGTCCTCGCACTTAATGACCATTGCAGCATGCCTGTGGTCATGTGATTGCCATCTGAAACTTTCCCAGTCAGCTTCTGATAAGCAAGGACAGTGGGAAAGCCAGCAGGAAGTCAGAGTGATTTTTTGCTTAAAACGGTCCTGCATGATTTGCTTCCCGATGCAACTGAGACTGCTGAAATTCCTGTGATCAATTGGCACATTTACATTTCGCTTAACAACTGCAACAAGAGTTGCTCATCCCAGTTAGGGTCATTAAATGAGGACTACTTGTATCTGCACTATATGCAAGGAGATGACTGCAACCACTTTATCTCAAACCTTGGAATTCTGACTTTTGGGATTTATTTGTGATAAATGCTCTAAAAACATTTTTTTTTGTCACTTCCAAAGTTTTCTTCATTTTAAGCATAACAGATCTTCACTATATAGTTTGAAAATGTTAATTGAGTCAAGCAACTGAATAAAATGCTTCTACATCAACTAATGTGGTTTGTAAAGAGAAAGCTAAAACTATGCACTGTTGGATTAGCTGGTAGCACGAGGCAAACTTGACAGTGCAATGAGTGCTTGTAGATTATTTCAGAAAATTCATAAAATATGCATGTATTATGGATTTCTGCAACCTGTGAACAAAACTCATCATAAAGTAAATCCTCGGAAAAACATTCATGTGCAAAAAAATTGATCTTTCATAGAGGAACTACTACCAACCTCTTAAACACTACAAAGAACACTAATTTGCAATTGGCACTGTTATTTTATTAGTACGAGTATACTGAAACAATAAACTTGTACTGGTATACAGACAATTTATTTAAAACAATTTTGTTCAAATTTTGAATCAAACATTGTTTTATTATCATAATGAAATAATTTCTACCTAGAAAACCTGCAAGCACCATCAAAGAAAGGGACCATAAAATTCAATAAACAGATGCGAGTGTATCCTACAAATAGACACACCACGATTAGAAAATAGAATATGAATTCTTCCATTTTTTTCATATTTGTTTTAAAAAAAGCTAGTGCAAGTACAATATTTTACACTGAAATTACAGAGAGTATGCACGCATATGGAAAAAGTTCTTGTCACAATAAAAGCTCTTACCTATGTCGGTATGCAATTTCTCTTCTTATTCTATAAGGTGCGAAACGTTCCCTCCCTATTTCTCCTTTGTACTGGCCATGTCAGCCCAATATGACCTCAGCATAAAGTTATGGTGCCCCTTTCTCCAGGCCAACATCTGGCAGGACATTGAAAGTGTATTTTGTAGTTTGAGTGAAAGAAATATGAAAGAAACAGCATGAATTGTGTATTGATTTGGGAAACATTCATCAAAAATTTGCTGGATGCTCAAACCACTGATAAAATACTACCAAAATTACAAGCAGGCACCTGAAATTTGTCCATTTCACTTAATTATTTAAATGCTAGAGACAGAAAGGTGCATTCTGATGTCATGCCTTATCTTTAAAACATTTTTAAGTCAAGATAAAGCTGTACATCTTCAGAGAATTATGAGGCAAAAATCCTGAGATACAATAAAAACGTGGGAGAAATGATCGATCAGCTAAGGAAATGCTTAGCATATTTACACAACCCAACAGTTTGAGGCATTTCAAGTACTTGAGGCCTATTCCCTGGGGTTCAATAGATGCAGAATAATTTGCAGTTTGAATTTAATCAAACAATTATCGTTTTTTAAAAAATAAACATTTCCAAATTTTAACTTCTACCACCAATCAGAGCCTCAGTATATGTTACATTTGCATTTCTTTGGGAAGTAAATGGCTGCATTTACTGCATTCATTTTTGTCTCTTGGCTGGAAAAGGTTTATAGTCTAATTTTAAAATTAAACTAACTTCAGTTACAAAGAGATTAATTGCATGAGGAAAAGTACACACCTCGGTAATTTTCAGAGAACTCTCCTGGTGCCCCTCTTTTTTGGCTTGTATATCTGTGTCTGCCACTATTGGTTTTGAATAGGTTTAAAATTAAATAACATATCTTTAAAGAGTGATTCTGTATAATCCGGTGTTTAGTATTGTCAATAATTCATAAGCTGCTATTGCACTCAAAACTGTTGTCAAGCAGGTTCTTTGTAAAATGCAAGTCCCTGTAATCTGGGCCTTCATAATGTCACATCCCTGGCCTCAATGAAATTGACTTCCAGTAGACTTCTTATCAGCAGTTCCAGCACCAGCAAATTAAATCTATTGCAGAAGATACATCCAGTGCTGCCTATTGGTTGGCTGAAGAAAAGGGAACCAAAGCTTTGATCAAGTGAAAGTAAATGAACAAACAAAAGCAACCTTAATGAAGCCTTGGATCAATTTTCATGGAAGACTTAGGTCCTTTTCAATAACAGCGAGAATAAACTTAATTTTTGCAATCCCTATTATAGAAACACTAGTCATTCACTAAAAGTACTTCATTTGATTGTATGAGAGGCCATCCCACTGCACCTGAAGGATTCATATTCATCCAGGAGTTATCTCTCTTCTATATTAAATACCAGAATTAGACTCAAATTGTTTCTAGAGACTGCATGGCACGAGGAGAAAAGGATTCAGAAAACCATCAGCCATCCCCCATCATCCTCTTCATTTTAAAGGCTTCCTTTTGTAAATACATTTTGGACCTCTTCCTCAGAAGTACTAGTTTTCCTAGATTCCCTTCATTTTTGGTGTGCCAGTAATAAACATTTCCAGAACCAAATGAAAAATAATAACAAACTCTCTGTACAACTGCTAGAATAACTAACATTGTCTTTAACAGTTCCAGGCATAAAAAGAGAGGTGTACATGTGTATATATGGGTTTGGGGAAGAGGGGAATTACAGGAGACAATATGATCTCCCTCACTTCTTTATTCACCTTGAGAATCCCTTGTAACAAACACTTCTTGTCCACCCTGAAATTCTTTGGGTTGTTTTCTTTTTTTAAGTACAGGAAGTGCAAAAACAAAACCATCCTTAGAAAACGTCATGACATCCCAATCAACTTCAACGAAATTAAAGAGGGACAAACCGCTCTCAAATGCTGTTAAAGGTTCTCCCCTACCCCAAACCATTCTCCCCTACCCCAATAATGTGACTTGTATAATGAAAATGCAAACCTAAGTATACTCTCTTTGAAAAACCTGTTAATTAGGCATTCCTTCCTGCCATAACCAATCCATGAGAGTCTTCTATATACAAAAAATGTAACTTTCACCCTTTCTCGACTTTTGTAGGTTTATTTAATTTTTACAAACAACACATGGTTTTCAACATATCCATCGCTTTTCAAATATTGAATCATTCCAAACATTCTTTTCTTTTGTGCAATTTTTAAAAAAACATTACCTGTACTCCTCTCAATGTGAGTGCTTCAAAAAAGTTCATTTAACCTTCTCATCAAATTAGGTTCACATAAAAAAATATTCCCACCAGTTATAGTGCTACAAGTAAAGATCCTATTAGTAAGGTAACACATCAGAAGCGAGGTCATCTATGTAAAAGAAAGTGAACTCTGGAGTAGAAGTGTGCAACTTGTTTGGAATTTCCCCACCAACAGAAAAATGCAATACTGCTCTCGGAATCTACAAAGGAAATCAACAAAATATTTTTGTGCTCTCAAAAGCAACAATCAAAATTTAGAGGACTATCCTTTTTCGGGAATCTTCAGAATAATAAACATTTTTTAAAAAGCAAAATATATTAACCACATTCTGCTTAAAAACAGATAGGGAATGATGTTCCTTTGTTCTGAGGCTATTACTGTGTCCGTCCCTTGGTTGGACAACACCGATACATAATAATCCGAGGTGGGGTGGAGGGAATCACATATTGCTGTTAACAGTGTTCATTTCATAGGAGATGACACAAATGCTTCATTGCAGGTAATCAAATATATAAGGTACTGGGTCAAAGTATTGGGAGCAGAAAAAAAAAAGCCATTAGTTCACTTGTGTAATCATTAATAGAAGTGTTGGTGTGGGGGCTATAATAAAAGTAGGGCCTATTGTCATTTGTATACTCCTGCTTCTACAACAGCTATAAAATACTCTCCGTGCACAGAAGGTCCTTTCCATGTGTGGAATGCTACTTCTGAAGAAGTTCTAAGCACCGATACCAGAAAGCCACACTGTTAGTACAAACAGGTGGTACTGTGGAACTTGCTTTACTATTTATTGGTTAACACTGTCATTGGGCCACATTTCCACTGTTTTCTTCCCCTTCTCAACTGCTGGTGGAATAGGTGTAGCTAAGTCCATCACTAATCCCATCTATAGTGATTTTCATTGTATGATCTGAGACCAAACAAGCTGAACGTCGATCCACAGTCATCTAATACCCAATGTGAATCTGTGGCATATATCCATAATAGCAGGCATATTAAAAAAAAAAAGTGAACTTTGACACACAAGTGGACCTTCAATGAATCAGGCATTCATTGAAAGGCCTGGTCAATGCATAGTTCTGCTGAAACTAGTACTTTTAAGTATAGTTAGATCTGTGATTTCAAAGGGGTAAGCATACATTTTCACTTTAAATATCTGGGATCACACATATTTTGTTATAGGTCTGGATCCTGAAGAAAGTAAGGATCTACAACACTGTGGCCCGGATATCTATGGTATTTAAAACAATATTTAGGAGCCCATGTCAAAAATTCGAAGCACTGCAAAATATCTTTAAAACAGCAATCTTATTTCTGTATTAACAATTATCACTGTTGTGGGTCACCCCTCCCTCCCTGGCTTGGCAACGTAGCAAAGTAAAACAAGCCACTGGGTATAGGATGTCTTCTCTATCACCCAAAGCTACAGCTCTCGCTGGGTCTGTTGCTTTTACCGCACACGCGACAATCAATCTTAAAGTTAGTTCATAACCAGGCACGAAATCCAAACAACTCCTTGGAATTGAACATCCCTACTCCAGAGCAGTAAAAGTGCTCCTTCTGGTCACATCAGTGTACCACACCATACACCAGCCCCATCCCTGAGTAAGAGGTTTGAAAGGTTTCTAAATGTTCCTTGACTGCGGGAAATCAAGCTGTGATGTCACTTCCTAGCTCCCAAACAATAGAAAAATAGCAGATGGAGGGTGTGGGGTGCCAGGGAATAGGCATGCATTATCTCCCCCCCCCCCCCCCCCCCAAGGAAAGGAAAGGAAACGGGATAGGGAAGAAGACCAAGATTTTTTTTTTTTTTAACAATCCGGATTTATATGCAGAATATGAGGTAAGTGACATCACATTCAGAAACCCCACCATGTGGCCCAGACAAACTGAAATGATGCCTAAGTAAAACACTATAAGGAACAGTCATTTTATATATAGATATATAGATATAGATATATAGATATAGATATATTTATTTAGAAATTCCTATAAAGAGGTTCTGGTATTTTTTTCCTTTGCCCTGACTAATTTTATTGGTGATTGTATAGTTTCATTGTAAACTAAAGAAGGTCTAATACAAAAATAAAACAAGGGGAGGAAAAACTGGTGTGAGTTAATATTGCCATGTGGATAGTGGACAGACTTTTACAATGACATTAATCTTAAAATGTTCTGTACAACTGTCACTATTTCAGTAATTAGAAGAAATTGAAAAGGGAGTGACACAGGAGTTTACAGGACAAGTTGCAGGAACAAGCATCGCATTAAAATATTTCATGTGAAATTAGGTGCCTTTTAAAAACAGAAACTAAGGCACTTGGGAGCACAAGGCTCAAATCTTAATCCCATTGATGAAGAGGACAAATGAACCCAACACAAATTCCACTGCAAACATCAATAGGACTAGAACTTGCCTTGAGTAATTTTGGAATTTGGGAAATGTGGGGGGGGGGAAGAGTCATAGAACTAGCTCCAATTTATAACTTTGTTTCTGTAGCCAAGAAAGCCAGATTGTCTAAGGGCAAAATTATAAGAACTCACAAAAGAGAGCTACAATCCAAAAACAAGCTTTCATCAGTCACAGAAAGACAAAGGGATGCCATTCTTCCCACACAAGATTGAATTTATCCACACTTCCAATCTAAGTAAAGATTAGTCATGATAAACATGAAAGAGAATATGATGCTCTCTTGAAGACTGCACCCATCAAGGGATGCTGAGGAATTCATTACTAGGTATTCATCTCCACAGAATGAGACTTAGCTCATATTATCTTTTCCACCATGAACAACCCTTGAGACAAATATTTGACATTTTTTTCTCTACTTCTCTGGTTTGCTTGTTTTCTGTCGTTTAAATATGAAGCCCAGCAGGGCACTGAATAGTAAGAGCTGTTAGAAGCCCCTGGTGCAGGCTGTGCAATGTGTTGACATCCAGACAAATTTTATCCCTACTATTTTCAAAGGAAGGCATAAGACCCCACATTTAACACTCCAAAAAAGATGGCATGAGAAAAGTCTGTTGTCACCGTTAGGTGAATCTAAATTGGCACATAAAATATTGCACATACTAAAAAGAAGCAGAAGCACAGCAACAGGATGCTGTGTTTGGACGGAAGTAACAATTGCAAGTTCTAAGTCTCTAATGCAAGTAGAGAAGAAATACATTCCTATTGCTTGAATCATCTATTAGTATTGGTTTATTTGTTTTACTTGTTAGTGTTAGTTTTATCGATGTGGTCAGTTTTGTAATCCCTGCTTTGTTATATAGGCAATGTTCTCTGAGGACATGTGAAAATAGTGGTACTGATAGGAATGAAATACGAATTTTGCCTCATATCTTACGGTTCTTCTTGCTATCAGAGGTTGAAGTGAGAACAAAAACAAAACAAAAACAAGCCAAAATAAAACTTCAATAAACAATAAATTGAAAGTGCCCTGAGCAGAGTTTATGGAAGATTAAGCAAATTCTCTGAGCAGAAATGTTGAAAAAAAATTACAGCACAAAAAAAGCAACATGATTGTGAGAAGGAACCCGCCCAGTGATCTAATAAATTACTGGAAGGTCATAACAATTCAAGATAGATTTTCAAGCTACTTTAAAACTTAAGCCCATTTTTGGTGCATCCCCAAAATTGGTACTAAAATGATTTTTTCTGGTGTGAGCTAAGGTTCAAGTAACAAAGAAACACAATTAAAGAGAGAATTATATTGGAATTTTTAAAGGTATATATGGTATTTAGGTAAGTGGGCGGGGAAATTAACATTTCAAGAAATTGTTCATTTAAAGTTCTATTTTGATTTCTAAAATTTAGTTTCTTGCTAAATAAGAACCTGATATCAATGGAGTTATGTCAACCAGCAGGACACCAGGGTCAAAGATTAAAAAAAGCAATCTCCTGTAAATTGAACGACAAATTTGTTAAACTCAGCTAAGGTCTCAATTTATCATGTACTTCTTCTGTAGCAGGAGATGCCAGTTATCTATTTTGGCTTAATCCATTTCATTTTGCAGACAAAGGCCATCTTAGGGCAAGTGAAATGATCACAGAAAAGAGATGAGGGTAAGCACCCGGGTTATATAAGCAGTATACCACACCTTCTACCTCACTTGTTCTTTCCTTGAATTTCATCCAAGTCAAATTACAAGTAGGGAAAGAAGATAGCTGATGATCACTCACTTAACCTTGGTAAGCTGGAATACAGCACTGATGCCAAAAGAATTCTTGTACCATTTTCACACAAGACACTAGACTTCTTTGAGATTCTCACGTAATATTTGTATCACATGTAAACATATTTAATAACACCGATAGAACATGTCCATATAGAGTTACATTACAAATTCAATGGATATTTAGATTCAGTCTCATGTGTGAAAATGACCACAACATCTTTCAGAAAATCCCGGTTTTAAAACTTCAGAAATTAATGCAGAAATTAAGCTTTAAAATAGGGCAATAGTTTAAGTGATTCTTTTCACAGGTTGGTATATAGTCAATTATTTATCTGTGAATAATTAAATGGGTTTTAATGTGACTATTAATCTGAATCTGGTTTTAAGATGGAAGTCACTAAATCAGTGGGAGTTTAGGCCTTTTGGACCCACCCTTGAATTTATTTCAGATTTCTGTGATCAGTCATAAAACTGAAAGAGTTTAATTGGATAAACTTTTACCCATCATCCTGTTGTACCAAATTTTGACATTAATATTACACTACTAATCAGAAGAAAAGTATCTGAAAATTAAGAAACAGTAATTTTACAATAAAACACATAATTAGAGCAAAACACAAAAGTTGCATCTGTGTCAAAATGACTCATGGAAAACTCAGAAAATCTGAATAGAAATTCTCAGCTTTTCTGGTTCAGGGTGACAGATATGATACAAAGAAAGTAAAAGAAATTGAAAGAAAAGCTAACCCTATTAAAATGGTCTAGAAATTAGACAGGTTAGTAAATAACTGCTACATTTGTTTAAGCTTTTTTAGCCCCTCTCCCTTCCTAAAAAAATTAAAAACTGCAGGAATACCACACAAATGATAAACTCAAGATGTGCAAATTGCAAGATTCTTTAAAGTCCATCTTTTTCAAAAACACTGGACAATGTTTTTTTCTTCTTATTCCCTTATACTCTTCTTTTTCTTTTATTATTTTGTCAGCTTGCATATACCTTTAACTTTTTCCACAAGCATAAAAGTTTTAAAAGTGCCTCCTATTAAGTAGTCCTTGTGGACAACAACTGTCACATACGAGTTCATAATTCACATTCATCCCTTTGATACCACATGAAAACTTTCAGCATCTTGCTTGTGGACAAACCTACATCGTTAACAGTGTTGAAAATGTCAATATTCTCTTTCTCCCCCTAATCCAAAAGAGAAGAAAGCAAAATACAGGATTTGCTGAGTGCTAAGCCAGGATTCTCAGCATCGAAACTCTGATTATCATTTTAAGTGCTGAAAGACATTCTATGTTCATCCATTTCCTCATATCACACTGAAATTTGAAAAAAAAAGTGGCACTAGTTCTAGTACAGAATTTTTTTTTAAAAAAACCACAGTACTAGAGTTTTAAAAAATACAACCTAACTGCAAACGATTTTATGTTCACTCTCCCAAAGGAAAGTACATAGTTACTTTGTGGAAGCAAATGTTAGCGGCAACATGCTGTATACAAGTTACAGATATCCACAATTTGTAACGTGCTATATTGACACCAACAATGTCACACTTTAAGCAAATTACCATTTTTAGCAAAGCAAGAATCAGCTGCTACGCTCTTGCTGTGCCATTGTGCTAGCAAGTGGAGATGAAATCTCTTATGTGGCAGTCTCTGAGAAGAACAATAATAACAACAACAATAATAATATTAATAAAAATAGTGCAGTTAGACCCCCCACCCCCACTCTGGGACACAGTACGGGTTTGGATTGGGGGAATGGAAAATACAAGACAAAAAAAAATCAGAAAATTAAAAGAAAATCACTTTATTGTGCAAAGTCTCAAAGAGTGCTTGGTTCTCCATTATTGCCCCTGGGCTACACTTCATCAGAAATTTGTTGAGAGAACCACCAAATCACATTGTTATGGAGCTCTCAATTCTACCCTTGAATCAGGCAATAGTGTTTGTCTTTCCTAGAGTTCTCTTGCCAGACTAATATTCTGTTTGAAGTGCTGGAAAACAGGTGCCATGTCAACATTTGCTTCCACAAAGGGTGTGTTCACATGTCAAGCAGATACTGCCCTTTTTTTGTAGCTCTTGAGAAAAATAATCACCAATGAACACCTAGGTGGGGGAAGTATGCACCTGTCTCCTGCATAATACCAACTGCAACTATAACAACGTTATAAACATAAACCTAAAATAAGATGATAACATGTAAATACTTGATTATTTAGTCTACAGTACAGTAATCTGGATAAAAATGACATGGGATATTCTAATTTCCTTTCCCTAATAGACTTCACTTGCCTACATTGGATCGCCCTTCAATGCAAATCTTAACCTCCTGAGGAATAAAAGAAGGCTTGGGAAGAGTCAACGGTGGCTCCTCTTCAGACTTCTCTAATTTCCGTGTTTCAGGGGCTGACCACCTCCTCTTCCGAGTTGCTGTGGGCTTGCTGGATTCTGATTTGGTTAGTAGAGATGCTGCAGGTAATCCTATTTTGTTTGGAAACTTCAGTTCACCATTTTCAGATGTCATCTTTGCACCTCCTTGATCAATCCCATTTTCCTGCTCCACATACCTTTGTCTACTGCCAACTAGACTGTCATTTTTAGAGTGCTTCAACAAGATGCTAGCTGAGTCCATGGACTGGCCCTTTTTAATTGAGCCATTCTTCAGATTCTTGAGTGTAAGTGATATGCAGACATCACCAACAGAGAGTTTGGAACATGGCAAATCAAAGAGCTGGCTCGTTCTCTCAGGGCAGCAGGATGACCAGCCTTGTCCAAATACAAAAAAGGGATATTCTACCAAAACTTCAACACTGACCTGTAAATGGAAAATAGAAAACACAGATGTGAATTTTAGTATGTTCATTTGCATGTATATTTTCAAAGATTGATGAATGTATTTCCAGAGAATGTGATCTCATTCAAGAAAACAAACATATAGCATTCAGATTAAGAAAATGTTAACACTCCAAGACTTTTCACAACTTTGGCAGGAGAAGTAAAACAGTGAATTCTCCTTATGTACTTCTGGAAGGATCCTTCAAAGGTCTTGGTGGAACCGGATAAAACTTTGATTTTTCATTTTTTTCTGCTCAGGTATATTATATCTGGAATGTTCAATATCAATAATTCAACTTAAGTCCCTTCAATACAAAAGCCATTGCATGTGTGCGTATATAAATAATCCCTAATTTAAAACTACAATGGAGTCAGGAATTTCGAACATTAAGTCTTGCAGTTTTAAGTCAAGGCACTATATGACTGGATTTTATTTTACCGCATGTTTTACAACAGTCATAAGTGAGTTATCATTGCCATTAAGCAAATCATGTGGTCATTAAGCATATCCAGCATATCCAATTAAGCAGATCAAGCAAGTCCAATGCTGGAAACTAGCAAAAATCACCAGAAACCAGCAAAAAGGTTCACAAATTGTAGTCATGTGACTATGGAATGCTGCAAACAGTCATAAATGTGAGCTAGTTTCCAAAATGCAATAATGTGACTAGGTGTATATGCTGTAATTTTGAGAAATAGTTTTTTTTAAGTCCATTGTAATTTTGGATGGTTGGCAAGCCAGTTGTAAGTTGACCACTACCTTGTATGCATAATGATTTTCACATGAGTCAGAATGACATATACATATTATCATGGAGATTTTTTTTCCGAGAATACTTTGCAAATATGGTTTACTGACCTGACCTCACCTCAAGCTAAATAAGCAAATTAAAGTTTGTGAATCCTCTTCTATTTTTATTTTTGCTAAGAAAATGATTTTATTGTCTACAGAGATCCTTTTGTAAAGCAAAAATTCAGTAGAAGATCAAATAAAAAAAATCAGAAAGTTGTGGAAGGCTTTTACTTATTCTAGCCCAATTGGTAATTTCCATGTATAAATCACATCCTGAGTATATCCAAAGTCACCACATTGTGTTATTGCAATGTGTTATTGTGTTATTCTGTAGCTGCTCCAAATACCATTACTTCATTATTATCATGAATCTCAGTGCTGCATTGCACCAAGATCTTCTAGGTGTTTGCCTTGTATCTTCTGGCCTTTCTGTTGTCTTTTTGTGAAGGACCAAATCCATATTTCCAGTCCAGAGTTTCCTTCTGGGCTTGTGCTAATTTGTTGCTGCAAGTATGATGGGAGAGGAACTGAAATAAACATCTCAAAGGCATTAAGATGAAAAGATTGAAATAAACAATCCTGTGTACAAAAAAATGGAAACCAGTGTAAGGATATGTAACAAGTGAAGGCCAACCACCAGAAATTTACTATCATGGAACCAAGTTGCAGGGAAAATGTTCATAATCAATGAATGTAAAATTAAAACTATGGTTGCAGATGATGAACTAGCAAAATGATGAACTAGCAAAATGAATGAATGAATTTACAAATCACTTTTAAAACCACAAGATCAAAATGTTCTAAGGCAGAATAAATACAGCTTGGGTATGGAAATGAGAATGTTAATTATGTATATTGCACAACCTATCTTTTCATGAATGAGAGTTCTCCAATAATGTTCTTTTGCTCTTAGGGAATCAAATCATATTTCTTGATTATCTGAATTATTTAATTATCTGAAAGATTCGTGGCTGGATCCTGCATTTAGAAGAGATTTTGGGTTGGATTAGCAATCAGCAAAATATTGCTGCTGAAAAAGTCAACTTTGACTTCAATAGAGATCTTAAATTTTTAACTAGTCTTAACAGAGGTTGTGTACAATCATATTCTGATAAGGGTGGAAGCTGAATCATGAGAAAGAAACTGAAAAATAAAAATTGTTAATCTACTTGGATGGAAACTGAACTAGGAGGGATTTAACTTGGAAACAAGGAGAAACTTTCTGACAGTGAGAACAATCAACCAATGGAACAGCTTGCCCTCGGAAGTTGTGGGAGCGCCATCACACAAGACTTTCAAGGAGAGTTTGGACTGCTATTTGTCAGAAATGGTGTAGGGTCTCCCGCTTGGGCGGGGGGTTGGACTAGATGACCTACAAGGTCCCTTCCAACTCTGATTATCTGTATCTGTAGATAGACTTAGCAAAATTATGATCTGCTTCCAATTTGAATCACAAATAGTTTTATCAGTTCTTCTTGTGGAAAATAATTTCACAAGATTAAAACTTTTTACCAGAAATTTTATAGGACCCTGAAATAAAACAATGCCTGCTTCTAGCTATTCAGTCCCTTTGTTGTCAAATTGTTGTGGAACCTAGAACAGCTAATTCTAACCTAGAAAAGGGCCAATTGATTCATCTCGTTCATCAACCTTTTTTAATCTGAGATTGAGTTTCTAGGCAAGATCTCCAAACTGGGAATTATGAACAGCTATCCCAATAAATCTGGATTGTGGAAGTAGTTGATTACCAGAGACTTTTCAAGCTACCCTCATGGGTGTCCCATGATAAATCCTTTTGAATATAAAATGCATCTATCATATAATTATGACCTTTTGCCATTGATATATTAGAACTATGTGATATTTGCGGTTCTATCTATGAATAAATAGCACAATTCATGCATCTGATAGTGGATGCTGGTTAGTCAAAGTTTAAACAATAGAAAATTTATTTGACTTTAACTAACCATAAAGCACATCTGCTGTCTATGATGCTGTATTGATTTTGTTGTCTGATCTGTTGATTATACAGTGCTTTATCCATTTATAATGTCAAATGTAATCAGTGTAGAATTTTACTCATAGGAAGTGATTTTTCAGTGTTTATCAACTGCTTGGCTACATCACCATGATATTTCTAGGATGCATTCACACATAGAATGCAATATTTTTTCTTCCATTTTAAATCTGTTTTTATGTTATTCACACCCTACTCAACACAGTACTAACCCATGAATTGAACGTTGATTCAACAATGCCTCCTTATTATTCACTCCCTCCCTCCCCCCCCCCTTAAAATTCAAGGAGGGAGAGATCAGCAGATTGTCTCTTAATTTCAGCCAATAAATAGGGGTTAGAATTCAAGATATTTTTCCTTTCTGACCACTCTAGTTTTCTTTCCCTTCACTGATACATTCCTCTGCTTTAGATTGTCAAAAATAATAATGACATGTCAAGAGGAAAACTAAGAAAAAGCACACTAATTCTGTCCTCTCAAAGTTGTCTTTAAATTTCTGATGCAATACTACAGATGTGCCATTTCAATAATCCTTATGAAGTCCAGCCCTACCTTATCTCACAACTGCAGATCAGAGGAAGAAGAATAAGGGCATCAATATGCTATATAAGGAGTTCATGCCACAGAATTATATATGGTCTAAGCTCACAATCACTTATATTCACAAATATTGCAACAAAGTTCTGGTAATATATTGAAGATACACTCTGAGTAAGTGAAGCTAAAGACTTTTTAGTGAGGCAGTTTTATTTACTTATTTCAAAAACAACAACAACCTCAGTTGAAGAGTAGCTGTTATGACAGAAGAACATGATTCATCTGGGAAAACATCCAACTCCTGGAGTCTACAGAAAACCTAAATTAAACTCACATTTCTACGTGACTGCCTCTGAATTCTGGAAGCATCTCTTGTGAGAAACACAGCTGGTGAAGTATTTTAAGGTGATGATATCAGCTACGTTTTGTTAGACTTCTGCATAAAGTGACACTTTAATAGGAGAGGTCATCATCATTTCTTCTACCAGATGATGGCACTCTCAATCTCTGAAAGGAAAGCTGTAGTGAGACTATCAGTGAACAGGAGAACACCATACAAAAAACATTACTTCCATACTTCTGGAACATACTATAATTCAGGGCAATATTAAAATACTCAAGGATGCCAGAATAAACTACTGTGCTTCCTTGAAAATAAGACCCTGTCTTATATTTTTTTTTACCTCCCAAAAAAAGGCACCAGGTCTTATTTTCAGGGGATACGTGCTGACTAACCTCACTTACATGCATTGCCCCCGGTTTCCTTTTTGCTGTCAGAGCCTTCAGGAACTTCTTCTTCTGCAGTTGGCAAGTCTTTCCTGAAGGCCTCTGCAGCCTGATAGCTGAGCTCTGGATTGATCCAGAGCTTTGTTATCAGCTACAAAGATCTTCAGGAAAGCCTTTGCCAGCAGAAGAAATGGGCCAGCAAAGCAAGTGTTGAGGTGTGCGAGGCCCGGCTACAAGTGTCCAAAGGTAAGTAGTAGGGCAGCTCCACCCCACATCCCCACCCTAGCTTAATTTTTATCTGTGTACTCTGGAGTGGGTGGGATCTTAATTAGGGCTTATTTTGGAGGATAGAGCTTACATTGGGTGCACGTGTAAAAATAAAGCTAGGGCTTACTTTAAGGGTAGGTCACATTTTCAAGGAAACAGGGTATATTATGGACTGCCACAGATATTTTTACACACACACACACACACACACACACACGCACACACTCTTACTTTTCTGCAGGCAATTTTTTCCTATTTTTTCATTTCCGACTGTATGAAACAGCAGCAGATTCCACACATATTCCAAGTTGAAAACTTGTTTTCCAGTAATATCCCTATACTTTCAATAATAATATGAAAGGTAGAAGCATACTTTTTATATCACTGTATCTTCATATTCAGGGATAGTTCTGCCTTGACTAATGATCCTGCTTGGGGTGAGGTGAAAAAAAGATTGACAGGAAATTTCAGCCAAGAAGATCAGAATTAGAAGGCAACCATCAATCTGTGAGTTAGTGACTCACACACATACCACACACCTTTGAAACAGACAACCTTTTGATCAAAAAACTCTCATAGTCTGTTTTCCGCACTATTCTATGTCAATTTCTGGTTGCCAGTTTCTACCTGTACTCATTCTATATCCTCTATTTCAGAACCTATGCTTTTACAGGCTAAATACACTATTGTCCATATTATCTGTCAAAACATCTGATCTTTTTACCTGAGTTATGATTTTGGCTTGCCTCTAATATTTCCTCATGGTAGTTGACCTTATAGCATTAATTTGTAGTCTCCAGTAACAATTAGCAGATGAAGATTTCCTATCTCGGAATCATACTATTCTATGATGTTGCTTATGTGAGCTACTGCCTGTACTTATATACTGTACCTGCATTCACTGTGTATATCATATTTCTGAAATATTTTCTCTAATTTTCACAAATGTTTCATCAGAAACGTCCTTACCTAGGGCCTTCAGATACATACATTAAACAAATGAAAGAACAAAATCTTATTCCAGGCTTTTGTTCCTTAATTTACATTTGCAAAACAATTTTTCAAAAGGTTCATTTCTTATAGCAAACCTTTTCATATGCATCCACTGTTGATTCCTATTTTATTTATGTATCAGTGGCATGAAGCAGATAACCTTGGACATGTCTTCAATCTCAAGTGTTCACTGGAATAGGAAAACTCCAGACAGCCTGTTCTTGTAAAATTGCTTAAAAGGCAAACATATTGATTTAACAGAACTGGAAGATTGTTTATTGACCACATCCATTTCAAACATGGATATACTAGATACCGATCACTGAATCAAATCAGTTCCATAATAAGAAACAAGAGATGGAGAAATGCAATCCAGTCAGCTAGAACTCTTGCAGTGCAGACCACAAAATATATAGTTTAAACCTGGAAAATTAAAGAGAATACTTGTGCTAGACAGCCATAACATAGGGAACATGTCGGGGTACATTTTATTTATTTATTTATTTATGAAATAGAAATGAAGGAGTTATGGAAAGTGATATCAAAACAAAATGGAAATAAAAAAGAATTCAAGAATATTTTTAGGCATTTTATCATGAGAAATTGGGGTAGGAAAATGAAAAGTTTAGGAAACAGGAAGGACAACTGAACACAGACTTCCAATGCCAGGAAGAAATGACAAAGAAAGACATCTCAATCAAGAACATCAACAGGAAAAGGAAAAATTATAGATCTTTAAATAACATATTTAAGGTATACACCTGAAATAGTAATAATCAAGAATAATAATAGAAGAGAGTAATAAATGCAAATGAGGTGAAAGGGCTAGGGCTAGCGTGAAAACAACGCTTAAGAAGGAAAGAATATCTCTTTCCAAATGTGATTACAAAATTACATAAATGTTTCTGGAGAGAAAATCTGCTTGGGAACCACTTCTAAAAAGTGAGGAATGCAAGACGATGCATCAGTTTTAAGTATGAAGCCATTTGGTGCAGATGTAAATGCCACTGAACTGTTTAAAACTTGCAGGAGAAAAAATAATTATAGTGTAAACAACTCTATGTCATAAAATATAAAACAAGGCTATGGGACCTAAAACTGGAAAAAAATCAGTGCATATTCCTATATTGAAGAAAGGTAATGCAAGAACATAAACAGATACCTCACACTTATAAGATTTTTTCACATATTTTATTCAGAAAAACAAGGAAACAAAACTCTTAAACTAAAAGCAAGGTTTCAAAAAAGACAGATTGACGTATTATAAGTTAGTTATTGTTACACAAATAAGAACAAGAGAATTTAAGATTACCTTGCTTCACTAACTGGCAAATAACTTTGACCTTAGGAGCTTGCCACTTTAGACCTTGAATATGAAACCTAATGGCTAAAGGATGTATCAGAACACCCAAATTATTTTTCTGGGGGATCTTTACTATAAACAAAAAAGTAACTGTTAAGAACTGGAATTCAAGAACTAAAGTGAGTCAGAATGGGAACAAAGAAACAAATTGTGCCCATGTCTCTTTAACTTATACAGCAAATCCATTATAGGAACAGCAGGATTGGAAGAGACGATAGCTGGAATCAATGCTGGAAGTTAAAACATCAATCTTTTGAGATGACACCATTTTGTTAGAAAAGGTCATTATGAAAGCAAAAGGGGAACTGGAAAATCTGTGTTTATATTAAATATTGTGAAGGTAGAAATTCAACCTGCATGTTTAATGAACTTACAACTGATGGCGAAGAAGTGAAAAGAGTAGATAGTATGATTTATTTAGTGCAATAATAGATAAAAATGGAAAGTGTGCTATAGCAATGTCCTGGAGAGTAATCTTAAAGAGAAAGACAATGCCAAAGTCTGACAAGATTATGGAGGTTAAAGCTGTTTCAATAGCAGTGAAGGTTATAACAGTTAAAACAATTGTCTTTCCAATACTAACATATTACTGCTGAAGCTGGATAGTGAGTGTGTGTTAGGATACTGAAGATAGATGCTTTGAACTATAGAATAACAAATTATTACTGTGAGTATCATGGACTACAGAAAGAACAGATCAATTATTCCAGTACTAAATAAAGGCTGAGTAGTGTCTTGAAGTAATGACTACCAAGCAGAAATATACATAAATGTTATCAAGTGAATGATAGACTAAAAATAATAAATAATTGCATGTTGGGAAGTTAAACAAAGGAAAAGAAGAATACGGGAATATAGTTTCAAAGAGATTATTGCAAGTTTTTTGAACTTTTCAAGTTCAAACCACCCACTGCATTCTAAAATGTTACTGACATAATGGGAAGTTTACAAGGAAAGAGACTAGAGAAATCAACTGTATTTTTTCAACTATACTCACAATTATAAAGCAGACCAAAAATATTTTGAAAACAACATGTGTTGACATTTCATTAATGGGGACAGGAATTCATGAATAGAAACCAGAAAGTGTTTACCAAAGCCCATATTTAACATGCCAACATGAAAAACTAATAGCAAACACACTGCTATAGGTAAAAGCTTAAAATATTCTGGACTACAAGCCAAAAATTTCCATACATATTCTTTTACTTTTCACTACTCTGTTCTGGCTTAATTTCATTATATTTTTAAGCAAGACAAAATTATAGTTGATTAATTTTTCTTCATTTATTAGAGTTAATAGTTAACGTTAACTACTAAAGGTAAACTAATAAATCCTACTGAAGCATGTTGGTGCTCTATTGCTCAATTAATAGAGCAAAGAAGTAACAATAAGAATGTGCTTTTATTTGACCAAAGTATAAGATCATAAAATAATGATCCACCATTTCTCAGAAGTTTTCTTTCTTGTGATTCTGTTTAATGCCTAGTTTAAAAAAAACCCTGTGTGTTTAAACTCTACATATTTTAATTAGTTCAACAAAATGTTCATCCTTTTGGGACTTAATACTAAAAGCAGAATATCTATTAAGTATGGTAAGTCACCCATTTATGTTTCTATAAGGTTCCAAACTGCAGCAATCTTTGGCTACATAACAATAATTTCATCCAATGGATTCCTTTGTCACTAGCATAATTTGTGTTAGGCCATTCATGCACCCAGTCACTAATCTATTAGACTGAGGCTAAGAGACTAAGAAGAGCAGGAATAATACGGATATTATATCTAATTTCCCAATGACACATTCTTTTCTCCAACAATATCTTGTGTTGATTACCTGTGCTCGGTGCTCTCCAACTGCAAACTGTATCATAGCAATGCCTGGATTATGGCTGTCATCAATTCTTTCCACGGTGCTGGAGTCTATTTTCAGGTCACTGCTAATTTCTGCACTCTGTATAAAGTCTTCTGTTTTTAAGTCTTCTACTTTCTTCAGCTCTCCATTTGCCAATTGAATTATAGAGCCTTTCATAAAATAAGGAGGCAATATAGCAGGAGCTGTTGCTGAAGGTGGTACCGGCTGGACCAGGGGGAGATGGATCTGGGCCTGGACCACAGCTGCCTGGTATGCCGGCTGGTTTACTAGGGACTCAGCATTGAAATTTTCACTTTTTGGAATGGTGGTTGTGACAAACGTATGAGGCACTGCTGCTAGCTGGGGAGATGAAGTGGCTATAGCAGGTGGTACCCCTGAGGAGTCAATATCTGCACTTCCTACTGGTATTAAGAGAGGTTGGGTACCAGGGATAACCAGATGCTGGGGTAGATTTCCAGGATAGCCAAAGGCTTGCTGTTGGCTGCTCAAATAGCTAATTACTGGTGGCTGAGTCCCTGTGTAAAAGGCTGTAGCTGGCAACCCCACGGGCAGCTGCTCTGAAGCACTATGGGTGGTCTGAATGACAGTGTGAGGGGATAAAGTGGCAACTGCCTTCACCCCTTCATGACCAATAGTCTGTTGTGGAGATAAAGCATAGGATCGGTGGCCTGTCTTTCCTAAATGCAAACTTCCCTTTTCGTTGATGGCTGAAGGAGGTGTTTCTCTATTGGTGGATTGCTGAACCTCCATGTCTGCAGTAGGTGTACTGCTGTTAGGGACAACCATAACAGAGGGCCGGACAGCAGAGGAATCACGTGCAATATAATCAGTAGGACCAGGGTGGACTACCACATGCCTGGCCTCATAACGATGAGGAGATGGTTTATTGCCTGATTTGATAAGATTGACTTCAGAAGAGGTTGAGATGCCGTATCGCCTACTCTTGTCTACTTCCCCATTCAGTATTTCCTTTGCTTGCATAGCCTGCAATCTGCTGCTCTCAGATTTCTTAGTGGACTCCCTAGTAACAAAATGGCCACCAGAATCTGCATATTGCACTACCACCTGGGAGGAAGGGGCAAGGGCAAATGCATGAGGAATCACTGTCTGGTGAGGATGCAAATGGACTGGGATGGCTGGAGGAGACACGTTTCTAACAGCACTCTGAGAACTGGAAATATGGACATACTGGTTTTGCTGAATAGGTGGAGGAGATCCTGCCGTGATCAATCCAGGTGTCCTGACTAAATGCGGCTCAACTTTTTGGCCTTGTTGGCTAAGATTGCTCATGGTGGCCAGCAAAGAAGTGTATGCCTCCAGCTGTGATCGCTGGGATGGAGTGGTTGCAACAGCAGTGGCGGAGGCTGCTGTGGTGGTTGCAGAATTTGCTGTTGGGGAAATTAGTGGGGAAGGGATGAATCCGGCATATGGTCCACTATACTGAGGCCCAACAAACTGGAAAGCATGCTGCAAGTGTGTGTACTGCACCGGCGAAACAGGTGTTCCTGCCTGTGAAAGTGCAGAGGGGTACACTGTGGAAAGTGTGGCAGAGGCTGGAACAGACCTAGGAGCACTAGGTGGGGAATAATCCATTCCTGTAGAAAGTGACTTGTGTAAACCTACTCCTTGTTGTGAACCAGCCTCCACTGAAGTGCCTCCAGATCGATTCCGCCCACTGCTGTGGCTGCTGGTTGTACTCGAGAGCCATGTTATATTATCTGCACGGTGATTTTCACTGGCCAGAACTAATGGTTTCACCTCAGAAGGCAGGCTGGTGGCAGGGATTTCCCGCTTTTTGGGGGGCAGGCATTCATTGCTTCTCTCCTGGTTGGATTTCATTTTTCACCGGCCCCCTGCCCTTATCTTCTGTGGCTTCACTGCCTGGCTGGCTCTGATTTCAGTCTGCTAAGTGGAAAATCACATTTGATTTCTTTTGTGGATCCAGAGACTTCATGAGGAATCATCTCCTTGTGACCACAATCTTCTAGAAGCATCTCTGAAATGAATAAGAAAAGGAGGGAAAGAAAAGAGGAAATCAAAATTTTAACATGAAGAAAAAGAAAACTATGAAATTCAGAACAAACAATCAGTTAAACTCTAACCAGCATTTTTGTAGCTATAGGCTAACTGAATAGAAACCCAGTTAGGTGGAGTGGTTGAACCATCAGGATAGAAACCAGGAGACTTTGAGTTCTTGTCTCGCCTGTGGCACAAATCCAGCTGGGTGACCTTGGTCTAGTAGCTCTCTTTCAGCCCAAGAATGAGGCAATGGAAAGCCATTTCTGAAAAGCCTTGTCAAGAAACCTCCAGGGATTTATCCAGGAAGACACCAGGAGTCAAGACTGACTCAAAGGCAAAAGAAAAAGAAACAAAACTGAATAATAGTATGGACTAGACAACCCATGCTGTTGGCTCATCATTTTGGAGATATTTCTTTACCGAAAGAGATATACGGAATGACCAGGGAAGGCAAAGAAAGTAGTGAAAGCAGAAGTGATTTCTGGTTTCTCCATCGGGTTTCCTTGTGGGAATCTGGCAGGGAAGATTAGTAATCTCCCTTCCCTTCCCAGCAGCCAAGTAAGTAACTGCTGCTGGATGCAGGAGGGAGTGAGGGATTGTAAGACTGGCTAGGAAACTGTCATGGAATGTTATAAATGAAAATCATTTTACTGCAGCATCAGCCCAGTAAAGCCGCCACCGTCAGTAGCCTAAATCAACCAAAACTTCCCCGCATTTTATTCACTTGGGAATCATGAACCCCAAATTTTGGATGCATTCTGTAAGTTAGTTCATTTGAGGTACATTGGTTCAAAGTTTGCTGTTCTATGATGCACCGTTTCACCCAATTAAAGGTCATGACAACAACTTTAGCAGTAAATACAGTACATCAGGGGTTCCAACCCCAAAGCTGTGGCCCACAGGTGAGTGAACACACCCATGTAGCTCCATTTGCGTGAGCAGCATTTGTGCAAGCAGCATGTGCGTGTGCCCATAGCTCATGCAAATGTAACTGCGTATAATCATTCCCTCTTCCTTCCTCCCCCCCCCCCGCCAATCCGCAAAACTGGAAAAGTTGGGGAACACTGCAATAGATGACTCATACAAGTAAACTAAATCAATTAGACATTGTCAAACAATTACAAGATGGAGAAATTCTTTTGCAGCCCTGATGAAGAGCTTGACTTTGAACCACGTGAGCAAGAAAGGGGAGGAGTTTACAATGGAAGAGTAACCCCCATTCTGAGAGCTGCCCAAATGCCTCACTCATAGAGAGGATTTAGGATTTTTTTTTTCCTGCAATGTCTTTCTCTGCAGCCCTCAAATCAATCTGGCTCAGAAATCCAATCTTTCTTTTGCCAGTTTTCTCCATCATAACAGATCCCAATCTGTTCAGTTCTTACAATTATCTCGATGATATACAGAGTCCCAAGTCCATCTGCATACTTCCCCCCCCCCAACATAACCATTGGATTTAAACAATAATAAAGAGAGTTCACAGTTGCTACCATCAACAACAAAAAAAGGCTTACATTTTAAAGTTTAATCAGATCAATGTAATTATTGTATCAAGTTCCTCAATTGAATATTGCAATTTCTTTTTCTTTACAAACTTCTGCTTTCTATAGGGATTCTGAATTACCAAGCAGATTGGAGCAGCCGCAAAGTGCCAGTGATCTCATTATTCCATTTATTTCTGGACTTTGTTTTGACTTTTGTCCATGTGTATTTTGATGTAGTTTTCAGTTTATGTGTGGCAGCACTTAGTCACACTATTGATTAAAACAATGCACTGTGGTAAACCATGCATGAAATCACCTCAAAACTGAAATAATACATTTAGATTATTTATTTCTCTCTCTCTCTCTTTTGTCCACTGTGGAAATCAAGAGTTGCCTCAAGGAAGTAAGAGGCAACCAATGAGACAATAAGAAAACAGGAGATTTACCTTTATTTCCTTCACACACATTTTATCTAGATCAGAAGCACAAAATCAAATATGCTTCTCAAGTATTGACGTGTTATGCTACAACTACTGAGGTGTCTCCATCCAACTCTTTCTCTCCCTTTTTAAAGGCTATTCTTGGGATTTTATAGGATTGTAGGATTCTATTTTCTGAGCCTTCTGCATTCACAAGTTTAAACTTTACCTGCATGGTTAAAATTACATCCTACAATAACCCCATATGCAGCTCTGATCATATCAGGTTCCCTTGTTCCTTAGTAACCAATGAATTGTGAGCTGCAACTGCTGCATGATTGAACTCTGTGGAGGAGGAAAAGCATTAACAAATGACTGGGAACTATTGTGCATAAGGAGCTTGGTTCAGTACAATTTAGGGGAGGGGGTGAACTCATATATAAAATAGGATGAGAACAGACTTAAACAGCAGCTTAATATTTCAATAATATTACAATTAGATTCACAGTAACCCAATATCATTATTAGAATAAACTGAGCTGTTACAATATCACAAGCTATAATATTTAGGTTCTTATACTGTGCTAATATCCTGTAGCATATACAGGTACGTGCATTCTGGGTCAATCCCCCACAACAAAAGAAGAACACGGAACAGAGTGGCCATCCCTTCTATCAGCGGCTAACTCCATGATCTTGATCATTTCAACCAGGCATTCACTGAAAAGAAGAAAAGACATACAATTCTGCCTATCAGTAAGCAATATGCACAAAGTCTATATTATACAGGTAGTGAGGACTACCTGCATAGTATAGGCTTTGTGCATATTGCTGACTGATAGGCAGAATTGTATGTCTTTTCTTATGACCACAAATGAGCTCAGAATTTATGATGCTAAATGAGACATTTATTAAGTGAGCTTTGCCCATTTTACGACTTTTTCTTGCCACCATTGTTAAGTGAATCCCTGAAATTGTTAAATTACTCACACGGTTGTTAAGTGGATCTGGCTTCCCCATTGACTTTGCTTGTCAGAAGGTCGCAAAAGGGGATCACGTGACCCCTGGACGTTGCAATCATCATAAAAGTGAGGCAGTTGTCAAGCACCTGAATGTTAACCATGTGACCATGGAGATGCTGCAATGGTCATAAGTGTGAAATATGTTGTAAGTCACTTTTTCAGTGCTGTTGCAACTTTGAATGGTCACTAAATGAACTGTTGTAAATCGAGGACTATCTTGTACTAATTTTATGGATATCCACTTAAGAAGCCAAAGGATGGAGCTTTAGAGCACAATTTCTCAAACTGTTTTATATAAATTAAATTCAGTATTAATAAGGGATGGCACATACTTCTTTTTAGAATAAGCAAAGGGTGGTACAAATTACAGGCTGACCAAAAAGTAATTATCTTGGATAGCAATGGTAGGTATGACAGTAAATAGTCAGGAAGCAAACAATTTAAAAGACTGGTGCCACTTTGCTATAATATGACAACACAATAGTAAAATAGGGAGTAGCCAAAAAAAAAGAATATGTAGTATCCTGGCAGAAAAATAATAATGGCATAATCCAATCCTAATAATTTATTAAGTAGACCCACTAAAATCCACTGTAGTTGTCAGGGATGAAAAAAAAAATATGATTCTCATACTAGGAACATAGATTTAAATTACTAGAAATGCTTTATGTTGCTTTTAAGGTTTATTTAACATTTACAAATCAGTGTAAGATCTCTTTTTCAGGAACCAAAATAATAGACATTCTTTTGCAGCTTATTCAGTTCCAATCTCCTTGCATAAAGTGCTTATCACTTTAAGAAAATACAGGTCTAGGACAAATGCTATACTACTATTATTATTACTACTACTATTGACAGTAATGATAATTACACAATAGTCCTTCTTTTCACAGATATTGTTATTTAATGTTTGATATATTTAATATATATTGGATGTATATAACAGCAGATGTGAAATATATTTGATATTTCACATCTACTGTTATCATTAGTATCAGGTAAATATATTTTTCTTTTTCTACATTATTTCTTTGTATGTTTTGCCTTAAAATACATTTTAAAATGTATTATTATTGACTATTAGGGTATTGAGACACTCACTTCGTATTTTACCTCATTTTTATAAAGACTGTTGCAAACTTTGATGAAGTTTTTAAATCTTTTAAAGAAATTTGTAGGAGTTGGCAGTTTTTATTGTAGGAAAACAGAAACAGTACATGGACAACTGAGGTATACTGATTCTATACCATATTATGAGCAGTTTTGGAAAGCAGCCATATATAGAATTCTTTATTGGCCAAGTGTGATTGGACACACAAGGAATTTGGTGCATATGCTCTCAGCGTACATAAAGAAAAAATTAAATGCATTCATCAAGAATCATAAGATACAACACTTAGTGATAGTCATAGGTTACTAATAAGCAATCAAATCATACTAGGAAACAAACAAAACAAGATAAATTGTAAAGAAACAAGCAACACGGTTATAGTCATAAGTGGGAAGATATAGGTAATAGGAAGGATGAGAATAATAATAGTAATACAGTCTTACTAAGTAGTTTGACAGTGTTGTGGGAATTAGTTGTTTAGCAAAGCGATGGCATTTCAGAAAAAACTGTCCTTGTGTCTAGTTGTTCTGGTGTGCAGTGCCCTATAGCAGTCGTTTTGAGGGTAGACGTTGAAACAATTTATGTTCAGGATGTGAGAGGTCTGTAGATATTTTCACAGCCCTCTTTTTGACTTGTGCAGGTCCTCAATAAAAGGCAGGTTGGTAGCAATTGTTTTATATTAATTGTTTTATTTAATTGTTGCAATTATCCATTGAAGTCTGTGTCTGTCTTGTTTGGTTGCAGAGCCAAATCAGTTATAGAGGCGCAGATGACAGATTCAATAATTCCTCTGTAGAACTGAATCAGCAGCTCTTTGGGCAGTTTGAGCTTTCTGAGTTGGTGTAGAAAAAACATCCTTTGTTGTGCCTTTTTGATGACATTTTTGATGTTAGATGTCCATTTTAAGTCTTGAGATACGATAGAACCTAGAAACCTGAAGGTCTCCACTGATACTGTGCTGTCTGGTATTGTAAGAGTTGCTTGAAAAGGAGGGTTTCTCCTAAAATCTACCACCTTTTCTACTGTTTTGAGGGTATTTAGTTCAAGATTGTTCTGGCTGCACCACAAGGCTAATTGTTCAACATCCAGTCTGTATGAAGATTCATCCTTGTCTCCAATGAGACCAATCACTATTGTATCATCTCCAAACTTCAGTACCTTAACAGAGGGATCTTTCAAGACCCAGTCATTGGTATATAGAGACAAGTGGAGACAGCACACAGCCCTGTAGTGCAGTTATATTAACAACATATATACATGTATGTATATACATATTTTTGTGTGTATTTGTATATTTGTGTATATATACACACACAGAAAGATATTGAAAGGAGGCTGCACACTTTAATAAGTTTATACAGAAGACTCATCAAGTAAAACTTTATTGGATACAAATGTTTTTTGGAAGAAAGACAGATGGCTGTTTCTTCTAACAATAAGTGGCAATTTTCTTTGTTAAAACTGTCACATTTTTTAATATTAAAAAAAGCCATGTAAATAAAACATTATTTATTTATTTCACAAACATTTCCAATGATATTGTAGAAAACTTGGTTACAGCTAATTTAGCACAAGCCATATCAGCTCAAAAAAGAATGGCTACTATGTCAAGAAATAAAATGAAATGAGTGTTGCCTCTTGCCTCCCTTTTTCTGCTGTAAGCTTTTTTCTATTTCAAAACACACATACCACACAAATTTTAATTCCCTATTTTAATTTGTGTATCCAATGCTTTCACAACAAAGATTATCTGGAATAGATCATATATTATGTATTTGATACAACTAACATACAGGATACCAAACTGTTTCTCTACAAATAGAATGGATAAAAAATTACTCAAAACTTTTAATACAGTTGTGGTAGCACAATGAGGTGAATGTCAGAAGCATGATTTGGATCATTTTTAAAGATTTCCTATATAGCAGAGTTAAGAAAGTAAATGGAAGGGGATCCCAAATATTTCCCATTTCTATTCACGTCCTTAAAAAGAAGAAAAAAATTGCCTTTTGGAAAAAGTTTCATAGTGTTGAAAAGTTGCATGAAACTTGTGGGATTATGGTAAGTATCACTTTCTTATGGAAGACTGCTCAGGCTTGCCAAGGAGAGACATGTCATCCAGTGCAGAAACATTTTTACAAACTATTGTGGCATCTCTATCTTCTTTTTTTTGTGTGTGGCTGAAATTGTACTATGTTTTTTCATGGTTCAGGGAATCACTGCTCTTGGATATAGTAATACAGTTAAGTATTTTGGGAAGAGAGGTGGAATAAAATTTTCTTGTCCCTCTGCCAAACTCAGAAAAATATCGGGACAAACTGTTACCTATAAAACCTCTTCACTCATGCAAGTATTGGTATTCCTTCAAAGATATAATACCCTTTATTGGATTTTAAATTTTGGAGATACACTCTTGCAGCCTAGTAATACAGATGTATGTAATTCTCAGTGCTTCAATGGAGCTCTCATCATGTTTCCATATTATGAACAAGGAATTCATTCAAATATGATTGGGCATATTCCTGCACATTTCCAAAAATTGCATGTAAAGAAAAGCATTGTGCAGACATTGAATCTGGACATACATACATACCCTTACATTTTGGTGCATTCTTTTTTTCTATCTCTAATTATATTCTATTTAGATGTTATGGTCAAGTTGGAGCCAGAATATCCAGGCAAGCCAAGCATCAATTCTTGACTTCTTCCCTGGATTTGTCAACTGTTCCAACTTTGATAAAAACTTCCCTTCAAGAAATCTCTGCCAGATATATGAATGGAATCATGTGGTTTTTGAATTGTAAATAGGCTAAAAAAAACAAGAGGATAAAATGCTGAAGATTACATCTAATGCAAACTGTGATGCACACTGAACTGTCAAATGCAGACATACTCAGTGTGCAAAAGTGAAGAAAAAGGGAAGCACTATTAAATATTGTGAGTGATATTTAATATTTTCTCACTTCATATTTTTGTATCAGTCAAGACAATACAGTTGTTCATTAACATACAGTAAAATATGAGAATAAATCTAGACAAAATGTCTGCAAATGCACCAATTATCTTCTTTCCACTTATTAAAAATTCAAATCTATTCATTGTTTTATTAAATTATACCATTAAAATTGTCATCACAGCAATATCTAAACTCTCCATCTTCATTCAACGGCTTATAATTTGAAAACAATTTGAAAAAGATTAAATTGAATTATACTTTGGATATGAACTCAATCAATGAATCATGCGCCATTGAATCATGTTGGGAGAGATTCAAGGCACTTCAGCATTTCAATTACTTGGTGACCAATCCTCAAGTTTACAGTTTTCACAAATCGGCAGAGAAAAGCAAAACTAAAGTAAGATCATAAGCACAGTCGTAGTGTCCCTTAATGTTCACTTCTTTAACAATAGGGTCGTTGGTCTCAGATGTGGTTGATAAACAAGGACTACCTGTTTAGTGATGTATGATTAAGCTCTCAAACTAGAGTGATAGAACTGTTATTGTACATCATACGTCATTCTAGCGATTCCATGATGTCACCACACTATTTTAGTGTGTTTACACACTTCTAACCACTAGGGAGGAAACATCCCAATAAGAATAAAACCCAATAAGCCTCCTGGTAGTCAAGTAATAAGTAGTTGATAAATAAGTTTTATTATCTCCACAAACCCTTGATATCAGAATATTTAATGGAGTGATGCTGTGTTTATATTCCATCCTTCTAGGGTAGCTGAAAGAAAAATTGATTGATTTTGTCTATTGCTCTTCCTTCCTTGATTTTTGTAACCTTTCTGCCCAAATCCATAGCCCTTCATCCTTATCCTTCATAAATGATCTGAGCTGTACAGTTCTGCTATTCTCTGTGTCTCGATTTGTTTGCAATTATTAAGCCTTTTTAGTTTCTATTTTCATTCCCCCTCTCCCTTGATTTTTTTTTTTAAAGCAAACAATTTTTTCTATGTTTTGTCTTGAGCTAAGTGAGTTCTCACTGCACTAAGTATGAGAAAATGTGCTTTCTCAACTTCTGGGTGTGCTACAGACTATTTGTACCATAGGGTTTTTATAAACAGTAGTTGTAACGTATTCTCACACATTTTTAGTTTTATATTGAGCAAGCATCACATACCCTGTCATTCAGAAGAAGAGTCTAACTCTGCCAAGGAACTAGGCCAACAAGCTTGCCAGCCCTAAAAAGGGAATTATTGAAATGTGATGGTGGTTTTCTTAAATATGTGCAACTTTTAAAATGGTTTTTGAAAGTTTTTAAAGTTGGGATAGAACATTTTCTGTATAGTTCAGTACAACTTCTCTTTAGACTTTTTGACAGGCAGTTTGGCATGTTCCTGTTATCTGGGGGATAATTTCAAAAACCTTTGAAAGTCACCAAATTAAACTTAGCAGGGTTAAAAAAATGAAGCAGCTGTAGGCTTCTTGATGCTTACACATTTATCCTATAGTTTAATATTTTATCACATTGAATTGCAAATCCTGAATTGCTTTGAACTCTGTTTTGTTGCCTTCAAATCTCTAATTGGAAATCACCACCATCTCCAATTCAAATTGGCTGATTTGTATATTCCTAATAATATAACATTTGGATGTCTTTGCAAAAATTGATTCAGTGGACCATCTGTTCCCCCTGCTTTCCACTCCTGCTACCCAGAATGTCTGGCAACCTCAGTGTCTAAGCATACTGATCAGAATAAGACTATAACCTTTGAGATGTATTGTGTATATTTTTAGGAGATCTTCTGCCAGCATTAATTTGATAAAAGACTGAACTCTTTCAACATGCCATGAAAGATAAGATATTGATGTATTAGAAAAGAACTAGTCCTAAGCTATAATGAAGGCTTTACATTAGAATAATAGCAAGATGATCTGTTTCCTGGGAAACAGCCTTTTCAATATATACTGGCAAACCTTCTGAGAATAGAACCGAAGGTTTCTCCTACCAAACAACTCTTAACACTATTTATCCAGCACTCTCATGAAATACTAGTATTGTAGCTGCAAATGTAGGTAATGGGCAAAGATTAGTACATGTAATTATGACTTCTTGACTCCTATCAAAGTACACATATTAACTGGAATTTACTTCACAGTTGAATAAATATGTCTATCTGAACAACAACAAAAAGAATTGGATTTTGGATTTCAAAAATTCTTTAGCTATAATAGGTTTTCTAAATTCTTTACAAATCTAGAAGGAGTGGTGAATGGAACTTGGCAACTGGAACATTCAATTAAGCTACTAGTTTACAAAATAGAGAAGTAAATCTTACGACACATATATGTACTATGTTCAACATAATCTTTTTAGCTCTGCATTCTGAATGTATTTCATACATATTAGCGTATATATGTACGTACTGATATGTATGCTTGGATAAATATATCCTGTTCAAAATCTACATAACGTTAACAGCACAGTCTCCTGATTCCATAAAGCACGAAGCAACTCTCATTCATTTCTGTCTATAATGACTTCTATAAGGAAAGAGTCACCTTGCACACTTTCTTTTTGCACACTGGTACAACTTCATTTACATTTTCTGAAACCCAGTCCTCCAAATTAAAGTTTTTATTGTTGTTATTTATGGACAGTACAATAAAAATACAATTATGGATTCAAAATACATAGTTTGAAACTTGTGGTTTTTTTTAACCTGGAATGGTCACAAAGGCGCTTGTGTTGTTTTAGGATGATGCCAGGAAAAGGCATACAAATCTGTTTTAGCAGATTCATGTTTTTGTTTTAAGAGCAATTAATACATGATTGTTATGATTCGGTCCATGGAAATAAATAATGATGATGACTTGTGTGAAACGTGAGGGAAACAGAGGGAGAGATGGCATCCACTCTACTGGATCTGAGCTTTCTGTCTCTGTCTCTCTCTTGTTCAGAGACTTTCCTATCTTTGACACACACCGTTTCTATATTCTATCTCCTTTGCATGCACTCACCTATCTTTTCCAATTCCTGAATTACAATATTTTCTTCCCTACCATAATCTCTCTGATCATAGTGGTCTCCCCTCCTAATAATAATATTGCTGTATTTTCATTCCCACCATCTTTGTGTTCTCTGTTAGAAAAAAAAGGAATGACTGTTATTGATTCAAGTAAACATTGTGGTGAATAGGGGAGGGGGAGCAGCAGGAAGTCAGGAATGGTTTTCACCAGTAGCATGGCATTTGCAAACATTGTAATAAATGACGTTTTGTTTCTGATATAAATATTCATACTAACTCAGCCTTTCAGAGACGTAAATTAGTTTGGACATTTCCATGACATGTCTATGGGACTCAGGTGAGAACAAGTGAGTTATACATCCTCTGATCTCAAAAAGTAAAAAAAAAAAATGTAGGCTACTCTTTTTGAAAATAAACTATTACACATATACAAACTAATAGGATACATGACTTTACAATTAACTTTGTTGAAAGTTTAAACTTGCTTGATCTTAGAAACAAAGGCTATAGAATCAATTAACACTTCTGGTAACCTTAAATGGCCTTGACAGGTGGATACTCTTGAGGAGAACACACACTTCTTCTCTATTAATAAAGTGTAAGTGTGAACAGCATGTGTGTGCATGTGTGATAGAGCATTTGTTTTCAAGAAGCATAATTTATACAGTTACTAGGTTTTAGCAATCATTCCTTGAAGCTATGATAAAATTGTTAGCAAAGGCAAGGATGCTTATCAAAGAATAAAAATCTTATATTCAAAGGCTGACAAAAACTCTGGAAAAAAGTGACAATGACAAGTAAAAAGAAATTCTGATAAAAATTCTTGGATGATTAACTGGAATCAGCAAACCGCAGAGCATGGAATTATGTGCTGCAGTATCAAATTTGCATGGAAAAGCTAATTTGGGAAAGTTATGTAATCATCCATTTCACAGGATTATAGTAGTCCCAGCTACCTGCAGTATTCTTTTTTCTGGAATACCTTCTTTGGAAACCTTAGCAATTCAGAGAAGTGCACCCCATTTTTCTTCCTATGATCCAAGAAAGACTCTATTCCTTCTTCAATCATAAAGGGATTTATATGAATACAGTGAGTCAGGAGCTCATACCCAAGGGTTCCCCATCCCTGTGTTTTTTTTTAATCAGTACTGAAAAAAAATCACTACCATTATTATTCATAAGGATTTATTATGAACTTCCCACAGTTATTTCAAAGTTATTTTTCATCAAAAACTTTTCAAATGAAGATAAGGAGAGCCAGGTACTGGCCAGAAATCAAGTGTTTATGTAATATATTATTGGATGGCAAGGGAGGGAAAGTAGAAATAAGACATGTAAATTGAAAGAGTTTATCCAACTTGCCGCAAGGGATTGTGAATAGTTAAAATACTTCTTAGCAATGGGGAACCATATGAAGTATTTTAAAGCAAGGTCTGGCACCAGGCCACAGCATACCAGAAACTGGGGCACACAAACAAACGAAGCACCATCCGTGGGATGCAGGACGCATGCAAAACCATGCTCCCTCCAGTCCACGGAAAAGCCTCTCTCCATCAAACTGTTCCCTGGTGTCCAAAAGGCTGGGGTGTGTGCTGTTTTAAAGAACTGATTCATGGACACGCTGCATGCAATTTATATCAGGAAAGAGACATATTTAAAAAGTAAGTAATGTGACAAAACATTTAAAAAATCTTTAGTTTCATTGTGATCTTCCTGCCAAATTTTCTTATTCACATGTCCATGGCAAAATGGAGAAAGAACACACGAGGGATATTTCATTAAAAATATGGTCTATTCTTTCTTATCTCTTATGTGACATTCAATTTTTGAACTTTTAAGATACAAGAAGACAAAGAATACCAGTAAGAGATTTCATACAGGAATACATATAGCACCTTATCACAAATGCAAGTGTTACCAAATATCAAAGCTCTCCAAAGTCACTTGCATCTTTTCTTGTTTTGCTTAAGAAAACCAATCTGTGGCAATTTACAATTCTCTGTAAATCCCTGATAATACACTTCACAATCTTATTCACAGCTTTATAATATTCAGTTACATAAGAACTGTGATGTTGCCAAGATGTTAAGTGCATCTGTAGCACATAATTATAAAATACGAATCACAGCTAACTGGCCAGGAGAGAGAAATTTATGTGAAGTGTGAGAAAAAGTTTGAATAATCAGTAGAATAACAGACAAACAATTGTGGTTCTCTAGAAAGATAGAACTCATTTAAATCACAACTGCTGAAAGAGCTACAGAGGTTTGCTTTCCCTTCCCAAGCAAATAGATGATCTTATATCAAAGGTGCTTTTTCAAAAAGGCAACTGGACTGGCTTTTACTTTGAAGAATAAAAACTTTCATTTCTCATCCGAGAAACTTCATAATGTGATATTGGGGGTGGAGGGAGGATACGTGACAATTGAAACTGGATGGTGGGGAGATGAAATGATAGGTTCCCCCACCATCTCCCCCACCATCCAGCCTCAACTGCCAGTACCTATCCTTCCATTACTCACCCACCTAATCACTCTCTGACATCACAACTAATTAAGTTTTTTGGATGAGAAACAAAATGTTTTGTTCTTATTCCTCAAAGAAAAAACAGTCCAGTTGCCTTTTGAAAAAGTACCTTTGACACAACTATGTGTGATCTGGGTGACTGAGAATCTCCCTAGATGTTTAATCTACCTTGTAGAGATCAGATGTAAAAGAAAGCTTCTTAATGAGAATTTCTATTCCCAAATGGTTCCAGAACATTTGGTTAAAATCTCCATCCTGGAAAGCCTAATGTATAGCTTCCTCCTTGCTTCTCCAACCTGGGTTCCATAATATCGACTGCTTTAGGGTATTTGATGGTATGCTAGAAAGTTGCAAAGGATATTATATCCTCTGTTTGCTGGGAAGCCAAAGAATTCACTGATCCTAGTTGCTTTTACCAGTTGTAAATGGCTTTCCAAGGGAGAGGCATCACAGGGATTCATCTTTTCTAATGGAAAGGCAATGGGTTGGGGGCAACCCAACAAAATGCTTTCTGACTATGCAGAGGTACAGGAAAGACTCGAACAATATTTCTGCTTGTCAAAACTGGGATATTTGGTCATCTACAATCAGTCGCTGACAAGTTACAGATGCTTCTGCGAGCATGACGGGACCTTTTCTTCTGTGGTTTCTGATGGATATTGTCGGGCTCCATTCACACTGATAATCGGAGCTGCCAGCATGTTTGCAAGAGCCAATTAAGCTGCCGCTATGTATTTCCAGGATTTTTTAGCCACTTCAGACACAGCATCTATAGAGGGGGACATTTGATGGGAATCCCTGTCGTCCGTGACGTGAAGGGGAATCTTTGAGGCTTCTTTGAGGGTTTCTCCGGACTGATGATGCTGATGCTGGCTTTTGCAGCTTTTGAATTAACTGTCGGACTGCAATGGGTCATGGAGAGGAGGAACCTGAGTATCTAGCTGAATCTCGAGTAGGCAGGGTTACTAGGTGAAAGATAGGTTGCATAGATAGGAAACATTGGACATATTAGGTATGACCGGATGGTGGGCATAGGAGGTAATGAAGGGGCTAATTAGGGGCGAGAACAGGAGAAAGGAGCGTTTAGGTGGGTGTGTCTAAACCTTTAAGTAGCACTGGAAAGCAGGAGCTTCCAGACCAGAATGGTATGCCGTTCTTGCCGGATGGGAAGTTCATTGTTTAACATTAAACACATGAAACACGCTTTCTGCTGTTTGGTGGTTTACATGCAAATAAATCTGCGAGTTTCCAGAGAACTGGCTGAGAGATACTGCAAAACTTTGAAGAGAGCACCTAAAGGCCAAACCAAATCAGGCGGTTTCTCTACAATTCAGTTACCATGAAAAAGTACACAGGTAGTCCTTGATGTATGACCATAATTGAGCCCAATATTTCTGCTGTTAAGTGAGACAGTTGTTAATTGAGTCTTACCCCATTTTATGATTTTCTTTACCACAGTTGTTAAGTGAATCACGACCACTGTTAAGCTAGTAACATGGGTTATTAGGTCAATCTGGCTTCGTTATTGACTTTGTCTGTCAGATGGTTGCACATGATCCCCGGGACATTGCAACTGTCATAAATATGAGCCAGTTGCCAAGTGGCTGAATTCTAATCACGTGATGAGGATGCTGCAAAGGTCATGTGAAAAATGGTCATAAGTTGTGACTTTGAAGGGTCACTAAATGAATGGTTGTAAGTCAAGAAGTACCTGTAATTTCCGCATTCCCTGATATTGTGCAATAAACATTTGAGCTTCTGGAAAATATCATCTGTCAATAAGGAATCCACAGATAATTGTCTTGCAGAGGAAGAATGGATATTTCAATTAAATTTAATTCTGGAATAACTTCAGGCATGCTTGCTATGTGTATCCTGACAATCCCCAGGGGACCAGTGCTAGTGACAACAGAAAGCAGCAAGAAAAAGAGAGAGGAAAAAAAATGTCTCATAGATTGATAGTGTTAACTCCTCCCCCCCAACACTGGTTTACAAAACATATGCATATACAGGACTTACATGTATACATACACATAAAAATCTATATAAATTGTTTTGTGTTCCATAGGTAAGCCTCTTCTATACCAAGGAATATTACCTTACAAAAATGTATCTATCTTGCTATGATTAAGGGACGTTATTAGTTTTAAAACTGTAATCTGGTGGGCTGATAGAGATGATAACTTTCTGATCACAACAATTAAGCAAAGTGAAATAGCAGTATATTGTTTTTTGTTTGTTTTCTTTTTCTTTTCTTCTGAATGAACAGAAAAATTGAAAGGTGAGGAAGGTCATAATTGCTTGGCAGAATCATAGGACCTTAAATAGACGAAGGGCCAGTATCTCTTCAAGATGTCAGTTTTCAAGCATATCTCTTTTGAGATAGGGACACATTTGAAATGTCTTTCTTTCTTGATGGGTTAGGCGAAAAAAAGGTGTTCTTATTGATTCCTAAGAAGGTGAATGTGCAGCTTTGAATGGACTTGAAGGAGTCCTACTTGGACACCTAATATAATGCCACTATGATTAAGTCCATTCTTAGACAAATTATTTGCTTTGTCTTTTTTCTAGCCATCTCAAATCTATATCAAGAGCTGTGACAAAGAAAATCCTGTTAATTAGAAAACAAATTATGTAATGGATTGTGTTTGCCTGATATGCAGTTTATCCTGGTCATTTGAGGATCTTGTGAAAATTCAATTTGCAATTACAAATAAAAAGATTGTTATTATCTCCACTCTGGAGACAATAGTAAAACATAGAGTATATGTAGTCTTTCTTACCAATATTAAAGCATAGGGTATATGTAGTCCTTCTTACCAACCAAGTTCACTGACTTTTCAAAGTTGTAACAGTGCTGAACAAGTGCTACTCAGAACTGGCACTTGAAGTTCCATCCACTGCAAGACCCTTATGGTCATGAGATTGTGAGGCGGGCACTTCTGACAGTTACAATGGTCATATGGTCATATGATTACCATTTGCAACCTTCCTTGCTAACATCCCACAAGCAAAGTGAATGGGAAAGCCAGCAGAAAAAGTTGCAAGTCACTCTGGTAAGTTCCCCTGGCTTTCTTGTGATTGCCCCCCGCTGTCCAGTCTCTGCCCTTCCTGCATTCACACCCTACCATCCATTCTCCGGCTTTGCTGCACCTGTATGCAACCCATATCAGGTCTACCAATCCCCAACCTTCCCCAACTCATCTGTGGCTTGCGCTGGCCCTCCTGTGCCCCCCCCCCCGCTCCTTACCAGAGACTCATGCTGCTTCCTGTTTAACGACCTGCACATTTTGGGATTATGATGACAACTGGGACTGCTAAGATTGTCTTTGCTCTAAGATGTGGTCACATGATATCATACTTTTCAACTGAATAGCTTAGTGATGGTAATCCCTGTCCCAACTGCTATCAAAATCAGAGAATTAGCTGTATGTATTGCAACATGCTATATGGGGCTCTAGAGTTTCATATTAACCAGTGAAAACTGACTTTTGTACATTAAGGCCATTTCTAATCACCAGAGATCTTCAGTAATGTTGAAGCTAAGGTCAATGTTGAAGCTAAGCTATTCAGAAGCTAAGGTCCGGAAGAAATGAAAAAGGAAAAATTGTTAAATTAAGCAAAATAGGAGAAATGTAGGTAAACGTAACTCAAATAAGTAATGTTCTGAATTTCTATGAATAGCATTTCTTCAATAAAAAATTGTAGCAATACAATTCCTCAGCTTGCATAAAGGCACTGCAGTGTATACTAATAGAACTCTTGTTAGATTTTCTGCATAGTTACATAAGTCCATAAAAGATGTAAATGATTCAAGAAGATATCCTGGCAGTTTTCATGAAGTCTTTTATAATCTGAGATCCTAGAAAGATTCCTGCTGGCAAGACAGCATCACTTTTAATGCTTCATTAGAATTGCTGTTTTCAGCATTTTACAGGAAAAAGTTGATTGGCACAGATTTTTTTTTAAAAAAAAATAAAGATTTCATGCTAATTTCAATTGTATCTTTTATGGTAATATTCTGAAAATTGTTTATGCAATTTTCCAGACCAATATTTCTACTTTGTCCCCTTTGATATGAAGTTATATGCACATATTAAAATTGATTAGGAAGGGAAGAAAACAGAATATACCATTTTTTCAGTGCATTGCAAAATTTAAATAATGTCTTTTTTCAAGAGGCAATGGTAAGTCTTGTAAGGTCAAGTGAAAACCTTGAAAATTATGTGATATGCTTTTTGCTGAGAGGAATGGAGAAAACCAGCTGATGCTCACTATTAATTTAAATTTAAATCACAAGTGCATAACTTGTACTCTGCACTCCCCTCTAAAAATGTTTTAATAACTGTTAATATTATATAAAACATAGTAAACCTACTGCAAGCAACCAAGTTAATGATATTAATCATAATCAAATGTAAATTAAATAAAGCTTTTCCCCTGGTTTCCACCTTTGTCCTATTCCTACTTACTTTTTAAATGAACTCCCAACATCAGATTGTGTAATCTATATATGGTCATTGGTTTGAAAACTATTACATACTCCTGTTTTAAAATATGTAAGTATATTTATCCATAAAATCACACCTCACAGTTGCCTTTTCCAACAGAGGTTTACTCATTATATTTTTGGAAAGATATATTGTTGTGTTTTCCTCTTACATTACTTTTTTGTGCGCACTAAATATAATGTATAATAGCCTTAACAATCTGCAGTGATTTGGCAGGAGAAAAGAAGCAATCCACATAAATAAATATTATTCTAATAAATATTCTATAAAAAGTACCTCTTTTTTTGAGTAATTCATTGTGTTTGTGTTCCTATTTACAAATTTTGCATGGTATGGAGAAAATGCTAGGAAGATTTTTTTTTCTCTCTCTCTTGTAATGCTACAATGCAACATCAACCAATAAATTCCATGCTGGGAAAGTAACGTTTTTGTTTTTTTTACAGTTAAGAATTCTTTCAAAATCTAATGACAATCACGAAGAGAAAATGTTCTTACAATAGCTGCTAAAGTGTATTCCAGTTCATTTTGTCAAAGAAAAAAGGGGAGAAAAAGCACAGCGATTGAATAAGATAGTAAACTTAAAAGAGATTCTTAAATCCATTCTCTAACAGAAATCAGCTCTGACTCTGAATGAAAGGTCATATCCAATGTAAAGATAGATGACAATCTTGCACACCTAATTCATTTTCTCTTGCAAATCCTGCACAAAGCCAAGTACCACTTTTTTTGTTATTGCAGTCTTCACAACACAATGCTAAGCAATAGTTATTTCTTATGGTTCATCCATGAATACTACAAAGCAGATGATTCTCCACTGACAGTTTTATGAGAAGTTTTATAGCTTGTATATCTAGAATTTGTGGGGAACTGTATGCATGAGTATGTACATGGCAATGTAAATAACAGACACATCTATTCTTCCCATAGACATGAGCGACGTACTATAAAAGCAAACAGGTTCCATTAAGGACAATTTGAAAATCCATTTAAGTTTTGTTTAGTTTTTTTTTTACCTATTGAAACTGAAATGGTAGATAAAGAAGCTGGCTTACTGAGTTACTGCATGACAAATAATGTTTTCACAGAGAGCTCTTCAGGAAAACAGAATTATTGCTTTTCTCAGATAAGCACACATTTCATATTTGCAATATGGCCAGCCAGATTTTTATAACTAAATCCTGAGAAAAATATGAAGAACTGTTGATTTGAAACATTCTTTCCCAATGAAAACACAAAATGTTTTTAACACAGAATTCAGTGCATATATATTCATTTCTCAGTGAATAACATACATTTCTCAACAATCTATGTCTTGATATAGATTTTCTGTGCCTGGATCTCTTAATTAGACTGCTCAGCTAGGATAGTTTCAGGCTTTTTTGTTTTAGGTCTAGTCTATGAAACTGCAATTTTTCAAACTGAATTTGATACACATTATTAAGATCTTCTGATAAACAAATAACTTAAAACATAAGCTCTAAATCTCCTTGAGCTCAGTCTGCAAGAAGTCAGTGTTTAGTATCAAAACATTATACCTTGCAATTATTGCATTGGGAAGTAATATGGCAGTGTCTTGAAATTATAACTGAGCTATCAATAAATATAATAAACAGTGTTGAAATATTGATCATGTTTGCCCTCCCTCCCAGTAATTGGTGAATGTATGCCTGATGTCAAATTTCATGTGATGTCTGATGTCAGATTTCCTTTTCACATGTTTGCTTTCCACGAGAAGAATACCAGTATACCACATATAGTCTTCAACCTATGACCATTCATTCAGCAATCATGCAAAGTTACAGCAGCACTGAACAAAGGGACTTATACCTGATCCCTGAAGTTACAGCTGTTGCAGTGCCCCTGTGTCATATGATCAATATTCAGGTATTGTGCATCCTGCTCACACTAATGACCACAAGGGCACTTCAACTGCTCCATCTACCTATTTCTCCTGTGTCTATGTCCTGTTTGGGCCCTGCATTCCACAACTCATCGCTTGCTTCTTGCTCACTGTTGATCATGCATGCCCAGCCAAATTGAGGGGAGATGGATGGGAGGAATCAGAGGCTCAAGGCGGGGAGGGACATGCCTGGAATGGCTTAGATTAGGGTGGGTTATTGGTTAACATTTGTTGGAATTTGCTTAATGACAGGGAAGTGCTGGGATTGGCACCAATAAAAGTTTTGATCATATGATGTATCACCACATCATATGATCAAAACTTTTTAATAGTATGACCACATCAATTAAAGATGGAAATTCTGGTCCCAACTGTAGTTGTAATAGGAGGACTACCTGTATGTATTATGAATGTACATATATTCTAGATCTAATTTTTATTACAATGCTATTGTCTCTTGAATATTACAACTTAGCATTTCTGAAAATAACTTAAATGCCTCTCATTTGACTTCTGTATTTCACAATGCTGGCTCTGTATTGAAGTTCTACAAAACATATTTAGGGATAAGGAGCAAAACAATTTCAGCTCAAGGTAAGTGGGTTGGAATGACAGCCACAAATACACTGTTATATGTCATCATTCTGTGAGGGGAAAATATCAGAACTACCAGTATGCATGATCTTGTAGATGTATAAGCTATAACTGTGTAGTTTTCTGAAAACGTTTTAACATTTTTTTTCTCCTTTGAAATTATGTTGAGTATGCACCAATATATCTTTAATAGAAAGGTACACTGTTTTACATGGCAGATATAAAAGTCCAACATTTAATTGATTTGCTGCATAGGTTACATAGAATAACCATTACATCTGCTTGAAGGCTAGCATCCAAGAAACAGTCCATATTCAATAATTTTAAACTTATCAAAAAGGAAGGATTTTTCCTTTTCTTCACACTGATATCTGTGTGTGCCTATCACAGACTATTCAACATCCCTTTATTTTGAGTATGATTTCCCCTCACTATTGAACTTGAATGTAATGTATTGCTTTCTGTCTTGTCTGAGGTGTGCTTGTTGGAATTGTCTAAAATTAAATTTATGGGTGTTTTGTGTAGCCTTGGCAATATGCTGATGATAAAAAGTTACACTGAATCATCTACTTGTTTCATATAAAGGCATGCATCTCCTTGACTTACTAGGTCTGTTTTACCAGCTGGATCTTCTCTCCCAAGGCTTTATGTTTCAGGCAGGAAAGTCCATGCCTTAAAGCAAGGCAGGAGTACAACTTTGAAATCAGTACCCTGATGCATTATACCACAAAAACCCTTGTTTCTCTCCAGTACTGTTCTGAAATCTGCAAGTCGGTTCTTGACTGACCAAGAGCAAGTCATAATTTTCTCTCACAGTAAACTGAGTTTGCTGTGTGGGTTTTGTTTTTTCACAGCTTGTCTTGTAATGAGGCATTGTAAACTCTTACACTGCTTTAATGAATGCCTAGATGACAATACTGGAAATCAAAATCTCACAACGTGGCCTGAAGTATTTAAAGCAACTGCTTTTTCTTTGCTTCTATTCTACACATGTTTTCCTTCCTCAGGCGTTTAGAACACTTTTCTGTTTCAGATGCTATTATTAAACCCTGCAACAATGGCTTGAACAAGTCTTAATGTGCAGATAGGCCCACTCTGTATCGAAAAAAAAAAATATTTCTACCACTACCACCACTTCAGATTTTGTTTCTAGAACAAATGTATAATTTGCCCCTCTCTGGCTCATCCATGAACAGCAACTGCAATTGAAATGTAGTGATCTGTTGAAGACTGAAACTGGAAAGGGAAAATAAGAACCTGAGATGAGATAATAAGGCTATCATCAAAATATGGTCCATGTGCCCTTCACATCCAAAACTAATAAATTAACAATAAACTCATTACTATGTAAAAGCAGAAAAAGACATGACAACTTGATTCTGCATTAGCTATTTATTATTAAGGATTCTGTATCTGTAACAACATCCATCTCAGCCTTGTCCTGGACTTCTGCAAGCTCCTAAATGTGGACTTGAGTTTCTAGGCAAAAGTATATTCTCCTATGAGCTGTTCAGAGCATCCAGTAGTGGGAGGTGCTTCAGTCTCTGCATTTGTAGGCTGGGCTTAATTTGTGGAACACTCCTCCTCCTCTTTGGGACTCCTCCTCAGCGTTCCCCAGTTATTGCTCAGCCTCGTGAGATATAGGCAGTGCTTGTATTTCGTCCTTGACTGAAACAGGAAAAATTCTTTCGTGGCCAGCAGGTTTGATAGTTTACCAGTTTGTCTCTAGCTTTCTATCCCAAATCGATCTTGGTCTGATTAGGGGAAGCGCCGATTCATGCCCCCAAAAACGGCGGGAGGCTTCGGCGCTGCTCTGCGCCACCTCTCTACAACCAAATTCTCTACCCCTGCCAGTCTGATTGCCACAGCATTTATTCTGTCAGTGGCGTGAGCCTTTTGCTCCAAAACCGAGTCGTATTGCTCTTTCCCCTCTCCGAACACTGTTTTGAAGTGGAGAACTTGAACTTATGATAAGTTCTACTTTTTCCCACCATTAGCTTAACAGAAAGAACTCCGGCGGCCATTTGTTTACAGGGTGAGAAGTTGCCGCTTTAAGGAGTGCGCCAAAATTCTAAGGGCCGGAGGCCATTTTGAGCTGTCAAAACCTTGTGGCTGTGCGCCTACTTGTCATTCTCAAGCTGTGTGAGGTAGTTCTGCTCGGAGCAGCAGGTTCCCTTTAAGATTCTGGGAACTATTATACCCTCATCTTGGCTTGTTTGCATTTGAGGCTATTTATTACATTTTAAATCGTTGGCTTAACCCTCACAGCCTAATTACCTCAGCGGCACAACAACGAGCACCCAGGCCTGTGTCCGCCTGTGCAGGGAAGGCCTGTGTTGAAGGCCCCTACAATTATCAACTTGGGCCTTAGGCATTCACAATTTGGCTGTTTTGGTTTTACATTATATTGTGTTACTCCATGAACATTCCTATACTTATTACCATAGATATATATGTATATATATTAGTGCTTATAAGAGCGATATAAACAATAATTATTATAATTACAATAAAAAAAACCTTTCTTCAGTATAATATTTTAATTTCAATAAAATATTATTACTGAGATACGACTCACTTTACATAGGTACTATATATATATATATATAAAAAGGGGGGGCAATAAGAATATTATCAGGACAACCGGTCTTGACTCAGGTCCCTGGGCGTGCCAACTGCCTTTTCAGTATTTTATAGCAAACATACTGTAATTCCAATTTGAATCGAAATGGCAGATGGTAGCATCTATCAGACCTCATCCTTGAAGGCAAAAGCCAAATCTCAACACAAACCTAAGCAGGTTAAAAGGACTTCTAAAGCCTCAGAAAGGGACGCTATAAGGTGCCATAAAGCCTTACAAAGCAGATAGACAAGCCCACTACAGAAGCGCACAGTGTACCACAGCACTTCTCTTCTTCCAGCCCGTCTGTTTCTTCACACCCTCCTCCTCCCCTAGATCTCTCCCTCTCATCCAGGCGCAGCTTGGCTCCCCAAGGCCAACAGGCTCAAGTGCCCGGGATACCGACAACGTGAAGAGCTCCTGAAGCCACATTCACTCCGCCAGGGAATCGCAGCGGGGCTTCTTCACGTTGTCATGACCAGGGAATATCCTGTTATCACTGATCATGAGTCCCAATCACTGAGGTCATTGACCAGGTCAGAGCAGCACCATACTCAGGTACACTTACAGGGGGGGACTCCCCTCCAGGGGCCAACGGAGGAGGAGGAGGAGGAAGAAGTAGATCACATTGATCAAATGTAGGAGACTGAATTGGGATCAATACAGGATAGCGAGCCCCTGTCAGAAGCAGACACCTCAGAAAAGGAAATGTCTGAGGATGAGGGTCTTATTCCTGACCAACCTGTTTTTTTTTTTTTACAGGTTTGTTCCGCCCACAGCTTTTCAGATCTCTCTTGTTAAGGCAAAAAATATTGCACGCCTAAACAAGTTGACCCCTTCCTCCACGCCAGCTCCTGCGGAAGAGGGACCACAGGATCTGATCTTCAACCAACCAGTAGTTGAAGCAGAGGTGATCCCAGTTCCTCCCATGTTTCGGACCTGGTACAGGAGCAAGGGGCCTCTGCAGTGGTGTACACAACCCCCTCTGGATATGACAGGAAACATTCCAACCTGGCCCTTGATTTCAAAAAATTATTGAATACTCCCGAGGTAGATCAACCTATAGTGGAATTAGCGTCCTCCTGCATTCCCAGTGATGTACTGGAGGCATTAAAGCCGGAGGAAGAACAGGCCGAGCTAGACCTATGCAGAGCCCATCAGTCTGACACGTGGGCCATCAGATCAGTCACGGCAGCCTCTTTCTTCACACGTTCGTCTGTCAGATGGCTCTGCCTCTTATAGGAACATGTCCTATAATAACCTTAGACCTATATATAACCTTAGAGTGCACCAAGATATTGCTAAACCTATTGCTGTTGCTGAATTCTCAGCTGATGCAACTTATCATGCAGTCAAGTTTTCAGCCAGGGCCATTACTTCACATGTCACAGCGCGTCACTTGCTATAGTTAAAACATTGGCAAGCCAACTTTAAGCACAAATTCAAGCTGGTTTCATCCCCAACTGTGGGAGACAGACTGTCTGGCCCTTCCCTTGATCTGCTACTATTCGAAACCCATAACAAAAAAAAAAAATCTTCCTTCCCTTTTTCAGAAGTCAGATCCTAGAAACCCCCAGTCCCTTCGGAGGGGATCCTTTCGACTCTTTTCACCCAGACACCAGAGACCCCCATCATTCAGACCAGGGCAGCAGCCAGATAGGTCCAACTTCGGGGATAGGAGTAGAAGGGGTGGTCAATTCAAAAGATCCTTTCATGGAGCAGGAAACAGGTCCTTTCGGCATCCAAAATAACTCCCGGGACCTAACCCCTATTGGCGGATGCCTTAAACCATTTGCCGACCAATGGGACTCTTCAACCTCTGATTCTTGGGTCAGAGATACGATCAGATTTGACCTTGCGCTGGAGTTTTCAATTCCCTCCCCCAGAATTTTCATGTCATCTCCCCTCTCCAGAGACCCGATTAAACGTAATCTCATGGAATCGGCTCTCCAACCTCAACTGGATATACGAGCCATCCAACCAATAGTTACCACTCAATGAGGGTGAGTTTTCTATTCACATCTTTTCAAGGTGCCCAAAAGTTCAGGGGGGTGGAGAGCGATATTAGACCTGAAACGTCTCAACCGTTTCTTAATATATCGCAAATTTAAAATGCATACCCCGCAATCTATCTTACTTAGTATCAGAAAGGGGGACGTCCTCATGTACATAGACTTGACAGAGGTGTACCTGCATGTTGCTATTTGGCCTTCCCACTATAAATTTCTGAGATTCTTCAATACTAACGACCACTTTGAATATGTGGCCCTCCCTTTTGGATTAGCTTCTGCCCCTAGGACCTGCACGAAGGTCCGTGCAGCACTAGTTGCTCATTTCAGAGACATCCCTGTACAGAACTAGTGTTATCTTGATGACATCTTGATTTTGTCACCTTCCGCCCGTCAAGCAGTCAAAGAAACTCACTACACATTACAATCCCTACAAAAGCACGGTTTCTTAATAAATTGGAATCAGAGTCAATTAACACCATCGACTCGGATAACCCATTTGGGGGCTGTCATAGATACAGTGGAAGGCAAGGTTTACCTGTCACCAGATAGACTAAATAGCATTCAGCAATTAGTTAAGGAGATCAAGGGTCTTAAGAGGGTATCCCTAGCTGAACTATCAAAATTGTTAGACAAGATGATCTCATGCATTTCTATCATCCCTTGGGCCCACCTCCACACTACATTTCTCCAGTGGTTCCTACTCCCATACTAGCACTCCGGACGAAGCAACTCCAAACACACAGTCAGGGTACCACCAAAGGTCCTCATATCTCTATTTGGGTGGACCAGACCAACCATCAACAGAGGCTGTCTTTTCAAGGAGCCACACAGACTTATAATCATTACCGATGCCAGCCTGTTGGATGGGGAGCTCCGCAGCTTCCATCCTCAGGTATGTAATCAGCACATACTAATCCTAATACAACATAATAGGATTATAATACATACATACTAATACAATGTAACAGCCAAAGCTCATATAAACAAACAGGGGGGCACACAGTCGAAGCATATCACACGAAAAGCGGAGCACTTGTATCGTTGGGCGGAGACGAACCTATTTTCCATCAGAGCAGAGCACATTTCTGGTCTGTCAGATACACAGGCAGATTGGCTGAGCAGTGCCACCATCGTTCAATCGGAGAGGTACCTTCACCCCTCCCTCTTTTTAAAAAGTGGTCAGGACATTTGACCAGATGGTGGTGGACCTATTCGCTTCCCCCCCTCAACACTCAGCTCCCGAGAATTTTTTTTTTCCAGGTGCCCCAAGTAAGGAGTGGAGAACTTCAACTCACTCTGCCGTTGTTGGCCCCTGGGATTCCTGTCTGTACTCACGCCCCTTCCCCTGATTCCCAAGGTCATCCTAGAATTACTAGGCACAAGGGCGGAACTACTTCCAGAAGCTCCTTACTGGCCCAGACGGCCATGGTTTGCAGACTTCCACAGTCTCCCCGTATCAGCTCCATGGAGAATCCCACCAGCCAGGGTTTCGTATCTCAGGGACCCCTCCAACACCCAGACCCCCAATGGTTGCAACTAACCATCTGGAGGTTGAGCGGAGTTGCCTTAAGAGTGAAAAGGTTTTCAACAGAGCTATCACCACTATCCTAGCCGCTAGACGCCCCTCAACAACTTGCATTTAAAATGCCACATGGTCCAGTTTCTGCAAATGTGTACCCAGTCTCAAACTGATCCCACCTCTCTTTCTGTGACTCAAATTCAAGAGTTCATGCAAAAGGGACTTGACAAGGGATTATCACCTGATACGCTGAAAAGATAGGTGGCAGCCTTGCCATCAGTTCTCACTTGTGAAGGCCTATTTTCCTTTCCCATTATCCATGCATACAGATCTTCCTTCGAGGAGCCACAAACTTATGCCCTCCAGCAGTACACTGTTATTCCACCTGGGACCTTAACTAGGTCTTTGTTGCACTCACTAAGGGCCCTTTCAAACTACTGAAAGTCATCAAGTTTACAATTTCTGACATATAAAGTAGTCTTCCTCATAGTGGTCGCTTCTGCTTGTGGTATTTCGGAGATAGCAGTCTTGTCTATCAGACAAGATCTTTGTGTTTTCCACGCTGACTGGGTCGTCCTTCGCCTGATCCTACATTTATACCCAAAAGTAATGGGGCACAGGTCCTGATACTTAATTTTTGCCCTAGACCATCCCAAGGGATGGAGTTATAATGACATAGGCTCGATGTGAGGTGAGCATTGTAAATATATATCAACTGCACAGTGCCTCTTAGAAAAATCAGATGCCTTATTCTTGTCCTTTCAGCCCAACAGTCAGGGATGCAATGCAAGGTCTCACCTTCTACAATAGGCCATTGACTACGGACCACAACAGCGAAAACATATCAGACTCAGGTGCCTACGGCCTTAACAGATAATTCAACAAGCAGCGCTGCAATCAACGCTGCGAATATATATGAACCGCACAGCAACTTTCAGAAAAATGGAAGCCTTATTTGTGTCATTTCAGCCCAACACTCAGGGATGCAAGGTCTCATCTACTACAATAGGCTGTTGGCTACAGGCCGCGATAGTGAAAATGTATCAGACTCAATCACTGTCGGTGCCTAGAAGCATAATTCAACAAGGAGCGCCGCAACATCGGCAGCGTGGTCACACAGGCACCAATAATGGAAACTTGTCGAGCTGCAACTTGGGCTTCCCCATCGCCATTCATTAGACATTATAAAATTGATGTATTTGCCTCTGCTGAGGCTTCCTTTGGCAGAAGAGTTCTGCAACGGGTCCACAGGGACCAGGAGGGGATTCCAGACCAGACGGAGTCCCTCCTGTAGGACAGACCAAGCTTTGGTATGTCCCACAACTGTATGCTCTGAACAGCTCATAGGAGAAAGGGCGTTGGTACTTACCTGACACGCCTGTTCTCTTTGAGCTGTGAAGAGCATCCAGCCCCACCCTTTTTCTGTCTGGTAGGATCCTGTTTCGGCTAACGAATTGTTAGGGCAATGAGAACGAGGGCGTTTATTTCTCTCGTCTTCACCAAAAATGGGGAACGCTGAGGAGGAGTCCTGTGGAGGAGGAGGAGCATTTCACAAATTAAGCCCAACCTACAAATGCAGAGACTGAAGCACCTCCCACTACTGGATGCTCTTCACAACTCAAAGAGAATGGGCATGTCAGGTAAGTACCAATGCCCTTTTCCAAGTCTTGGGTAAAACTTTCTGACATAACCTCTGTCAATTCCTAAAATGTTAACAGTTTCCAACCGATAAGACAAGAATTTTTTGTGTGTGGGTTACACCAGAGTTCCCCAATCTTCCAGGTTGGTGGACTGAGTGGGGAAAGAGGGGATGGTTTTGTGGGAGGGGCAAGCGCATCTGCGTGCATGAGTACCCATGGCTTGCATGAGTGGGGCCTCAAGCACCCACAACGCATGCACAAGTGGAGCCGTGAGTGCCCATGATGGGAGCATGAGTGGGGCTGTGAGTGCTTGCGATGCTCACACAAGTGGAGCTGTGTGTGTGTGCAAATGGCAACCAGCCAGCCAGCCACTCATGGTCTGGTTGCAAATAGGCCATTGTCCCCACAGGTTGGGGACCCCTGAGTTTGACAATCGACTATCCTCTTTTGAGGATCAGAAATGATCTCTTGGTCATTAAACTTTTGAGAAATATTTTGGACACCAATAGTTTAAATTGAAAAAGAATCGAAAGGCAACAGAAATATTTTTTAGGCCAGGGAACTGGAAAGAATGTACACATATAATTTTAAAGAACTCCCTCTGTTAACACCAGGTGAAATCTCTAAAATAGTTGTTTTTTTAGGCTGAGGAACAAATTGGAAATGGTATAAAAAACATAAAGTAATGGAATCTGACAGCTCTCTGAAAAGCTGTTCTCTCTGTGTGTGTATGTGCATCTGTGCATAAACATGCAGGAAGAAGAAGATTGAATCTCTATTTTAAGTGTTTTGTGTCAGGGTTATGCAAAATCTTGAAAATATATGCTTTGCAGCAGAGAAGAGCATATTCAAGTCACTCCTTTTTCAATTGTTAAAGCAACTGTACCATTTACAAGGCTTGCTGAATGCTTCCCAAATTATTCCTAGTTGCCTCCACATGTGAATATTGACACTTCACTACACCCAGTCTCAATGACAATAAGAAATTCATCAAGGAGTACTAATGAATATTTCAGAATTAGAATATGTAGCCAGCAGGGAGAATTGTTACAGATGACACAAATTTATAACATACAGAGCTTTTATTTATCCAAAGAAAGTAACAGAATATATTAATTCTTATGTTTTATCTCTGTCATGCATGTTTGCAATATGTTATACATATTCCACACAATATGCATAATAACTGTATTTTGAATATTCTCCATAATTCTGGTTACTATATTTTGAAAAGGTACTGTGGAATTAGAGAAAGTTCATAAAATGAATTATGGTATACTATGGGAAGGGTTATAATGTTTGGGGAAATTTAGCTTTAAAAAGAGACAAAAGATTGCTATTTGTTGCTTACTTCAGGAACAACCACTATTTCAAGGATGAGTCAGGGAAGGACAAATTATAGCTCTGCCATAAAGGCAGGAAGGATTTCTACCTGGAGTAAAATCAAATTTTGTTATACTCACTTTTATTTTCCATAGGCATTCAAATAGTAATTGTATGTACAGGCTGCCAAACTAGGGATAATTTGGATCTAATTCTATCAGTTTCTTATGTCATATACCTGGAGAGTCATATATGTATATCTTTACACTATAATACAAAACGAGTATACATATTCAGGACTTTATTTAGATTTGTAGTTTTTCTGAGGAAAAAAAAAAGAGATAAGAACAGGATTTAATATTTGATTATGATTATGAATAATTGAAAAGAAAGCAAGAAATTCTGGAGAGGATGTAGAGAGATTAAAGAGGAAGAAGAACAGCTCAATTTATATCCACAATTGAGTCCAGAATTATAGCTATAAGACATTGCAATTATAAATCCAGGCATCATGTGACCAGATTAAAAGCTAGAACCTTTTTTTAATGATAGTCATTAAGTGAGAACGCCATGATCAGTAAGTGAATCCATTTTTCCAAATGGGTTTTGTCAAAAACCAGAGATAAACACTGGAAAACAGCAAAAGACATTGCACATCTGGTCACATGACTGTGGGATGCTGAAAATGACCATAAAGGTGAGCTGGTTGCCATGGGCCTAAAATATAATCATGTGACTATAGATGTGGGGTGTGTGTGTATATGTGTGTGTAGGTAGCCATCATAACTCTGAAAATGTGTTTCAAGTAATCCTGGGTAAGTCTCTCATAACTTCAAGAAGTTGTTAAACCACTAATCATAAGTCAGGGACAACCTGACTTATACAGTCAACAACCTGGACAAATAATCTATATTTTGAAAATCAAATTTAAAAGCTGATTTCAAAATGTCATCAAAATGTGAATTCTTTTTTTTCCAAGGACCTGAAAAGATCTCTCCCCACTGTCCCCCACTACCCCACTCACTCAAGATGCTGGTTAACATGGTTTTTCTTTTTTAAATGTAGCCATTCAAAACTAAAACTCTTAAGACTACATCTAGAATACAGGCAGGCCCATTTATAGTCTGGCAGAAGATGGCATAGAGACCATATAGAAAGTGGGAGCTTACATGCTATGATAGGACTAAACCTCAATCTAGCTGTAGGTCATCACAGACCAGAGGCTGGGTTAATTGAGTGGCATGGTTTTGTTCTCTAATGGAGAATATGGTGAAAAGGGAAGTACTGCACACTAGCTAAGTGGAGGAAGATTCTCAAGTGAAAACAAAAAACTTTTTAATATGTAAATATGTGCACAGTCTCAAACGTGAAAAATAGAATCCATGACTGAAAACAAAAAAAGGATCTTTATCCCTTAGAAGCTGAAGGATTAACATTCTCAATATTGGAATTCAAATATTAAAACAGACAATTTTAAAGAAATAATGTGCAAAGAGGCATGGAATTAGGAAAAAAATGTGCCAGAGCAATCATACTGCAGTTACATTTTAGATTACTGAGTTTGAAAAGCAAACTATTATCCTAGCTAAGAACTATTTATATTAGATGTGAAATACCCTCACTTATAACACATAGCTCAACTCTAATTAGAGTTGCACATAAACATGTCATTACTTGTCTTTATTTCACAAGATAGATTGAAAATTTGATATTTTAAATTGTTTTAGACTAAACTATGCTATTAACTGACACTGTGATCTTCACTGAAAATTAGAAACATAATATTGCGGTATTTTAAATCAGTAAAATGTGTTCTTGTAAATGTATCTTAAAACTGTTTAGCTAATCCATAAAGAGAAGTATATTTTTGCCAATGGTAAATATGTTAGCACTAGGAAGGTGAAAATTCCCCAAATAGTATTATATGAGCTGGAAAAATGGGAAGATATCTTTATATCTGAGTAAACTTTGGGCAAGCTTTTCTCTTCTTCTTAGACAGAAATGGGTCCATTTCTTTCTTTTTGTATACAAATTATGCAATCATGGACAGTAAAGGCAAGCTCTGAACACGGAAGTATTTTTCAAACATTAGGCTAAAAGTATTGTCAACTCAATTACTACAAAATACCATCACAAAGTGGTTATTATTAAAGCCTTTCAGTTGCTCATTACAATGAAGCTTTGCCTATAACTCCAGTGAATTTAACACTAAATAGTCAGAGGTACCTGAAATAGATATAACCAATTCAGGAAGTAGAGTAGCCTTACCTTCTTGTCTGTTTAATACAACTGTTTTTTTTTTTAAAAAAACATATTTATCAACAAGAATAAAATACACAAAAAAGAAAAAAAAACAGAAAAACAGAAAAATGAACACCCAACACTAACAATGAAAAAAAAATTCTTATGTACAAAAAAAAAAGGGAACAGAGAAAAACCTAAATGTCAATTATACCCAACACTGAACATAAAGAAGTCACCTTGGCTGGATGCTGAAAAATAAATAAATTAAAAACTGATAGGTTCTCTCCCCTTACATAGCAGGTCTACAAATAGTTATAAACTTTCCCATCATATAACAAAAAATATGATATTAAATAAACAAATATTTCAGATAAGAGTATCTATCTAATAATTAAATTGACCTAACATCTTATCAGAATATACAAAATATATTTGTAAAAAAGAAAAAAAAGCAATCAGCAGGTTAGCTCAGATGTTACACTGAACTTCAAATCCCTCTGTTTAATCATATTATTGTATTTTACATGTAGAAAGTCCACAAATGGCTACCAGTCTCTTATAAAGCTGTCTTGTCTTTAATCAAAAAAGTTATTAATTTTACCACCTCTGCAATGTAAAAATTAATACAACTTTGTTTTTCATTTTACAAAATAGAATATGTTCTCCTCTTCATCAGTAAAAATGGGGCAAAAGGCTGTAAGATGTACTTTAATGAATAAGAACACATACTGTGGTGGTTTTATGAAGCAAAATCTACACTTTTATGAATTTTGTAATAGAGTCAACAAGTTTATAACATGTTTAGGAAAGATATTCATAGTAGCCTTTTATGGAGAGTTTCCTGGAAACTGTGACTGTTAAGAAGCTAAGAACAAAAATGGCATAGAGGAATCTCATACCTCCCATAATATTTGTCTGGCCAGTTCAATATGGCAGAATTGATGCATTAAACATGCCATATGTCTGGACCTCAGAAGTGGGCCTCTGGAATGATATTCCCCCTGAGATTTGAACAGCCCCTACCTTAGTGATATTTTGAAGCACCTTGAAGATGTATATTCCTCAGGCAAAGCCTACAACTAGGTCAAGGTTGTTCCTCACTGAGAGGATTATTGGAGAAATATATGTCACATTGTATTATTTCATTTAGTTCTTAGATTTGCAGTTTCAAAAATTAAATTGCATGTGTGTTCACTATACAATTTGCATAGTGAACACACATGCAATTTAATTTTTGAAACTGCAAATCTAAGAACTAAATGAAATCAACATGGACAAATATGTCCTTCTTCACAACTGCCATAGATCATTCAATACAAATACTGCATGTTGCAATCTTTGTGATGGACAAAGTAGCTTAATTATCCTAACTGGGAAGGAAGACTTTTTGAGATACCTTGTTTTATAATACAGTGGTCACCAACTTTTCCGGTTCTGTGGACTGTCGACAGCAGAGTGGTATATGTGTGTAAGGACAGTTTCCCGTACATGAACAGCTTTGCACATTCTCACATCGCTTGCACAGCCCAGTTCACAATGGGTCATTGGACCGCAGACTGGAAGTTGGGATCCCCTGCTATAATAAATCTTTTAAAATCAATAATTCATTTTAGATGTTATAAAATATTTGAAAATTCTGAGAAGATAGAAGAATATAAAATATTTTCTTCAATAAACTTAGCAAATTAATGTGCATACTGGATTTCAATGTGTGGTACTTTATTGAGCACTACTAACTAAAACATTGTTCCCTGACCTTACTATACAGCACAGATCCAAAGCATTATAGTAAAGCTGTTTATTATTTATTAGCCTGAAGCAAGTCAGAAATCGTATGTATTGTGTCATACTTTGGCTGTCAAGATATTTGCTGGATGTATGAAAGCAGATGTAATGAGCTTCAAGATGGATTTGTATTTGTTACCACATACCACAATAGCAGCAGTAAACAATAAAAAAGGAGCATTATGAGTACATGTACGAGAGTTCATACAAAATAAATAAAATAGTTACAGCATATTTTTGTGCTTTACTAATGAGTGCACTGCTAGGACATATTTTATTTAATTTCATGATTTTCACTTCTGAAAGCTGTTTTATAAAATATCTATGCCATTTAGTCTTTTCAATTTCTACAGAATGCTTTCATGTATGTTGTAGGATCTGGGGGGAAAGGTCATTAAAACAGAAGATACAGCTTTAAAAAACTATGTTCAGATTTCTCTCCTTTCAGATAACTTTTCTGCTCATTATAAAAAGTAAAGCGACTCAACTCTTTTATTATCACAGTCTTGTTTACTCTTTGGATTGGTCAATTTCATGGTAGTATGTTGACAGAATCTCAACAGAATTCAGTTTTAAAACAGCAGTCTCCAATTTTTTCAGCTTTCTGGATTGGTGGCAGTGGGAGGGGGAGAGGAGATGGTTTTGCACATGTCAGGGCTCCAGTAGTTAGCCCCATTTAAATCATGAGTCTCTAGCCAGATTTTCAAAACTTAAAGAAGATTAGGAGTAAACATGCCGGCACTGCCTGGGTGTAAGCCAACTCTGAGACACATCATTCACTGTCACCCTTGACCCTGGTTTCCTCTCATCCTCTGGGTGTATCATCATTCATATTCTCCAATGGGACACATCCATAGCCAAGAGTCATCAATCATACTCTACAGTTAGAATTTTGCGTGGCAGAAAATTTGGTGACCAAGAAACTATCTTTGAAAACATTTATGGAATGCAAGTTGTCCCTTGCTCCCCCCTCCCTTTCTGTTGGCAACTCTAAAAAAACCATAGACATATTTTATGAGTTGACAATGCACACACCACCTGCACAAATGCAGCTCTGGTGCATGGGTGCTTGTCCACCACTTGCATGGCCTGGTTCCCAACAGGCTGCGGCTAGCACCAGGCATGGCTCTGAGTTGGGGAACCCCCTCTATCGAATGGAAGAAAAAATCTCAATTTCTCCCTCTGTCTTCTTATCAGCCAGTTGGGGGCTGTCTAACTTTTTTTCCTTCCACTCTGATTCTTGGAGTCTGCCTGCAGTTTTCTTGGCAATGTTTTCCAGAAGTGGTGAGCCATTGCCTCCACCCCAAGTCTGAGGGTAAGTGACTAGCTGTTCTGACCCAGCCTTAGCAGAAACGAAAAACTGACTCCTTGTCCGGAAAACTCCCTCTTTATTTATGTCCTGTTAATTAATAGCATTCACACACCGAAAAGTCCAGGCAATAGTCCTTCAAAGAGTTAAATGCAGTAACAAATGTTATCAGTTCCTGATAAGATTGAAGCTGAGATGTAAATTAAGTTTTGGCACTGCAGTCTCTGAGACATGAAACACGATAAGCCAAATCTTCAGAAATCTGAACCGTTGTCTCCTACAACCACCACTCCCCTTTCCTTCTTTTTATTCTAAAGCCAGGGAGAGGCCATTTAGCATCAATGTGTGTCTTGCTTCCCAAGTCTACTCCTTGTCAGCAGTTGTTCTCCCCTCCTAACAGGTCTGCGCATACGTACATCTGGAACAGGCCCCAGCTGTTTTTCCTCCCCACTTATCTTACCCTCCAAAAGCATCTGCCTCTCTGGTGGCTGGGAAATGTCTGCCAGCCCTGGCTCTTTCTCTGTGTCCGATGCAGAGCATCCATCAGAGCCTTCCCCAGACTCCAAAACTGGTTCAAGTTCCACCCCAACCTCCACATCATCTGAGCCTGCTGCCAACTCTGCTGGCAGCTGACGGGCCACAACACTGGCCCAAAATCACCCGGATGGCATTGTACCTAAGGTGGGACTAGAACTCAAAATCTAGCTGATGTCTTAACCAGTAATCTGGTTATTTGAAACTTCTTTCTTTCTTTAAACTGTTTTAAATTCTGAAACCTTTAAAATGCCATAGAAGCAACTCAAAAGGCAAACATTATTCAGGGGTATGTATTTTGGGGAAAGCAGACATACTTTGGAGACAAAGCTGACATGGGAAGAGACAGAGCATCATAAGAAAAAGTCTGGCACTGAATGGGAGAACAAATTGCAGTGCCTGGAGCTTTTCTCAGTTGAGAGATTGAAGTGATTTCCTCATAATGGACAGAACTTCTGAGTTTGTTCACATGAATACATTCTGATACTAACACTTAAAACACAGTAAACTTTAAAAATTAAGTAAATAGCATCCACCCAAACCATTTTCACCAGTTCTTTCTAGTATTATAAAAGGGAAGGAGGGAAAATGTTGCCTCTAAAACTCCCACAACATCTTAGCATGAAGTTAACAACAATTTGTTTCGTATAAAGGGAATGTAGAACTGCTTATATTTCCTTGCCAGCTATTTTTGTTCAACAAGACTAAAACAGATTTCATACAGCTCCCAGACAAGTGGGAGGGAACCGCAATCTCACAGTTGAGTGCTTCAGTAATAATGTGCCAAACAAATGTTGCTGCAGTTCCTACTTGTGGAAGACACACTGGTTCTAATGGTGCCAATAAGCTAAAAGAAGCGGCTTCACCCAGTGTGTACAGGTGACCACAAATACGAAGGTTTATTTAACCTGACAAAATGATGCAAGTGCGTCCATTTGTATATGTGCCTGTCACAACGCATGTAAAAAAAAGCACCAGCTTATGACATGATGCATTTAATAAATCAGTCATAAATTACTTACTTTATCCTTTTAGTACATGAACTAGAAATGAATAAAATCATATTCATTTTCATTTCTAATTTAATAGATGAAGAAGAAAAAAATGATGCAACTCCTAAATTTCTATAACAGAAGTCCAAGAAGCTACCGCACACATATAGAATACGGAATAGGATCCAATTTATCAACATTTCCTTTTTTATTCTTTTCACTTTTGTCTGTTTTAGAAAGAACTATAACAAGAGAACAATAGGCCCATTATTTTCCTACAACTTCAGTAGGGTGTCAATCTGGTTTTCATATGCCTTTTTTTTAACAGTCTAATAGTGATTGAACACTTTGTTTTCCTTTGACATTCCAAAAAAGCAAAGACAATAGCAGGAAGAAACAAAGAAAGAACACCTATGAAAACAAGGAATGAGGTGTAGCATTGGACTGGCAAGATTTTATCGTATATTTATGCCACTATTTTTTATTTCTCTACTGTTCATTTATTTCCACAGTGTTAATTAACTGAAACCTCTTCAGAGATGCCTGCTATTTTCCTTTGAGAAACTCTGACAATATCCCAGTTATTAGCTACCTCAGTATTTAACAAAACAGTGCTCTAACAGTTTTTCTAACAAGCTCCCAAATTTTCATCCCCACCTTTCAAAATGTGCTCTGTATTCCCAGGTAAGTAACCCTAAATCCATCCCTTAGCTCAATTTTTTCTTTCTCCACAATATAATACAACTAGGAAAAATTACTTTTCCTCCTGCAATGAAAATTGAAAGCTGCAGCTATACTATTCCATGCGGCATGTTCCCCTTACAATTCTCTGAAAGCTGATCTCTGTTTCTTCATTTGCTATCATGAAATACGTTATTCCAGCCAAGAAGCAAGGTTACATAGGAATTCATTGTTTGGCCATAAATACTGGGTTAATGGGTCTTTGCTTCCACTTAATGATCTGAGGCAAAGAATCCAAGAATTGTAGGTAAGGACACGTGGAACAGTTTAAAAGTTTGTCATAAGTTTGTCAAAAACTTTGCTTCCAAGTATGGAACAAAGTGGAACTGTCTTCTACACTTTTCCAACTGATGGAACTGTGGTGTTCCCTGGTCTCTGAAGTCTCCTATTTGTTGCTGCTTGGTTAGGTTAGATGGCATGATAGAGGGAAGTGGAATGCTGGAATAAAGTATAGGTAGTCCTCGGCTTATGACCACAATTGAGCCCAAAAATTCTGTTGCTAGGTGAGACATTTGTTAAGTGAATTTTTCCCATTTTATGCCCTTTCTTGCCATGGTTGTTAAGCGAATCACTGAAGTTGTTAAATTAGTAACATGGTTGTTAAGCGAATCACTAAAGTTGTTAAATTAGTAACATGGTTGTTAAGTGAATCTGGCTTCCCCTTTGACCTTGTCAGAAGGTCACAAAACACCTTTTGTGACCTTCT
>BLBF01000002.1:80740837-80926672 GCA_015471245.1 Laticauda colubrina
AGAAGGTCACAAAAGGTGTTTTGTGACCTTCTGACAAGGTCAAAGGGGAAGCCAGATTCACTTAACAACCATGTTACTAATTTAACAACTTTAGTGATTCGCTTAACAACCATGGGATACTACAACCATCATAAATATGAGTCAGTTGCCAAGCCTCTGAATTCTGATCACATGCCCATAGTAGGTTGCAATAGTCATAAGTTTGAAAACTGGTCGCAAGTAACATTTTTCAGTGCCACTGTAACTTTGAACAGTCACTAAATGAGCTGTTGTTAAAACAGGGACTGCCCGCAATATGCATTTAAAAAGCAAATGGGTCCGTGAAGTTTATCTCTTTAATAAAGAAAGAGGACTATAACTGTGGGAGGAACTGGATTTAAGGTGTACTTACAGACAGCAGGATACCTTAAAGTGCAGCCAAATATCAAAGTACTTGAAGGTCTTGAAGTCTTACATTTTGCTGCCTGAAACCCTGGGATAACAGAGGGAAGGACAATAACCATATTTTAATCTTGGGGAAGAGCTTAAACAGTTGCTTCGGTATCCCCCAAGTATCCTTCCCACTTTTAGCAGTGTAAGCCATGGACTGGTGGCTAGGTATCAGCTTTTAAGCAAAGCAAGGTATCAATAGGGATTTAAGCAGCTGCTCAAAGACAGGTGATGGTGCTGAATGATCAGGACCAAGATCACTCCAAGCTGGTTACAAGTGTTCATATGGAAATTATTATAACGTCATTGGTTATTTTCACTGCAGAAACAGAGTGAAAAGAGAGAAAGATGCTACATCAGCATCAAGCCAAACTCCACTTCCGCCAACCGTTTATTTTGGGGGGAATATCTTCTAAGATGGAACCAAACCTGTCTGTTGTTCAAACGATTCTTTGCAAAGCAATAGCTTTGTGTGATACGGTAAGGTATTTACTCAAAAAAAAGGACGCAGGTCGCATTTCAGAGGTGAAGTTGAGATGCCCTGTAGATGTTGCACTTCCAAGAAGAGTAATAGCCAGAGCCCTGGGTCTGAAATGGAATTCTCCTTGGGGCTAGCATGACAGCCTCCTCTGGGAACACTGCCAAGGCAAATAAAGATCCAGCCTGCTAGTTTGATTACTATTTAGATTGGATTGATACAATTATCTGAAGCATATATAATATAGCTTTTCAGGCATTAAATGGTACCATTTAATATTATTTTCCAAACAGACTAGATTTATTGAAACAAGTTTCTAGAATCCATTGGAATTGGGCAACCATTAAATTTACAGAAACATAAAACAAGTATCTTTAAACCATATTTCATGATTCTGATTTGTTCCAGAAACCCATAAATAAAATTAATCACAATAACCAATTGACAGTAAAAACAGATCCCACTAATATCTTTGTAGCTACACTGAAAGCAGGAAGTCCATGAATCCAATGAATTAACTTACACAAATTACAGAACTATGCAAAATTCTTCAAGTTTGGAATATTTTCAAATATTTTATATTCAGAACAGTTCCAGAATGATTCAAGCAGAAATCCTATTTTGAACTCAAAGCAATAATTCTGGACATGACACATTTTGAATTTGAAATGTTTTGCAAACTTCTAATAGTATTTAAGACTTTATGTCTGAATGAATTCAGTGGGTCATATGATGAGTGATGCCATTATTCAATTTTGAATCTTGGTTTTCAGTGTACCAGTTTTGCCACTATGTTGGCTCTTAATATATGAAACATACGTGAATATATGTTCTTTTATTTTGATAACTTTCTACTTTAGTTAAAAAAACAAACAGAAAAATATCTACCCAAAATAATTTGGTTGCCAGTTACAGATTGCTAACTACAGTGACAATCTGCATGTCTGTGTATGTGTATAAGGAGGATGCGCCAAGAAAATTTATAAACAAACATTTTTAACCAACCATTCTTTCATTACAGTGAAGAAAAGAGTCTGCAATTTTAGCTTGTAAAATTTCAAGAAGACTAGAAGCTTTTCGATAGAGACATTATGAAGAAAAATACCTTTATACATGGTATAAGCCTCAATGTTTGAATTATGTTCTAAAAAGTCAGTTTTATAAAACTAGAAATTAGTGAAAATATTTTAATTGTAAACATAGTTATCTTATTCAGACATGAACAGGACTGCAACTATTAACTATTTATTTAAAGGATAAATAAGTTACATATCACCAAAAATGGTAAGACAATAGGATATGATTGATACAGATTAAGTATGATAAAAACTACTCTTAAAAGTAAACTTCGACTATATAAGAGTCAACCAGAGCTGAAGAAGGTGTGAAGCTTGTGGTGCACTCTGGATAGCATGACAGTGTGAACAGGGCTGTCAAACTCTTGGCTCATGGGCCAGATGCATCATGTGGTGGCCACAGCCCTTAGCGAAGGGTCAAAATGTCCCGATATGTCATGTAACACCACTGTGAGGTGAGTTTGACACTCCTGAACTAAACAAACCAGCAACTGCTGGCAGCCAGACTAAATACTTGGCAACAAAAATGAAGTAACATAGATCTCTTTAACATTTATATTTTATTGGGTTCTACTAAACTAGTTGCAATGTTAACATATACTACTAGTTCATGTATGACATGCCATGCACTAAATAAATAAATAGCTTAAGACAATGTATTCTTAATAAACAATTTGAAGGAAGACTCTAACTGCTCACTAATACTAATTGGTCTAATTGGTAGATAGGGCTGGCCCTGGTTTGTTTAACTGTTCATTTTACAATTTTCTGAATTTACCCTATTAGCTAAACCATAAAATACTATTTATACATTTTAATGGCTTTGCCTGATATATAGACCCAGCTATATAGTTGAACTGCATTTTTCCCACTTGAACCAGTTACTTCTTCCAACAGGAAGGCAGATTCTATCTGAATGTTAAGAGGAAATAAATTTTCTGAGTCATTCAGCAGTGAAATCAATTGCTAAAGCCCCTGTCCCGCTGCACTAACGGATGCAAAGAGGATGTAAAACATTAAAAAAAGCTTGCCATCCGTTGGAAAACGCTATGCATCCGTTGTGTACTCACTGCATACGTGTTTCATATGCTCTATCCCTCCAGCATCCGTCCACTGAGATTTCATTTGCGCAAGAAGTTTTGAGCTGCACAAAACTTTGTGAACGGATGAACTTTCCGCCACGTACGATGTACATCCACGACATATACGAGCAACAAACGTTCTATGTTCGTTATCATCCATTAAATGTCCTCTGTATCTTCTCTGCAACCTCTGGGCATCCCCTCAATTCACATCCACTGCAGCTGAAAACGGAAAGAGGGAGGAAACGAAAGGTACATGGAACGTCTACAAAGCGTTAGTAGAACAGAAATAGAAAGGATGTAAGCGTATGCATCTCGTATATAAAGGATTAAAACGGACAAAACATTTGTATCTGGGATGTATCTCAGATATTTAGGATGTCTGGAGTATGTCTAGAGTATGTAGAAGGACACCTAGCGGACTACCGATATTTCCTATAAAAAGGGGGAGGAAATCATCTTGATCTCAGTATGAGTCCAGCAGCCATGGTGTACAGACCTCTTCACTCTTGGTCTTCCACATCATCAATTGTTCTCCACCATGGATCATGACACAGTCCGTATGATAGCTGCGATCATTCATCACCAGAACCAAAACCTGTTCAGACTGTTTCACCTTTTATACAGAAGGAGAAGAAGGAGATGTCCAAGAGCTGTGTGGATCCAAGGATGGATCATGAGAAGAATGGAGTTTGGACTCTATGACCAGTTGATGGTGGAGCTGAGGAATGAAGACCCTCGTGCATTCCATCACTTCATGAGGATGCCACCAGCCATGTTTGACGAAGTTGTAGAGCGACTGAGACCCAGGTTGACCAAGCCTAGCACCAACTTCCGTCCCAACCTAGACCCTGGACTGTAGGTGGCACTGACTCTGCGCCACCTGGCCTCTGGAACCACATACAGAAACATGCAGTATGCATGGAGGGTGCCACACAACAGCATCAGCAAAATGGTCAGAGAAGTGATGCAGGCCATCATCAAAGAATACGTGGAGGAGCTCCTCAAGTGCCCCACCACTTAACAAGGCTGGAGGAAACTTGCAGAAGAATGGTATCAGAGGTGGAACTTTCCCCACACCTTTGGAGCCATAGATGGGAAGCACGTGGCCTGCAAAGCTCCAGCCAACTCAGGGTCCACTTATTTCAACTACAAGGGCTTCTTCAGTGTCATCCTCTTTGCCATGGTTGATGCTGACTACAAGTTCATGTACATCGATGCTTCAGGCAACAGGTCAGCTTCAGATGGCCAGGTATACAATGCAGGTGACCTCAAGGGTGGGCTGGAATGCAACTTCATCATGGGTTTTCCAGATCCAGACCCCCTACCCAATGACACACAAGATGTGCCCTACTTCATCATTGGTGATGATGACTTCTCCCTCAGAACCTACCTCATGAAGCCATACAGTTCAAGATACCTCACCCGTGAAGAGAGGATCTTCAACTACAGGCTGTCCAGGGCAAGACGGGTGGTGGAGAACGCCTTTGGCATCCTGGCCAACAGGTTCCAGATACTTCTTACCACCATGCAGCATGACCCAGAGACTGTGAGGAGCATCGTGGAAGCTTGCTGCATCCTGCACAATCTCATGTGCACCCACTACCCAGTGTTGCAGAACAGACTTGTGGACCGTCAACAAGGGAATGGGGACATGGAGCCTGGTGAATGGAGGCAAGGACGAAACCTGATAGACACTGTGGATGTACAAGGCCCCAACAGAGTTTCACGTGAAGGGAAGAAGCAGCGCAACCTACTGAGACACTGGTGCAACTCCCCAGCTGGAGCAGTGGAGTGGCAAGACAGGATGATAGATGATTAATGGATGCTTCCTTGAGCCTGTCGCATAACACTGATGAGATTGTGCCATGTATATTGAGTGGTCCTACAATGAATAGGGCATTAATAAAGAGCTTTGTTTATTTTGAAATGTGTTGATCAATGAATAGATTGTTATTGATAATAAAGGTCCATATGTGTGGCAGCTGGGATGGTGGACCATACAGTCCCACTATGCTTGCACTGGAGGTTTATCTATCCCACAACTATCCTTATCTATCCCACAAGCATGCAAAGGCTTAACCATTTGTTAAAAGTTTTCACCAACACTTCACTAAGGTAAAAAAATGAACCAAGTGTCTGAAGCAAAGATAACCTTTATTAACTTTCTTAGGTAAACTTTATGACTTTATTAAATAAGCAAAATGAACCAAGTAAACTGAATTAAGTGTGTTAAGCAAAGATAACCTTTATTAACTTTCTTAAGTAAACTTTATGACTATTAAATAAGCAAAATGAACCAAGTAAAGTGTCTTAAGCAAAGATAAACTGAACAAGTAAACAGCTCAGTCTCTGACACTATTCTCAGTCACTCTGAGTCATGTCCATGGTCTCAGCTGTTAAGCGGGCAGGGACTGTGGAGGTGGCTGTGGCTTGAGTGCTGGTCTGAGGTGCCATTGGGGTGCTTGGCCCCAAGAGTACAACAGGGGATGGTGTGTTCAGGAAGCTCTCCGAGAGCTGACTCAGTCCCATGAGGTTGAGAGGCCCTTCATCAAGTACCTGAGATGTGAGGCACAAGACTGATGACAGATTGTCCGTTGACGGGCTTGGCTGTGGGGTGGAGGAAGGAGGAGTGAAGTGGGGCTGTCTGGTCTGTAGCTGGGTGAGGTGTGGCATCTGTGGCATGCAATGAACCTGGGCTTGGACTGGGAAGGTCTGTTTTTACTGTGGGAAGTCCTGGTAGTCGTATCCTTGGTAGGTGAGGGGCTGTTGAAAGCCGTGGAAGGGCTGTGACATCGCCTGGGGTGGAGGAGCAGACCTGGACTGGGTAGGAGCAGCTTCAGCTGGGCCTTGAGGGCTGTGCAGAAGTGCTGTTATCTTCTCCTCCATCACTTGGTACTGGGCCTCGGGCAGGTCCCTGAGGGTGTGGCTCACGTAGGTGATGAAGGTGTGGCAGCCCGAAGATCCTCTGTCCAAGTGGACCAGCTGAGAGAGAAGTTCTGTGCTGGTCTTCACTGTGTCCCTGATCTCCAACAGCACACTGTGGTTCTGGCCCTCCAGTCTGCCTCTCTGCTTGCATCCTCTGGAGCTGGGGGTGGGGGCGGGTTGGCCTCTGGTGGCTGATGCTTCTTCCTCCATTTGTGACAGGGGATCCTCCAAGTCCGCCAGCATGGGGAGTGCAGCTGTTGGGGGGGTCTCTGCCGTGGGGTCCTCTGAAGACACCTGCCTGGACAGGCTCGCTGGCTCCTGGATGGAAGAAGACTGGCTGTCTGTGGCCTGTCTGAGGGACAGGGGTCTCAGAGGGGCTGCTCCTCGGTGGCGGATCTCACCCTCCAGGAAACTGCACTTGGCCATGATGTACATCTCCTGGTCAGTGAGCTTGACAGTGGCCTCCCCGGAGCTTTTGAGGTGTAGCTTGCCATACCAGGTGTGCATGTGCTTCCACCACCCCAGGAGTACATCTGCAGTGTAGCCCAGGCTCTCTGCCTTGTCTCTCCAAGCTGCCTGCTTCTTCTTGGTGTCACGATACAGTCTGTGGACCTTTCTCCAGAGGTACTCGTTCTCCCTCAGCCATTCCAGCACCTCATCCTCATGGTCCTCGGAAACGGTGTTCTGTTTCCTCTCTCCCTTCTCCTTCCCTTGCCTCTTCCTCCCTCTGGCAGGGCCTTCAGCAGCAGGGCCTTCAGGGGCTTGAGCAGCAGGGCCTTCAGCAGCAGGGTTTTGAGGGCCTTGGGGCTGGTCCACCATAGCAGTAGCAGCAGCAGCAGTAGCAGTCGCAGCAGCACCAGCAGCTTCAGAGTCAGTGCCAGGGGGTGGGATGCTGGTTCTGTTCTTCTTGCCAGAGCTTGAACGAGTAGGCACGGGCTTCCTTTTCCTCCTTGACTGATGAACCATGGTGTTCCTTAAAGATGTATGTGGCAGCACGTCTTTCCCCTGAATGCTGACTGCATGCATGCTGCATCCTTTTATATCTGCGGAGCTGATGCAATTCATACTCCCCGCATGCGCAGTGAACACTTTGCATCTGATATACATCTGCGTGGCATCCGCTCTGCTTCCTATAGGCATCCGTGATGTATCCGCGTCATCCACTATGCATCCGCCCCTTCCGCTATGCGTCCGCTTCACAATTCTCCCCTGGAAGCCCTTCGGAGGTGTCATCCGCTAGGCTTCCTATGAACATCCACTTAACATCCCCGCTACATACTACCCACGTCAGTTCTTTTCCATTCTGTTCATGCAAATTTTTGCTACTTTTTGTAGCGGATGACAACGGATGGAGCCACCCCCAAAATTTTGCTCGTCTGCTGAGTCCTTTATGCATACGTTTTGCATCCGTCGGCCAGTGGGACCTAGCCTTTAGAGACAGTGGGTATCAGTTCACTGAGGACATAAAACAGAGGCAGGATTGCCATCTATTAGTATCATTTTAATTAGGATTTATGCACTGAGGAAGGGGGTATGAAATTACTTCTTCTAAGTTTATAATTCTACCTAAAACTCTTGATCTTGTAGTACTTGTAGTAAATCAAACTGAGCTTATTTCTTTGTGTTTTTACCCCTTTTCTACAGACAGAACAAAGCAGAAGGAACTTGTGGGTGTCCAAGTGAACGCCTCAAACTTATAGAATAATCTCCACTTTCACCAGGCAAGACAAATTTTCAGTGGCAATGGATGATGCACTATATCTTCACAGCAATATAACAGTTCAAGGCTCAATCAGAGGGGGTATCCAGCAGGTTCTGATCAGTTTTGGAGAACTGGTACTGGAAATTTTGAATAGTTCAGAGAACCGGAAAATACCAACGGTGACTGGAGATTTTACAGTATCCTTAACCTGCCACATCCACCAAGCCATGCCCAGAGAACCGGTAGTAAAAAAAATTGAATCCCATCACTGGCATAAATGTAATATTTGGGAAAGGGAAGAAAGAGAGAGGCCAATCTATAGACCATTAAAGTGTATGCATATAGAAATATAATAGAGGACACTTGAAAGGAGTATAAAATTAAAGTGAATTATAGTTAAAATTAACTTAGAATTATTTTCAACATTTTTGATGTTTCATGAAGCCAGCAGATGTTATCTTTAAACAGAAGCAATTCTTCCATTTCTATATACTACATGGATACTACAATTTCACCTATGTGTTATTTCTAGTAATGACTCATAACCCCTACACGATTCTAAAAACATATTTAGAATAGCATCACTTCACAAAATATTTTTTAAAGAAGAGCTGACTAATTATTAACAGCAAACCCACTCATCTCCTTCTTAAACCTGAAGCAATCTGCAAACTTGTATTTAACTGCTAAAAAAAGGTTTTGTATAATCTGATCTAATGATAAATACTAGCTGACTATTTTACCATTCTTGTTGAACAAGAAAACTATTGCCTAGCTTCAATTGAAACAAGACAAATTTCTAAGCACAAGATATGTCTTTTCTAAATAAACTTCTAAAATAAGGGCATTGCCTCATGCCAATGAGCTGTCTAATTATAAATTACTATCAAATAGGCTTGCCTGGTAAATAACTTGAGCTGCATGCTTAATAATTCACCTAGAGATCCAATTAAATTAAATTCCTCAAGAGGAAAAAATGGGTGGGTGGGTGACAATGACATATCTACCTTTCAAATAGTTACAATAATAAAATATTTCATGTATGCTTAAAATTTTAATTATTATTGTTTCAAACATTTAATAAAAATGATAAACTTTATTCAAGGTTCAGAAAGTATAGAAATAACTGCTTTTTCTCTGGTCACTAATTGCTGTCCTTCCATGACCATTCATTTCTTTACTAGAGCCCCAGTGAAATAATCAAAAGCCACCCTCTCCCCCTGCTTCATAAGTTTGGTGATAGGGCCATGAAAGATGGACATATCTTTTTCTGGTTTAACCAGGTGAAAATGGTAGAATGATATTTTATCTTATCCCAGTTCAAATAATGTAAAGAAGCAGAGGAAAACCCTAATCAGAGGTTACTGGTTTCATTTTCCAATAGGCTTACATACAATAAGAAAAAAGGTACCACGCTGTTACCCAAGAATACATTATCATTGAGCATGCATACAAAAATCAAACAACAAAGACAATAGACATCATAAACCATAAAATTTAAGTAGTTACACAAATTCCAAAACAAAGTAATCTTTTGTTAATCTCATTGCCTATTCTTTAAAATGGCTCACTCAACAGACTGGCAAAGTAAAATATTCTATGCTGAATCTGAGTAACCCTTCCTCATGGCTTTCTAAATTTCCATACACTTGTTAAAATAGATAAAGGAAGTACATTTTAAATCAAATGAGAGACTGAATATGCTTTTTTCCTCACATCAATAACTGAGTCGAAGCTGCTGGCTTAGTATCTTGGCTGACATTAAAACATGCTGACTATTGAGCATTTTAATTTCATTTAAAACAAACAACCAAATATCCCTCTCAAAATAACTTCTGAAGAAGACCTGTTTAATTTCAGATCCAAAGAGTGGAATATACACAAATAGTATTCATATATAAAAAAGTAAACCAGGTGTTTTAAAAAGTGGTTTAAACCACTTGAGTTTCAAATGCAATTATAATATGGTCAATATTATATTTTGTTCAAGAAACATATTCATATATACTGTACATACATGCATATGTACAGTATATCTAGAAATTGTTATCTTTCAGAAATAAGTGTTATTTACAATACACAATTCAAAATGTATATTATTGAATTTATTTCTATTGTTTAGTAAATTAGACTACAACTACTAAACTATATCAAAATCAAGCCTCTACCACAATACTTAAGAGCTCTTCAGTCTCTAAATATTCTGCTACCAACACCACATATTTTTTTTAAAAAAAATCAATTTAGTAATCTAAAGTAATTGATTTAGTAATCTTTAGTAATCTAAAATGTATAGTCTACCGAGAATTGTTTTATAGCACAATATTAAATCCTTTTGCCCCTTGTTACTCATTAACCTAAATAGCTAGTAAAATGTTCATTTTGTATGATGATAGATGAATAAATTCCTCAACTTTATTCTGCTGTATGAGATGAGTGATGAACCCTATACAAAAGTAGTACAAAATTCCTGAATAGCACTGTTGAATATTATTTCTATATATCAAGCCTAAAGTAAAAATAGTTGAATGCAACTCATGTGTTTTCCTGTTACACTGCTATCATTGCCTCAGTAATGTTGCCTTGTTTTCCTCAAAAAGGCTGTCAGAAAGCTTGTGAAGATATGGCTTCCCCTCTCCCCCAAGCACTGGGCCAGATGTTAACTGAATGCAGTACAGATGTGGGCGTAGATGAGTTTCTTATGGTGTCTGAACGATGCTAATCTTAACTCTGTTTGGATTTGTGTTTTGCATGTTTGTGTGCGGTGCGTATGCACTCAAGCACCAGACCCATTCCTGTCTCAAATTGGACTAATCAAGTAAAATAAAATATTTTGATAGAAGTTTGTATATACGAGTGTGGCTGTAACACTCTAATCTAAAATACTTTGATCTTATTTAAAATCCTCTGTGTTGATAAGAACAGCTTAATCAAGTTTTAAAAATGAAAGAAAATGTTCTTTCTCTAATATACCTTAACACATGTCAATAATACTTAAATGAAAGCATAGATTCTGACAGTTGCCTGCATAAAATTCTGCACCTTCACTGTTCTAATAAGTGCTAGTCACAACTATACAGTCATCATTTCATAATTCAGATTCTGAAAAAAATCACTGAAAGGTTGCTAATATCTTAGCAAGTACAAATGAAATTAACTCTACGCTAGACATTGGAGAATGCTCTACAGCAGGAGTGTCAAACTCAATTTCATTGAGGGCCATATCAGGGTTGTGTTTGACCTCGGGGCACCAGGATGGGTGTGGCCATCTTAATATCACTCGTGTCTGGGGCACCTGTAGTGGGCTGAGCACTCTGCCAGCAAAAATGGGCTCCCAAGCTCATTTTTGGCTGGGACAGACTCCTGAAAACCTCTGCCAGTGAAAACAGAACTCGGGAGGGACATTGGCAGAGACAATGGCATGTCACTGGCAGAGACATTGTGGGCTGGTCCCTCGCTGTTTCCAGAGCGGCCCCTTGGGCCAGCTGTAAGCACCCCACGGGTCTTGCATTTGACACTCCTGCTGTACACTATCTCATAAATCTGAGACATGCCTTATCTTACAGGAGGAGAGACATGTTAGTTTATGATGGCTGAACTTGTTAGTTGGAAAGGTGCTACAGAAGTTCTAACTTGGAAAGGTGGAAAGGTTGGAAAGGTGCTACAGAAGATCTTCAGCATAATTTGAATTCTATTTCTTAACCTGTAAGCATCTCATCCACCTCTAATATTATTTTTTGTTTTAAAAGAATGGCACTGCTATTTAACAATGCAAAGTTTATAAATGAAAATCTAAAAAAATATTTCTAACTGGCATTTCTGGCTTTGCAATCTACAGTATTAAAAAAAAGCTCTCTCTCTCTTGTTAATTCTACTTTTGCAGTATTGCCAATCAGTCGTCATTCTTGATTTTTAAATCATTCTAATCTTGCTGCCCAGAATTCCTAGCTATAGGAAAGCTACAGAGCAGCTACAGATTTTCAGTAGTTTTAGTGAAGGTTCCACTTGGCCTGCAAATAAATAATTTCTATATTTAAAAAATTCTATCTTTTTATTTTTCTGGGTTAAACAAACACACCAGCCCTGTCTGTCAGGCATCAGATTAGCTATTGTAAATATTAAAGTTATCTGTATGTTTTCTCTGTTGGTAGGTAGTATTTTCAGTGCCTAGGGTTGGTATTTCTGCCCAAATTTAACTTGAATACTAAAGTTCATCCCGCAATTACAAATATGTTAATTGTGTAAGAGTAAAACTTATTCAATTAGTATCCTCCCAATAGTTATACAGTGTCTCCAACCCACAGGATATAAACAATTCAAGGAACTGAAAAGGTCTTAAACTTTTCAGGCCTTTAGGGTAACTGCCAACATGCATTTTATTTTGACATGTCCCCGAAGTGAACACTTAAAAACAATTATTATTGCAACACAATGCAAGCACCTTCCAATCAAGGGCAAAATGTACATATTTGTACAACTACTACTTAAAAAGGCAGATAGTTTTGTATTTAACAGACCTCCAATATTACTAAGGCTGAGGTGCAGTCCAAAAATACAATAGAGGGTAAATTTTAGAGGAGAGCTGAACAATGAGAAACGGAGAACATGATGGCTATTTGATTGTTTTGATTTATATAGCTTCTCATATCACATAAGTGACTCTGGGTGGCTTACAGGATTAAAACACACAAACTTACCTTGCATGACATGCCTTCCCCTATGCCCAAGGAAAACCCTCACTCACCATCAGTGAACTCAATATTGTAGTAACAATAAAAAAACCCATCTGAACAGCTTATAACAAAGACAATGGGATTCTGAGATCTGGCTCACAGGGCCGGCCTGGAAATAGCAAACAACCAGCCCGCAGTGCCTCTGCCAGCGAAAACGGAGCTTGGGGGGGGGGGGGGGTATTAGGATTAGGCACCCCATTTTGGGCCATGAAGGCCTCCTGCAGTCCTCTGCCAGCAAAAACGTGATGCGGGAGGCTGCATGTCATCCCACGGGTTCCTTTTTTGCTGGCAGAGGGCTGCAGGAGGCCATCTCAGTTGAGCACATGTGCAGCTCCCCTAGGCTCCGTTTTCACTGGCAGAGAGCTATCAAAACAAACTAAAAACACCACAAAAGGATAAATATTTCCCCTTTTGCATTTGAGCATGCAAGAAGGGATAGGAAAGGAGAAAAGGAAAGAGGAAAGACAAACAAAAAGGAAAGACGGGAAGAGGGCAAGGAAGGAAAAATAAGGAAAGAGGGGAAGGAACAAGAAATGAGAATGAAGAGGGAAGGAAAAAGGAAGGAAGGAAGGAAGGAAGGAAGGAAGGAAGGAAGGAAGGAAGGAAGGAAGATAGATTATAATGAGAGTGAGGGAAGTCATGCCTTAGCACTTGGCCACTACAAGTGTCCTGACATGAGTGTCACATCTATTATGGCCACATCCACCCTGGTCACACCCACCATGCCCATGCACCCCTCCTCCCGGCCCTCCAAGGTCAAACACAACCCTGATGTTGCCCTCAATGAAATCAAATTGATTGCACTATCACACAGCAGTTACAATGATCAAAAGAGGTCTGCAAATGATAGCAGTCATTTACATGCTGCTTCTTGTAGTTGGTATCAAAATAAGTGATAAAAAAAATAACAATCCAACTCACAATTATAGAACAATATAGCTAAAACTATTTATTTGTGTCCTTTTTTGATAAGCCATCAGCAATTCTTCAGTCATTCTATGCTCATAGAAAAACAGATTGTCACAATATTTCATCAATTCTATAACACATCCTTACTTCTGATATAGTCAATACGACCTAAAATACCTGAGAAACTGACCTTGCTGAGAGTTATGAATAGAAATTCAGCTGTTATTTTCACTAAAAAGTGTCTCCTACGTAAATGCATTTACACAAAAGCACAATTGGGTTACCAAGAATGTGGATTCAGATCCCTAGAAAATTTTTGATAAACTGTTAAGCCCAGAGTGTCACAGATTGTCAACTGGTCAAAGCAACAGCTATTCTGAAGAGATAACTATTTTAGCTTAGCTAACCATTTGGAATTTTGTGTACCTAGTTATTCCTTTGTTTTCTATTTCACGTTTTAAAAATCAATTTAACTTTTATGTTTAAGAGTTTTAGATTTATTAGTGTCTTATTTATTTCTCATTAAAACTCTAGGTTACAGAGCTAACTCTTTGGTTCAGGAGTAGCAAAAGAGTTTTTATATTTTATGTATTTGGAGGAAAATCCAAGATTCCTTTCCTTTGTTCAATAGATCTGAGCTGGTGAAGTCCTGGAGAAAGGGATAAGAATTCCAGCTAGATAGATGCTCTCCATTACTTGACTGCCTGACATATGACAATATAGTTTTTAAATTATTATTTTTTATTGAGATAACCCTAGAAAAAAGGCTCTGCCAGCTAAATTATCTCTCCTCTTTATTGGTAACAGGTCAGCAAAAGCAGCAAAAACTAATGAAAAAATAACCAATACATTGTGATGGATATCCATATTGCATGTAGCAGTTTCAGAATTAAGATTCAAACTAATTGTAAAACAAATATTTTTCACTATTATTTTCTTTTGGAACTATTGTTCAGATTAGGTACATTTTGGAAAAGGGTTTAGAAGTGTAGCATCCTAACATATGTTATCAATAGATGTTCACAACAGAAAAAAATGTAAAAATTAAAACACAATTCAAATTAAGAACATGGAAAGATTAATAGGAATAGTTGGTGAAATTCATTTTCTTTTCCATAAAGTGATCAGGTATAATATTCAAAGTGCTGTTCAGATATTTGGTTATTAGCCTAGTTGGAAACTCTGGGAAATGAAAGACTTTACAAGAGAAATGGACATCAGCACTTATTTAAGGCTTTAAATATATTAACAAGAAAAACATGAGATTAAAATTAAAACTACTTTCAGTATTACTCCATCCTGAACAAATCCTTTTGAATATTCATTGCACTCATTTTGGGTTATCAAATTTAACTTTTGCTTTAAGTATAAGCTACAATTTTCAAGACAAAGAGACTGCTTAAAATATACTGCAATTTTTCAACCAGCAGTATTATCACAAACAACATTGTTATTGTTCTGTTGTCAGCTTCATGTTATAACCCTGAAAACAAGAAAATTATGCTAAGACAATTAATATTGAATCAAAGGGCTAATGAGACAATGGAATGCAATCTAAAAATAGATTTCTTGGTAGTTGTTATAATAACATCTTCATAATTTCCGGAAGTCAGGAAGAGAATCAAGCAGCTTTGGTATATATATTGAAAGGCTAATTCTTTTATGCTATAAGATTAAGAAGGGAGGTAGCTTAAAATTCAAAGTAAAAAGAAAGTGAGTAAAGGGTAGAGTAGATAATAAAGTAAGTAAGTAAAGAAAGGATACCTGTTTCTTTATTGATATTTCAAGCAAAACTTCAGCTTAAAGTGAAAATAACATCAGTTGAACAGAAACATAATGAATGGAAAGAAGACTGAGCTTTGATGAAAGCCAATAAGATTTCCAACTTTAGATGAGCAAAGCTTTCTGAGATTTTTTTTTACGACCACTTAGCTCAGAGGTGGGCATTTGCTATAGAAAGTCTATGGTTGTTGTAATTTCTATACATATATGTTGGAGAAAGGGAACCTTTACAAACTTCCTTCACGTCATATGTAATAGAAGACTGAAATAATGGAGATGAATAAAGGAAACGAGAACCAAGGATCATGTTGATTTGACTGGAAGTCATCCAAGACACGATAATACAGGAAGTCCATAAAATTACAGATTTTTGAGTTATGTTTTGATGTGGTGAAAGTAGCAAATTGAAAACAGATAAATTATTGATACCAAGCAATACAGGTAGTCCTCGACTTACAACAGTTCGTTTACTGACCGTTCAAAGTTACAACAGCACTGAAAAAAGTGACTTATGACCATTTTTCACACTTACAACCTTTGTAGCATCCTCATGGTCACATGAAAAAATTCAGATGCTTGGCAATTGGTTCATATTTATGACTCCTTCAGTATTCCACTGCAGTACTGGGGAATCCAGATTCACTTAACAATCATGTTACTAAATTTAAAAATGCAATGTTTCACTTAACAATTGTGTCAAAGAAAACTTGTAAAATGGGGCAAAACTCACTTAACAAATGTTTCACTTAACATCATACATTTTGGGCTCAATTGTGGTCTTAAGTTAAGGAGGACCTGTACTAGATTCCTGGTAATTTTATATGCCAATGTTCACGAAATAAAGTGAACTGCTATAAAATAGTCAGGAACATCTACTTTTCTATTGCAAAGGTTGAAGAATTAAAATTTGTTTCCTATAAAATAAGGTTGCAGTTGTTTACAGAATACAGTTTTGAGCCAGGGGATTTGATGAGAAGAAGATAGCTGATTAAAGCCTTACTGAAAATAGAGATTTACTGGAACTAGAGGAAGAAGTGCTGTTGGTGATCCATCCTTTCTGCTACCCACTGGCATCCTTGTCTTAACTGCTGGATTCCATTGCTGGGTTGGCAAAATATGTCCCCAAGGCTGTTGATCCTCAGAGATTTCAATCTGCTATCTGGTTATATTGACCCTGGGGAAGGTTAGGAGAACCACAGCATTCATAAAGCTATCCCACTTTGATCTTGCAGGGTTGGTGTACATCGGCTTCCTTCAATAAAATAAAATCTACTGTCAGGACCCTGCAAACATATCTTCTCTGTAGTAGTGCCCACCCTGCCTATCCTGTAGTAGTGCCTAGCCTAGGAATGAGATTGATCCTGATGGTCATCACTATACTATTGTTCAGAAGAATGGTGAGAACCTATCTTTCAACCCAAGTCTTTAGTGAGGGAAAGGGAGACCTTCACTGTTATGCCTGCTTTCTTTTATTGATTTTACTGGAATAAAAAAGAAGTGCAGTTAAAGATTAATCATATTGGAAAAGCTAATCTATAATCATAATTCTTTATTTGGATTTAAATGCAAAATCTTCACAAAAAAGGTGGAATACATTACAGCCTTGGATGATTTGCTCCCCCCACCATTTTTTTAAAACAGAATTTCTGCTGATTCAAAAGAAAAAAGAAAGGAAAATGAGGAACTCCATAATTACCCAGTTTCAAAACTAAGATTTATCACTTGATTATAATTATATCTGTTTGGGAATATGACTGACTGACTTCTATAGGGCTTATGGTCAAAAAACAATTTCCTAGAAACAGAATATATTGTATTATTTTTGAAGCAATGAGAAATTCAGCATACAATTTTTTAAAAGGAGGTCTACACTTTTGATGCAATAAACAATTATTAGTTGAACCACATATTCCTTCCTGCTAGTATCAACTGCTTCTTACTTTAGGGGTAGAATATGCTTTCATTTTCACATTCCAAGTCTATATAAGTGAATATCAACTCTTTAGCTCATGGGTGGTTTGGGAATAAAGAACAAAAAAAGCAAGTTGCAATCTTGCATTTTTCCCCACTGATTTACTTTGCTTATCATATCTATTTCAAAAGAATGAAAGCTCAGCAACTCTAGTAATCCTTGTTGTGTTAGGTTACCAAAGAACCTCAAAATAGCTGCCTTAGAGTGACTATTATGAAATATCAGAAGATAGTGGTTCTGCAACAGAAGCACAAAATGGAAACCAATTAATAAAACATGCTAATAATAATTCATTGATGCTAAATAGTTATTATTTTGGCAAAGATCTTGTAGTCCTTTGAATCCTACTGTATAGGTTGCTTTCCACATTATGCCCATTTAAAGGAAAGCAACAGCTGTCTTCAGTGGTTCTTAATCAAGAATAAGTCATTGCCTTTTCTAAACACATGTTGACCCCATCCCTAAATAGATGAGCTGGTTCACAGAAGTTTATTGGTTATAAAAAAAGAGGCAAAAGAATCTTTCAAAGTCTGTAATTCTGGGGAATAAAATAGATGCAAACAAGTTTAGAAGCAAAGTATTTTGGAGTTCTAAATTGTGAGAAAAATTGTCACTGTTTCTGTCAAGAAAAAGAGCAGATAATTCTCAAACAACTATATAATCGTAAGTCAGAACTGCTCCCCACATTTCAAATGGCCTGTAAAATGTAAACTAATACAATGTTTAATGTTCTTGCACAAAGGTTTTTGCCATACTCTCAGAATTCTACTGCTGACATGCAGTTCTGATGAAAAAATTAACAGGAACACTCTCAGCCTAGGGAAAGGGAGTGTTATGAAGACTGCCAGCTAGTGCAAGAAGCAGCATGACACAAGCTTTACGGGTTAGTCCATGGCTGGACCTGCAAATAATTATGGATCAGTGCTTCCTAATAATTCTGGGAGTTCTACATTGCAAGATATGGGGTTTTATTGATCAGTTTTAAACTACAATTCCCAGAGTTCCCTATTGGAACAATGAACCTTTTCTTCTGATGTACGTTGTTCCGGAGGGAAGTCACACTTTCAACTTAACAATGACTGGAAATGTAGGTACCTTTGCTGTCACATAAACCCCTCTGTTACAAATTAGTTCCTCCCTTCCACACAAGCCTTTGATGAACCAGGAGAGGTTTAAAAGGGAAATCTTTAACCCATCCCACCTCTAGTTAAGATTACCGAATGGGGAACCAAACAAAATTGTGGGGAATCAATAGCTAAGCCAAGTTGATGCAGATGGTAGAAAATTCTAAGATTTAAACAAAAAATAACTTTATTAAAGGAGTCAAAACATATTTAAAAGGAGATGTAAAGCAACTCTGCCCTCAAATATTAATGCAATTCCCGCTACAGTGAAACAACTCGATTTCCAACCTTGCTCAAGGTAACACACCCACATACCCAATCCAGGTTTTTAACAACTGTCTTCAAAACCCAAAAACTGTTCCCACCTCAAAACCTGACAGAAACCACTTATTTTCCTTTATAGGCTCTTGGGAATCAGGAAACATTCTCCTAGCATGTAAGGCTGGTTTATTATAAAAAGAGCCAGCAGGTGCTCACTAACACCTGTCAACAGGAGATTATTGTTAAACCATTTTAATTCCATAATGTAAACAATCCAACAAGAATCAAGGGAGTTAGAAAGGAAGTACTCAACAGAATGTCAGACATTCTCAAAGAATTACTAAATTCTAGGACAAATAAATTTGCATTAGCTATGGATACAATTTCATAGTGTGTCCAAACTATTTTGAAGTAAACTTTGCAACATTCAAAAAAATATTGCAGCAATAAAACTACTTATCAAATGGAGATACTTTATCTGTTTTTTGTGAACAGCTCCTGAGAAAAACCCGTCATTTTTTGTTCAAAATGTAATTGAAAAAAATTTTTTTTCTCAATTCTCTTAGAATTAAATTTGATGATATACTACTCTCTAAAATCTAAAACTGGTTAAAAGTTATCTTCATTATTTGCTGTTCCAGCTTGCCAACCTCACATAAAAAAAAACCCTGAATAATTATACCTTGAAAAGAAGTGCATTACACATCTTGAAATGTTTACCTGCTATGACATACAGGCAAAACATAATAGCTACAGATTTTTTAAAAACTTCTTATGGATAATCAGGTATACTTTAAAAAAAAAACACGGTTATATAAAACCATTGGGATGGCACCGTGGATACCAAGGTTCTTTATACATATTACAGAAGATTTAACTATATACCAAGGAGCTAAATGTAATCTCTTCAATATGGAGGTTTGGATATGGAAACCTGAATACACATTCAGCCAGGAATGTAACTGCAATTATTTAAGTACAGATTATCTAATCTATATTACCTAGCTGTTACCAGGGTGAAATAAAATTGTAATCTCTTATACAATGAGTACATAAATATTTTTCCTTCTTAAGGGCTAATACTTGCACATATCACTCTTGTATAGGAAGATAGAGTTGCATATATTTTTCTAAACTGAATTATATTCCTAATTACCAATGGGTAATTGCTAAATGATTGGTTGTCTTTCCAAAATCTTCCAGCTCTAACTGATTAATAGGCTAGAGTTTATAAATGATAAAGCCACATATACTGAGAACTGTTAGCAAAACACTGCCCTAAAGCAAACCCTATCATCACCCTTTGCCATTTAAATATGAGAAAACTAAAAACAATATTTAGGGATATCTGTGCAGTTCAATCCTAAAAATATTTGTTTAAGTGCTTCCTATCAAAAAGGAAGGCCACAAAATGATAGCCAAATAAGTCTGATCCTATATAATTTTACAAAGAAATGCAATATTGTCAAGTTTGTTTTTTGAGAATGGTCATAATTCTAAATTGAAGTTACTTGCAACTTGCATTGAATTTAGGTCCAAAATAAATATGTGAGCCTAGAATTAATGATGAATGTCCTCTTCTGAATAATGTCATAGAATTAAATTGTATTGAGGAAATAAATGTTCATTTTGACAGCTAAGACAAGCACAAACATTTATAACACATACTTTGCCACACCTTCCTTTGAAGGCTTTATTGTTGAAATATACTGATAATATTCTTCAACGAACATAATGTACCGTATATACTCGCATATAAGCCGATCTTGCATATAAGCCAACCCTTTAAAAACTGCCCCAAAATGAGGAATTTTGCAAAAACTCGCATATAGAGGGAAAAATACAGAGGGAAAAGTTGGCAGGGCAAAAGTTGCGGCTCATCGTCCATCCAGGGAGAAAGGCTGCAAAGGTCCAGGCGAGGGCTGCAAAGGTCCAGGCGAGGGCTGCAAAGGTCCAGGCGAGGGCTGCAGCAGCGACTTAGCGTGGCGACTTGCTCCAGCAAATCAAATTTATGCACGTATAAGCCGACTCCCAAATTTGGGGGAAAAAAAAGCATTCTAAAGTCGGCTTATATGCGAGTATATACGGTATGTTTGGATGAGATTTCAAGTATTATTTCTCTTCTCTTTAACAGAAGTGTCCAAAAGTTAGATCTGTGAATATTTAAAACATATAACTAACAATTCTCTTGGTTACCCATATACTAAGAAAAATACCTTTCATAAGGACCCATCATGATATTAGAAGCAAACTGATATATTAGATGTCTAAGCCATGTCCTCAGCATGTTGCCAAATCACTGAATTTTATTATCATGGGTAAATCAGTGAAATGTAGCATCTGCCCTCCTTCTGATTCAGATAACCTAATGTCAAATATAGTGACAAAGGCAATATTCAAAACCCATTATTGTATAGTTTACTCACACCATTCACTGCTGACTTCTGGGTATCCAGATTATGCTTCCCCTTGCAGAATTTGCAGAAGTTACTGGATAGCTGACAGGTCCATCAGTAGTGCTTCTTTCAAATAAAAAATTAAAAAGTAGTGAGAAATAAGGCAAGGAAAAGTATCATATTATATAATAGCAAAGTTTCAATAAAAAATTAATGGATTTTGAATAACTGGAACTGAAGACTCACTTCAAAGCGTTTTTAAACTCCTTGTTTCAAAAAGTACAAACTATATTGTATTAATGTACAATTTCTAATCCCCATTTTGGAGGGTTTTCTACTTTCAAATATGTCATAAAACACATTTATATGTATATCAATATGTGTAGAGCAATGAGTCAGTAAAGAAATTTACAAGGATAGTTTTATAATTTCTGTATGTATTCCTTTGTATAATATATATGGATTAAAAAATCAATCCACATATGCGCAGTCAGAATTGTTTAGAGGCCAGGTAACAATGTACAATTTTTACCCATATTTCATCAATACACTAAACAATTTTACTATGATGTGAACATTTCTATTTGTATGTTGTTCATACTTGCCATTTAAATACACAAATACAAACTATAATCTGAAACATTATTTAAGAAGCAATACAGTATGCTCACTTATTCCTACTTGAATCTCTAATGAAGAACAATCTGTATGGCTTGGCTTTTCACATGATCCAAGCTAATTTTTTATAGACCAATTTTTTTGCTTTCAACTTATAAGAAATATAATTGAAGGCTCAAGAATTTTTGCTGGTGAATATATCAAAATCTTCCACAAGTTAAAGTAGAAATTAACCTTCAGATCATATCAAATTATTTTCCCCTGAAGTATCTTACATACAGAGATACAAGTACATCGAAAAGTCTAAAGCAAAAAGTTCTTCTCATTTACAGTTTATTTTGGAACAGGGGGGCTGTGAGTTCATAGCTAAATGTATTGTAGAGGCAATCTGCAGTTAAACCAAATAGGTCTATTACTTTCTATGTAGTCAAAATTTATGAACCTAAAAGCCAAATATTACATCCTTTCACCAAATTAGCCTAGTACATCTATTCTGAACAAATTTAGAAAACAGAATGGGAATACTTAAAGCATGAGTTGTTAAGATATCTACTGATCTGAAAGAGGGAAAAGAATACAAGGCCCAGATAAGAGCCTCAAGGAAAATATTATACAATCTGTATGCTGCAATATCAGGATTATATCTGGCATGGTATGGCACAACTGTCTAATTATATTTCTAGTTGACTTGACTTGAAAAAGTATTTGGTAAGAAGTAAAACAGAAAAAGAGCACATTCCTATGATCAAGGACTGATTTCTTGTCTCCTTCTCTCATCACTCTTGTCCCAAAGGATACCTTCAATGGCAACTCATGTCAAAGATCATCTGTCTGCTTTCTAAAGAAATCCTCTGTTTCAACTGATTGTAGCAGCTTCTGCTAGATAACATCTTCTTTTGAATCAAAGTAAGCAAGAAAACAAATGGAAAATGATGTTTACTCCATCTTCAATTGCTAAATCTGATGTTTCTGAAAATAATTATCTCAATCTAGTCAATCTAAATTTTATTTCTTTAACAAAAGCTCCATCACTACTTTTTGTATCCTTCAAGAAGCATTCATTTCTCCAAAGTCCTTATCTCCAAATGAATTCTGATAGTTTTTAATAGTTAGGAAGTTAAGGAAAAGTAGTTTAGGAAGTCTGTCCATCCTTATAGATCACAAAAACCAGATGAAATAATCTTCAATATCACAAAAGTATCAGCCTAATCCTACAGTTACTCGCATTATGAATTTCACACCTTCACAAGTCTCCAAACATGTCATAATTAATCCTGCCAATGTTAAGTTTTGGATTTCACACAGTCATACTGCAAAAACAAGGATATCAAATGTATTTATTATTTAATTTCATTGTTTTACACAGGTTGGTCTCACTTTATGCTAGAGTCACATTCCCTGAAAATCTCACATTAAGCAATTCACGTAAATAAGACACTGAACCAGGATTTTAAAAAATGGAAGTTTTGGGGCATGACATCAAATTTTGTAGTCCCCTGTAGTACATAACTGTTGTCATATATTTTTAAAGCACTATTCCCAAGCACTACATTACTCAACTATGTTTTCTTCCCGGTTTCTGTGTATAGCAAAAGCATTTTTCCCACAGTTGGATTTCTAATGTGCCTGGTACTCAAAGCAGAAAGAGGCCGAATGCATCAGATCACTATGAATTTTATTAGAATTCTTTTATTATGTCAGGCTCAGTAGATTTGTCCAGGTTAAAAGAATATCTTAGGACTAAGAATTTTTCACCAACTTCAGTGTAATGCAACATTTCCCCCTTTGTTTCCACTATTAGAAAGGTTCTTTTCTTTGGCTAAGACATTATTTTGATCTTTTAACAGCTACTGCAAGTAAACAAGTAAATAGGAAACAGGATACAACTAGAACAATCTCACAACATAATGGTAAACGTGTTCTGATAGTTTCAGCAGAAAATGTTCAAATAGTTTATGTGGGAAAAAATATTTATTGCAGAAATTGCAGTAGCCTTTGCTTTTCATATAAAGCAAATTCTTAGATTAAAATAATCAATACCTTAACAGGGAATTTGCTCTAAGCAAGGAAACCTACATTTGTTTAGTTTTAATTTTAAGGGTTATTCTGTTATTTCTATTACAAAGATGTTTGGAATATTTTAAACAACCTCATATACAGTAGTTCTCAACTTATAACCATTAATTTTGTGATGTTTGAAGTTACAATGGCACTAAAAAAGCAACTTAAGACCGTTTTATACACTTGTGACCATTGAAGCATCCCTATAGTCACATGAGCAAAATTCAGATGTTTGACAACTGACTCATATTTATGAAGATTGCAATGTCCCAGGGTCATATGATCACCTTTTGTGACTTTCCAAAAAGCAAAGTGGAAGCCATATTGAGATTTGATGCTCCCACACTGCTACAATTGAGCCTGAAAGAAGTGGGAGGGAGGAATTCATTTGAGAATATCTAGTTTGACAAAATAAAATTCTTTTGTTTGGATCAAGGTCGCTGAGTTTGGCGCATAATGAATTGGGAATCTTACTTTAGGATGGATGGTGATTGGACCATGGGAAGTGGTATTAGTTAAGGGGGGGATGGACTTTCAGTTTCGGGATTCTACAGATGTGCCAGTTACTATCCAAATGAAGGTTCCTTTGAGATATGTCTGTCTCGGAGTTATTGATTGGAATGGAGGGTTGCTGGAACACTGACACAAAGTCAGTGCGGAAGCCAGATTCACTTAACAACTAAGTTACTAACTTAAAAACTCCAGTGATTCATTTAACAACTGTGGCAAGAAAGGTTGTAAAACAGGGCAAAATTCACTTAACAAATGTCTACTTAGCAACAGAAGCTTTTAGATTCAACTGTGGTTGTAAGTTGAGACCCAAATGTATTCCTGCACTGTCTCATTTGGAAAACAAAATATTAAGTAGTCTGTGCCTTATAAATTTATACTACAACTTAAATCATACTTAATGAACTAAAATTTCAGCATGATTGCAGTTTTTCTTGCCTGGCATTATTTAAAAAGATGTCTAAATTTTAAAAAAGATATTAATTTTCAAATAACACATTTATGCACATTTTATTCTTAAACATTGTTTCACAATGATCATATTTAAAATCCAAATAAACAAGGAATCCTGTCACTTTTCACAACATTTTCAAACAGCTTTAATAAAAACGCTTTATAAATGTCCGCAACACTTTTTCTATTTTATTTTGCCTATAAATACATTTTTAATCATCTATGTGTTTCAAAATATGATTGACTTCCTCTTAATCTAACATGGAATAAAGTTGTACAGAATCATTCTTTTCAATGAGAATGGGATAAGTCAAAATCATGGTTTTATTCAAGTGTCTTTCTCTCTCCTGTTTAAAACTTCCTTTCCTGTGTTATTGATCAAGAAAAGAACCAATTTAATCAAGGAGAGAACCAATCTAGAAATAAGGAGAAATTTCCGGAGAGTTAGAACAATTAATCAATGGAATGGCTTGCCTTCAGAAGTTGTGAATGTTCCATTATTGGAGGTTTTAAAGAAGAGTTTGGACAGCCATTTTTCTGGAATGGCATAAGGTTTCCTGCCTGAGCAAGGGGGTTGGACTAGAAGACCTCCAAAGTCCCTTCTAACTCTGTCATTCTGTTCTTCCTAAGGACCTGCAGAGGCTTTCTAATTTGTTTTCACTCATCTTCTTCCCTTTTTCTCTCCACCAGTTTTTTTCTCTTTGCAGTTCATTGCACAGAGCAAAGTTGATGTTGCTCTCCTTAGTACCTGTCTTCATTTTTTTCTCTTTATCTGCAGCTGAAGCAAGCCTGCTGTTTTGCAGCATTATCTCTTTTAAGAACCTATTGTAACCTCTCCTATTAAACTGCCCTCTGCTCAAGAAACAAAAAACATTATTCAGCAAGTCCATACTTCAAAATTGAAGCCTTTGATGCTTTTATTGAAACAACCACTGATTGCAATAATACTAGACGTAAATAGAAAAATTCTAAATAAAAAAATAAGCCTTATCTGAATTATCCTATTCTTAGAATTTAGCACTTTCTCTGGAAAATGTAGATTTTTTTTAAAAAAAGGACAACCTAATCGGTGCTATGAGCTAATTTTTGTAATACACACATTATGGGGGATGTCTCATTGTTTCAAAGACTAACACCCAAATATGCTTTTCATAAAAATGTAGCAAACTTTTTAATGGAGAAATTCAGAAAAGATAAGGTAACAAAATAAATGTTTTGCGCACTGAAGTAAGCTCATACTGAAGTCAATTGCTTGCCTGCTTGATTTCCACTTGGGAAAGCAAACCTAATGTGCCTAAAGTAGCATCTCAAATTCACTAAAACATATGTCATAGCACCATTATATTAATAGCTGCAAAGAAGGTCCCAAATTACCTATAAAAGACAGTAGAATCAGGGCAGAAATCGTCCAAAAGGTGCTTTTTCAAGAGGCAACTGGAGTTTCTGTTTTTTTTCTTTGAAGACATTTCGCTTCTCATCCAAGAAGCTTCTTCAGAACCTCCAGAGCTAAAGAAGCTTCTTGGATTCTTCAAAGAAAAGCCAGAAAGTCCCAGTTGCCTCTGGAAAAAGCACTTTTGGGACAACTATGACCTGGATGACTGAGAATCTCCACAGACAAGGATAAGAGTAAATAAAGGCAAGCTAAGATGCTAGTCGACATTCTCCCCACACCATTGCTTGTATTTATCATCTGTTCTGCTCAAAACCTTTTTATATTTGTACCTAACATAACCCTACCAGGTTCAACTCCTGTTTCACTGTTGAGTTCCTTCCACTCCCATTGCAAGACTGCATTCCCTGGGTAACTTTAAGGATGGACAACAGCAACTGCTGATGCCTTGCCTCTGTCTTCTCTTGTTGCTGCCCATCCTCCACATGGCAAGAGGTAAAAACTTGTTTAAACACCATTGTCTGAGGGATGAGATAAGAAAGCTACTCCTCCTGTAACTGTGAAGGATGAGAAATAAGGAAAGGTGGAAGAGAGATGAAACATGAGCACTGAAGAAGCATTTCACAGTGTTTTTCTAGAGCTGAGCCATGATGCCATGGGGATGCAATGTGATAAGACAGCAATATCAACTGTTTACAATTTCTATATGAATGAGAGGCCTTGGACAAGTGACAGAATGGAAAGGTGTTTTCAAACGATCCCCACCAATAATGATTGGGACAAAAATGAGTTTTATTTCCTACCTTCTTTCATTCTTTCAAGGCCCTCTTTTGAGGGCCTTTTCCTTTATCTTAGGTTTTAGAAAAGAATATAAGCAGACAAATTCTCTCTTACTTAAATAGGCCAGATACATTTGATGAGCTTTCAAATTTCATAATTCAGATGCAACCAAAAATATTACAATATTCAAAAAAATGAGGAGGACTTCCACATCATACTAGCAAATGATGTAAAGGGAAAGAACCATTTTCCTCCTGATCTGGCCATCTATTATGTTCCTTATATGTCAAATGGAATGAAAAATGGATCCAATGCTACTGATTACTAGACCATGAAGCATTTTATTAGTTGTTACTTTTAGAAGATAAAATATACTGGTGGAAAAGACATTCCATATGTAGAAAAAAGACTGTTTTATCATTAAAATAAATGTAAATTTATTTTTTTATTTTTATAAAAGCAAATTTCATTTATTAGAATTTTAAAAACATTGATTTCCATAGCATTTGAATAACATTTTTTGTCAACAATTGAACACATTTATATATCCCTGCTTAGAACTTATAGGAACTACCTGAACACAAAATATACATTTAACAGAACATATAATTTATCCAAAATGTAATGTCAGAAAGGGAAATTGTTTGAATCAAAGCTGAATTTATCCATAAATAAAACAAAATGTGCTTTAGTTCAACTTCAAAGCAAAACACTGACCACAAAGTTAAAAGACCCAGTAACTGATTGCTACATGCAAGAACATGACGAGAACCAATGATTATTTTGTGTAGAATATTTCCTACTAAATCTGAACACTCCACCCAATTCACAATGTCTGCAACTTATACAAAAAAATGTAATAAAATGTGCAGTTGGCTTCCATAGCTAAGCCATATCAAAAGTTTCTCCCTTCTAGCTCTTCAGCAGGTCATCTTTGGATTTATTGCCATGTTCTTGTTATGCAATACATAGTAATCCATACTTCTGTAGAAGGCAAGCATACATTTCAGAATCATGGGGGACAATATTTAAGTCATCATGTTAATAAACTACTTCTGTTATAGATAGGGCATTGGTACTTACCTGACACGCCCATTCTCTTTGAGCTGTGAAGAGCATCCAGCAGTGGGAGGTGCTTCAGTCTCTGCATTTGTAGGCTGGGCTTAATTTGTGGAACGCTCCTCTCCTCCTCCACGGGACTCCTCCTTAGCGTTCCCCAGTTTTGGCGAAGATGAGAAATAAACGCCCTCGTCCTCAATGCCCTAACAATTCATTGGCTGAAACAGGACCCCCCAGATGGAAAAAGGGGTGGGGCTGGATGTTCTTCACAGCTCAAAGAAAATGGGCGTGTCAGGTAAGTACCAATGCCCTTTCTCCCATGAGCTGTTCAAAGCATCCAGTAGTGGGACATACCAAAGCTTGGTCTGTCCTTAGGGAGGGACTCCGTCTGGCCTGGAATCCCCTCCTGGTCCCTGTGGACCCGTTGCAGAACTTGTCTGCCAAGGGAAATCTCAGCGGATGTATATATACCTATTTTATAATGTCTAATGAATGGCTATAGAGAGGCCCAAGTTGCAGCTCAACAAATTTCAGATACTGGTGCCTGTGTGGCCCATGCTGTTGATGATTGCAGCGCTGCTTCTTGAATGAGCTGTTATGCCCCTAGGCACCTGCAAGGATTGAGTCTGATATGCTTTCACTATTGCGGCCCGTAGCCAACAGCCTATCGTAGAAGGTAAGACCTTGCAACCCTGAGTGTTGGGCTGAAAGGACAAGAATAAGGCCTCCGATTTTTCTGAGAGGCGCTATGCGGTTGATATATATTTGTAATGGTCACCTCACATCAAGCCTATGCCATTGTAGCTCCAACCCTTGGGATGGTCTGGGGCAAAAATTAGGAAGTATCAGGTCCTGTGCCCTGGGAAAAACAGAGTTAATTTTGGGTATAAATATAGGATCGGGTGAAGGACCACCCAGTCAGCGTGGAAAACACGAAGATCTTGTCTAATAGACAAGGCTGCTATCAACCGAAATATGCCAAGCAGAAGTGGCTGCTACGAGGAGGACTATTTTATATGTCAGAAATTGTAAACTTTATGATTTCAATGGTTCGAAAAGGCCCTTAGTGAGTGCGACAAGGACCTAGTTAAGGTCCTGGTGGAATAACAGTGTACCGCTGGAAGGTGTAAGTTTGTGGCTCCTTGAAGGAAGATCTGTATGCGTGGATAATGGGAAAGGAAAATAGGCCCTCACAAGTGAGAACTGATGGCAAGGCCGCCATCTATCTTTTCAACGTATCGGGTGATAATCCCTTGTCAAGTCCCTTTTGCAAGAACTTTCGAATTTGAGCCTCAGAAGGAGAGGTGGGATCAGTTTGAGACTCGGTACACCATTTGCAGAAACTGGACCATGTGTCATTGTGAATGTGAGTTGTTGAGGGGCGTCTAGTGGCCAGGATAGTGGCGATAACTCTGTTGTAAACATTATTACTCTTAAGACAAATCCGCTCGACCTCCGGGCAGTCAGTTGCAACCATTGGGGCTCCGGGTGTTGGAGGGGTTCCTGAGATACGAAACCCTGGCTGGTAGGATTCTCCATGGAGCTGATATGGGGAGCCTGCGGAGGTCTGCAAACCACGGCTGTCTGGGCCAGTAAGGAGCTACTGGAAATAGTTCCGCCCTTGTGCCTAGCAATTCTAGGATGACCTTGGGAATCAGGGGAAGGAGCGTGAGTGCATACAGGAATCCCGGAGAAGCGAGTTGAAGTTCTCTGCTCCTTGCTTGGGGCACCTGGAAAATATCTTGGGAGCTGAGTGGTGAGGGGGGAAGCGAACAGGTCCACCACTAACTGGGCAAAATTTCCTGAACACTTTTTGAAAACAGGTAGGGATGGAGTTGCCCCTACGATTGAACGGTGGTGGCCCTGCTCAGCCAGTCTACCTGTGTCTTTAACAGATCATAAATGTATTCTGCTCTGATGGAAGTAGGTTGGTCTCCGCCCAACGATACAAGCGCTCTGCTTCTCGCGTGAGATATTTTGACTGTGTGCCCCTCTGTTTGTTTATGTGCGCTTTGGCTGTTACGTTGTTGGACAGGATTGGTATGTGCTAATTGAGTACCTGAGGAAAGAAGCTGTGGGGCACCCCATCCAACAGGCTGGCATCGGTAGGGATGGTAAGTCTATGTGACTCCTTGAAAAGGCAGCTCTGTTGATGGTTGTTCTGGTCTACCCGAATAGAAATATGAGGACCTTTGGTGGTACCCTCTCCATGTTTTTGGAGTTGCTTCAGCCGGAGATGGTACTGGAGCAGGAACCATTGGAGGGATCTAGCATGGAGGCAGGCCCAAGGTATGATGGAAATACATGAGATCATCTTGCCAAACATGTTTGATAGTTCAGCTGGGGACACCCTGTTGAGACCCCTGATCTGCTTAACTAATTGCTGAATGCTATTAGTTTATCTGGTGACAGGCAAACCTTGCCTTCCACCATATCCATGATAGCCCCAAATGGGTTATCCGAGTTGATAATGTTAATTGGCTCTTCCTCCAATTTATTAAGAAGCCATGCTTTTGTAGGGATTGTAATGTATACTGAGTGTCTGACTGCTTGATGGGTGAAAGGTGACAAAATCAAGATGTCATCAAGATAACACTGGATGTGTATGGGGATGCCTCTGAGATGAGCAACTAGCACTGCGAGGACCTTCTTGAAGGTCCTAGGGGCAGAAGCTAGTCAAAAAAGGAAGGGCCACCTGTTCAAAAAGGTGGTTGTTATAACAGAATCTCAGAAATTTATAATGGGAAGGCCGAATAGCAATCTGCAAGTACGCCTCCATCAAATCTATGGATGTGAGGACGTCCCCCTTCCTGATAGCAAGTAAAACAGATTGCAGGATATGCATTTTAAAAATTGTGATATACTAAGAAACAGTTGAGAGGTTTCAGGTCTAATATTGCTCTCCAACCCCCTGAACTTTGGGCACCACGAGAAGATGTAAATGAGAACATCACCCTGATTGAGTGGTAACTATTGGTTGGATGGCTCGTATATCCAGTAGATGTTGGATAACCAATTCCATGAGACTAGGTTTAATCGGTTCTCTGGAGAGGGGGCATGACATGAAAAAAATTATGGGGGAGTGGATTGAAACTCCAGTGCAAGGCCACAACTGATCATATCTCCAACCCAAGAATTAGAGGTTGAAGAGTGCCATTGGTCAGCGAATAATTTAAGATGTCCGCCAATGCGGTTTGGGCCCTGAGAATTATTTTGGACACCAAAGGGACCTGTTTCCTGCTCCACGAGAGGATCTTTTTGAATTGACCACCCCTTCTGCTCCTATCCCCGGAGTCGGACCTATCTGGCTGCTGCCCTGGTCTGAGTAAGGGGGGTCTCTGGTATCTGGGTGAAAAGGATCCCTGATAAAAGGGTCAAAAGTATTCTCTCCGAAAGGACTGGGGGTTTCTGGGATCTGGATTCCATTAAAAGGGAAGGAATAATTTTCTTTTGTTACGAGTTTCGATTAGTAGAGGATCAAGGGAAAGGCCAAAACAGTCTGTCTCCCACAATGGGGGGATGAGACCGGCTTGGATTTGTGTTTGAAGTTGGCTTGTCAGTGTTTTAACCATAGCAAGCGACGCGCTGTGACATGTGAAGTAATGGCCCTGGCTGAAAACTTGACTGCATGATAAGTTGCATCAGCTGAGAATTCAGCTGCCGCAATAAGTTTAGCGATATCTTGGTGTGGTGTAAAGTTAGAGTTAGGGACGTGTTGCTGTAGGAGACGGAGCTATCTGAGAGACGAACACGTGGAGAAGGGGGCAGCCGTGACTTTTCTGATGGCCCACATGTCAGACTGATGGGCTTTGTGTAGTGCTAGCTCGGCCCGTTTTTCCTCCGGCTTTAATGCCCCCAGCGCATCACTGGGAATGGAGGAGGACGTTAGACCCACTATAGGTCCATCTACCTCAGGAGTATTCAATGGTTTTGGGAAGTCAGGAGCCAGGTTGAAATGTTTCTTGTCATATCCAGTGGGGGTTATGTACACCAGTGCAGAGGCTCACTGCTTCTGTACCAGGTCCGAAAGCATGGGAGGAACTGGGATCACCTCTGCTTCAACTACTGGTTGGTTGAAGAGCAGATCCTCTGGTGCCACTTCCGAATGAGTGGTGTGGTGGAAGAGGATGACTTATTTAGGTGTGCAATTTTTTTTTTTTTTTGTCTTAAACAAGAGAGATCTAAAAGGCTGTGGGTGGAACAAACAGGTTGGTTAAGACTCTCATCCTCAGATGTTCCCCTTTCTAAGGGTTCTGCTTCTGATATGGGCTCACTATCATGTATTGATCCCAATTTAGTCTCCTCCATTTGATCAATTTGATCCACTTCTTCCCCCTTCTCCTCCTCCTCTGTTGGTCCCTGGAGGAGGGTTTCCCCCCCCCCCCGTAAGTGCACCTGGGTATGGTGCTGCTCTGACCTGGTCAACGACCTCAGTGATTGGGAATCCTGATCGGTGATCACCTGATATTCCTTAGTCATGACAGCTTGGTGAAGCCCCGCTGTGATTCCCTGACAGACTGCCAGCTCCATCCAGGCTTTCATCCTCTAGAACCTCCTCAATAAGACTATTGCCTTGGTGAAAACCAGCAGCCATCGGCACTTGGGCCTGTTGGCCTTGGAGAGCCAAGCTGCGATTGGATGAGAGGGAGAGATCTAGGGGAGGAGGAGGATGTGAAGAAACAAGACGGACTGGAGGAGGAGAAGTGCTGTGGAGCATTGTGGCCTCCCGGATGCACCTGTCTATTGTTTTTGCAAAGGTTTATGGTGCCTTATAGCCTCCCTTTCTGAGGCTTGGAAGTCCCCTTAGGGTGCTTAGGTTTGTGTTGAGATTTGGCTTTTGCCAGCAAGGATGAGGTCTGAGAGGTGCTACCATCTGCCATTTCGATTCAAATTGGAATTACAGTATGCTTGTCATAAAAAGCTTTGAAGGCGGTTGGCATGCTCAGGGACCTGATCTGAGTCAAGACCAGATAATATTTTTATTGCCCCCCCTTTTTATATGTATATAGTACCTATGTAAAATGAGTCGTATCTCAGTAATATTTTAATTTCATTAAAATATTTTAATGAAATTAAAATATACTGAAGAAAAGTTTGTTATTATTCTTATAATAATAATAATTATTATTATTATCAATATTATGATTATTCTTAATATTGCTCTTATAAGCACTATATATATATATATATATATATACATACACACATATGGTAATAAGTATAGGAATGTTAATTGAGTAACACCATATAATGTACAGCCAAACAGCCGAATTGCGAACGCCTAAGGCCCAAGTTGATAATTGTAGGGGCCTTCAACAGCTTCCCTGCACAGGCGGACACAGGCATAGGTGCTACTATTGTGCCGCTGATGTAAGTAGGCTGTGAGGGTTAAGCCAACAATTTAAAATGTAATAAATAGCCTCGAATGCAAACAAGCCAAGATGAAGGTATAACAGTTCCCAGAATCTTGAAGGGAACCTGCTGCTCTGAGCAAAACTACCTCACACAGCTCAAGAATGAAAAAAAAAAAAAAAATAGGCGCGGAGCCACAAGGTTTTGACAGCTCAAAACGGCCTCCGGCTGTTAACATTTGGCGCACTCCTCAAGGCGGCAACTTCCCACCCTGTAAACAAATGGTCGCCAGAGTTCGTTCTGTTAAGCTAACAGTGGGGGAAAAGTGGAATTTATCACCAGTTCAATTTCTCCACTTCAAAAAGGCGTTCGGAAAGGGGGAAGAGCGATACAACTCGGTTTTGGAGCGAAAGACTCACGCCGCTGACAGAAATAAGAGAAAAACGCTGTGGCAATCAAACTGGCAGGGGGAAGGAATTTGGCTGGAGAGAGGTGGCGCTGAGCAACGCCAAAGCCTCCCACCATTTTTGGGGAGACGCAAATCGGCGCTTCCCTTAATCAGACCTGTCAGGCTGCGAAATCAAATTGGAAGAGAAAACTAAGGACAAACTGAATAACTGTCAAACCTGCTGGCCACGAAATAATTTTTTCCTGTTTCAGTCAAGGAAGGATCACAAGCACTGCCTCTCTCTGATGAGGTGAAGCAAAAACTGGGGAACGCTGAGGAGGAGTCCCGTGGAGGAGGAGGAGGAGCATTCCACAAATTAAGCCCAGCCTACAAATGCAGAGACTGAAGCACCTCCCACTACTGGATGCTCTGGAAAGCTCATGGGAGAAGTAAGTATTACTCACTTTCTTGAACTTCTGAGGAAAAGTAATTTAAGCCCATAATCTCATGCAGATGAAGTTAGAAGATAATGGGAGAAAGTTAAGCAGCCTCTCTTTGGCCATATCATTCACTCAGTTGGCAACATCCAGCCTAATAATGCTCAAAATAATCACATGGAATAACATTGGAAAAGACTATTAGCTAGTTCCACAGAAGCATCTCTGACACATGACTATGCAACTTCTGTTTAAAGACTTCTAATGAAGGAGAATTCACATATCATGTAATAGCATGTTATAAGGAGTGACAATTTATATAGTCAGGAGGTTCCTCCTGAAGTTTAGCTTGAACCTCCATCTTTGAAAATTTAACTCATTGAATTTGGTTCTGAACAACAGAGAATAAGATTAGTCCCTCTCACATATCTGAAAGCTGCTATCAGATCTTCCTTTGGTTATCTTTTTTTGTACCAACATGCTTTATTTCTCAGATGATTTGTTTTTCTGACCCTTCACTTTCTTGGTAGCTCCCTCTGAAATTTCTCCAGTTGCCCTTGGTTTTTTTTCAGCTGTAGTTCATAGAATAAGATAAAGGTAAAGGTTCCCCTCGTATAAACGTGTTGGTCGTTTCTGGGTCAAGGGGACGGTGCTCATCTCCATTACAAAGCCGAAGAATTACACCTCTGTGGTTATGTGGCCAGCATATCTAAATATCGAAGGTGCATGGAACGCTGTGACCTTCTCACCAAAGGTGGTCCCTATTTTTCTACGTGCATTTTTACATGTTTTCAAATTGCTAGGTTTGCAGAATATACTATGACAAATGGGGCCTGAACACAGCATAGGAGAATAGTATAATTCATAGCTGTGATATATACTCCACCTCAAAATAGCATTCACCTTTTTTATCTTCATTATTTATTAAGTTTATTTGCCATCCACCTTAAGATGACTCTGAACAGCTTTTAGCACCTGTCTTGCATTGTTAGTTTATGTTTAAGTTGTGACTGAAGAGTAAATCCAGATCCAGATCCTTTCAAATCTACTACTGCCATATCAAGTCTCCTCCAGCCAACATTCATGCCATATTTTTCCTGTCCAGATGCAGAATGTTTTGTTTCTCCATCTTCATTTAAGTCCACTGTTTAAGCCTCTACAGAACTTTTTGAATCTTATCTTTCCCCCTTCCCCGTGAATATTTGGTAAACCCCATGAACTCCCTCATCCAAGTCACTGATAACAATGTTTAACAGCACAAAGTAAAGGTAAAGGTTTCCTTTGTAGTGCCATATCCAATTTTATGGTGTGGTGCTCATCTCCAATTCACAGCCAAAGGAACCAGCATTGTCCAAAGATGCTTCCATGGTCATGTGGCCAACCTGACTACATACTGAGGTGCATGGAATACTGTTGCCTTCCCACCGAAGTGGTACCTATTTTTCTACTCTTATTTGCATACTTTCAAACTGCTAGGTTGGTGGGACTTCACCCTGTGAGGTACAAGAATGGGACCTCACCCTGTCATGAGGTATTTGGGTCTCAAATTGCCAACTGTTTGGAAGACAAGCCTAGCATCTTAACCACTAGGCCATTGCAACCAAACTCAGGAACAATAGTAAAAGAAACAGCACTTATATAGTACTTCAGAGTATTTTATAGCCCTCCCTAAGCAGTTTACAGAATCAGCATATTGCCCCCAACAATCAGGGTCCTCATTTTACTGACCTCAGAAGAATGGAAGGATAAATCAACCTTGAGCTTGTGAGGATTGAAGTCCTGGCAGTGGGCAAGAGTTAACCTGCATTCTAACACTACATCACCATAAAACAGCTCTCCATTTCATACTTCCCTCCAAGCTGAAGCGTCATTCAGTCAATTGTGAGTATAAATAGTATGTCATATTCTAGTAGGTTTATTATATCATGTATGGAAAGGAATCTTGAAATCACTAGCCCTCAGGAAATATGCATATTAAAATTTGTAAATATTTGAAATGTATTTAGTATGCCCCCAAAAACAAAGAAGCCATTCCTAATAGAAGTAAAGTTTTGCTGAAAGTCACATGACTGGAATATGAATCCACTGAACAGAGGGTTTCACATTGCAACAATCTGGGTGTCAAACCTGAAACTGACATACGTGTAGCTATTTTAGTTTGTCTTAGTATATATTCTTTTTCTTACTTTCTCTGTGGCAGTTATGGGGATCCTTTAATTCATGAAAGGTAAAAAGGATGTTGATGAAAAAAAGTAAAATTGAGATACCTGTCCTTCTCCTCCTTCATGTGTTTAGCTTGCTTAGAATCAAATCTTTTTCCTACACCTAGACAATATATAAGAAACAGTGTCTCCTGTATTATGTGGTCCTATTTTCTTTTAAATATTTTATTTTTTAAATAGTTACCATTAATTACATCTATTTGTAACAAACATGAATATTTGCAGGTGGAGAAAAGATAGCTATGGGACTAGAGCTTGAAAAACAAGAAAGAACTTTTGGGGTCCCAATTCTTTTTAAAAATTCATTTTCTCTTATTGTCCTGTCCCCCCAGTAACAACTGCTGGTAAGAAGAGATAATTTAAAAGAAGAAAAAGCAACAAAAGAGGTAATAAAGCAAGCTTCCTGCCTCAGTGGGAGTACAATGTGGTAAGAGTGGAACTCAACATGGAAGCTGACTTTGGTTTGAATTCCCAGGGAATATTTAAGTTGAGGAATTCAATATAGAGAAAATTTTCTGATCCTTTTCTTTCCATAGCAGCTTCTCTGCCACATACATTAAAATTCTAACAAAGATTTTGAGGACGCAGATGGCTGCAGCCTAAAAGGAAAGCAATGAAAAATATCCTATAAGAGTCTGATATCTTACATACCCAAATGAACAAGTACAATTTTAAACAAAGAAATGGGGGGGAGATACCACTGTAAAATTCTTTATTTATTTTTTGATACACAGCTAGCCTGGTTGTCCCCAGCAATACAAGGAACAGCAACCTGTAAAGATTTATTTCAGTAAAACTCAAACATGATCCTATACTAAATCACATAGTATGGGAAGTCCTTGACTTATGATCACTACAGAGCCCAAAATTTATGTTGTTAAGTGAGGCAGTTGTTAAGTTATTTTTGCTCCATTTTATGATCTTTTGTGCGACAGTTGTTAAGTGAATCATTGCAGTTAATCATTTAGTTAGTTAAATCAATCGCTTTCACATTGAATTAGCTTCTCAGAAGGTCGCAAAAGGAAATCACATAGCTCTGGGACACAGCAACTGCCATGAGTCAATTGCCAAGCATCTGAATTTTGACCACATAACTATGGGGATGCTACGATGGTCATAATGTGAAAAAGGGCGTTGGTACTTACCTGACACGCCCACTCTCTTTGAGCTGTGAAGAGCATCCAGTAGTGGGAGGTGCTTCAGTCTCTGCATTTCTAGGCTGGGCTTAATTTGTGGAACGCTCCTCTCCTCCTCCACGGGACTCCTCCCCAGGGTTCTACAGTTTTTGCGAAGACAAGAGAAATAAACGCCCTCGTCCTCAATGCCCTAACAATTCATTGGCTGAAACAGGACCCCACCAGATGGAAAAAGGGTGGGACTGGATGCTCTTCACAGCTCAAACAGAACGGGCATGTCAGGTAAGTACCAATGCCCTTTCTCCCATGAACTGTTCAGAGCATCCAGTAGTGGGACATACCAAAGCTTGGCCTGTCCTACGGGAAGGACTCTGTCTGGCCTGGAATCCCCTCCTGGTTCCTGTGGATCCATTGTCTAACTCTTTTGCCAAAGGAGGCCTCAGAAGATGCAAACACATTTATTTTATAATGCCTAATGAATGGCGGTGGAGAGGCCCAGGTTGCGGCTCGACAAATTTCAGTTATTGGTGCCTGTGTGGCCCACGCTGCCGATGTTGCGGCGCTCCTTGTTGAATTATGCCCCTAGGCACCTGAAATGATTGAGTCTGATACATTTTCACTATTGTGGCCTGTAGCCAACGGCCTATTGTAGAAAATGAGACCTTGCTTCCCTGAGTGTTGCGCCGAAATGACACAAATAAGGCTTCCGTTTTTCTGAAAGTCGCTGTGCGGTTCATGTAGATTCGCAATGCTTGCCTCACATGAAGCCTATGCCATTGTAGTTCCAACCCTTGGGATGGTCTGGAACAAAAATTAGGAAGTATCAGCTGTTGTGCCCTATGAAAAACTGAGTTAATTTTGGGTATAAACGTAGGATCAGGAAGAAGGACCACCTGGTCAGAATGGAAAACAGAAAGATCTTGTCTGATAGGCAAAGCTTGAAGTTCTGAAATATGATGAGCAGAAGTGATCGCGACAAGAAAAACTATTTTATACGTCAGAAATTGGAGACTTGATGATTTCAAGGGTTCAAAAGGGACCTTAGTGAGTGCGACGAGGACCTTGTTAAGGTCCCGGGTGGGATAATGGTGTACCGCTGGACGGTGTAAATTTGTGGCTCCTCGAAGGAAACTCCATATGCATGGATGATGGGAAAGAGATAGTAGATCTTCACAAGTGAGAACTGACGCCAAGACTGCCACCTGTCTTTTCAACGTATTAGGTGATAATCCCTTGTCAAGTCCCTCTTGCAAGAACTCTAGGATTTGAGCCACAAATGGACAGATGGGATCAATTCGAGACTTGATACACCATTTGCAGAAACTGGACCATGTGACATTGTAAATGCGAGTTGTTGAGGGGTGTCTGGCAGCTTGGATGGTGGCGATAACTCTGTTGGAAAACTTTTTGCTCTTCAGATGACTCCGCTCAACCTCCAGACGGTCAGATGCAACCACTGAGGGTCCGGATGTTGAAGGGGTCCCTGGGTTAACAAGACCCTGTCTGGTGGAATTCTCCATGGTGTTGATACGGATAGATTGCGGAGGTCTGCAAACCAGGGCCGTCTAGACCAGTAAGGAGCTACTAGAAGCAGCTCTGCCCTCTCATCTAGCAGTTTCTGGATGATCTTGGGAAGCAGTAGAAGTGGTAGGAATGCATGCAGCAGTCTCAGCGGCCAACGACAGAGGATCGAATTGAAGTTCTCCGCTCCTTGCGAGGAGTACCTGGAAAAAATTTTTGGGAGCTAAGAGTTGAGGGGGGAAATGAACAGGTCCACCACCGGCTGTCTAAATGTCTTGACCGCCTCTTGAAACAGGGTCGGATGGAGGAGCCACTCTGATTGATCGATCGTGGCCCTGCTTAGCCAGTCTGCCTGTGTATTCAACAGGCCTGAAATGTGCTCTGCTCTGATGGAAAGTAGGTTGCTCTCTGCCCAACGACACAAGCTCTCCGCTTCCCACATGAGATGTTTCGACTGTGTGCCCCCATTTGTTTATGTGAGCTTTGTCAGTCAATATTAGTATGTGCTGATTTCGTACCTGTGGAAGGAAGCTGCAGAGAGCCAGGTGTACTGCTTGAAGCTCCAGCCAATTTATGCTGCAAGACTGTTATATGGCGGACCAGCAGCCTTGGGTTGTGAGTGATTGAACGTGCACTCCCCATCCAAACAGGCTGGCATCAGTGGTGATGGTAAGTCTGTGTGGCTCTTTGAAGAGGCAGCCTCTGTTGATGACTGGTCTGGCCACCAGAGAAGAGATATGAGGACCTCTGATGGTAGTTTGACCTTGTATTTGGAGTTGCTTTGGCCGGAGTGCTGGTACGGGAACAGGAACCACTGGAGGGATCTAGTGTGGAGCCGGGCCCAAGGGATGATAGATATACATGAGATCATCTTTCCCAACAATTTTGATAGTTCCGCTAGGGACACCCTCTTAAGACCCCTGATCTCCTTAACTAATTGCTGAATGCTATTTAGTGTATCTGGTGACAGGTAAACTTTGCCTTCCATCGTATCTATGACTGCCCCCAGATGGATTAACCAAGTCGATGGTGTTAAATGACTCTTTTTCCAATTTATTGAGAACCCATGTTGTTGTAGGGATTGTAATGTGTTCTGAGTATCTCTGACTGCTTGATGATCAGAAAATGACAAAACCAAGATGTCATCAAGATAACACTGGAGTCGTATGGGGATATCACGGAGATGAGCAGCTAGCGCTGCGAGAACCTTCGTGAAGGTCCTGGGGGCAGAAGCTAGTCCGAAAGGAAGGGCCACATATTCGAAATGATGGTTGTTATAACAGAATCTCAGAAATGTATAGTGCGAAGGCTGAACAGCAGTATGTAGGTATGCCTCCGTCAGATCTATGGACGTAAGGACGTCACCCTTTCTGATGCAAAATAAGATAGATTGCAGGGTGTGTATTTTAAATTTGCGATATATAAACTTGTTGATTGGTAGCTATTGGTTGGATGGCACATATGTCCAGTAGATGATGGATAGCTGTTTCCATAAGATTACGTTTAACCGGATCTCTGGAAACAGGGCATGACATGAAAAAGTCTGGGGGAGTAGACTGAAACTCCAGCGCAAGATCAAATCTCATTGTGTCTCTGACCCAGGAATCAGATGTTGAGGAGTCCCGTTGGTCTGCGCATAATTTAAGGCATCCGCCAATGGGAGCCGGGTCTGGGGAGTTATCTTGGACGCTGGAAAGACCTATTTCCTGTTCTTCAAAAGAATCTCTTGGATTGGCAACTCTTTCTGTTCCTATCCCCAAAGTTGGACCTCTCTGGCTGCTGCCTTGGTCTGAATGATGGGGGTCTCTGGTATCTGGGTGAGAAGAATCCCTGATAAAAGGGCCGAAAGGATCCCCTCCGAAAGGACTGAGGGTTTCTAGAATCTGACTTCCAAAAAAGGAAAGGTAGAATTTTCTTTTTGTTTCGGGTTTCAATTAGCAGCGGGTCAAGGGCAGGGCCAAAGAGTCTGTCTCCCACAATAGGAGATGAAGCCAGCTTGCATTTGTGCTTAATGTCCGCTTGCCAATGTTTAACCATAGTAAGCGTCGCGCTGTGACATGTGAGATAATGGCCCTGGCTGAAAACTTGACCACATGATAAGTTGCATCAGCTGAAAATTCAGCGGCTGCTATAAGTTTTGCAATGTCTTGGTGTGCTCTAATGTTGGAATTAGGGACATGCTCCCATAAGAGACAGAGCCACCTGAGAAAAGCATGGGTAAAAAAGGAAGCAGCCGCGGCCGCTCTGATGGCCCACGTGTCAGACTGAGGGGCCCTACATAGGGCAAGCTCAGCCCATTTTTCCTCTGGCTTTAATGGCTCCAGCGCTTCACTGGGAATGGAGGACAAGGATGTTAATCCCACTATAGGTTCGTCTACCTTGGGAGCATTCAACAATTTTGAGAAATCAGGGGCCAAATTAAAATATTTCCTGTCATATCCCGTGGAGGCAGGGTACACCACTGCAGACGCCCACTGTTTCTGTACCAGGTCTGAAAACATGTGAGGAACTGGAATCACATCTGCCTCAACTACCGGTTGGTTGAAAATTAGAACTTCTGGTTCCACTTCTGAAGGAGTTGGAGTGGTAGAAGTTCAACTTGTTCAGGTGTGCTATGTTTTTTGCCTTAAACAAAAATGATCTGAATAGTTGTGGACGGAATAAGCCTGAAAATACCGGTTGATCAGGAATAAGGCCCTCATCCTTAGACATCCCACTTTCTAGGGGGTCTGCTTTTGACAAGGCCGGGTCATTGTCACTCCTCCTCCTCCTGTGGCCCCTAAAGGGGCATGTCCCCCTGAAACTGTACCTGCGTATAGTGTTGCTCCGATCTGGTCAATGACCTTAGAGATTGAGTATCATAGTCAGTGGTTACCGGGTGTTCCCTGGTCAGAACTGCGTGTTGAAGACCTGCTGCAATTCCCTGGAAGCTTGCCAGCTCCATCCATGCCTTCATTCCCTCTGGAACTTCCTTTGAAAGAATGTTGTCCTGTCGAAGACCAGCAGCCGTCGGAGTAGCTTCAGGAGCCCTTCGCGTGGTCTGTGTTCCAGGTAACTGGGCCTATTTACTCTGGGAAACCAAGCTGTGTCTGGATGAGAGGTCTAGGGGAGGAGGGGGATGGGAAGAGGTAGACAGTACTGGACTGGGGGGCAAAAGGTCCTATGAGGCCCTGTGTGCCTCCCTTGCATACTTATCTATTTGCTTTTCTAATGCTTTATGGTGCCTGTTGGTGTCCTTTTCTGAAGCTTTAGAATGACCTTTTGTCTGTTTGGATTTGTGATGAGATTTAGCTTTGACCCTTAATGTTGAGTTTGAGAGCTACTACCGCCTGCCATTTTGAATTGAAAGAGATGCAGTATGCTCATTCTTCAAAGCGATACTGTTGAGGTGGTTGGCACGCCCAGGGGCCTGATCCAAGAAGGGACTGGTTGCCTGATCATATCTTATCCCCTTGTTTTGTTTTTGTTTTGTTTTTGTTTTTTTTAATTAAGATATATGTATATATGAGTCGTATCACTTTCCTTATTAAGATATTAATACTGAATATATTATTATTATTGTTGTTGTTGTTGTTGTTGTTGTTGTTGTTGGAGTGTCAGAAGGTCGCAAAAGGAAATCACATAGCTCTGGGACACAGCAACCGCCATAAGTATGAGTCAATTGCCAAGCATCTAAATCTTGATCACATGACTATGGGGATGCTGCAATGGTCATAATGTGAACAACTGTCTTAAGTCACATTTTTTGTGCCATTGTAATTTTGAAATGAACTGTTATAAATTGAGGACTACCTATGGAGCCCACTGCACAATTTCTGATTTATGTTAACACCTACTTTATCTGAACATAGATAAATACTATATCTGGACTAAGAATAGGAATAGATGATAAGCTCTAGCACAAGCAAGTGACACAAAATTCAAATAATTTTATTTAAAATAAATGTTTGAGATTATTATTTAAATTTAATGCAGCTCAATGAAGGCAATACTAACACTTGAATTCTAAGTAACTATAAAATACAACACTTCCCACCTTTTAATTCCTCTTCACTGCCAACGTTTAGATTAAGTAGGACCATGCCTTCATGACAGAAGAATACATGTTCAAAAATCCTCCTAATGCCCTTGTTTAAAAAAAAAAACATGTCCATCTGCAGCTGATTGAAAAGTCCACCAAGAACTATTTAAAATACTAAATTCACTTTAAACCAAGCATTTTAATTGAAAATGAGTTCTTAACTAATGTACAGCATACCATATGATAAAGATTTCCAAGTGACAGTAATGGTGTTTGAAATGTTAAGCATTGCTGTTCACATTATGTCCAAAAGGAATATATTCTTTTTTCCCCTTGGATGCAAGTTGAAAGGCAAGGAATGGTTCTTCTAATTAATATTATAACACAGATTTTTAAAGTGAAATCCTCAAGCCATTTAAAAATTATAGCAATGAAAACAGTAAAAGTAGCAGAACAACAAAACAGCAAAATTTTCAAAAGCCCTGAAAATTCAAAAGATTTAGCAGTAAAATAGCACCTGTGAATGCCAGAAAAAGGACTGCAAAAACCAACATCATTACAGAAAAGGTGCTTTCATGGCCCAGTCATCTCCCTGACCTCTGAAAGCACCAGAAAAGATTTTGTAATTAGATTGTTATCCTATGGGCAAGCTTATTTGGGAGAAGGTTATTAGAACAGATTGCAAGCCTTAACAGCATTGAAAATAAAAGAAGAAAATAGGGCCTAAAAGTATCCTGAAGCTGCTGAAGCTATTTAGAACTAGTGAAATGTTATTTTTCCCTCTAAGTCTATTAATCTAACATATGTACTCCCAACCTTTGAAATAATTTTCAAAATCTCAGAGAAAATTGCAAAATATATAAAAAGTTTCACAGCACAATTCTAAACTACACGATTCTTATTTTACAATGTTTACAACAGAAAAGTATAAAAATTTACAGAGCATAAACATTCATAGCATGTTGAGTACTAGCATAATGTGTGGTGGGCAAAATTGCAAAACCAATAAGGGTTTCTTTTTAACCATAGAGCCCAGTTAAGAAAGGCTGTAAATTGTTCTGTACCCGATTCAGACAAGTTCAAAAATTTCCACTGAAATATCCCTGAAACTGTGTCCATTATTCAGAATATCTAAGTATACAGTGTAACTATACAATGACTTAAATGATGTAAACAGTCACAAATCACAATTTATGTAAATCAGCTTAAGTAATGTAGATACAATAGATTTTGTCTATTATTTTGACTCTAATTTTGCCTACCACATCAGAAGTCTATTAACCAAGATGAAGGGTTCATGTTAGCTCTTTTAGTTGTCTAAATCAACTACATAGATATTAAAGGCTGAATGTTAGAAACCAAAGCTATCTCCAAAATTGCATTCAGGCTGCCTGATTAGAATTTAAAAGTAGTTGATTTTTAAATAATGACTATAATGTTTTACCATGTTAATACAATGAGAGCAGAGGAGACTACTTCCTCCAGACAAAATGGGATAAAATAATGTTCTCGTATTCCAAAAAAGGCAACAGTTTAAAATACTCACATGCAGAGATTTGAGACATATTTAATTTGAAAAAAAATAAAGGCTTTCCAAAAACAGAAAGCTCTTCAGTTACCACTCTTGCCATTGTTGTCATGAATTGCAAACTCAAGACTCCTTAAACAAAAACTGGCATTAAATTTTTGCAATCTGGGAACAATGTAGCAATGCATGGAAAATGTCTTGTGTGTATGAGGTAACAAAGATATTTTCCCTTATAAAATGCAGCATTGTTTTGTTACATTTCCTTATATTGTAAACAATGAAATACCTTGAATACCTCAGACCTTTTTGGATTCTTAACAGCTCTTCAGAAAAGATAGTAAAATTATAACTTGCTTCATCAATATTCAATTCTTTATATTCTGCGTACCATTCTTACCTCAACGGTGTGACACTTGTTGATAAGTGAATTTTGCACCTCACTCAAATTTATATGGAAGCTGTCAATTTCTTTTCCCCAAAGCTTTATACTTTGAAATCATTCCCTATGTGCTATGATTAGTGTACTCTGAAACCTGAAGACTTCTCAAATTCTTGTTTAAAAAAATGACATATGCAATCTCACTTCAAATTTAGAAGAAAATCCTTCTTACTCTGCAATCTCATCAATTTTACAAGTGTTGCCTCTCTCTTTTATTGCACCTGACAGTTAATCTGTAATATATTCATAGAGATTTAGCTCAAATTGTAACTAGATATTAACAAGAAAATGCATTTTTCTCTTTAAAACAAAGCCATATTTTTATTTTTTAATAAACAAGAAAAGGTTTACAAATCAGAATCACTAAGAGTGCAACCATGTACACTGAACCTTTCATTAAATATTTATAATCTTAATTTGTACAATTCATTGTAAATCTTACTATAATTTCAAGTTATTTCCTTACATATTTCCTTTCCACAACCATATTTCCTTACACTGCCGTGATTCATTAGTATTATTATTAGCCATGAAGACTACTAAGCTGGAAGAACCAATTTTACATTCCCTAGTTCCTTTTGGTTTGGGGATGTTATATTATTTAAGTGACTTATTTTATCGCACAACAGTGAATAAGGTAAGAGAAGAGGAAAAAAGAAAGCTCTTTAATCTCACCTGTGATCAAGAGACCATTTATCTTTCTCCAGGATTTATTCTTTTGCTGCTTCTAATCTAGAACAGCTATGGAAACACAACAATGTGCCAATGACTACACAAAGCATCACAGTAATATTTGACACTTGAATTGGAAGCAAAACACAAGAAGAAAATTAAACAGCCCAAACTGTTTAACTGTTTTAAGATGTTAAGCAGCATCTGTGTCACATTCTTATCTCTGGACCTAGGATTGGATAAGGAAGGATTTTATTTCTGCAAATTGGAGTTCATAACTTTTACCATTCAATTGTTTTGTTTTGCACCATGTCATTGTTATTATGGTGCAGAAGCACCATGATTATGGTGCACATAGTGTGTGCTATCATGGCAAAATTAACTTGCCAGAACTTTTAATTGTTTCACTGTTCATACTGAATCACAGTAATGTTTGGCATACAGATTTATAATATCTTGAAGTTTATCAAAATGAACATTTTACATGGGGAAATTTTCAGTCATGTTTATATGTTTAAGTGGCTATCAATTAACCCAACTTTGAGGTTTGAAGAGCCTATCTGCAATGTTAAGAATATATTTTACACTTTCTTCTAAAGTAGCTATTGGAGAGGTGGAATGCTGGCACATTCCTAGCATGGCTATATTATATGAATAATATAACCAGCTGCAAACCAATGCTTGGTCAGAATGTTCCCTTAGCAGTGCCCCTTTTGTAGTATGTTCCTGTTCTGAAATATTCCTTTATCAGCTAATAGAATTCAGACATTCTCCATGTACAGCCTCTTAGGCCAGGGGTGTTGAACCATGGCCTCTTACGATCTATGAATTTCAACTCCCAGAATTCCCACGTTCTGGGAGCTAAAGTTCACAGATTGTAAAAGGCCCATAGTTCCTTGCCTCTGTGTTATGCAAATAGCATATTTCATATACTTCTTGAGGAAAAGATGCGACCTGCCACGTGGAGGAAAAGATTCCCCTCATATTCCTTTTGTTCAGGACCTAAATTGTTTAAGGCAAGGTAGAAGTTGCTAGATTGGAAAAATAGTCCCTACAAATAGTCTTCTTCCATACAACTCCAGAAATATGTGGGCAAATACAGAGAAATTAAAAGGCAAAAATATTGTCTGTTAAAAAATACTTTCTGATAACAAGATAACAAGTCCAATGAACAACAGACAAAAGATAAATTTTTGTTCCCATAATTTGAAATATCACACAAGGAAAAAAGAAAATAAATAGATTTCAGCATTTTATTTCTAATTAGAATCAAAGCAAAACTATGTGATCCTAGATTTGAATCTAGTTTATCATATATCAGTTCACTGTTCATTGTTCACCACAGCAAAGCAGCAAGTTAAACTCTGGACCTATAGAATCTCACAACTTGTGAGATGTTTGGTTTAGTGCTGTGTAGAAGTACATCTTCAAAAAAAAAAGGAAGAAAGGATCCAAACTTTAAGTCTAACAATCTAATGCAATTCCTAACAGTGAAAAACAAAAATAAAGCATGAAATTTTGCTTGTTTTTGAGCAATTTTGTAGACATGACTTTTTTGTAGACATGTTTGAGCTATTTTGTAGACATGACTTTGAAGAGTTAACAGGAAAGAAACCCATTTATGTAAGAGTAACATCAATTGGCCGTGTGTCAAAATAAATATTGTACTAAGTAATCTATTTTCCCTTTGCTGCAATAAATGAAGGTTTTGTTGATATAGCAAACTCATAATTTTGAAACTGGAATTTACTTGTACATAAAATATGATTACTAATTTACTACATTCAGGCTTTGAAAACGCTGACCTATAATGTGCCTGAGGGACTCAATGTTAACTGTACACACAGCTAAACGTTATGTTACTAAACGTTATTTTTTTTTTTTAAAGAATAAAGTTCTATTGCTCAATTCTACAAATGAGAAAACTGAAAAATAGCGACACTTAGTAAACCCTTCCACTGGATATTAATTCAACAAGCAGCCTTCAAATTTGTATAAGATTCAGACTGCATGAAGACAAATTTGTATATTATTTTTTTCAACTTCTTGTCAAGTAAAAGATGTGCTAATTTATAATTCCAAACAGCTCCAGAATTATTTCAATAATTCTACATTTTACATGTATTTAAAATGATGCAAATGATATAGTAGAGTAGTAGTATACAAGGTGAGCAATTAAAAACTCATTGTCTCACTCATGAATTCATCAGTAGCATCAAACAAAATGTTATCTCTCAGACTCAAACTTAAAGGTTTTGAGCGCTTAAAAATTTGGAAATACTTTTCCTGGCAACATGTACTACTTATAAACTTAAATAGAAAGTTATAGTTAGAAAAATAAATATAGAGCCCATTACCACTTGCACAGTCGTTTAACTACAATATATATTTCAACAACATTTATTATAGTGCTAAATTACTAGATTTTGTGTTCAATAAATTATTTTGAGTCAGTTACAAAACTCTTTTTAATGCTGATATGTAGAGTTGTAATTGCAGGAATGTTCCAATCTTGGATGGCAAACCTCAGATAAAGAATGTTTCCAAGCAAATACAACTCAGGCAAACAAAGTCACGAATCTAAAGGAGTATTAGAGAGGGGAAGTAAACATATGTTAGACTTTAACTAGAGATAATTAATTGTATGGATTACTGTGCTGAATAGTAACGAAAGTTAAGCAGTAACCAAAGTTAACCTATGATGGAGGATAACTAAAAATGTGTATAAATGCAAGACTATACTCCAATAAAGATCATCATGATTCAGTTGTTCATGATCAAACAACTCGACTGCCTCGTCATTACAACAAGTGGCGCAAGAACAGGGACCCTCTTACTTCATCTGGCAAGGATTTGGTGCACCTTCAACCCTTTGTGATTTCTTCAACCTTTTGGTTTCTGTAAGTATGGGGTCTTCGCTTTCTGAGGAACAAAGGAAGCATGTAGATGAATTAGGCTATTTGTTGAAGAAGAAGAATACTGAGGTACCACAGAGAAATCTCTTAAGGCTGGTCCAGGAGATTGCAGCTCAGTTCCTATGGTACCCAGAAAAGGGGTCTTTAAAATTAACTGATTGGGAATGTATTGGGAAAACATTGCATACTGAACTTCGAGCAAAAATAGAAGTTTTGCATGTGTGGCATTTATGTAGACTTGCAATTGAAAAATTTGGTCACAATGAAGTTTCTCTTTTAACACCTCCACCTTACATTATACTAATGCTGTCATTTGTCCCCCTTCTTCACCTGAATATATGTCTTCAATTCCCTCACCTCCTGCAGATACAGGGCAAAAGCCTCCTGACTCTATTGTTCAGTCTTCTTTTCAGAAAATGGTAGAGACTTGTAAAAAGGATACCTCTGTCTCAGGAACAGAGCTTGCAGAATTACTGTCTGTTTGTCCAGTACAATATGGTCCTGGTCAGGGGCCACAGCTTGGACTGCAAGTAGCAGAATGGGAGGGTATGCCTTATCAGATCTTAAGAGAGTTAAAAAAGGCAGTTACAGACAATGGGTGTGGCACCCACCCAGAATCCAAAACGTGCCTTTCCCATCACTCTGATTCCTCCAGCAGTCTCTCTCACCTCTCCCCAGACACAGCCAATAGCGCTGGGATCAATTTAATCACTCAAGAGGAAACTGAGTTTAAATTTCCCATGGAAGTTAAAATAGTTCCATCTCAATTTAAAGGTCCTCTTCCTTCAGGATTAGTTGGCTTAATTTTGCCTCATTCTTCTGCACACAAAAAGGGCTGTTTTGTTGTGCCTGGGGTAATAGATTCAGATTACACTGGTATCCTCATGATTCAAATTTGGGTGAATCTTCCTCAAGTTCTTCCTTGTAATTCTTCTGTTACTCAATTGCTTCTTCTTCCATATGAAATTCCACCTCCTGGTATAGGTAATCGTGGGGATGCAGGATTTAGATCAACTTCTTTATCTGTAGGCTTACTTCATCAGCTGAACTCCTCTCATCCTTTGTTAACGCTCTTCCTTAATAAACAACCATTTCAAGGGTTATTGGATACTGGAGCCGATGTTACTGTCACCTCCTCTTTACAGTGGCCAGTACAGTGGCCAAAAATGACAGTTTCTTCATTGTGGGGAATAGGAGGTTCTACAGCTGTTTGGCAGAATGTTCAAGAAATTAATGTTACAACATTTGCTGGTAAGTCCTTTTTCCTACAACCATACATTCTAGATATTTGGGGCCATGATATCCTTTCTCTTCTTAATGCCCATTTGATTCTTGATGATGGCTCTTCCTCTTAAATGGCTCTGTTCTACGCTGGTTTGGGTGGAACAATGGCCATTATCAAGGGAAAAACTTGCTGCTTTACAACAATTGGTTCAAGAACAATTGGCTGCTGGTCATATAGAACCTTCTACTAGTCCTTAGAATACTCCTGTTTTTGTTATAAAAAAGAAAAATGGGAAATGGCGTTTCCTTCAGGAAATAAATGTATCCAACCCATGGGTCCTTTACAATGTGGTCTACCAAATCCTAACTTAATTCCTAATTTTTATAAATTATTGGTAATTGATCTTAAAGACTGCTTTTTTACTATACCTTTGCAGCCTCAAGACAAAGAAAAATTTGCATTTACTGTCCTAGTTTTTAATAATAGCATGCCCACAAAACGATATCATTGGGGAGTGTTGCCTCAGGGAATGCTTAATTCCCCTACACTTTGTCAATATTTCGTGGATAATGCCCTTCAACCCTTTCGGAATAAATTTCCTTCCTATTTAGTCTATCATTATATGGATGATATATTGATAGCAGCCCCGGATTTTGATGAATCTAAGTTGTTAAAAGAGTTAACGGATATTGTGGCACAACAGGGATTGTATATAGCCTCAGACAAAATTCAAAAGGTAGAACCTTATACCTACTTAGGACATAGAATGTTGCACAATTCTTCTTGAATTACAAGTACAGAAATCATATACATTAGTACAATGGCAAAAATTACTTGGCACGCCCATTTTTCTACATTACAACTGGTGATATGTTGCCCTTATTTCAGTCTCTGAAGGGAGCACAATCATCAGGAGATCTAGTTGTATTAACTGATCTTCAAAGAACGTGCCTTCAGGAAATATTGAATAAGTTTAAGCATCGATATGTGGACAGGATAACATCCTTAACAATAGGACTTTGCTTAGCTATTCTTCCCACTACACCCTTACCCATGGAATGTCTTTATTGTAATGCGTCCCCGCAAGCGGTCAACATTCAGAATGGATTGATTTGTCAGTTACTCCGCTTAGAAACATTTATCCTTATCAATTAACATTAGAGGATTTGATTATTAAAGGTCATAAACGAGCCTTACATCTTACAGGACAGGATCTCATTGGCATAGCTTTCACTCCTACAAAAGTTGCACATGAGCATTTAATGATGATTTCAGAATCATATCAGATAGCCTTTTCTCAATATGTGGGAAACTTAATGTATTCTTCACCCAAGGATCCTAGAATAGTGGTTACTACTACTTTAAATGGCCTTTTCTTCCATTTTTGTGCGAAATCCTATTTCTAAAGCTCTTACAGTCTTTACTGATGGAGCACGTGGGGTTGCGGTTACGCCGCTGTGGAAGATCCTTCTACTCAACAAGCAGTGTGGGTTCCAGCACGCTGTGTTTGTCCGTATCATGGCATGGCATCAGGGCCTTCACAACTCGATTCGGGATTTCATCTGAACACGGAAGTCCATCTTCCAAGGTCAATGCACCCGCAACCGATCACTTGGGGCCAGGTTAAATTTACTACATATCAAGCTCAACAACAACTGCAGCAGGCCTCATTACCTCAGACTCCTGAAAATCTTGTTGCTGCTGTTTTTGCTATTATTACTGCTAACTCTGTAACAATTTTACTTTGTATTTTCTTGTTTATGGTTAATGGTGTTTCTGCTCAAAATGACACTTCTGTGGTTCATCTTAACCCTAATTTGTGGGTTTGTCGTGCCCAATACATTTTTATGACCCATGGCACAAATATTACTTTATACTATGAGCTCCCAATGGCATTTGGTCAAGTTTCTTTTACCCCTAACTTGATCATGTCTTCTACATTTATTGTCTCACAACTACAATCTATTTCACACTCCTGGCTATTTTCTAAACCCCCTATGCAATTGAATTCTGTCCATTGGTGTTACTTGATAGTTAGTCAATTTACAAGGGGTCTGTGTTTCTGTTGTCACACTAAACACACTTGGCTTCATAATTGGTCAGATTATGATGCTGCTCAGCACACATTAAAAAAGCTAGGGAATTATAGTTACTATTCTAACTACTATTGGTTGGCAGGTACCTCTAATTCTTCTTTACATGGAATTAATATAGCTCCTGATATGTATCCTGACAATTTTCCTATTTTTAATGCCTCTGATCAATCTAATACAGGATCGATATGCGCTGGTTGGCAGCTTAAGGATCCTAATATGTGGTTCTTTTTTGATAAATATGCCACTAATGTTCATCCTCAGAATTATCAATGTGCAGCTATAGGTTATTTTCCTCTACCTGTTCAAATAGGTACGCTCCCATCAACTCGACAGCGGCATTCCTCTCTGGGGCCTACATGTAATGATGAAGTCATTATTGACACACAATTGTCTTCTGGTTCTACATTTGGCCGTGCATTGGCAGGGGCCGTTACAGAAGTCTTTACTCTAGGCTCTTATCCTGGCATAATTGCTCAAGAAAACAGAGGAGCTATTCTTGGTCTCACCTGCAGACTTGAAAAATCCATCAATGCTACCACTGCTAATATTCATGATTTGCAGCATGAAATAGGAGATTTAAATCAAGATGTCTTACAGCAGCGTTTTGCCATAGACTATCTTTTAGCCCGTCAGGGAGGGTTCTGTATGTTAGTTGGATGCCGTGGATGTGCTGTGCATTTTCATTCTTTGAATAAAACTATTGAGGATCAACTTGCCAATTTACAATCATACATTCAAAATAATATCCATGCTCATTGCTCACCTTTTGAGTGGCTAACCAATTGGCTCCCTGATTGGGCTTGGCTCAGACAGTTTTTCTTTTATGCTATAATTATTGTTATTATATTAATTGCAACCTGTTGCTTTATTCAATTTATTCCAAATTTATTTGCATTGTTTCATCCTGCTTCCCCCTCTCTTAAATCCTTTACAATTGCGATACATTCATAAATCTTTGAATCCTCCATTTAAAATAAAAAACAAGGATATGTAGAGTTGTAATTGCAGGAATGTTACAATCTTGGATGGCAAACCTCAGTTAAAGAATGTTTCCAAGCAAATACAACTCAGGCAAACAAAGTCACTAATCTAAAGGAGGATTAGAGAGGGGAAGTAAACATATGTTAGACTTTAACTAGAGATAGTTAATTGTATGGATTACTGTGCTGAACAGTAACGAAAGATAAGCAGTAAGCAAAGTTAACCAATGATGGAGGATAACTAAAAATGTGTATAAATGCAAGACTATACTCCAATAAAGATCATCATGATTCAGTTGTTCATGATCAAACAACTCGACTGCCTTGTCATTACAACACTGATGCCCAGACACATGATACCTTCATCTTATTCCTGGTCAGCATGTAGAATTAAACACAAACTTCGGAAGAAGAGGGTCTATCATATTACAACAAGATACACAAATTCCATTGCTAATTGACAATGCAGCTATTTTTGGGTTTATAATGGAAGTGAAGAAAAAAAAGGAATGGTTCATAAAAGAGTCCTAGAGACTCCTGATGTTTCAGCCACTAATTTATAAATCCAAATACCTCCAGACTAAAGAAAATATAAAATGTGTACAGAATCACACGCTTAAATTTGAAGAAGAAAAACAAACTTCAGTCCTCAATCCTGCAAATGCTCTTGATGGAATTCAAAATAATTAATTCAAAGGATTTTTTTTTAAAAATCAAGATATGTACTGTATAAAGATTCTAGAGGTAGCTCTCCTATTCTTTTAGACCTCTCAGTGGTGTTCAGTATCACTGATTACGGTATGCAGAGGAACCAATTTTTCATTAAAATTGCCCAATAGGAAATTAAGTCATTAACAAATATAAACAGTCTGCCCTTTCCAAAGAAATTTGATTTCCAATCATTATGGTGCATGGAAACTGAAAGAAGTTCAAGAATTTGAACCTTCAATTAACCATAAACAGGTCTTGCAAACCATAAATCCTTTCAACTCTGTGTTAACTAACTGCTGCTGTTCAAATAATAACCTAACTATCTGAACTCTCTTTCAGACAGATCAGTAGGTCAATGTTAACAGCACTATTTATGTAAGAATGCAACAAGAGCATGTGGACATTCATATATCATACTCATTCTTCCATTTCTTTTACTTGGGTTGAATTTTTCAATTGATTTTAAACATTTGTTGAGGTTCTTTAGAAAAGAGGATTCAATGGCAATAGCCTAGCAGAGATTCAGAGATTAGTGTTCCATGCTATGAACGGGGGCGGGGGGGGGGGACATGTCACTGAAATGAGTTGTTTTGCTTCTATGTCTCCACTATGAGATCTTACGAGGCTTCAGAGGCTGTAAAAATATAACTGGAGTCATACAATGTGTGTGCCTTGCCCTCTCAAGAAAAAAATATATATCCACCCCCACGACTCTCACATTAAGTCTTTGTGTAGAAACAGAATGACAGCAAAGTCACAGACTATGTTATGATTTAAAGTAAAATTCTTATAAAGTTTTTTTCACTTCTAATTTGTTTATCATCATTAGAAGACAATGATATTTTCCTGTGAGATACAATTGTTATTAAAAGAAGGGAAATGTGTGCATGCTTACCATATCACACTGAGCAATCTTCTTCAGAATTTTCTGCTTGGTTTTTAAATATATCTGCACACCATCTGCTCTTCTCACCTGCAGTTGGAAGATAATGCATATTACCTTATTTTCTTATTTTTCACTGTCTTGTAAAAGAACAAAGCATATCAATATATGTTGAATTATTTTTCTTTATGTATTAATGGCTATTGCATTTGAATAAAAATTATTCTTTATTAAAAATAAATAAATTTTAAGTGGGTCATAATTTCTTATGATACAGTTATACCATAACAATTTAATCATTGACATAAATGATGAAAAAAAATTGAACAAGAATAAAGCAGTAGATAAAATAACATAAAAATCTCCTAAAGACTCTTCTATGAATCATGAAAAGCTCTGAAAATACAGGTACAATTAGGTTTTGCAGCTGTTACCATAGAACAAAACATATATTTTTTTTTGCCTGTTCTCTGCAATAGTATCCTAGATGTACTGGATATTCACAGTACAAATAATCAAATCAAATCAAAGACACAGATCAAATGCAGTTAGGTACTTTCTTGAATGCTTGAACTTTTAAAACCCATAAGAGTAAGCCGTTATTGTTAATTCCTCACTGCTTTATAGACCAAGAAGTCCCAACCATGGGTCTCTAACTACTGCAAGTACATGTAGTCCTCAACTTATGATCACAGTTGAGCCCAAAATTTTTGCTGCCAAGTAAAACATCTGTTTAGTGAATTTTGCTCCCTTTTACAACCTTTCTTGCCACAGTTGTTTAGTGAATCTTTGCAGTTTTTTCAGTTAGTAAAATAGTTGTTATGTGAATCTGGTTCTCCCATTGACACTGCTTGTCAGAAGGTCATAAGAGGTGATTACATAACCCCGGGACACTACAATGGCCATAAACATGAGTCAGTTGTCAAGTGTCTTGAATTTTGATTACGTGACCATGGGAATGCTGCAACAGTGTAAGTGTGAAAAGTGGTCATAAGTCACTTTTTTCATTGCTTGTTGTAACTTCAAACAGTCACTAAATGAATTGTTGTAAATTGAGGACTACCTGTAGCTCAAGGGATGGAGAGAAATATCATCTGAAGTACTGTATTTAATAATGATTGATGCATAAGCTTCTGTTCAAACATTTTTGCGTAATACAGTGTCCTCTTGAGTTTAAATATTGATGCTTTGGAGTGATGTACTCAGTGTCACCTCACGTGGTGAGATGAGCAGCATAAACATTGGATAAATAAATCAATGAAAATAAATGTGAACCTAAATCCTCTTTGTTTGCATATTTGACAATTATAATATAATTAGGAAAAAATTCTCAGCCAGCATGATTAGTACCTAACTATATCTCACAACTTTTGATACTCTTATAGCAGTCCATTAAGATAGAACTGTTACTAAGATCATTTATTAATAAGGGGTTTTTTACATCATCAACATGCTTATTTATTGAAAATTCACCTATTTTCTACCAATACATGTAATACATGCAATTAGTTATAGTTTAACATAGTTCAATTATCCTGCTGTGCTCTTCATACTGTTTCTGAAAGGATCATTTTCTGTCCATGAAAACATACAAGGCAATTTTCTGCCATATACACCCTTACTTGAATAGAATTATGAGCAATTTTCATAGTACTTAGTTCCATGTAGGCATGCTTAATTGCCACACAAAATGACACGCTTCTCTTCACATTTCTCTCCATGTTCATTCAATGCAACAATTTCTATATATAATGCTTATGAATATTAAAAATTTTTGAATTGTTTCAAGTAAATGGAAACAATCTTTACGCAGGAATTATGACCGAGACAGTAAAAACGCAAAAAAATGAAATAACTTAAAAGATAACTTAAAAGCACTGTCTTATTCAGAAGAAAATGCAGTACCTGTTGAATGATAATTAAACTGCCTTCAGTTTTCCACTAAATTAAATATCATTAAAGGAACATTTTAACAACAATGTTCTTAGTCCTATTATCTGATATCTCTAAAGGTCACTGTCTTTGGTAACTTAATAAAATTTACAACATTCTTCTCTATCCATCTGTAGGAGAATTACCTCACTGATCAATAATAATGGTCCATTCTTGCAATTATCATGTTATTCATAATAAAAACTATTCCACTATTAAAACAAAATATGTGGTTCACAAATAAATCAATCTTTTTAAATTATTTATTTTACTACAAGGCAAACTTTATTTTGCACTCTGTAAATAAAGATGAAAAGTAGACTATAGTTCATATCTATGGAGATTCTCAGTCATTCAGGTCATGGTTGTTCCAAAGGTGCTTTTTCAAGAGGCAACTGGACTTTCTGGGTTTTTTTTTTGAAGATGTTTCGCTTCTCATCCAAGAAGCTTCTTCTTGCCACTGGAGAAAGCACCTTTGGTATAGGCTACAGTTCTGTCAAAGCAAATAGCCTTTACTGGACTGATTTAGATACAACTACCATAACACATATTTTTTAAAATTGGAAGAAGTCTAGTCTTAGAAACTTTCCCAAAAAATCTTCAGTTAAAGAGTTTATTGAATATTGTTTATTGAATATTGTGAACCATCATCATCTAATTCCATCCACATGAATACATTTCCTTTGCCCTATTATACACGTCATACTAGAGGGTCAACATATTAAGTTGATACACGAACTTATCTGGCTCTACCAAGTAATCAAAGATTAGCAAGATCCCTCTTTGGAATGCTCAACATGGCCCTGGATAATTAGCAAGAAAGAATTAATGTCTATATTTACATTCATTGGAGAAGAAGGAATTACAAGAGACTAATACACTGGAATGTTTGTATAGTGTGCTCAGCACTGCCCGGGCCACTGCAATGCTTTAGATCTGTAATCTTCACTGTGTACCTGCTCATTCTCTTGTAATCTCTTCCCCTCCAATGTCTCTATTCTGTAAAGGAGAAAATAAGAAAGAAAAACATTAGGTAAGGAATAGGACCAGGCATACATTAATGGGCATCTGACTACAGTACACTGCAAAGGGCACAACTTTGAATAGTCACGGAACAAGACAGTTAGCAAGTGAGGTCTACCTATACTTTTTTGTTAGATTTCTAGAAATAAAATATTTTTCTCATACCATAAGAATGTATTGAACTATTCACTGTATAATAATCTCTTCTAAAATATTATATAGTTAATACAAAATATTCAGAATATTCATAAGAATGGTATACAAGAAGCAATGATTACATACAACTGAAATTCTATCCCATATTCATCATGTGATTCCCAGGCTAGAATAAGGTGAAATCATTCCCTTTGTACATTCCTACAAATTCTTTTCTTCAAACTATTACCATTTTTTTTGCTGATTTGCACAATCACACCCAGCTTATTTCAACAGCTAATAAAGGTAAATTTATCTTTAGTTTCAGACTTGAATAAGGAGCACCCTATATGAGCTATAACACATTTTTAACATGTAATTATGAGTTACTTGAAACACTCCTATTTGTACTCTTTTATTCTCCTTCTTAAAGATCAAATTATTGAGAAGCAAAATTCATTCAGAAAGCATTTAAGGCTTTGAACAAAAAGAAGATTTTATTGCAAATGAAGTATTCAGGCCAAGAATTAGCTTTTACATTTTGAGAATGTCAAGCATTTCAGAAACAAGTGACTAAAATTATGAAGCTGTTCAGCAGTAACTGTTTTGTAAAGAAAAAAATCTTTATAAATGAATGCATATATAATAAATATAATACGCCCATACAACCAAATAGGTTATTACTTGTTCTGGTTAAGCTTGAAAATGCCTATTACTTCAAGAAGAGCCCAGAGTTATTTGATCTGTCCGATCACAACTATGCTTAGTGAAATTTCTAAGGAAAAAAGCTTGGGATACAATAGGAGTTTTCCTTGTGGACCATAGCTCCCTTTGTTCTCTTTCCTCCCAGGAAATTTGCAAGCAGTTCCGGGGTGGGTGTGTTAGGGCTAGGATTAGGCTTCACAGGGATCTTCTTACAATCTTCTTACAATCTTTCTTACAATCATTAATTAAAATCATGAGGGAAAGGAAAAGTGTGCCAGTCTATATTTTATGTGGAAAAGAGATTGCTATGATGATCCGGGGCATGGCACAAAGGCAACACAGTCACATAAGTAAGAAAAGTCCCTTTCATACGTCCAACTTTGCCTCCAATGTCCAGTTACCTTTGGCTGGAGAAAAAAACTCTCCCAAGAACAGTCTTTAAGTGGAGGAAATTCAATCCGAAAACAAAGTACATATAAACTGTAAATAAAAATTCACACAAACCAAGCTGCAGCCATTAACTGGACAGGGCAGGATAAGGAACTGCAGACTTCCAAGGCCAACAAAACACACACAGTTGGAAAGACGACAGGAATCCAGATAAGCCTCAACAAAACAAGATAATACACAATTTGCTCTCAACAGTTGGCTGTGCACAACTTTCCTTTTTAAACACTGTGTTCCCAGCTGCAGCTAATAAAGGGAATCAGGGCCCTTTCCTCCCCTGTAAGCCACGTAACTCATGTTGCTCCCTTCTCCGTTCCTTCCTATATGTGCTAGGATGAAGACGGGGTGGGCCTATGTCTTCCTCTGAATTCCCTTTGCCTTGCTCTATCTCTGTCTTACTCTATCCCCAGTTTCTTTCACATCCAACAGAACCACACTCCCACTGCCTGTCAGCTGCTCGGTCTCCCCCTCGGAATCAGATTCCGACAGGGCCATGACAATTGCCCAATTTATAAAACAGATTATTTTTAAAGTTCTTTCTAATGATTTTTCTAATAGAATCCGACTAACTCAAAGATGGCAATCTGTCTCACAAATGTGGTGACATTATCAAGAAATTCCTCTATTTCATACTTATCAATCTAGCTATTCTCAATGGTGGTCCCTAGATTTTCATGGCTGATCATAAAGTGAGGGTAATTGATACAACTAAAGAATTACAATTCCTCCTTACAATGCCTCTTTCAATTTTTGACTAAGATCCCTCCACTCCTAAAATACTTTCAATTGTCAGTTCAAGTGTCCATGAATCTGATTTCTACACAAATGTATTTCCTGTATGATGGCTAATAGAGGCATTTTCCATATGAGTCAGCCCAATCATTTGGATGTTGAGTTGCACAGTACTTAAGATTAGATCACTGCGCATAAGAAGATGGACTAACTCACAAGATAAATGCATTTAGAGTGATTGAACATAGTTAAAATACTTACAGAGGCAAGCAGTTTATCTGTGGTTGCTATCATATCCGTTTCAGTCCTGAGACCAAATAGCAAGAGAGTCGAAGTATGCTTTTACAACAGCTTATATTATTCATTTCTCAAACTGAGAATCAATCCACACTGTTTTCTGACCATAAGAGTGCAAAAGTTAACATATCTCATTGTTTTGTAACTTCACTTACCAGAAGTTTCATTCATGCGCACATTCATTCCAAGTTTCTTACAATCATTAATTAAACCAACATATGTTAAATGATATTCGCATTTTAGTCTGAAAATAAATCCCACTTGCACAGCTTCCAAAGCTCTTAGCTATGTAGTCAGATTTTTAGTAAGTGTGCTATAGGCTAATTTAGTCAACTTCCACACTTACGTGCCTACATCACTATCCCACTGATGATCCTTTTTACATATTGTGTTGAAAGCTGCTGGCTTTTGAAAACATTTATAAGAAGTATTGCATTCCAACCATAACTACAAGACTAATGAGACATTTGCTCCCAATTATAGCATTATAAAATGATCAAACTCAACTTATCAAAGGGTATGAGTGATATATGAGTGATTGAGTCATGTGATGTTTTTGCCAGTGAGTTCAATCATCTGTTCACATGCTTCTTGATTTGGGGAAGTCCTGTTCTTGTCTCTTGTGAAAATCAGACCACTACACTTGGTCGGGGAATGGGGCAGGGGGGAGAGTAAGAATCAGTTTTATATATTGTGTGAGGGTCTGACATAACACGTTCAGTTCAGATTATTTTATATATTATATTAATTACTTCTTCATTTCAAGAGTTAGCAAATTTCTGAGGGACAAGAGCTGCAAATCATTCTTCCAATAAGTGTCATGAGACATGTCATTACAAGAAGTTTATTGATGTCAGAGAAAAGAGTTAATGTTTTTCTGCATTTCTATGAATGGGAAAGACAATCTAGACATTGATGATACAATTTTGGCCTTGTTTGGGAGGCTTAAGGGTAGAAACTCTAGTGGCTTTCCAGAATCTTTCTGCTCTTATTTCTTCTTTTATTTTGGCAGCTGAACAGCCTTAGCCTTCCGAGGCTGCTTGAGAAATTGAGAAATAACCTCCAGCACTGACCTCCTCCTTCCCAATTGCACTTTACCACCAACGAAATCGAAAATACAGAGTTCGCAAAAACACGTCTGTCCAGGCTGAGGGACTGAGTAGAAAGCTGGGGTGGAGCTTAAACAACTTTGGTGGAGTTTAATCAACAGAGGCAGAGCTTAAACAACTTTGGCAGACTCTGTCCAATCAGCAAGGAGACGAAGTATACCCTATGCTCTGGACTCTCGTAACCACATAAAGGAGAAATAAAGACTTTTTCTATTGAGTTTCAATGAACATTTTAGGGTTTAGGAATGCCTACGGGCATCCTCCTTGCTTTACATCATAGTGTATTATACATAAAGCAGTGATAATAAACAACACATCTTTAACTGCTACATAAGGTACTCATATCAGATCATTCTAGAATAAGCTAGAATAAGAATGAACCTTGCCAACAAGTATGCCAGCCCAGAAAAACAGGTTTTCAGACAATGTTAAAATCTTTACTTTTGAGGGAAACTTAACTTTTTAAAAATAATTTTTATTTTTAAAATAAATTAACATTATTATTCGTTTTTGCACTGATTCGGAATGATTTCTATATCAGCTCCCTGTTAAGCAATTTGAAAGTTGCTGTGCTGTTTTTTCTTCAACCCTAATAATCTCTGTCTTTGATGATACATGGGGGCAATATTTTTAAAAAGTGTTTCATAGTGAACCTACTGAAACTAATCAGTGAAACCTATAAACAGTCTACCATTCTTGGTGTTTTCTATTCCATTTGGCCAAAAAAGGAAAGCAATTTTAAGAGTTTTTGACATTTCTCCATTACAGGATGTTATTCAATGTTTACAATGAAAAGTTTAAACTGAATTGTTACATTAAATTCTCAAATTCAACTGGATTTTATCAGTTTCACAGAAATTGTATTTAGATATTTAGAATATTTATTCAAAAAGAAGGCGAGGTTCTTCAGTTAGTATACCTTAATATTTGGAAGAATCTGGAGGCCAAGAAGTTATTTAAGACAGACACTGCTGACAGAAAATTTGCAGGCACCTTGTTGCAGATAATTCAGAGAAAAGGCAAAAAATAATAATAATCAAGAAATCAATAATTGTTTCTTTTGCCTGACTATTACGAGTTGGGAGATTAGCCCCTGAGCTGAGAATGTGAGACAAAAATACTTCTGTATTGCCAACAACGAAGAAATGATGGTAATATAGAATGAAAAGGATACAGTCCATGGGCCTTTTGAAATTTCCTACCCAAATTCCATGAAAGTATATTGGAAAGCTGAGTGATCATACATCACTTACTTTCACTGGCACTACAATTCTTTTCCATTGTTAAAATATCAGCTTATGCCTTTCTGTATTTTATTTTGCAGATTAAGTAATTCATCACCTTTTATTTTCCAAGGATAATAAAGATGAATTTGAGCTTTAAGAAATCTCTTTTTAGCTGTTGAATGTATTGAACTCTCCTAAATTTCTTATAATAGTAAATTGGAAAAAAAGACTTCAGAAAGCATGTAAGTGACAGTCTTTTTAACAAAATATATATGTACTCCAGGAAAACAGAATTAAATTTGACATAATTATAGCAAGATGTTCACAAGAGAGCTCAGAATTTAATGCCTATATTGCTAAACAAATTGTGCAAATTCCTAATACTATTATAAAATAGAAAAAGTACGCCACTTGTTCACACATATACAGTGATCACCATATTACAATTCTATTTTTACCAGTAAAACATTGTAGAAAAGAAATTTATTTTTATACTAGCATACCACCCACTCCTAATTAACATCAATCTGTCTTCTGTGAACAGTATATGTTGCAAAAATGTATGCCCTTGAGTACCCTAGGGCAGAGGTCTCCAACCTTGGCAACTTTAAGACTTGTGGACTTCAACTTCAGCTATGCTGGCTGGAGAATTCTGGGAGTTGAAGTCTACAAGTCTTAAAGTTGCCAAGGTTAGAGACCTCTGCACTAGGGTATTTTGCAAGATGTCCTATATGTTGTTAAAACCTGAAATTGTTTTCTTCACTGCTATAGGAAATGCCTGAATCTTTATTCTCTTGTGCCATTTCAGATGAATAAAAATAATCTTTTTTACCTTTCTGTGATTTAAAAAAATATTACTAGGATAACCCTTTTGACTCAGCTCCTCCCAATTCCTCCATCCCTGGTACAGCTGTTCCTTATCAGGTTAGCTATAAAAAAAGCAAATAAATGTGATGCAGATAGAGAAGACAGCCTAAATATCCTTCATCTAATGAACAGGCACAACAGGAAGGAAGTTAGAAATGAAGGCTACAACTGAAGACAACAAGCATTCATCCACATGTCCTGCACGAATTGTTTATTAAGGAAGGGAATATGCGATGCTGACTTTAATCCACCTCCAGTTCATGATAAAGCAACTTCTGTTCATCTTTTTTTGCTCCACATCAAGAGCAATGTTTTCTGAGATGTGCATGAACAGTGAAAATGTAAAAGAATAATTTTATGTTTTGAGGTTGGTATCATAAAACATAAGAGCCCCAAAAAACTTCATTGTCACATCCTTTTTACAAGAATTACAACCAGGATGATAAAATGATGAATAATATATTCCATTCAGAGGGCAATCCCCACTCAGCCAAAGACCACGGGTGAAGGTGGGCCAGTAACTATCTCAACCTATTAGCCTCATTCATTGCAAAGCTGATTTCTGAGATGTTTTTTTTATCTGGTAGTATTTTCAGAGTTCGTGTTGGTTGTGCTATATTGGGTTGAGTGGTCAGACACTTCTTGATGAAGTTGCATGGATGTCCATGAGCTACAAATATTCTCCTCTATCAATATCCCAGTAAAATATGCATGAAGATAAAAGAAACACTTAAAAGAATGATTGCAACACTGAACACAGAGTAAAGACAAGGATGTGTCATGTTTCCTTTGCAATTTAATGTATTTAAGGATAAATGTATAAGGAATAAGTGCTATGATATTAAAAGTGTATTGATTACCGATGTAAATTGTGTGCATCTTAACAAGCAGCACAGTACAATGCTGTTGGTTAAGAATCTTGGCACGATGGCTGCATTTCAAAGAGAAAGTGGGGAGAATTATTACAAGTTATACATAAAAAAGTAAAAATTAAAGCAAGTAGCAAGATGATTTGCGAAAATGGGGGAATGAATGGAGAAATTTTAAGCTGTGCAAAAACTGGCAGAAAGTGGTGGGTTTTATAGAATCCGTAATGAGAAATAAATGCTTCTCAAAAAAAGAAAGATGGCTGTGTCTGAGAATAGGCTTCTGTGCACCCAATATTACATGGAAATAATGAGCATATACAGAAATAAGTTGAATGATACAAAAATGGCTTCATTAAGAAGTTTGCTGAGTAACAAAGAAAGGTCAGAAGGTCAAGAATGTATAGATAATGAATGAAAACAAATTAAAAGTGAGGAAGCAATATGAAAGAAATACACTGAAATAATCTGTGCATATACAGATGAGGACTGAACTTCAAAACATATATGAAAAAAAAGTGAATGGGATGAGAGAAAGAGGAAGGCCAGAGATCTTATTTGGCCCATAAAGCTTCTAGTCGTCATAAAATGTCTCCCACCTCAGAGTCACATGAATGCAGTTTGGGTACTTGGCAACCGTTTCACTTTTGCGACCAGTTGCAGTGTCCCACGACTGTGATTTATGACAATTTTTTCCAGCTTCCAGCAAAAAGACATCTATTTGGAAGAAAGGATTTCCTTGATGATAACAGTGATTTGTTTAAAGATTGCCATGAAGAATGTCAAAAAGATGGATCAAGTCACATGGGTGTCTCAACTTATGAATGCAATGATTTACAACCAGATTCCTGGTTCCAATTATAGTTGGAAGTTTTTATTGATTTATCTGTATGGCATAACACAACACAGCAGTAACGGTTGTTTTTATTTTTTGGTACTTATGCTGCTTCTTCTTTCTGGGACATCCTTGGGAGGTTCAGTAGGCAGAACGTGAGACTGAGAGTGCCCATGGTGCACCACAAGGAAGCTAGTCTACACTGGGAGTTGAGAACTACCTATATGTTATCTTTTAAATCTTAAACTTTTTTTCAGTGTGTTTCCTTTTCTCATTATGGCAAGAAGTCACACCGCCACTTAGCCAAATTACAAGCAGTTTCAGATGCAAAAAAAAAAAAAAAATTAGGATCTGTAAGATGCCAAATTTAGCATCTGTAAGATGTTCTTGATGTATATACTGTACATGTCTATGCCATGCCAATTTAATTAACAATTCATAACCCCAAATTTAGAAAAAATAATGCTTAAGGAATTCATATGACATGCCCTTCAAAAAGTTGTAATCAAATATTAAAGCTTCTTTTAGTTTTGTATTCCATTCATGAATCTTAGATCCATTCAAATTATTTTCCACAATGATAATAAATGCCTGAGTTTGTTTGACAAGTCACCAGGTATGTCCCAGAGGAGTCTACCATCCTCCAGAGTAATTTTTAGGAGAAGGGGCTACAAAGGAATGGAAAACTACCCTCTTTCCACTACAAAAGCAGTTAATTAACTGGATTTCACAGCAGTAGATTTACTTAGTGTGGAAGTTCTTGGCATGAGCTATGGATTGCATGTCCTAGTTCATAGCTCAGCTTTATATGAATTCACCAGTGACCTTGTATAAAGCACTACCCTATCCTTAGCAATACACAATACATCACATTTTATTCAATGATACTTATCAATTCATGTTTATGGCATTACACTCTGGTGTTATCATTTTTTTCTGCCATAATTACCGATACACCCAAACAGCATATAAATATACAATGAAACCAAATAGCAGCTAGGGCTATGCAAAGCGTCCAAAAGAAACATTTAGCAAACCCTATTAAAACAAGTAACACATCTCTCTTCAAAATATTAAAGCAGTTTTAAAGCTCAGATAGTTACTCTAAAAGCTGTTTAGGCTGTAGAATAGAAAAGCCAGTGAAACAAATCATTATGTTTAGACACACTAAAAGACAGAAATGTAGAAACAGCCTTTGAAACAGCTTTAACATATGCTAACACATTTTATGACATGCCCCTTTAAAATGTTTTTCACTGTTCAACAAGAGGATGTTAATTCTTGAAGGACACGATCTACAAATTGGTTGGCATGCCTCTATGTGGGAGAAGAGAAATAACACAAGCTCACACTTTTTAAACCACCAAATAAGAGAGGCAGTTTTGGAGATCTGGAACAGAATTAGGAAAAATTACATTAAAATACCAGGTTAGCTTTCCACCATGGAAGCCATTATACACCCAAATAATTTAGATATAAATAAAATGGTTAGATACAATCAATTGTTAGATGATCATGGGATACTGAAAACAAATCAAACACTGAAAGAGGAATAGCCCTACCTATAAGTGCATACAAAATACAAAAAAGTAGAAGAATTAGGTATAGATAAAATGCCATAACAATTAGACAAAATATTATTAGGATCAGAAGAAAAATTTACAACCAAAATGTATAATTATCTTTTAAAATTCGATAGAGATGATAACCTGGATGACAAATTTTGGATATATTATACAACTGGAAGATTATGGACTAAAAATTATAAATTAACATTGGCAGCCTCATATAAAGAAAATTCATATAAAATATTTCATCGTTGGCATCTAGCACTGGCGAGATTGGCTAAGATTTATCCAAACTTAAAATCAAGAGTGTTAGAAATGTAAAAAGAAGCCCAGTACATTTTTTCACATGTGGTGGATCTGCCTAAAAGTGAAAGAATTCTGGAATAAGATATGGATCTAGTTACAAGTCTAAAGATAGTACCCAAACCTGAAATGTTTTTACGAGGGACAATTAAAGGAGAATATACAAAAGAGAATGAATGTCTAATGATACATGTCTTAACAGCAGCTAGGATACTATATGCACAAAATTGGAGATTAGATAGTACAGATGACACAGATGACATGATTATAAAAAAAGTAATGGATCGCACAGAAATGAACAAATTCACAATGGAATTGCAGGAGAGGGAAGATAAAGAATTCTATATAGCCTGGGAAAAATGGTATGTATGGTTAAAAAGTAGAAAGGAAATGTAATGCAAAAGTAGAAGCTTTAAAACATAATTATAAATAGTGTATGTATATGTATGTATCGGAGAATGTTATAACTGATGTCACAAACAACTGCAAAAATGTATATAGAACTTGTTTTTTTAAAGGTGATAATTTAATAAAATTTATTTTAACAAAATGTTTTTCACTATTCATCCTAAGGATTATTAGTATAGATTTCAGCAGGCTCTTCAAAATATTATGCTAAAGCAGGAAATCCATTAGGAATTCATACTTACATAAACAGAAGCAAACTAGCAACAAAATAGTTCTTATCTGTCCCATGAGGAGAACTCTTTAAAATACGACAAGGTTTTTACAAAGCTACGAGCTAATTTCTAAGAACAGGTTTCTATAGGATTTCAGAAGAGTATGATTTACTCACTTTACAATAATTATTCACCAAGATATGGTGAATACTAACAACTTTGGTTGCAATGGAAATCTAAAATAGTCCACTACTCCAATTATATATATTTGTCATGTTTAGGGATTTCTCTCTTTTCGCTATTAGTCAAGATTGCTTAAGTTCAGAGCTACCTAGAGAATAATCTCTTAATGTGGTTCTTCATGTCTGACATCTGGTTTCAAATCAAGCAATTAAAAAACCAAATAAAAATAAAGAAACACCATGTCATTTTATACACTGCACTTTAATAAAATGCACATTTTAAACAGAGAGATTTAATAATATTTAATGCAATATTGGGATATTTGAAGGTATATTAATATAACAGATATGTGATCCCTTTTAGCTTCATAAAATGAGAGATTTGCACAATCAGGAAACAGCTGCCCTAGGCATGAACCAACTTTAAGGATACAGGTAGTCCTCAACTTAGGACTATAACTGAGCCTGAAATTATGGTCATAAATCATGCCAGTCATCAAGCGGGAAGCAAATACCATTTTTTGGCAAAAAAGTCATAAATTATGCCTGAAATGTGATCAAGAGGATGGGGGCAGCTATCTGAACTTCGAATCTGGGTTGTAAGTAGTTATGGGGAAGTCCTTCATGACTTTGAATGGGATTTGTAAGTTGAGGACTATCCTATATGTAATGCTTAGACAATTTAGTGACTGTTTATTTTTTATTTCTTTATTTCTTTATTTTTGTCAATTGCTTACAAGATAATAGGTATAAGTAAAAACATAGTTATGAACACATGGATACATATAAGAGAAATAAAAAAATAAAAGTAAAAATAGGACAGGGACAGTAGGCACATTGGTGCGCTTATGTACGCCCCCTATAAACCTCTTAAGAAAGGGGTGAGGTCAATAATAGACAGTCTAAGGTTAAAGTTTTTGGGGTTTGGGGAAGAAACCACAGAGTCAGGTAGAGTATTCCAGACATTAACCACTTTGTTGCTGAAGTCATATTTCCTGCAATCAAGTTTGGTGCAATTAACCTTGAGTTTGTATCTACTGTTTGCTCTTGTGTTGTTATGGTTGAAGCTGAAGTATTCACTGACAGGTAGGACATTGCAATATATGATTTTATATACCATACTTAGATCAGACCGAAGACGGCGTAGTTCTAGGTTTTCTAGGTCTAGAATTTCAAGTCTGGTGGCATAAGGTATTCTGCAACGAGTAGAGGAGTGGAGAACTCTTCTTGTGAAATATTTCTGGACTTTCTCAACTGTGTTAATATCAGATACATTATGTGGGTTCTAGACTGTTCAAAGTTATGGCAGTACTGGATGAATGGTAGTTGTATCTAGTCTCTGAAATTATAGCCATTGCAGCACCCATGCAGTGATATAACCAAAATTTGGGCACTTGGCAGCTTATCCATTCAACCACAGGGAGAGTTCAAGTCCTCCCACATGCCAATATCTCCCTCATCTCTATTCTCTTGGCTGCCTAAGCTCTATCACATCTGATAATCCTGCCACTCCCAAATGACCTTTGCCATCTTCTTCCTTCCACTACTTATGAGGCACCTCTAGCCTGGCCCTTTGTGAGGGAGCTGCTAGCCACACCAGACCTTCCTTCCAAGGTTGTGTGCAGCCTTATCCAAGTTGCATGCAAATGTCTCACAAGGCTTGGGAAGGCATCAAACCCTCATGAGAAAGCTGCAGGCAATTTGGACAAGGCACAATCATGCAGTCTTTCCATGAGGCTTCTTATGCAGTTTTGGAGCCTTCCAAAACCTCATAATAAAACCAGATACAATTTTCTACACAAGGCTGTATGTGGCCTCAGGAAGAAGACATGATGAGAACAGCAGCTGCCACACAAATAGCCTGGCCAGGGACGCTTTGTGAACAGTGGGAAGAAGAAGACAGTGAAGGTTAGCTGGGGACAGCAGGACCAACAGGCTGAGCAGAACCCAGGACTGCCAGAGGTGGTAGAATGCAGAGGGTCCAAAAGGGCAAGGATCAGGGAAGAAATAGGTGATGGGAGTTGAAGAGGAGGCAATGCTTGAGGCTGGAGGGACCAATCCGGAAATGGGTCCTCACCCAATGACCAGTGGAATTCAGTTAATGATGGCAAAGGGGACTGCCAGGATTGACATCACTAAGTGATGTTGTCATGTGATATTTTGCTAAATGACATCAGCACTTAGCAACAGAAATTCTGGTCCCAACTATTATGTTGACTTGAGGATTACCTGTAGTGCTGTGATTAATATGCTAGACTTGCAGGGAGAGTTGTTCAAGTAAACCTTCAGCCAAGGAGCAGATTGGGTGACCATGGACCAATTATTCTCGTTCAGCTCAATCTATCTCACAGGTTTCTGTGTTGTAAAATAGTAAGAGGATGTAATGTGAACATTCCAATGATTTTCTGAATAAAAGCAATATAGGCATCTAACACAAAACATACATAAAAATAGCAGCAAAAACATATATCAGGATTGTTTCTGCTTGTGATTTGCTTTTCATGGGTAAGATAATGTCAAATTGGTTGTCTATCCCTGTACCAAAAAGAGCACACTCTTAGAACAATGTTTTCTAAAGATGAATAAATTACACAGATCAGAGCCAAAAAAAGACTGTAAAATTGTCTATAAAACAATTTTTAGATAAGAATTATTTTATTTCAGGCTATCATCTACTACTGAATAGATATCTCTGAACATCATGGATCCTCAGAGGTTACCTATGTCAAAAAGCTGCTTGATAATAATATGGTTTCTCTTAAATTAATATACAATAGTTACACTAGTCTCTAAAGCATGTAAAAACCCAAATATATTGCAATGTGGGCAGGGAGAAGATGGGGGAGAAAATTACTGTTTCATATTTAGTCAGATGATGAAAAAGCCAACTCTCAAGCTTCCTTTCCGAGACAGAAGAAATGAGTCAGAAGGAACCTCAAGATAACATCAACCAGATCCTCGTACTATTAAAAAAAAAATCCATGAAAAGATTTCTCTAGCAAAGTATTTCTCTGTTCTGTGCCAAATGTTAAGTAAAATACAAAACGTGTAAGTTTTTTTACACAAAAACTCCTTACAAGCAAGAATAGGATTCAACAAACTCATATGCTGCAACGCTGTAATAACTGAACCAGTTTTGCCCTTTCAAAGAGAAAAGTTAAACAATGATCAATGACCAATGATGATCACATTACTAAGTAATCTGGAATCCCTTTACAAGTGGTCCTCAATTTACAACAGTTCATTTAGTGACTGATGTTACAACAGCACTGAAAAAAGTGAATTATGACCAGAAGTGGTATTCAGCAGAACTATTCTGACCAGTTCTGGAGAATTGGTAACAGGAATTTTGAGTAGTCTGAAGAACCAGCAAATACCACCTTTGACTGGCCCTGCCCCCATCTATTCTCTGCCTCCTGAGTCCCAGCTGATTGGCTGGGTCTTCTTTTGTTGCCCTGCACAGGGGAACGGAGCTGGAAATCAGGTTAATGAGGTGGGGAGGGAATGGGATTTTGCAGTAATCTTCCCTCAGGAGTGGGTTGGGAATGGACATTTTATGGTATCCTTCCCCTGAGTGGAGTGGGAATGGAGATTTTACAGTATCGTTCCCTTGGCATGCCCACCAAGCCATGCCCACAGAACCGGTAGTAAAAAAAATAATGAATCCCACCACTGCTTATGACAATTTTTGACACTTACGACTATTTCATCATTCAAAGAAAGTAATTGACAATAAGTGAATCAAACCAAGATGGCAAAAACTGAAACTCTACAGTAGAGATGTCAACATTCAAGATACATAAGAAGATATTCCCCAGTTACAAGAAGGTCTAATATACTAGAAGATTATGTAAAATAGGCACTCTGGTCATTACCAAGTTGGAAAGCCACAGGAATTGAAATTTGAAATATAACAAAGGAAGAGAAGACTTGGCATAGATTAATCAAACTATGCCAGTAAATTTGAAAAATGATTCTGTGGCCAACAGATTGGAAGAAGTCAGTCAATTTGGCAATAATAAATAAAGGTGCCAAATAGAACACACAAGTTATCATACAATAGCTTTAATTCACATGCCAGCAATATAATGCTTACGATCATCCAACGGAGTTTACAACCTTACATGGAAAAGGTGCCCTTTACTTCTTGAAAGAACCAAGGAACAAGTGCTATTTTTGCTGATCCAGAATGATAATTGAGAAAGCCAAGAATGCCAAACAAAATTCAGTGTGTGCTTTATTGACTATAGAAAGAGTTTCAAACATTTTTTTTTAAATGTAAACCTTGTCAAGTGGAACATCCCTAGAAAACCCTACAACAGGTCTGTCAAACTCCCAGTCCATGGGCCAGATGTGTCACATACTGGCCACGCCCACACCCAGTTTAGCAAAGGGGGAAAAAGTCCTGATATGTCATGTGATGCCACTGTGACGACGTGAGTTTGACACCCCTGCCCTAGAACATCTTACTGTCCTTATGTGAAACCTACACATATGACAGGAGGACACAATTGAGATGGAACATGATTAAATAGATTGGCTTCAAGATGGCAAAGGACTGAGACATGGCTGTACGCTGTCATCTTGTTTATTCAAATTTTATGTTGAATATATATTGAGAGATCTTGAATTAGAAGATGAACACAGTTTGCAAATTGGAGTAAGAAGCCTGCACTATGATAACAACAATAATCCAATAGTTGAAAAAAACAGTACATTCCAGTAATGAAAGTCAAAAAGCACAAACATAAAGAACATATCAATAGTAAAAGGCACAGCAGCCTTAGAACTGACAATAAAAATACAGGTGGTGGATAGTTTCTGCCTTTTGGATTGACTGTCAACAATAAAGAATCCAGCAGTCAACAAATAGCAGCAGACTAGCATTTCATAGGATAGAAATGAAGAAGGTATTCTGATAGCCTGTCTTTAAATCAGAATGCTCAGTATGTGCAGAGAATGGATTGTCCTGTGGTACTTTATGAAAATCAAAGATAGAATTTCAAAAAAGTAGGATAAAAAGTATTGATACTTTTGAATGCTGGTGTTGGAGAAGACTCAAGGGTATACCACGGATTATGAATGAGGATGTTCTCTTATGAGCTGTTCAGAGCATCCAGTAGTGGGAGGTGCTTAGTCTCCGCATTCACAGGCTGAGCTTGATTTGTGGAACGCTCCTCCTCCACCACGTGACTCCTCAGCGTTCCCCAGTTTTTGCTCAGCCTTGTGCGAGACAGGCAGTGCTTTGGATATTTCTTTGACTGAAACAGGAACATTAGAAGGTTTGATTGCAATTCGGTTTTCCTTTGGTTTTTCCCTTTGTCTTTAGCCTTCAATCCTTATCAATCTGAGAGTCCGGTTTAAGGGAAGCGCTGTTTGCCCCCCCCCCACCAAATGGTGGGAGGCTTTTGGAGCTGCTCTGCTCCACCTCCCCACAGCCAAAATTTTCTTACCTCTGCCAGTTTGATTGCTGCTGTGTCTTTATTCTGTTTGCTTGCTAGCGGCTTGATATTTCATTTTAAAAGTCGTATCACCCTTACCCCCCATCCGAACGCCATTTCTTCAGTGGGGAAGTTAATTGGTATTAATTCCCCTTTCTTCTCCACCGTTCTGTTGTTTGAGAGCTCAGGCTTCGTTTGAGCTCTGGCTTGGTTTGCCTTTCATCCAGGCGCAGCTTGACTCCACAAGGACAACAGGTTCAAGTGCAGGTTCAAGTGTCTGGAACACCATCCAGATGGGCCCCTGAAGTCACATTCACTCCGATAGCCGCTGGTCTTCACCAGGGTGACAGTTTCATTGAGGAGGTTCCAGAAAGGATGAAAGCCTGGATGGAGATGGCTATTCACCAAGGGATTGCAGCGGGGCTTTAACACGCGGTAATGTCCAGACCTTACCCTGTATGGCTACCAATTACATAATCAAGTTTTCAGCAAGGGCCATTACCTCACATGTCACAGCACGTCGCTTGCTTTGGTTAAGACACTGGCAAGCTGACTTCAAACACAAATCCAAGCTGGCCTCATTCCCCTATTGCGGGAGATAGATTGTTTGGCCCTTCCCTGGATCCGCTACTAATTGAAACATGCAACAAGAAGAAAATTCTCCTTTCCCTTTTTTGGAAGTCAGATCTCAGAAGCCCCCAGTCCTTTCGGAGGGGTTTCTTTCTATCTTTCTATCAGGGATCCTTCTCTTCCAGATGCCAGAGACCCCCAGCAGTTAGACCAGGACAGCAACCAGATAGATCCAACTCAGTGGATAGAAGTAGAAGGGGTGGTCAATACAAAAGATCCTTTCGGGGAACAGGCCCTCCCGGCAACCAAGATAACTCCCGGGACCCAATTTTCATTGGCAGACGTCTTAAGTTATTCGCTGACCAATGGGACTCCTCTACCTCTGACTCCTGGGGTCAGAGATATGGTTAGATTTGGACTCGCACTGGAGTTTAGATCCATTTCCCCAGATTCCTTCATGTCACACCCTCCTTCCAGAGACCCAGTCAAGTGTAATCTCATGGTTTCTGCTATCCAACATCTATTGGATATACGAGCCATCCAACCAGTAGCGGCCAACCAACAACGGCAAGGTTTTTATTCACATCTGTTCGTTGTGCCAAAAAATTCAGGGGGGTGGAGAGCGATATTAGATTTGAAACATCTCAACCGTTTCTTAGTATATCGCAAATTTAAAATGCATACCCTCCAATCAATATTACAGGGCATTAGAAAAGGGGACGTGCTCACGTCCATAGACTTGACGGAGGCGTACCTGCACATTGCTATTCGGTCCTCCCATGATAGGTTTCTGAAATTCTGCCACAATAACCACCATTTTGAATATGTGGCCCTTCCATTCGGATTAGCCTCTGCCCCCAGGACCTTCACCAAAGTCCTCGCAGTGCTAACTACCCACCTCAGGAACATCCCGGTACGCCTCCAGTGTTATCTTGACAATATTTTGATTTTATCTCCTTCCACCCATCAAGCAGTCACAGACACTCAGAACACATTATTATTCCTACAAGAGCATGGTTTCTTAATAAATTGGAAAAAGAGTCAATTAACACCTTCGACTCGGTTAATTCATTTAGGGGCAGTCATAGATACGGTGGAAGGCAAAGTTTATCTATCACCAGATAGACTAAATAGCATTCAAAAATTGGTTAAGGAAATCAGGACGCTTAAGAGGGTGTCCCTAATGGACCTATCTAAATTGTTGGGAAAAATGATTTCATGTATTTCTATTATTCCTTGGGGCCGCCTTCACACTAGATCCCCCCAGTGGTTCCTGCTACCGTACCAGCGATCCGGCCAAAGCAACTCCAAACACAAAGTCAGGGTTCCGCCCAAGGTTCTCAAATCTCTCCTCTGGTGGTCCAAACCGGTTATCAATAGAGGCTGCCTCTTCAAAGAACCACAAAGGCTCACCATCACCACAGATGCCAGTCTGTTAGGATGGGGAGCTCATGTCCAGTCGCTCACAACCCAAGGCCGATGGTCCGACATTGAACAGTCATGCAGAAAACTGGCTAGAACTTCGTGCAGTACACCTGGCCCTTAGCAATTTCTTCCCCCAGGTACGCGGTCAGCACATACTGATACTAACAGACAGTGTAACAGCCAAAGCTCACATAAACAAACAGGGGGGCACACAATCGAAGCAGCTCATGTGGGAAGCGGAGCGCCTGTGTTGCTGGGCGGAGAAGAACATACTTTCCATCAAAGCAGAACACATTTCGGGCCTGCTAAATACACAGGCAGACTGGCTAAGCAGGGCCACCATAGATCAATCAGAGTGGTACCTCCACCCATCCCTGTTCCAAGAAGCGGCACGGTCATTTGGTCAGCCGGTGGTGGACCTATTTGCTTCCCCTCTCAACACTCAGCTCCCAAGATTTTTTTCCAAATACCCTTCCCAAGGGGCGGAGAATTTCAATTCACTCCACTGTCGTTGGCCCCCGGGGCTCCTGTATGTATTCCCTCCACTTCCGCTGGTTCCCAAAGTCATCCAGAAGTTACTAGACGAGAGAGCGGAACTGCTTCTAGCAGCGCCTTATTGGCCCAGACGGCCATGGTCTGCAGACCTCCGCAGCCTCTTGGTAGCCCCCCCTGGACAATCCCATCAGACAGAATCTTATTAACTATGGGGCCACTTCAACATCTGGATCCTCAGTGGTTACAATTGACCATCTGGAGGTTGAGCGGAGTGGTTTGAAGAGTGAAAAGCTCTCCAACAGAGTTATCGACACTATCTTAGCCGCCAGACGCCCCTCAACAATTCGCATTTACAATGCCACTTGGTCAACCTTCTGCAAATGGTGTGGTAAGTTCAAATTGATCTGGCCGCTCCCTCTGTTGCCCAGATTCTAGAGTTTTTATAGGAGGGACTTGATAAGGGGTTGTCACCTAATACGTTAAAAAGGCAGGTGGCGGCCTTGGCATCAGTTCTCATTCACAAGGGCCTCAGTTCTCTTTCACATCACCCACGCATAAGATCTTTCCTTCGAGGAGCCACCAATTTACGCCCTCCAGCAGTGCACCGTTATCCCACCTGGGACCTTAACAAGGTCCTTGTCGCTCTCACTAAAGGTCCTTTCGAACCTTTGAAAACGTCCAAGTCTCCAAATTCTCATGTACAAAGTAGTTTTCCTGGTAGCGATCACTTCTGCTCGTCATATCTCAGAAATTGCAGCCCTGTCTGTCAGACAAGATCTCTGCATTTTTCATGGTGATCGTGTGGTCCTTCGTCCCGATCCCATATTTATGCCCAAGGTCAATTCGAGCTTATTAGAGCACAAGAGCTTATTCTTCCAAATTTTTGTCCCAGACCATCTCAGGGGATGGAAAGACAATGGCATAAGCTTGATGTGAGGTGTGCTCTATGAATCTATACCAAGCGTACAGTGGCTTTCAGGAAATCAGAGGCTTTATTCGTGTCCTTTCAGCCAAATTCTCAGGGTTGCAAGGTTTCACTATCTACAATAGGCCGTTGGATATGGGCGGCAATAGCAAAAACATATCAGACCCAATCTCTGCAGGTGCCTAGGGGCATAACAGAACATTCAACAAGGAGTGCAGCAACTTCGGCAGCATGGGCCACACAGGCATCAATAAGTGAAATCTGTCGGGCCGCGGCTTGGGCTTCCCCATCGCCCTTCATTAGACATTATAAAATTGATGTGTTTGCTTCTACTGAGGCTTCCTTCGGCAGAAGAGTTCTGCAAAGGGTCCACAGAGACCAGGAGGAGATTCCAGACCAGATGGAGTCCCTCCCATAGGACAGGCCAAGCTTTGGTATGTCCCACTATTGGATGCTCTGAACAGCTCATAGGAGAAAAGGTGTTGGTATTTACCTGACATGCCCATTCTCTTTGAGCTGTGAACAGCATCCAGCCCCACCCTTTTTTCCATTTGGTGGGGTCCTGTTTCGGCCAATGAACTTTTTAGAACGTGAGGATGAGAGCGTTTATTTCTCTCGTCTTCACCAAAACTGGGGAACGCTGTGGAGGAGTCACGTGGTGGAGGAGGAGCGTTCCACAAATCAAGCTCAGCCTGTGAATGGGGAGACTAAGCACCTCCCACTACTGGATGCTCTTCACAGCTCAAAGAGAACCGGTGTGTCAGGTAAGTACCAACGCCCTATTCATTCCAGACTTCTCACTTAAAGCACTAACCATCAGGCGCATTCTATATACTGAACATATTTGGAGACCAAACTCTCCTGATAGAGTTATATTGCTGGGAAAGGGTGAAAGGAAAAAGAAGTAAAAAGCAGCTATTTGATGATAGATTACAGAGGTGATGGTACCCCAGAAGGGCCAAGCTGGGAACAGATCAGCCTGGAGATGGTCTATCTGCATTGTCATTTGGAGTTGAATCTCAACTTGATGTTACAATATCTGTTATGCTGGTATTAATCATATCAGTGTGCTGGATGAGTAAATGAGAAGATCTGGAGTACATATATATGGTTCGGATATAGGGAAAAAAGCAGAACAAAACATAGACCCATTTGCATTAGTTTCTCCTCAGATATTTCCCCAACATAAGAATTCTAATTATAGACCTTTAGTATAATTAGTAAACGGCTTAGTGTCCAACTAAATGACATGCTGTACATTTTTTCCTTACAATAAAAATAAAACATGCCAAAACATGAGCAAAGAACAGCGTGAGGGAGCAGGTAGCTGCACATTTTAGCCATTTCCACACATCAGCTAGAAGGACAGGCCAAGAAAGGAAAAAAGAATGCAGGTCTATGTGGTGTTTCAAGATGTTTCTATTTTTATGAGTTGCTAATATATTAGATACCAGAAAACCATGCTACTACATCCGTCAGATGTATCAGTTAAAGCTTTATGCTATTCCAGCTGCTAAATATTATATTATTTCTTAGATTAAAATTGACAATCCAGGGTTGCAAAAATAGCATGTGTTAAACATTCTTACACATTTATAGAATGTTATTTGTTGTCCAATAATTTATTCTATTTTTTAAAATAGTACAAATTTGCTATAAACTGTATTGTAAGTACTTCTCCTTCAGCAACCACAATTGGAACTAACAACTCTGTCCCTAAGCACAGTGATTGTCAAATAAAATATTAAGTGACTGCAATGAGCTTATAATGTCACTTCCCTTTAAACAAATTATTGCAATTGTGAAATATCACATGCTTACAACTTTTATTTCTTTCTCTATAAAGTCTGCTTGTTGCAAGTCAGTTGTGAAGCATACAAATGGTGATGACATGACACCAGAATATTATAATGGTTATAAACATGGGGACTGTTCACGAAGCTACTTATTTTATACCACCAAACTTATGAAAGTTAAATGTCAGTAAATGAGGACCACCTGTATCTGATTGAGTCACTGATTCACAGGTAAGCTAAAATGTACTTAAACATGCTGTCTTGATTTTAATAGGATTTACAGTTAAGCAAGTTTAATACTGAATCCTTGAGTTAAATAATAATATAAAGGTTAATTGCATAGTTTTTCTTGGCTAGTGCTGCGTGGACAGTATTTTAACCCAATGAAGAGCTGAAAGAACATTGGAACAATTTGTTTCAGCTCTCAAATGTTACATAATTCACTGAATTATACAATGCTCGTTAAAAAAGGAAGAAATCTTCCTTTGCAAGTAGACTGATTTTGAACTAAAAATCATGTTTATTTTAATTCAATTTAACTTCCAAACTTGGAAATAAAACAGAAAAGCAACATATCAAAATATAACACTGGTTGAGCATAAAACCTTTCAAGCAGATCATTTATCAGACATAATAAATATAACTAACAACTCCCCACCCCCTTCACTCCAGCCCTTTCAATCACCCTATCCTAACCAAGTTTTTAACAGTTACTTAAATTTACAAGGGTTAACACATGCATGCAAGGGAAGGAGGTCATGTTGGAAGGCTGATACTACATCACAGAAGGCCCATTTTCCAGATCTGTTAATTGACAGGATTCAGTGGGCATCCAGTCTGCGTTATATAATATGGGCAGAAACAACTGGAGATAGGCAGACCATCAAACAGCAGGCCTTATGCCATATAGGGCTTTAAGCAACCAGTGCCTTGAATTGCACTCAGAAGTTAAATACAAGCAGTGTCTTACAAAGTAGTAGAGTGATATGAGCAGAACAATGAGCTGTCATTGTATTCTGGGCCAACTTGGGTTTTCAAAGGCAGCCCCAGTGTGTAAAGTGTGTAACTGTTATCTAATTGTGCGGTGACCATATACCTGAAAGTATATACTAGATGTACCTGTGCAAAGGTCCTCTTTAATACATCTGCCACCTGCTCCTCAAGCAGGTGGCAAGAAGTCAAGAGGATCTTCTAGAGATTTAAGAGAGATGACCTTTATAGAAATATGCAAGAGCTGTTTGTAAGGAAAAAGCAGTTGGAGTAGTTTTAAAATCCAGAGCAACAAGACAACATTTGGAAGAAGATCAAGCAGATGCTTCCCTGATTTACTGGAGTATAAAGGGAAAAGCAGACTTGCAAGTGTCTGTTATTATTTCCTATGGAGTCTCATCTATCTGGTGGGAGCTGACAGAATCCCAGATTTTATGCCACTCTTGAATGAAGATGTACTTCTCTTCTGAGAGTTAATGATGGAATATTCTGAGAATCAGTGTGATGAAATAAACAGAGCCACTGCGCCTTGTCAGGATTGGTCTTCAGCATGTACTTCTCTATCCAGACCTAAGCAGCCCTCAGGACTAAACTAGGACATACTGATGATGCCTGACTCCCAACCAACAGATGATCTCACAGATCAGTTTCATACAGATATTAACAGAAAGGATGAAAGTGTTGAATTCTGCAGAAACCCACACATAAAGAAACATCTCTCCTCACCAATCAACACTGATAGAAACTAGTCACAGCAAAAGAAGAATTATTGCAAGATGATGTTTCCCATTCCAACTCCCCAAAACTGGCCCAAAAGGATACGGATGTCAATGTTACTGAAACAGATGTACCACCACCATCTTGGCTCTGCCATAGGTCATTAACAAGCATGATCAATGCTGGCTTCATACTAAATCCCTGAAATCTGCTGAAACAGATCCAGATAATCTGCTTACTCCATGTTCCTTTAGAGTTGAAACCCAAGGATCTTCTCCAATTCTCTGCCTAACAAGGGAAGGTTAGAGACTAGATTGTAATTATGCAGGCATTCAGGGTCTAATGATAATTTCTTACTCAAGGAAACTGGACTTATGTACAGGTTATCTCCCAGGCAGCTTATAATATCCAGGAATCATCTCCAGAGTAACTAAATAGAATATTCTTGGTATTTGGCAAATAAAGTGAGAACAATTTCTGCAGAGATACTGTACAGAAATAGTCCATTAAGGTAATTTTAAATATGTTCATTATGAAAACTGTTACATTTCAGATAAGAATATCCAACTGCAGTTTTTTAATATAAAAAAACTTATTAATTTAATTTTTTAAAATTAATATAAAAATATTAATTTAACTTTTTAAAAATTGTTTCTCAGGAAGAATTGTAATTCATTTAATAGAAAAAGGTAATTATACTTTTATCAGTCCAGTCCTCAAAATACAAGTCTTAACATTTATCAATGCAAAGAACTTATGATTTATATAACAGCATTATCCATGATACACAAATCAAATCATTCACAAATAAATCTGTTTCATTAATACCATTCTTTTAAGAATAAATAATATGTTTTCTAACTGTCTACATGTTTATAAGTAGGTTTTCCAGCTTCTATAATTTTGAATTCCTGGCAATCAAACAATATAAATCCACAGGAATGGAGATAATGCTTTTTAAAAACACTATTTTCAAAAGAAACTTTATATAAAGAACAGTATTTTAAGGGAATAGCTTAGTAGGGCTGGGAAGCCAGAATACAGCTGGAGTATAAACTATGAGCATACAGTATTTATTTAATAGTTTATCTTCTTTGCATTGAAGCCCCTGGAGGCGTAAGAATGGTAATAATGAAATAACAATAACTATGGTGTACAAATCACCTCAGTTCCTGATTCTGGTTTCCCAGCCACCAATGTTCTTTGGAAAAAAATTCCAATGAAAAAATAGTCCATTCTCCTAATTATGATGATATTCTCTTATGCTCTTATTTTAAGTTTTATCCCACCTTTCATATTGATATGATTATACTTATATTTCATGCATGTTTACATCCTACATTTCTCCAAAATCAGATTCTTCAGTTAAACTGCAAAAATTATTCAGGCCTACCGTTTTCATGCTTCACCAATATTAAGAAGATAGAAGTACTGCTGCAGCAAGACTAATACTAGCCAGAACAAAGTACCTGGGGCTAAGGTGGTGGAAACCAGTTTGCAGACAGCAAATTTAGTTTCCAAAAGATGGGTACAGTAACAGCACTAGCAATAGCACTGAGACTTATATCCCACTTCAGTGCTTTACAACCCTCTCTAAGCAGTTTATAGAGTCCGCATATTGCCCCCAACAATCTGGGTTGTCAGTTTACCCACTTCCGAATGAAAGGCTGAGTCAACCTGAAGCCAATCAGAATCAAATTGCCGGCAGTCAGCAGAGTTAGCCTGCAGTACTGCATTCTAACCATTGCACCACCATTAAGGATAAGTATGAGTAGTCCTTATGACCACAATTGAGTCTAACATTTCTGTTGCTAAGTGAGATGTTTGTTACATGAATTTTGCCCCATTTTACTGTTCTTGCCACAGTTGTTATTTGAAACATTTGCAGTTGTTTAAGTTAGTAACCTAGTTGCTAAGTGAATCTATCTTCCCCATTAACTTTGCTCGTCAGAAGGTCGTAAAAATGATAACATGACTCCAGGACACTGCACTTATCATAAATATGAGTCTGTTGTCAAGCATCTAAATTTTGCTCACGTGACCATGAAGATTTTCTGATGATTGTGAAAGAAATGGTCATAAAACACTTTTTTTCAGTGCTGTTATAGCAATAGCACTTCGACTTATACAGCTTTATAGCCCTCTCTAAGTGGTTTACAGAGTCAGCACACTGCCCCCAACAATTTGTGTCCTCATTTTACCCACCTTGGAAGGATGGAAGGCTGAGTCAACCTTGAGCTTGAGGGGATTTGAACTGCCAAATTGTAGGCAGCTGGCTGCAGAAGTAGCTTGCAGTACTGCACTCTAACCACTGCGCCACAGACACTCATATAACTTTGAATAGTCACTAAATGAACTGTTGTAAATCAAGAGACCTGTAGTCTCTTTTTTCTTTTAACCATTAAAATGTCTAAAAGGCTTGCTGCTCAAGGATCTTTCCGAACTATTTCTTCTATGGAGCACGTTGTCCATTTGATGTTGCACAGTGAGATAGTTTACTTGGATGCTCAAAACCTGTTTTATATAGTAGTCATAAGAATTGGATGAGGATTATGTTTATTCGTGCTTTCCAGATTATATTTCCCATAACATTCTTCAGCGTTGCTATCCTAAAGAGGAACATGATTTTCAGGATATTTATCAAAATCCATGTTCATCTTTGAAACAGAGAATCTGTTCTGCATTGTAACTCCAAGGGTCCAATCAACACATTGAAACAATGAATCTGAAGGAATGCTAAATCTGAAAGATCATTGGCTTCTATTCTTGCTCCATGTACTTAGGAAATAAATCTTAACTGCAGAAAATTAGCATTAAATTAGCACTGTATAACTAGCAATCAATCAAGTGGACAAGTTTGCTACTTGTCAAATGAGCTAAAGAGCAAACATTTAAAGAGTATAAATTTAAATTATGGGCATACCTCATTTTATTGTCCACTTTACTGCACTTCATGGGTATTGCATTTTTTTTACAAGACCTTCCACCATAAAAAGATTTTAACTCACTCAGGTTCACTGATGATCAGCATGTTTTTAAAAATAAAAGTATTCTTAATGAAGAAGGTATGTACACTTTTTTTAGACATAATGCTACTGCATACTTAATAGGTACAGTATAGTGTAAATATAACTTTTGTACATACCGGAAAAGCAAAAAGTTTGTGCGGTTTGCTTAATTGCAATATGCACTTTATTGCAGTGGTCTGGAACTCAAGCTGAGTTTGCCATGCCAGTCCATAAACTTTCTACTTTAATCTCATTAATTTTTTTGAAGTACAATAAAGCTGTACAATTAGAGTCTATATTCACTATAGTCCTTGGTGCTTTCTGAGCTTTGTTGTTTGTCTGCAGATGTTTCATTACCCAATTAGGTAACATAATCAGTGTAAGTGAGTATGGGGTTTGCTCCCTATTTATATACAGTAACTTCCCCTGCCAGTTTTGGTGGTGGGGTATGATCTCCTTGGTAATTCCTTGATTAGGATATTGTTTTCTGCTTTGTTATACATCTGGCATAAATCTCTGTTTGTCTAGCTTTTCTGTTCTTTTTTTCTTAGCTTTTTGTTGTCCCTTTTGAATGGTGTATAAACATGGTTTGTTTCTGTGTGCCTATTGATAGCTGGTTTGTCTCAATGACAAGCTTCCAGGAATTTTTAGATTCGACTTGTTCTACAGTAAGATGCTCACAATTTCCAAGTTGAAATTCTGATTGAGTTTGTCCATCTATTGTGAGAGTAAGGATTTTTTTGACTGTTAATTGTTGTTTGTGGATGTACATACTGCTAGCCTTCTGGCTATATGTCCTACAGAGTAACTGTTACAGTCCTTACACTGTATATTATAAATAAGTCCTTTTTTTTTTCTTGGACTATTGGGTTGGGGTGCATGTGTGTGTGTGTGTGTATTTAAGATATTTTGGAGGACTCCAGTTGGCTTGTGTACAATGGTAACACTGTTGGTTGTTTCTGAGGTGTTTTTGAAGTACATTAATGTTACTCTTTTCACAGCTTGTGTTGGTTGACTACAGCAGACATCTCAATAAAATTATGTGGGTATCCATGTTGGTGGAAAATGTACAGAAATCTGTTTCCTTTTTCTGTTGTTCCAGTGCATTCACTATTTAATGGTCTATATTTTTATTTACTGGTTACATTATCCTTGCAAGAAAATTAGCATACTTGACTATAAGTATTTAATGGGGCACTCATTAGTACTCTTATTTTTATTAGTACTCTTGTTTTTCCCCAGTTTTAACATTTCTTTGAGAAATAAGTTTAGAAACATGTGATACACCTTTTAAAAGAATTTTGGATCAATACATGCATATACCCATCACTACTGCTAATAAAAAACAGAAAGTTCTTCCCAAAGTAATGCAGCGTCAGGCAAGAAATAAACCAATAAAGGTGTTAATTCCTTACTGTCAACTATCAATCAGAATAGAGCTAGAAAAAACCTTTAGACCAATCTCCTCCAATAAAGAGAAAGTAAACTGAATCCTATAATTAACAAACTGAAAAGTAACAACCGACAGCTTTAGTCTCATATCTTTCCCTTCGACTTGTTCATATAATGATTATATTTCCCATTTTGATTTTGCAGCCCGCTGATAAATCAGTCTATTTTGCAGAGTACTTCTTGTGTGGATGGCTAGAGAGAGTACAGCATACACTATTTGCAAATCAGTTTACTTGACCTTATTTCCATCAAATGCGATTCAAACTGGGAGGCAACAGTCAACATTCCTCTGCAGTAAAACTGCCTGACAGTTTTGTGGCTTCTTGCCATCTGCTTGAGCACTTGCTGTTCTTTGCAAAAGGCGTGGCAAGCAAATGAGAGGTTATGAACACCTCTGACAGGAGGAAAAATTCCTTTACAACTAGCTCATTCTGCGATGCAAAAAGAAATACGCAGAAGAGGAAAGCATAACTTTGCATACTGCAAATAACTCAAATGATTAGTATTTAAGTAAAGTCCCCCCCCACTTTTGCTGTTAGGGGAACTACTAGCATTATTTAAAGTGCATGAAGTGATATATTTATTTCACAGGAGACACATTACTAGGCCACAGACAAGAGGTAGTTCTCACAAATGTAATAAATCTGTATCTGGGTTGTAGGAGCAAATGGGAAATACAATTTTATGTTGCAGAGATTTTATATATGAATGAGATTTGCTTGTGTTCTGAAATGATATAAACCAACAGCTTGTTTAGTACCTCACTAAGAAATTATACTCAAGAAAACATCCACTTTCAAGACTAAAATAAAGAAATAAAAGATTGAAGAGCATCATGGCACTTACTGCAGTGGGTAATTATTTCTGCCAGTGCCATCAATCAAGACCATTTTCTGACCTTCATTCAGGCACTTAAGCCAAACATAACTATCTTTCACACATAAAGATAAGCAATAATGGGAATACTGATAGCTATTTATCTTCCATCATTTGTACTACATACTGATCCTGCTCTGTTGTTTTCTACGGCAGTGGAAAAAACTAACACACAAAACCAAATACAATTATTCCTTATAAACAAGATGACAATGCTTACAGCTACAACTCTTTTAAACTGCATGAACTGCATTAGCTCAAAAAGTATGAAAGTACAAAGCACTGTCAATATACATAATAGCCTCCATACCACACCCAAGAAGGCTCACAATACAATACAAATAGTCCTTGATCAGTAAGTGTTTGCAGATACTATGATAGTAAAAAAAAAACTTTCTGACCAATCCTCACATTTATGATTTTCATAGATCTGTAAAGCAAAGGAAAACTGAAGTAAGATCATAAGTACAACAGTGATTTTTATTGAACAGCCACTTAGCTCAACATCCTAATCTCAGTAGTAGGAACTAAATGAGGACTACCTGCAGGGGTGGGATTCAAATTTTTTAACAACTGGTTCTATGGGCGTGGCTTGGGTGGTAGCCGTGACTTGGTGGTCATGTGACTGGCTGGGCATGGCCAACTCAACATCACTCACATTGAGGTATGCATCTCCTTGCCTGGCCTCTTATGACTGTGGGGATGATGCAACAGTCACCAAGTGTGAAAAATGGTCATAAGTCACTTTTTTCAGTGCCATTGTAACTTTGAATGGTCATCAACACAAGCAAAGTACCTGCAAAGGAGGGAAAATAACCTCCAGAGAAGTTCCCGAGACAGGAAGTCTTGTCCTGCCAAGAATGTAACAAGGGTTAACGGAGAGGCAGTTTCTGTAAGCAACACCAGAATGTTTGCTTCCTTACAGGATTAGGCCAGTAATTTCTTCTAACAACCGGTTCTTCGAACTGCTTAGAATGTTAACAACCAGTTCTGGAGAATAGGTGCAAACCTGTAGAATCCCACCCCTCCCACCCTGTAACACAACAGAATAGCAGCATACTGGAACAGTATGATTCCCAAATATAAATTCATTTCAGTATCAGAGATAAGAATCCAGCACCAATTACAAACAATATGAAAGCACAAAATAAATAGTTCCAGTTCTATTCCTGGGGCATAGATATACAAAGCACAATCTAAGGCTTGCTGATAGTATAGTAATCACCAGATAATGAAAGGAAGTTGTAACCAGTGTAAAATGAAGCAATAGTGCAGGGTGGGTGTTTATATTGTATTAAACGATCTGTACTGGTTGCAAAGTGCAAACTGAGCACAATTTATCATGCTGGGACTGATCTTTAAGCCCTAAGCAGTGGAAGGTTTTACAATATAAACAGTCACATTTTCTATTACAGACCTGCTTAGCTGTAAAGTTGTAGTCCTTCTTGAAAATGTCTAGCTGTCAGAGGCCTATCTTTCTGACATACAGATGGGTTATCTCCTGCATTTCCCCAGGATATGACATGTACCATCTCATGATTCTACCAGCCTTTAAATGTATTAGATTGTTTTAGTGTCAATGCAAACATTAGTTTTAATTGGTGTTTTTATTCTGTTTATCTTTTTTAAAAATATTGTGTGCCTTGAGACAGTGCTGGAGTAGAAAGACAAATATGAATCAAATCAATAGACCGTTGCTTGATATTTATACATATTATTGTCTTCTTTTAACCTGACATATACTCAAAGAATGAGACATGCTATCATCAGAGAGAACTGTTACAATTGGTACTCAAACAAATCAAATATACATGCTATCTTCAGAGAGAACTGTTATAATTGGAACTCAAACAAATCAAATATGAACTACAGGTAGTCTTTGACTTAGTCTTTGACAACTGAACCCAAAATTTCTGTTGTTAGCCAAGACAGTTGTTAAGTGAGTTTTGCCCCATTTTCTGAACTTTTTTTGCCAGAGTTATTAAGCGAATCACTACAGTGGTTAAGTTAGTAATACGGTTGTTAAGTGAATCTGGCTTCCCCATAGACTTTGTTTGTCAGAATGTCACAAAAGGCAATCATGTGACCCCAAGGACACTGCAACCATCATAAATATGAACCAGTTGTCAAACGTCCAAATTTCAATTGTATGACCATGAAGATGCTGCAAGAGTCATAAGTAGTGAAAAACTATCATACATCACGTTTTTCAGTGTTTTATTGCAACTTTGAGCAGTCATTAAATGAATGGTTGTAAGTCATGGATTGCTTGTAGTTATTTATTTGTAATTACAATTCTTTCAATGGTCAACCATGAATTGACATGCATGGTTAACATATGTGCACAAAGCTGAGCTTGAAACTTTCTATTTCTTGTAGAATTGATCGATGTGAACACCACCCTCCACAAGGAATGCCCAACTAAGGACTTGCTCTCACTGAATCACTTTGGTTCCTGATATAGTGGACCTGAAGATACATATAGAGGTCTGTTCCCTTATGCACACAAATGTGTCTCTTTGTAGGTATAATTATCTTCAGGCATCACGATTTGAAAAATGGTATACCAAGTCAATCAAATATGAACTGCTTTAAAACTAAGCACTGTATGTATGTCTGTATGTCTGTATGTCTGTAATGTCTATATGTATGTATGGATGTATGTATGCATGCATGTATGTATATGTATGTATGAATTAAGTTCAGCTTCCTTCGGGTATTATCCCACATCACTGTAGTGTTTTTAAAGTTGTAGCAACGTTTCAGCAGAATCTCATCTGCCATCATCAGGCTTCTCTATTGAGTTCGTATGTGGGTCAGGCTATCACAGCCGTTGGTTTTAAATTTGAGGCTAGCCTACTGTTGTCCCAGGATGGTTTTTTCTACATCCTGATTGGTTGGGAGTCTTGGTCTGTGTTTATTGGTCTTGGAGTTTGTTTGATTGGTGTTTCTGGTTTCTTCTGTCTGTTTTGTGGCTTTGATTGGCTGGCAACACTGTGTTCCTGTATTGGAGGCTTTCAGTGCAGCTTGACTTCACGTGAAAGGATGGCTATTATCTATTAGGAAGCTAGGTTTCATCTGGGTGCCTGGTTGGGGTGTGTTTGAGCTGGAGGTATCAGAGGGAGTCTGTTTGTGCCCAGGTGTTTGCCTGGTTTGTGGTGTGGAGATCTTTCTATTTGAGAGTGCAGGCTTCCAAATGATTGACAGTCTGGTGGAATCATCTTTTCTATTCATGCTTTCAGGTCTTTTTTCAATCTCTATGGCTTCTCTGATTATTCTCTGGCTGGGGTTTTCTATAGTGGCTAGGGTTTTGGTGCCATTGAAGTTGATGTTGTGACGTGTGGTTTTCATGTGTTGGACTAGTGAGGAGGTGTGTTCCAGCTTTTTTACTGTATTTTTGTGTTCATCCAGGCGGGTACTTATTCTTCTATTGGTCTGTCCAATGTATGTGGCCGGGCATGATGCACAGGGAACTTTGTATATGCCTTGGTTTTCCAGGTCAATTTTGTCTTTGGGGTTTTTAAGGATGGCTGCTATTTTTTTGTCTGTTTTGAAGGCAGTCTTGATGTGATGCCTGTGTAGTATCTTACTGATTTTGTCTGTAGTACCTCTTATGTAGGGCAGGACAGCTGTTCCATAGGTCTGTTGATCTTCTAGGTCTCTATTATGTTTTAGTGTGTTTTTGTGGATCAAGCTGGTGATTTTGTTTTTGTGGAAGCCGTTGGCTGTCAATAATTTAGTCAGGGTGCATAGTTCAGTCTTTATATGTGTCTTGTCTGCCAGGCGTTTGTTTTGGCCACGGAATTTATCTGTGCTGGGTGGTGGTGGGATTGGGCATTGAGGTAGCGGTTGGTGTGTGTTTTCTTCTGGTATACAGTGTGTCCCAGTGTGCCATCTGTTCTTTTGTAGATTAGTACATCTAGGAATGGTAGTTGTTTGTTTATTTCCATTTGCATGGTGAACTTGATTTTGGGGTGTGTGCTGTTTAGGTGTGTTAGGAAATCGTTTAGGTTTTCTTTTCCATGGGGCCAAATCACAAATGTGTCATCGATGTATCTTAGCCATAGTTTGGGTTTGTGGGTGGCATTAGCCAGGGCTCTGGATTCGAATTCTTCCATGAACAGGTTTGCAATGACGGGTGACAGTGGTGATCCCATAGGGGCTCCTTCAATTTGCTTGTATCTTTGTCCTTTGTATACAACTTTAACAGAACTACAATGACGTGGGATAATACCCGAAGGAAGCTGAACAGCACACATATATATATATATATATATATATATTTGTTTTTTTAAGTTTTCGTGGGTATTTACATGTATGCTGTTCAGCTTCCTTCGGGTATTATCCCACATCATTGTAGTTGTGCTTTTAAAGTTGTAGCAACGTTTTGGTAGAATCTCATCTGCCATCATCAGGCTTCTGTATTGTTTTCGTCTGTGAGTCACAATCTTACAGTTTTTTCAGTTTTAAATTTGGGGCTGGCCTATTGCTGTGCCAGAATGGTTTTTTCTTCATCCTGATTGGTTGGGAGTCTTGGTCTATGTTTATTGGTCTTGGAGTTTGCTGTGTTCTGCTTGATTGATGTTTCTAATATCTTCTGTCTGTTTTGTGGCTTTTTCTGTCTTGATTGGCTGGCAACATTGTGCTCCTGTATTAGAGGCTTTTAGTGCAGCTTGGTTCCGAGTAAATGGACAGCTGTCATTTGTTAGGAAGCTAGGTTTCATCCAGGCGGGTACTTATTATTCTATTATCCCCTGTGCATCATGCCTGGCCACATACATTGGACAGACCAATAGAATAATAAATTTTACTGAATTTTTGTGCTCATCCAGGCAGGTACTTATTCTTCTATTGGTCTGTCCAATGTATGTGGCATAAAGCCGAAGACATAAGCCTGAAGATGACGAATGAGACTTCATTGAAACGTCACCTAGATACTTCCAATTTTACATGGGAGAAAACCTGAATAACCAAAGATCCACATACCAATACCTGCAAAAACCTCCAAAAACATATATACATATAAAATGTACAACTAGATATGAATGCACTTCATTCTTAGTTTAGTTTTTCAGTGAACAGCTTCATGATGCAAATCATAACCACCATGTCTTGCTACCAACTCAATCTTGCTCCTCTTGTAAAGTATTCTTTTTGTTGTAATGTGATTAACCAAAACCCTACCTAGTGATGGGAGAAGAAACAAGAAATCTGGCTATGGCTGCTCTTAATTACACTTTGGAGGTTATTCATTAATTTTTCCCTTACTCTTGATGATTCAGTGTTCTGTATTCATAAATGAGTATTTGTAAAGCTCTTAAAAAGAAACACTGACAGATAATATGTACTTAGTTTCTTTTAAAGAAATCCACCTTATAAACTGTAGTAAATAACAAACTAATCTCAAAAAGGGCCTAAAAATGCCGCAAATTCTTTTTCTGATAGATATAAAACTGAATTATATCTGCAATGATTGAATTATAAGAGTTATTGATTTCATAAGAGTTATCTTATGAAATCATTGTTTTTTTAAAGCATATAGTTAGCTAGATAAGTGCACACTAGCAGTTTTGCTTATCCAACTACTTGCAAAACTGTGTGCTCCTATTCACCTATACGTGACACTTTTATTGCTATACCTGACACCTGATACAAGAGGTTGTATCTTTCAAATATAAATACTTGTGATTTTTATTCAGATGCAATATGACATTAACTTCCTCGTGGAAAGGTAGGAGAAGACTTTTACTCTGAATATTTGAAATCCAGGTAGATTGGGGGAGGGAGAAGAAACAAATTAGCATTTCAAAGAGGTGAATACTGTTATTATGAAATCGCTAAATATTCTGCATGCATGACATGGAGTTCAACAGCAATTATGCCACAGCCTGAATGCCTCAATTATAGTTTGAGAAGCAACATAATTCAGATAAGCAGTAAGAATCCTATAGAAAATGTACATCCTTGTATTTATATAATTTTAAATTTTTCAAACAAATTTGAAAAAGCTTAAGAGTTTTGTCTCACAGTAACTTAGAATGAATGAAGATACAGCAATAAAACCATAACAAGTAGTATTAAAACTTAATAATGCACATAAAACCCAATAATGCACATAAAACCCAATAATGCGTATAAAACCCAATAGACAATTAGCATTAGCTAGCCCCATGCAGGTTACTAGAGGCTCTAGAAAGGCTTTTGACTCCACCAAAAATCTTCCTAAACACATGGTAGTAATAATTCTATGAAGGAATGGAAAAGTGCAAGCGACATGCTTTTCCCATATAGCGGTGAATGGCAAAATAGGAAGAATATAGTCCAAAGGCAGGGATACGCTATGTTAAATTCAAAATGGTACAGTCTAATTCATTTATTACCTTCACAAAAGAAATAAGGAAGAAAGATACGACATAATTATACCCGTGGAAGATTATATAATCGTGACAAGGTAGAAATATGCTTTAATGTGTATATATTTGTATCAGCTGACAGTAGAACGCCTAATCATCATATGGTTGTCCAAATCAAGCTGGTTATTATTGCTGTACTAATACATTCAATAAAAATTCCCATTGGTTTGTTACATGCTAATTGAATTAATATTCCCCTCATGTCTGTCTATCTGCCTATCTAGTTTTATTAAGTCTCATTTCTTCTTTGGGAATTGCATAGAGAAATACTTTTCACATAATAATAAATGGCAGTATGATTATCTGCACCATATGTCCATTCAATTGTCATATTAAATGACAGTTTCCTACTTCTATATTTGCATTTGGGAAATTGGCAAAATGATATTCAAATAAGAATAGAGCCATGAAACTTCAAATATCTTTAAAATGTTTAGATTTACCATCCTGCAATCATCAAGTGTTGAATATCTTGCCTTGGGCAAATTTGAAAATTAGACTTATAAAATATCATGAATGATAATATTTTTCAAATGGAAATGTGTACTTGCATTTGCTAATTAAATAAATGATGTGTAATTGCTTATCGAGCCCTTAAATTTTAATTATGTTTTTCCTATTCATTCAACTAAAGAAAACTATAAAAGATCACTGGCTGATTTTGATCAACTTTGGAAAATACATGTATATTAACAAAATATATCCTGAATTAAATTGTACTTTCTTGATAGAACAGAACTTCCAGTAAATTATTCTTGTTCAATTACCTGCTACAGAAAGAAAAATCAAATAAAGGAAGCTAAAATATCTGAGCAACATTGTCCACAAACTCTATCATAAAGCCAAATATTAGGCCTCTGACAGATTCGAGAATATTTTTTGGGACGGGAGGGAGTAGAAAATGTCTGCCCTGTTGAGTTATCTTTTGTGAGAAAAGTAGTAGTCTGAGGTGACCTTTTTCCAATGTTTGGCATCATTTGTTGACCATGACATTCTCTTTCTTCATACATACCATAATTAGGCTGACAGTATTTTTTTTACCCCAATATTGGATGGTGTCATCATCACCTCAGAAGATTATCTTTATAATTAACAGAAATAGTGAACAGAAACCTAAACTTTATGAACATCGTGGAAAATTAAAAATGGTTCCAGATTCTTTAAGTTAATGGACTTGAGTTACCTTAATTCAATAATTTTTCTGGTATAATGCACCATTTAGGTTAACTGGAAAGTACAAACAGCAGAGTTTTTTAGCACAGGTAGTCCTCATTTTATAACAGTTCATTTAGTGATTGTTCAAAGTTACAACAGGATTGGAAAAAGTGACTTATGACAGTTTTTTCCACTTATGACCATTGCAGCATCCCATGCTCATGTGATCAAAATTCAGATGTTTGGGAACTGACTCATATTTATGATGGTTGCAGTGTCCTATCTTCTGTGACCTTCTGACAAGTTTGCAAATTTAACAATCGTGCTACTAACTGAACAACTTCAGTGATTCACTTGACAGCTGTGGCAAGAAAAGTCATAAAATAGGGCAAAACTCACTTAACAAATGTTACATTTAACAAGAGAAATGTTAGGCTCAATTATGGTTGTAAGATGAGGACTACTTAATACAGGCAGCCTTCAATTATTTAGCAACCACTCAAAGTCACAATAAGGCTGTAAAAAAGTGATTTACAACCGATACTCACTTTAGTCCATCAAAGTATCCTTGGTCACATGGATGCAATTTGGACACTTGACAACCAATATCTATGTGATAGGATATGATAGGATCATGCGATTGCCATTTCTTACCTTCCAGTCAGCTGACAGATAAATCAGACAGGAAATATGACCAGATAAACTAATTCTACTTTAAGGCCCTATTAACAGATTCTTGCAAGTCTAATGGTACAATCTCCCCCTGTCACTTTTAACAGCCTGATCAATTGGGGTGTGTTCTTCTTAAGTTTCTTTTTCTAACCATTAAGATTCTGAGGGTTCCTGCTTCTCTTGCCTACTTTTTTCTGTGCAGCATCTCTTCCCTTTATCACTCAAGTTCATTCCTGCATATGGCTACATAGAGTTTGCTCTGAAAAGCGAAGTCCATGGGGAAATATGAGTTTGCTTGATGACCATGACATAAAATGTTTGCAACTCACTTAACAACTGCATTGTTTCACATCCTAGTCCAATTGTGGTCATAAGTTGAGGACTATAATGTATCCTAAGGAACTCTGACAAAATATTCAGGTTAATAAAAATACTGGAAAAAATATATTTGACATAGCCATGGAAACAAAAGTCAGATAACTTGCCAAGATTATTGTTGAGGTAATTCCCCGTTAGGACAATGAGTGCACACAGGGAGATATAGTGAGAGTAATGCTGAATAACACACAACCAGCACATAGATACACTGAATAGTAAAATGTAGGTTTTTACTTCCAGTAAATGGTTAAGCAAAGTCCAACAAGCAGTCCAAGTCATAAACAGTTAAAACAGTCAGTTTTCAGTCCAGGGATAATCCAAATAACAAAGTCCAGTATCATAAACTGTTCAGTAACAGACTTACAGCAATTCAAGAAGAATGACGATCAATAACAGTCAATAGGGAAAAAATGAAAACCAACCAACATCGACCATCAGAACATCTATCAACAAGCAACTCACAGCAACAACAGAACAGAACAACCCAGGTTTCTGGCTTCATCTTAGCCGTTTGAGGAACCACACCCAATTACAATTTTAGCATTCCCTTAAAGAGACAGTATTAAATGTCTATCCTGGTTTATATATTTCCAACCCAACTGTTAGGTAGATTATCAATTCCTAACAATTATCAGCATGTATTTTGCTATACAATGGTAGCAGAACATTTGTGAACTCTTTAGCAATATCCATAATGTTACAGTACTATGACCTGCAATGTGATCACAGTTTCATCTAAATCCAGTTGATAGATAAAGAGAATCTGTTTTAAACAAACTAACATAAAACACTGTATTGTGTCAGGTCTTTACTGAACATACAGAGCCAACATTCACTGGAAAAGAAAGTAAAATTTTAGGCTAATCAGATTTCCGAAGAGGATAAATTGAGTCACATATTCCAATCAATAAAATGATAAACAAAGTGAGTTTTGAGAGGCTCTTCTCAGGAAAACACAGGTCAGCTGTCACCATTAAAATCTGTTCCTTACAACACATGTTTGTAAAAGAAAACCACACTTTTAACAGACCTCTGCAGATCTGAGAAAAAGAATTGTTAGATCTCATATGGCTTGAAATACTACAAAACAGAGCCAAAGTCTTTACCTCTATCAATTCATGATTGTTACACTTCCTAGGAATTATTTTTTAAAAAAAGTGGGGGCATAAAATACAATAGAACAAGAAGTCATAGTAAAAACTCTTGCATTACATTCTGGTCTTCCACAGACATTTAGATTAGCCATTCTCAGTCCAACTTACCTCACAAAGTAGTTACGAAGAAAAATAAGAGGAAATTATGGGGGCTATTATGAGCTCTTCAACAAAACATCTGGCTATAAAGCAAGCAAAAAAAAGGATATTGTTTTGCTTCCAAGCATGCTAGTTTATACTTATTTTTAAAAAAACTTTAAAAATAAGGTAAAGAGCTTCACTCTGATACAGAATTTGGGTGGGTGGGTGTCTCCAGGTCCTGAAAACATATTGAGGGTTAATTCAGAATTATTACAATTATAACATGAAAAATGGAAGATTTGCTTTCCTGAAGTCCATTTAGTATATATGTCATTTAAGACTACATTTCAACTTGCTACACTATGTAAAAATGTCTATTCTTCAGCATAGTTACACAACTTCAATCTCATGCTTTTCATTCTCACAGAACTATAATTAAAACAGAGTAATCACACAAAGCACCTAAGTTTGAAATCTGTAAACTCTAATACACAATTCAAAAGAATATTTTCCCACCATTCTTTAATCCCTGGCTCAACTGATTTTCATAAACACTCAAATCCACCCTCTATTCGCCTGATTACTAATTATGGAGCCTGCCAAATGAATTTAACACTAACCCAAAATTGTCTCTGAACATAAACTGAAATAGCTTTTCGAACCACTGCTTGCTCATAAGCTATATAGATGGGCCTAATATCCAATCATGTTTTGGGGGTAGGCCTATAACTGCATTCTTTCTTTTTAATGCCAGATTTACTATCTGTATTACTATTATGACTGCGTTGATCACGTAAGTGATTTATTAGGAGGTGGGCCACACTACAGATACCACTGTGTGATATTCTAATGTGGCAAAGGCACAGCAAAAGCCATGATTGAAACTCTTGTATGTATATAAGCTTCTGTTAATACATTTAAGCTTGCTTCATGTATCTCCTCTACTGCCAACACCTGCAAAAGAGCAATCCTTGCCTATGGAAAAAATATATAGAAGTAGTCACCAAATAAATGTTGATTTGAACTTCCCTGACTTGATTTGAAAGGACAGGCTATGTACGTACACATACATATATAATTCACAACTCCTATATTTTGTTTTTGGATGATGAATGTGAAATAAATAGACTAAGCTTGAGAGACTGGAATAATCTGTAATTAATGTTCAAATGTATCTGGTCTTAACCAATATTGGCAAATACAATTGTCCAAGAAAATCCCTTTGGATAAGACAGTAATTGAAAGATCTCATTATTGAACAACATGCTAAAGAATCTCCTTTTTTTTCTCCCTCCTTTCCTAAGTAAAATATTGTTGACTTTTCTTCTGATATGTTGCTGATAATTTCCTAAATTCTGAAGTGAAAACTTTATTTTGCCCCTCTTAATTTGTCAAAAAAAAAAAAAAAAAAAAACCAGCAAAAGTTAAAATGGCCACACCAGTTCAATCAGGCAGAGAACAAGAAACTGCTCTTTGACTAAGCAACTCTCCTCTTTCCCCAATTATCCAACAGAAAGTAAGCCAGCTTCTGTCACACCCAGTTCAATATTGCCAGGAAAGGTAATTATCTCTCCTTCTTCCCTCCTTCCATAATCCGGACATTCTTTTCTCCCCTTAAGAACATAGCATTTCTTATGTTTATTCAAAAGTTGTTTGTGCAAAGGTACTCATTTTAGCATCTTTCTTTCTCTCTCCTATAAGTATAAACTATTTGCTTGGTCACAAGCCTTCCACTGCATTTAGTAGTTATTTTTATTTTTACCTGTACAGTTTACACTATATATGCTCTATTAAGTGAAACACTCTTCAAAATGCCTCTGGGCTCCCTACCTTTTATATGAATTCATTCTTTGTCATTCTCTTTTTGAAATGGTTGTATTAAATTCCTCACAGAATGCTATCTGCTTAAGATCTTTGATTGAACATGTAACTATTAATTATAATTATGGAAATACCATGGATTGCCTTATAGGCCATAAGCCTTCCCATATTCTTAAATAAATTGTACTGATTTTAATAAATTGTATTGATATTTATCTTTTCTTTTAAACCTTGAACAAACAAGTCTGGTAAATAATGTTTGATCCTGACACTTGTGGGGGGCCCTTATTCACTATATCTCTTTAAGAAACGGAGACCTTGCAAAACCTTTTTAAAACTGCACAAGTTCAAGACTCATTTTCAAAATGTTCATTCTTATCTCACTAAATAATGTTTTACTGTTATGTGAAAGATGTATTCTGAACTTCAGAAAAGCAAATATGCACAATAAACTGAACTTTTACCTCACAATTTGGATTACAAAGAACAGTTCCAAAGACTGTTTATATACAAAAGCAGGGGGGTCTCCAAACTTGGAAACTTTAAGATTTGTGGACTTCAAATCCCAGAATTCCTCTGCCAGCCATAGGAGTTGAAATCCACAAGTCCTCTGGGATGTCTTAAAGTTTGTCCATAAGTCTTAAAGTTTGGAGACCTCTACAGCAGAGGTGGTATTCAGCAGGTTCTGACCAGTTCTGGAGAACCAATAATGAAAATTTTGAGTAGTTCAGAGAACCAAGAAATACCACCTCTGACTGGAAATTTTACAGTATCCTTACCCTGCCATGCCCACCAAGCCATGCCCACAGAACCAGTAGTAAAAAAAAATGGAATCCCACCACTACTCTGCACAAAAGGATAATTTTAAATATCATTGAGCCATCCCTACATCACCATCCAAAAAAGGGATTCCCTATTGTATCTGGGGGCTCACTATGTTTGAAAAGGTGAAGTGCGCACTGCACTCACTGAACCGGTTGTTAAATCGGCAGCATCCCACCACTGGACAATATCCATCTATTAGTTATTTCTTTGTTAAAAAATTAACTGATAATTAATCCCATGATAATGCAATGGAAGAAATACAGTGTATTCTCGTATTATTACACTTTTTTCAAAAACAACAACAGTGTCTACAGTTTGAAGAAATGCTTGGTAAATTCTTGATATTTGGACATTTGCATCAAACACTACAGCTTCTCTAAACAAGCAAATAGACAAATTTTAGTTCAAGTTATATACACTTATGTGTATGTTCTGTATGTAAAGTGGATGACTCCAAACCTACCATTCTGATTGGCTAAGGAAAGGAACAGTGGATTGGTTCACTAGGAACCAATCCAAAGTGATACCAAAAAGGCGGCAAATCTAAATAGCTGCCATTGGCTGCAAGCAGGCAAGCCAGCCTGTATAAAAGGGCTGGCCCCGGCTTCAGCCGGAGTTCCGTTACTAACTGTTAACAATAAAAGTATTTGTTGTTGGAACCTGGTCTACCTCGTGTGTTTTCCGAACAAAACACTGGCGACGAGGATGGGATCGTCCTGAACGGAACAAAACCTGCACGTGGTGATAAAAGCCCAGACAGCAACTAAGATGTCTGGAAACAACGCACCGCCCGCACCCTTCAATCCCAACGAAGAGGATTGGGATTCCTATGCTGATCGCTTCCAAATGTACTTGGAGAGCAACGAAATGGAAGGCATTTCCGAACAACGAAAGAGAGCCGTGTTCCTGACGCACTGCGGAACAACCGTCTTTAAAATGGCTAAAGCCCTCGCCAAGCCTCGGGACATTAAACAATTAACGTGGACAGAATTACAGAGACTCCTGAAAGCACACTACGCCCCGATGGTGTCTAATTTAATAAAGCGACATGAATTCTACCGAAGAGACCAGAGAGAGGGAGAAACCGTTGCCGACTTCGTCGCTGCACTCAGACAAATTGGGGGTGAGTGTGAATTCTCAAACATAGAAGAGGCAATGAGAGATCGCGTGGTGTTGGGCCTGAGAGACTCAACCGCACAGAGTAAAATGCTCAACAAGCCCAACATCACCGTTACCGAAGCCATTGCGGAAGCCACAGCCGCTGAAGCTACGAAAAAATCCGCAGTAACATTTAAGAAAATGAACACGCACGGCGATGAAACATCAACCAAAGAGAAAAACCATCCTGCCACAACGACCCATTATGAAGAGTCGGGCGAAACAAACGAATCAAGCGAGGAGGACGACGAGGTCCACCGTTTGCTCACAAACAAGAAAGAGCGCGAAAGGAGAAAGTGGCGGGAATGCGCTGGCTGCGGAGGAAACCACCCACGAGCCGAATGCAGATTCCTCGATGCCATCTGCCGACATTGCAGAAAAAGAGGGCACATCGAGAAGGTCTGCAGAAATAAAAAATCTTACAGCCCGACGAGACGCAGAAATTCCCCAACACGAGCCGAGCCAAGTCGAGCCGAAAGAAAATGGCAACAAGAAAAGCGAGCCAATACACACCAAACTGTCATTATCCAAAGCTCCCAGACGGAAAGTGGAAGAAAAATTAAAATCGTCGTAGAAATCGAGGGAAAACACTGCAAAATGGAAGTGGACTCGGGGTCCTTCCTCTCCATGGTATCTTGGGACACAATTAAACAATTAGTCCCAGGTATCAAGACCAAAGACTTGATGAAGCAGCACCTAACCCTCAAAGACTATCAGGGAAACCAAATCCCTGTGATGGGCAAAGGACATTTTCAAGTTGCCTACAAAAACCACATCAAAGTGCTTCCACTGACCATAGTCAACCAAGACAGACCAAGCCTCCTGGGCATCGAGTGGTTCGCGCCATTGGGCATCGGGATGACCAGGGTCGATCGAGTGACCACAGCCGGCTGGGAAGACGACCTCGTCAGAGAATTCCACGACGTGTTTGACGGATCACTGGGCAAGTACCGGGGAAACCCTATTTCTTTCAATTTAAACCCCCAAATAGCCCCACGAAGAATAAAAGCCAGGCGAGTTCCTTTTGCACTAAAGGCAAAAATAGAGGAACAGCTGGAAAAATTAGTAGCCCAAGGGGTGTTAGAACCTGTGGACCATGCCAAGTGGGAAATGCCTATCGTCACACCCATTAAACCAGACGGGTCCATCAGAATCTGTGGTGACTATAAGGCTACCCTGAACCACGCATTACAACCAAGCGCATACCCGGTGCCCGTAGTCCAGCATTTGCTCCATTCCCTGGGAAATGGCAAAGTTTTCGCCAAACTCGACTTGGCACAAGCCTATCAGCAACTCCCAGTAGACCCAGAAACAGCAGAAGCGCAGACTATTGTCACCCATAAAGGCGCATTCAAATGCCACCGACTCCAATTTGGAGTAAGCGTAGCCCCTGGCGTCTTCCAGAGTCTAATGGAACGCCTTCTAAATGGCATACAAGGAGTCGTTCCCTATTTCGACGACGTCCTAATCTCGGCCAGAGATGAAACACAATTAAGGAACAGACTAAAAAAGGTTCTGACTAAGTTTAGAGAAGCTGGCCTCAAGGTTAAAAGAGAGAAGTGCTGCCTAGTTAAAAACAACGTCGAATTCCTGGGCTACTCAATAGACGGAGAGGGCATCCACCCCACAGATAAAAAGATTAAGGCGATAAATGACGCGCCTGAACCTAAAAATAAAACGGAACTCCAAGCATTTTTAGGATTAATTAATTTCTATAATGTATTCCTGGCAAACAAAGCCACTATAGCAGAACCGCTACACCGCCTGCTAGACAAAAAGGCTACTTGGACTTGGGGTTACAAAGAAAAAAAAGCCTTCCAAAATATTAAAAGACTGCTAACATCAACAAACGTTCTCATCCAATTTAGCGACACTCTGCCATTAACAGTGACCTGCGACGCCTCACCATATGGAGTAGGTGCCGTCCTGAGCCACCAACTACCGGATGGCAGAGAAGCACCCGTCGCATATTATTCTAGGACTCTATCAAAAACCGAGCGGAATTATAGCCAATTGGACAGGGAAGCTCTAGCAATTGTCGCTGGAGTAAAACGTTTCCACGAATATGTATATGGGAGGACTTTTCGAATTATAACGGATCACAAGCCGTTAATGGGGATTTTGGCGGGAAACAAGCCAACACCTAACATACTTTCACCCAGAATGATGAGATGGTCAGAGTTCCTGGCGGCTTATTCCTACACTCTGACACACCGACCAGGGAAACAAATTTCCCATGCGGACGCTTTGAGCAGAGCGCCTTTGCCAACAACCGACGCAGACCCGGCACCAACGATGACAGCGCTACAAATCGAGACATGCCCCGATCTACCCATATCAGCGTATGATGTCTCAAGAGCCACCGCGAAAGACTCATTGACTGCCCGCGTTCTTAGCTGGGTAGGTAAAGGCTGGCCGGAGAATCTAAAAACTGAAAATTCCAAACCTTTCCGGTCCAGACAGACTGAACTTTCCATCCAAAAGGGGTGTTTGTTGTGGGGTGATCGGGTAGTAATCCCTGCTAAACTGCAGCCCAGGGTTCTTAGGCTTTTACATGAAGGGCACCCCGGAATGGTAAAGATGAAAAGCCTCGCCAGGAGTTACGTGTGGTGGCCGGGTATTGATAAGGACATAGAGTATTGGGTAAGCTCATGCCACAAATGCCAGACAATTAGACCATCCCCACCAAAAGCACCCGTTAAGGACTGGGAAACCCCTCGAGGACCGTGGTCAAGAATACACATTGACTTCGCGGGGCCTACCAAGGGGCATACTTTTCTGATTGTCGTTGATGCATATTCCAATTGGCTTGAAGTAAAAATCATGCCATCAACGACAACAGAAGCCGTAATTAAGCAACTAGACAGCCTGTTTGCCACCCATGGCATACCAGACATTCTCGTTTCAGATAATGGACCACAGCTAACCAGTATACCATTTGAGCAATACCTAGCCTCCCTAGGTATAAGACATGCACTAACCGCGCCGGCTCACCCGGCTGCGAACGGCAGGGCAGAGAGAATGGTCCGGTTTACAAAAGAAGGGTTAGAACGAATGGACGCTGGAGATACACAACAAAAAGTAAATCGGCTGCTCACACTGCAGCACATAACACCTAGTACTATCACAAACAAATCACCAGCAGAACTACTCATGGGGCGAAAATTAAGATCTCACCTGGATAGGTTACACCCAAATTTCACCCCAGAAAACCCCCCTGACTCCTCAACACGGTTCAGACAATTCGAGACAGACGATTTAGTTTACGCTAAAAATTTCTCCGGGGACCCGGTATGGCTACCCGGGCAAATTATCCAACTTACAGGCCCCAAATCCTACCGGGTAAAATTAGACGATGGGAGGGAATGGAAGCGGCATATAGACCAGCTTCGATCTCGAATTATGGAAAGAGCCGCGGACTTAAAAACATTCACAAATGAACACGGCAAAATGCAAACCGAGGTGGGGGGGGAAAGGCGAGAAACGAATAAAGAACTTTTTAAAAATAAAAATAACATTCAAAATGACCAAAAAGAGCCAACAAAAGACTCACCGTTTGAAGAGACCCACGAAAAGAGATCTTCGGAAGGGGCCAGCCAAGCCAGCTCGACCTGCCCCGAGGAAACGGGAGGGAGCGGCAGAACCGCCGGCCTAAGAAACTTAGGCGGCGGTAAAATGGCCGACTCACCCTTCCAGACGGTTCCAGAGAGGAGGACGGACGACACAGCAGCCCCATCCGAACCGGTCGAAGTCCTCAGTGGAAATGAACCGCGCAGGTCAGGTCGAGCCCGGAAAAGCCCCACCTACCTGCGAGACTACGTCACTACGTAGGACTAAACTAAGGAGGGAGGGGTGTTCTGTATGTAAAGTGGATGACTCCAAACCTACCATTCTGATTGGCTAAGGAAAGGAACAGTGGATTGGTTCACTAGGAACCAATCCAAAGTGATACCAAAAAGGCGGCAAATCTAAATAGCTGCCATTGGCTGCAAGCAGGCAAGCCAGCCTGTATAAAAGGGCTGGCCCCGGCTTCAGCCGGCGTTCCGTTACTAACTGTTAACAATAAAAGTATTTGTTGTTGGAACCCGGTCTACCTCGTGTGTTTTCCGAACAAAACAGTATAGGCTGATTATTAAGGAAAATTACAGCTCATCTAAATGACATGTTCCAATAAAATTTATATACCTGCCTAAATGCATAACATTTTAAGGCCAAGAAAATATAATAAAATATTATCAACAGTAAAATAAATACTTCTGTGCTAATTCCTTTATGGTCATGTAAACAGACCACAAAAGTCTTACAGGATAGTTATTTCTCAGCAGCAGCAATTACAATGAGCCATTTTGCAATGTAAAAGCTAAGTACCACCATAATATACTCCATTTGCATCCTTGGAAATAAAGTACTTGTACATATTCCTAGTGATTTGAGAGTTCATCTTGTAGGACTAGACTGGTTTTTAGCCTGATGTTTTTAACCATTACACCAACCTTGATCTTCCATTATCAGGTTTCTACAGCTCACTTATGTTAAATTCAATCTCATTTCTAGATTCTCAGCATACTTCTAAGGATAAACAAGATGTACCACACCCCACTAAAGCCTAAGGACTCCCCTATTTCCTCTATTTAGGACCTAATTTTTACACTCAGAATTTTAAATGTTTCCAAATGGTTATGAATGTGAAGATTATGTCACTAGAACAATTTACCACAATGCTGTATTCCTATTATTCCAACCACATAACACAACCAAATTCTATCTTTTCTACAACTTCTTTTTGAAGATCACATGAACAAATGTAAAAAAATAACACGCCTATGCTATGTGCTTGGCAATCTCGACATTCCCCCCCCCCAAAAAAAAATAGTATGTAAATAGAAGTATATACAAAAAAACAGCTCGCAAAAAATATATGCACAGATATAGACAGACATGTGTAGATGCAAATAATACTTATATTATTACTAATATATATTATATATTATAGTATATAGTATATAATATATACTATATATTATTATTAATACTTAGTTTATATTTCCCTCATAAAATCCTTTGGAAACCAAACTGCTTACTGTGGAGCAAGACACAAAGTCTTCCTACTAAATTTTAAAAAATTCAATGTTCTCTTAAAACAAACTGAAAGTTTTAGAAAAATTAAATGATATGGGAATTATAGATATAGGCACTGAGTATTTACAAAATTAAAATCTATTTTCAAATACTTATTAATCTTTAAAAGATTATATTTTTTTCACATTCCACTTCATGGAACTATACTTTAATATTGCAATCAACGCATTCTCTAAGAATCTCCTTGTCAGGGTACATATGCACACACATAAGCAAGACATTAAAAAACACATATGACAGTCTAAAAATAGCTCTTGCTGTGCTATATATTATTTCTTGTCAGGATAGATTTTCTCTTTACTATAGACTCCCCAAAAGCATTCTAGAAAGGATATAAAAATGAATTTTCCATGGCCAAAACAAGAATGTTTTTTTAAAAAGTCCTATACAATACAAATATAGATTTCATTTGAGGACTACCTTATTTAGCAACAGACAGAAAAAAGAAACCTCAACGGAAAGGAGAATTCTGCAGGTGTTCTCCCTTGTGAGATTTTGTTGATATTTTGGTACAAACAGACAGACAAAACTAATAGAAACAAACTTAAAACTGGAAAGCATTTTATAGACAAAAAAATGTGCTTTCCCCCCAAAAATTCCAGCTCGTGATCAACTAACATCCAATTATCTTCATGGATCAGAAAAGAGTCTTTCCAATAGAAAGAGCATGAATGATAATGAAAGACAGGACTCTGAAACCTGTCCGTTTATTCAGCAAATAAAAGTGCATCAGGTTTCTAAGAATTTGTTTTGCTTGCCTGCATCCTTTGCCAGCTTTCTTTGTCTCTGCAGAGATACTGCAGTCTTGCATCAGCCCTGACAAAACATGAAATTGAGACACAAACTATGTTAAACTGTTAGGCCTTCCCCTTCCCCTCTGCCCAAAAACACAATACATAAGAAACTTAAGACAATTTGCCAGATATCAGTGCCACCACCCTTCCTATCCACCGTGACTTTTTATACGTTAGAAATTGCAGACACTTCAAGTAGAATAGAGTTCATAACATTATCTCAAATATTTGCAAAATATTCCAGTACCAAAAAAGAGAGATTCAATGTTTGTCAAGATAACAATTTCTTTACTGAAACTGAAATACATTTTTTCTCTTTTATAGTTATGCCATAGAAAGTCATTCTTGTACATGATGGCAAATCGGTTAGTTGTTGTTTGCTATGGAAAACAATGAAAGCCCAAACATTTAAAAAAGATGGTAAATAGTTCTTGTAGTCATTTTTAGTGGATAAAATTGAATTAGAATAAAATATTTTTGAGTAATTTTATCTCATGGAATGATCTTTTGACAATTGATTATTGTGACACTCAAGTACTTACATATGTAATTATTCCAAATATCATTAACATATATTAAGTTAAATCAAATACAGTACACACAACCAACAGAATCCAATCTGAGACCAGAACACAGTTATGCACAAACATAACCTCTGATGCTGAATATAGATAAGGATATGGAAGAAAGCACAAAGAAGAAAAAAGTTAGAAGAAACCCATGTTTGAGGATGAAAAAGGAAATTCATCAATCATATCTAATATTGATTTGCAATCTACCGATTCAAATTGTAGAAATGAATTCAGTTTGGTTTTCACTTTAGATACTTACAGTTAAAATGATGTATCCTTCCATAGTTAGAAAAATATTAAATATTATAATATTTACAATTGCAAATACAAATCTACTACCAAAAATATAGCTAGTAGGCTTGATCCTAAATGAAAAGTCTTAGATTCTTTGGGTACAAACAGCTGTACGTCATTATTTGCAAAGCATCCTGCTTGCATTGTCAGCTACTTCACAACAAACTTCTACATTTAGTAATCATTGCATACAAGAAAAGCAAACTAAGTCTTGTTTTTTCCATAGGTTTAATAAGGTTCCTTACTCCCACCATTGGAAAGAATTTACATCTGGTAAGTCTGAGCACTAAATTTATTCAGCTGGGTAGTTCTGGCTTCTAAGAAATATGTATATCAGAAGTATACTCCTGTTATTTCTCAATGGGCAAAACTGATGTCATCAACTGGTAGACCAGTATCAATGTGTTCCCATCCATAGAAGTTTTTGTCTGATTCTCTATTGGCATATGTGCAAACCCAAACATCCTCTCCATTCCCCTTAACTATCATCACTATAACAGGATACCTCCATGAAAAATTGCCATATACTTTTAGCTTTCCACCGACCAGCAAACAGAATAATAATACATAAAAAACAATAAAATGCAGATAGAATACATTTTCTTAGCTGCAACTCTTGTAGATTTATACTTTTTAAAATTAAATGTTTAATTATCTAAAACTATTTTTTTATAAAATAAGACCCAAATAGTTATTTCTCATCTTGCTCCTGGCATAACCCTTAGATTTCTGAAGACAAATCATTATCGCAAGTGAAAATATGGTTTAAAAAAACAAAGAAGTTACTTCTTAGAAGTACATATTGCTCATTATGTATGACTTCTTGCTCTGCTTAAAATATTAAAGAGTGGGAATAGCTTCATTTCTCACATATTAGTGGGAAGAACAATACCCCACATTTTAGTTTGTAGTTTGGATTGTCCATGAATAAGAACTGTTTTATTGACTCCAGTTCCATTCAGACAATCATTCTGTTATCAGAAGCTGAAGGTTAAATTGTAACACATCTGGAAATTATTAGTTGACGTGTTTTGGGATTTTAGTTCATACATGAATGAGAAAAGCAACTGTCATAGACCATTCTTTTGAAGACACCCATGTTTCCATGCACGGGGATTTTAATCTATGACATAAAATGGCCATTATGTATCTTTGGCAAGGTACATTATTTTTTTAAGAAGAAAAATGCTAGAATTCTTATTTTTGCTAAGAATTCACAGGAAAAAAAGAAATTCTATTAAAAAATTTTAATTTTTTAAAAATTAAAAAAACCCACTGTTTTCTATGACTACTTGTTTTTCTGAATGAAAGAAAAGGTTAAAAAATGTTAGTTAGGATGAAATTGTTTGCAGTGGTATTTTTCTATTCATTTACAATTTCTAATAAGGAATACCTGTTTTTCTGATTCTCAATTTACTGTCGTCTTATTGAAATTAAACTGTGTTACAGTCATTTCCTCCTAGAGCATTGCTAAGTGAGAGCTTCAGAGATCATTAGAAAGGTTGGAGAATGACTAGAATGAAAATGGTGAAGCTTTTCACTACAATTCATAATACATTGGGTTTTCTACACACAAAAATAGCATAATGTAATCTGAGTCATAAGCTGCTAAACTTGCTATTCGAGCATTCGGAGCCATAGTGCAGGAAGGGAATTTATTTATTCTTAAGTGTCATTTAAAATAACTAACATGAATACTACCCAGACTATGGATGTAAACTCTGAATTTAAAAAATTAACATTGTAATAAAATGCATCAGAATATATAATCTAAATTCATTATCTTCCCTTGAAGTCCCTGACCTTTTACTTAATATATGCATTGTTATTCATATTGACTCTTTGTGTATCTTACAAACAGTTGATCCACGTTTTGGTCAGAAATAATAAAAGAAGCTTACCAGGGGGCAGACCAGGGAGAGCAATTCTTAGGTATTACAACTTCTGCACATAGCATGGGACTTCTGATTACAAATGCCTTTTACTGTATACTTAAAGATAATTGAGTTTCACTTCCTCTGATATTTTGTCTGACAGCCAGCTCATTTAATATCTTGAAAGAGAGTTATTGAGAACTCAAAAACTTACTATTTAAAATATTAATTGGTCATAATATCGAAATATTTTCCACTGTGTTTTTTATTTCGGAAGGGGGATTCTATTCTACTAGAACACTGTAAATTTGAACATAATTACATATTTGAGATTTGCTTTCACTTACTAAACATTCCAGCTACTCAAACTCCTGACCACTGTGGTCATACTAATTCAGAATACTAGGAATTCTAATCCAAAATTCTTCAAACACCAGATCACATAGTCCTGCCCTGATGTATCAAAACTTTATCAGCACTAAAATTATGTGTCTATGCAATAGCACTTACGTAACCCTCCAACTGAAGAAATACACTGAATCAATCCTGATGACCCCTAATCCATTCCCGTTATACTCAAGGTTAAAAGGGGAAAATATTTTTTAAATTTATACTTTAATTTCTACTCAAATGATGACTAACAAGATAATCTTTGTCCATTTTTCTAAATGCTCAAAGAACAGAGGCCAAATGCAGTTGTTGAGGAAGTGTATTCTCTAGTGCAGGGCTGTCAAACTCCCAGCTTGCAGGCCAGATGCATCATGCACTGGCCATGCCCAAACCCAGTTTAGTAAGTGGGGGGGGGAAAGTCCCAATATGTCATGTGACACTACCATGATGACATCAGTTTGACACCCACGCTCTAGTGTGAGACCTGGAAGAAAGTAGAACAAACTGATCCACATATCAGGGGATCTTCAGAGTGGCATGTCCTGCAAACCTTTAATATTGAAACATATGTGCAATAGAGAGGAAACCTCCTAATAATAAAATCCTCAGCCATGTAGAGCTAAGTTGATACACAATCATAATTACATCATACCTTAACTGTTTGACAGAAGTCTTAATATCTAAATTCACTGTTTAATTTCTTTGAGGAAATCTGATAAAAGTGTAAAGTCTGCGCTTTTTCAAAATATATGGAATCACCAAGGATTTTTAGGGAAATGTAGTGGAGAGGACAATACTAGGGATCTAATTAAGTCTTGTGCACAATTATTAAGACTTGTGAACGATTACAATTCTGCTTCTGCTATGACTCAGTTTCAACCCAATCTGCAGTAAGATCTTTTATATAATTGTTGTAAATTATTGTCACAATGGAAAACCAGTTAGTCTCTAGATGTGATTCAACTTACTTCTGCAGCAGTCTTAGCCAGAATATTCAGTGGTAAAGGATACAAATATGGTAGTTCCACCATATTTGAAAAGTCTCAATCTCTAATAGCTATACAAAAATTGATTACATTCTTTTCTCATACAATCTATGTGGGAATACATTGAGTTCCAAGCCAATTTCACAGATCAAGAATAGGACTGCCTTTTGCAGCAAAAACATATACGCACACAAAAAAGAACAGGTCCTTCTCCCGATATTTGCCTCTATCAACCCATCTCTAGATAGTGGTCTTCTGGTAAATCTTGATCTCCCATGCCACAAGGAAAGAAACATGCCAGGGAAAGAAAAGGGAGTAGGAATAAGCTATGCGCAAAGGAGCAGATAGCCTCAAGGCTTATGTATCACTTTTGATGTTACAAACAAGTCTTCTGATACATATCCTCTTTCAGCGATATTGCTAAGCATACATGGATAGGTCATTGTTGTGTCTACTCTCTTCCTTTAGCAATCTCTCTGCATGCACTTCACACAAATAGCAATGCAAGCCTCATTGCCCAATACAAATTATATATAATCATTTTCCTTATGTCAAAATGAATTCCCATTACTTACTTCAAATGCCAGGAGTGTTTCTAAGCGCCCCAGTAATATCTTCCTTTTGTGTCTCTTGTACTACTTGCTGCTGCACTTTTTTCTGAAGTCTGTGCATTAAAACTCTTTCATTGTGCTCCAGGATGCTACAATTAAAAATAAACAGGAAATATTTAGAGGGGAAATATCAACTTCAAGCGATTAGTGGGAAATCTCTGACTTGTCTGTTTTAGATTGCTTTAGCAAGCTAGCTTGGGAAACAAAATGAACAGTAAGTGGATATTTTAGAGACTTTTATTATCTCTGTAAGAAAGAAAATATTGTGGAATTAATAGTAATAGCACTTAGATTTATATACAGCTTTATAGTGCTTTACAGCCCTCTCTAAGCAGTTTACAGAGCCAGCATACTGCCCCCAACAATTTGGGCCCTCATTTTACTCACCTCGGAAGGATTGAAGGCTGAGTCAACCTTGAGCCTGATGGGATTTGAACTGCCAAATTATAGGCAGTTGGCTGCAGAAGTAGCTTGCAGTACTGCACTCTAACCACTGTACCACAGAGGCTCCTATCTGTTTGCCTATTATGCTTCTTTGATTATTAATTTAGGCTCTACTACTGAACAGAATATAAATGCAAAGACAGCAGGAATAACTACAGAGAAATCAGGACAAATAATTGTTGACTGGCAATTAATAAAAAGGGTGATTTGACAGCTAGGTAAATAAAATTAGTTACAATATCTCTGTAGCCAAACCTAAAAATATAAAGGTTATTGTATTTTTGTGCTACATTAAACATCTTCTGGATAGCCAGCTGTATAATTCCACCTTAATATGAATCTAGGTTTCAATTTGTTTTATACGTCTAGTCTTTGATCATCTCCAGGTAGCAATCGGTTAATGTTGTTGTACTACCACTTTCTTTAGAATGCCAAAAATAATAAGTAAGTAAAAATTGTAAATTCACACCTTTTTTTTAACTTTTTCACTACTTTGCTAATGGTTAAATTCATTTTCCTCAATCTGCAACAGTGATTTGACTCATCTGGTTAATTTTTTTTTCCTACACGAACAGAATTTTCATACTGACTACAGAATTCCAGAGTTTCTATTAATGAAATACTACCAATCAAGGGAAGATTGTAAAGCCCATGTCACACTGCACCAACGGATGGAAAGAGGATGTAAAACAGAGAGAAACACTTGCCATCCGTTGGTTAACGCGATGCATCCGTTCTGTACTCACTGCATCCGTTTTTCTTCCTCTCTATCCATCCAGCATCCATCGACTGAGGTTCCATCCGCTCAAAAAGTTTTGAGCTGCTCAAAACTTTTTGAGCGGAAAATGTATCTAACACGTTCTGTATCTAACATGTTCTGCATCCGCAACGCATACGGGGAACATCCGTTCTACATCCATCGTCATCCGTCTGCTATATCCGCTAGGCATCCGCTGCGCATCCGCGCAACTCAAATCCGCTCCAACGGAAAGCGGACACAGGGAGGAAGCGAAATGGACGCAGAACAGACGCGCAGCGTTAGTAGCACGGACGGAGAAAGGATGAAAGCAGATGCAGCTCACATACAAAGCATTTAAAATGGAAAAAACGTTCGCAGAGGGGACCTATCTCGGATATTAAGGATGTCTAGAGGATGCCTAGAGGATGCCTAGAGGATGCAAAGGGACACCTATACTGCCTATAAAAAGGGGGAGCAACACATCTGGATCTCACTTTCAGTCCAGCAGCCCTGCTGTGCAGGCCTCTGCAGCCTTCATCTGGCTCTTGCTCTTCCACAGCATCCAGTCATGTCCACCTTGGATTGCAACACAGTCCTTTTGGTAGCCACCATCGTTCTGCAACAGTGCGAAGCCATCTACAGGCTCTTTCAACTGTTCTACGGGAAGAAAAGGAGGCGGCCAAGAAGTGTCTGGGTCCAAAGATGGATCGGGAGAAGAGCGGAGTACGGACTGTATAACAAGCTGATGGTGGAGCTGAGGAACGAAGACCCTCGTGCATTCCAGAACTTCATGAGGATGCCTCCAGCACTGTTTGATGAAGTTGTAGAGCAGCTGACACCCAAGTTGACCAAGCACAGCATCAACTTCTGGCCCAGCCTGGACCCTGGGCTCAAGGCGGCACTGACTCTGCGCCACCTGGCCTGAGGGACCACCTACAGGAGCATGCAGTACGGCTGGAGAGTGCCACACAACACCATCAGCATTGTGGTCAGAGAAGTGGTGCAGGCCATCATTGAAGAATACATGGAGGAGCTCTTCCAGTGCCCCTCCACCGAAGAAGACTGGAAGAAAGTTGCAGAGCAGTGGTATCAGAGATGGAACTTCCCACACACCGTTGGAGCCAAAGATGGCAAGCACGTGGCCTGCAAAGCTCCAGCCAAGTCGGGGTCCACTCACCACCATGCAGCATCACCCAGAGACCATGAGGAGGATCGTGGAAGCTTGCTGCATCCTGCACAATCTCATGCGCACCCGCTACCCAGTGTTGCAGAACAGGCTCGTGGACCGCCAACAAGGCAATGGGGACATGGAGCCTGGGGAATGGAGGCAAGGGCGAAACCTGATAGACACTCAGGATGTGCAAGGCCCCAACAGAGCCTCACGTGAAGGGAAGAAGCAGCGCAACCTCCTGAAACACTGGTGCAACTCCCCAGCTGGAGCAGTGGAGTGGCAAGACAGGATGATAGATGATTAATGGATGCTTCCTTCAGCCTGTCTCATCACACTGATGAGATTGGGCCATGTATGTTGGGTGGGCCTACAATGAACAGGGCATTTAATAAAGAGTTGTGTTTATGTTCAAATGTGTGGATCAATGCTTACATTGTTATTGATAATGAAGGGCCAAAGGTGTGGCACCTGGGAAGGTGGACCAAACAGTCCCACTATGCTTGCACTGAAGGTTTATCTATCCCACAGCTATTACCCATCCCAAAGGTATCCCTGCCCATCCCACAGGTATCCCTGCCCATCCCACAGCTATTACCCATCCCAAAAGTATCCCTGCCCATCCCACAGCTATTACCCATCCCAAAGGTATCCCTGCCCATCCTACTGCTATCTTAACCCATCCCACTAGCATGCAAAGGCTTAAACCATTTCTAAAAGTTTCCACCAAGACTTTATTTACTAAAATAAATGAAGCAAGTGTGTGAAGCAAAGATAATCTTTATTAATAAAAAGCTATAAAAGAAAAATGACCCAAGTCAAGTGTCCAAATAAAGTCAACAGGTAGCCACCCAGTCTCTGGCACTCCTCTTGGTCACTCGGAGGTGTGCCCAGTCTCAGGGGTGAAGGGTCCAGGTGCTGTGGAGGTGGCTGCTGCTGGAGTGCTGGTCTGAAGCGCCACTGGGGTGCCTGGCCCCGAGAGGACAATAGGGGATGGTGTGTGGAGGAAGCTTTCAGACAGCTGGCTCAGCCCCATGATGTTGAGAGCTCCTTCCTCCATGCCATGGAGTGTCAGCCCCAGTGCCGATGACAGATGTACTGAGGCCGGGCTTGGCTGTAGGGTGGAGGAAGGAGCAGTGTAGTGGGGCTGTCTGGTCTGCAGCTGGGTGAGGGCTGGCGTGGGTGGCATCGGTGGCGTGGGTGGCAGCAGTGGCGTGGGTGGCATCGGTGGCATCAGTGGAACCGGTGGCAACGGTGGCGTCCGATGAACCTGTGCCTGGACTGGGAAGGGCTGCTGCCTGTGCTGCTGAACCTCCTGGTAGCCGTAGCCCTGGTAGGTGAGGGCCTGTGGAAAGCCTTGGAATTGGAGTGACATCACCTGGGGTGGAGGAGCAGACCTGGACTGGTTGGGAGCAGGTTCATCTGGATCTGGAGGGTTGTGAAGCAGATCGGTGATCCTGTCCTTCACCACCTGGTACTGGGGTTCCGCCATGTCCGTGAGGGTCTGATTCACATAGGTGAGGAGTCGGTGTGGACCAGCTGAGAGAGGAGATCTATGCTGCTCCTGATGGTGTCTCTTTTCTCCAGCAGGACAGTGTGGCTCTGCCCCTCCTGTCTGGCTCTCTGCCTTTCTGTGGAGGTGGAGCTGGGGGTGGATGCGGGTTGGACTGTGGTGGAAGTGCTCTCTCCTTTCTCCCACTGCGTCAGGGGGTCCTCCACGCACTCTGCCACAGTTAGTACAGCTGTCGGGGGGGTCTCTGTCGTGGCACACTCCACAGACACCTGCATGGAGACAGGAGCCGACTCTCGGCTGGAAGAGGACTGGCTCTCAGCAGGCTGCTGGAGAGAGAGGGTTGTGAGAGGGGCTGCTCCGCAGTGGCGGATCTCACCCTCCAGGAAGCTGCACTTGGCCATGACGTATTTCTCTCTGTCCGTCAGCTTGACCGCGGCCTGGCCAGATTTCTTGAGGTGCAGCTTCCCGTACCAGGTGTGCATGTGCTTCCACCAGCCGAGGAGCACCTCCGAAGTGTAGCCCAGGCTCTTCGCCTTCTCTCTCCAAGCAGCCTGCTTCCTTTTGGTGTCCCTATAGAGCCTGTGTCCCTTCCGCCATAGATACTCATTCTCTCTCAGCCACTCCAGCACCTCATCCTCATGTTCCTCCTCGATGTTGTATTGCCTCCTCTCCCGTTCTCGCGTCTGCCTCTTCCTCCCTTTGGCAGGACCACATGGGCCCTCATCAGAGGGGCTTCCAGGTTGTAGGGGCTGCTCCTCCACACCACCAGCAGCAGCACCAACAGCAGCAACAGCACCAGCAGCAGCAGCACCAGCAGGACCAGGATCAGCAGCAGCAGAGTAAGCACCAGCAGCGCCAGCAGCACCAGCAGGACCAGGAGCACCAGCAGGACCAGCAGGACCAGGAGCACCAGCAGGACCAGGAGTACCATCAGGACCAGCAGGACAAGGAGCAGCGCCAGCAGAGTAAGCACCAGCAGAAGCACCGCCAGAAGTAGCTTCAGCAGAGTAAGCACCAGCAGAAGCACCACCGCCAGAAGCAGCATCAGCAGAGTAAGCACCAGCAGAAGCACCACCACCAGAAGCAGCATCATCAGCTCCTCCAGAAGCAAAAGCAGGAGAAGCCCCAGCCCCAGAAGAGCAAGCCCGTGCTGCAGAAGCCCCAGCAGAAGCAGAGTGAGGGCCAGGGGATGGGAGGGTGGCCCTGTCCCTCTTGCCAGGGCTGGCAGCAGATGGCTGAGGCTTTCTCTTCTTCCCCATGGATGTGGGGTTGCTGGCTGGCAGGCAGGCTGGCAGGCAGGCAGGCAGGCAGGCAGGCAGGCAGGCAGGCAGGCTGGCAGGCAGGTTGGAGATGTGTTTGGAAGCAGGTCTTTCCTCTGAATGATGACCTGCTTGGGAGCTGCTTCCCTTTATATCCACCGGGCTGACGCAATGCATCCTTCCCACATGCGCAATGAACGCTAGTCATGCGCTAGGCTTCCGCTCGGCATCCGCTCGGCTTCCGCTGTGCATCCGTTTCATCCGCTAGGCTTCCGCTCTGCATCCGCTTCATCCGCTCGGCGTCCGCTCTGCATTCGCTGTATCCGTTCCGCGTCCGCTTTGCTGCGCCCCCCTGGAAGCCTTGTGGATGTGCCATCCACTCCCATCCACTCCCATCCGCTCCCATCCGCTAGGCTTCCGTGGAGCATCCGCTTTCCATCCGCCCTGCGTCCTCCCCCGTCCGTTCCTTTCCGTGTTGTCCGCTCTGGTTATGCAAATTTTTGCCCCTTTTGAGAGTGGATAACAACAGATGGAACATTTTTCTCATCCGCTGTGTCCTTTTTACAAACATTTTGCATCCGTCGGCCAGTGTGACAGGGCCTTTAGTCACTTGTTCTGAGGCCATTGTAACCTTATAGTATCATAAACAGTCATAAGTTGAGAACTAGCTGTACTGAATCTCAGTTAACAATAGTATGGTAAGATAAGAATATATACAAACAGTCTTTCTTGGTCAGACCAAGTCTAATCTGAGTCCTGTATTTTCATCATCACAGTGAACAATCAACATAGTGTTTCCAAGAAAATGAAGACATTACCAATACTACCAATCAAGGGAAGTACCATTTCCTAAGAATTCTAGAGCCTTAAGGTTTTATTTAGAAAATATTACATACCCAGAGTTGCATAACCATCTTGCCTTACTGAATATACTGGAGATTGTAAATTAGTATCAAAACATCTAATTTATTAATAATTGATACTGGAATTTTCAGGGTAGCCGTAAAAGGTGAACAATTGTAATAATTTTGTAAGGGATAGAAATCTTTCATCTATTCAAATTAAGGGCAATATAGTGCAGGAAAAATTGCCTTGAATACTATAATCATATAGCCAAATCTAGCTACTAGAACAGTGACTTATCACAGTAAAACTTATCACTTTTACTATCTGGCTCCAGATTAGTTGGTTTCTCTTTACAGAAAAATAATGAAGGAAAAGGAAACAAAGACAATAACAATGATAAAGAAAACAGATTAGGAAGCATCCCGCTTTTTTAAAAAAAATGTTATTTTGCATCCTCTGCTTTTTACATCCGGTCCTATGAAGAAAGTTCTGGAGAATTCAAATGTTGTCACATTCTTTTTTGATATTTATTATGCTGGCCCGACCAGAAATATTGTTAAATTATACCATTTTTAAAAATCCATAGGTTTTTTTTAATTGCTCCAGTTTGCAAATGACCCAGCAAAATTAAGTTTGGATACAGTAGTTCTCAACTTACAACCACAGTTGGGACTAGAATTTTGATCACTACATAAATCATCATTCACTTCACCTGATTTTATGACCCTTTTAACCACAGTCATTAAATGAATCATCTGGTCATTAAGTGAATCCAGCTTCCTTGACTTTGCTTGCTGAAAGCCAGCTGGGAAGGTCTACAAATCACAATCACATGGCTGCAAAATGCTGCAGCCATCATAAATGCGAGCCAATCAAGTTCCCCAGATTGCAATCAACAGAGTGCTACAACGGTTGTAATTTTGAGCATAGATTGTAAGTCACTTGTTCTGAGGCCTTTGTAACCTTAAAGTATCATTAAACAGTCATAAATTGAGAACTAGCTGTACTGAATCTCAGTTAGCAATAGTATGGTAAGATAAGAATATAAGAACAGTCTTTCTTGGTCAGACCAAGTCTAATCTGAGTCCTGTATTTTCATTATCACAGTGAACAATCAACATAGTGTTTGCAAGAAAATGAAGAAATCTCTCTTCCCATTATTGCAACTGGTATTCAGATGCATGCTTTCCTCCGAACAATGATAGGACTATACACGTCAATCGTTGCCTCAATTAACATTTTTCTATGTTAAGGATTCCCAAGCACTCAAGCCTTTTTTGGTAAGGAAGGTACAGGTAGTCCTCAATTAAGGGTAGTAAATGGGATTGAAATTTCTATTGCTTAGTGCTGTTGTAAAACTTGACATCATTTACAGGTAGTCCTTGACTTACGACCAGAATTGAGCCCAAAATTTCTGTTACTGAGATATTTGTTATTTGTTATATACTCCACTTTATAACTTTTCTTGCCACAGTTGTTAAGTGAATCACTGCAGTTGATTAGTAATAGGGTTGTTAAGTGAATCTGGCTTCCCCATTGATTTTGCTTGTTGGAAAGCTGTGAAAGGTGAACACATGACCTTGGGAATCTTGCAACGATCGTAAGTATGAACCAGTTGCCAAGCGTCTGAATTTTGATCACATGACTGCAACGACTGTAAGCGCGAAAAATGGTCATAAGTAACTTTTTTCAGCGCTGTAACTTTCAACAGTCATTAAGTAAACTGCTATAAGTTGAGGATTAACTGCATTGTTTCGTGAGAGCAGTCACTAAGGTTGCCAACATTAACCAAATCCCACCAGTAATTAGGCGAAAAGCCATCCCAATCCAAGCCATTCCTAGCTTGACTCCTTCCCAGCTCCAAATCTCAGTAAGTTGAGAAACTGCTTTCTCTTCAACTTCCCCCTTATCAATTCTCCCCCGATCGATGCCCTTTTAGCCACCTTGCACAGGGACACTTGGCGCTGGCCCTGGAGATGAAATAGAAACTTGGGAGCAATCTCAGCTAGTGTTGTGATTAGCCGACAGCAGGTGCAGATGGCTGAGGAGAGCAAAGACTCAGGTGAGGGGCCAGTACCATTAGGGAGTAGACTGCTGCCTTCAGAGATTGAGGGGGCTGGCAGTAGTGATGAGGAGGTTCCCGAGGAGGCTGTGTCAAGTGCGCATGCACGCAGGATTGCTCACAGGAAAGAGCAGCTGCAACAGCACGGGCTCTTCAGGAGTAAGGCTGCAAGGTAATGGCCCCTCCTTCAAGAAGATAAAAGGCAACTGTCAAGTGGATGTTCTTTGCAGGAAGCAAAGACATTTTGAAACTCAGCCATGTAGATATCTTAAGTTGGTATTTGAAGTTGGTATTTGAAGATTCTTGGGTTGTGAAACATTTCTTATCTGTGATTCTTGGTAGTCTCATACAGTTTTGGCAAGGTTTATGCTTATCAAAGTTAATTAAATTGCAGCAGCCTTATAACCGGGGATTCGTAAGACTCATTAAAAGGTTTCTGTTCCCTTTGATTATTGTTTGTCTTATTGGAAAAGAGTTTGCGTCAGAACAGCTAGTCACCACCAACTTTAGACCTCTATTTCAGTCCCAGCACCATTGGCACCACCACTTAAGAGTGCCACGTCAAACACTGTCTGGCAGCCAGCCACCCCACAGCACAAAAGCCCAAATCCTTCCACCACCCTGAGTTTTACCATCTTTATCCTGCTTTTGACATGGCGTACCCAGCCCAGCCCTAGGCAACTTAAGATGCTTGTTGTGCTAGGCCTTCTTCTTGAGGCTGTGTGTGGCATTATCACAATGCTTTGCAAAGCACTCGGAAAGATTTGGAGGTCTTCCAAAGCAATGTGAAAGTGGTAGGTATAATGTTTCCAACTACTGCAACATTTAGAGAGGGGTTTAAGCAACATCTGGAAGGAGGTCTGGTTCAGCTAGCAGCTGCCTCCTGTAGGATAGGTACAGCATCTTCAGCAGCAGCAGAAGACAGTGAAGATCAGCTGGGCACAGCAGAGTCTTTAAGTGCAGGATGGGGGTGTTTGCTGGGGTTTTGCACTGTGGTGCAAAAATGGTTGGCCTCAGCATGGGACTTAAGACAGTGCTCCTCAGCTGTGGCCCTCTGGGATGGTGACAACTTCCTGATACTGAAATCCCTCACACTTCTACTTCAGCCTCACTGAGAATTGTCACTGTGCAGGGTGGTCAACAGGGCAGAGATGGGGAGGAGATAGATAGCCAGGGAGAAATTGAAGTGCCCTATAAATTCAGGCAGGCTGCCAAATGCCTGGACTTTGACAATGTGGCTGCAGGGGTGATGTTGTAGCCATAACTTTAGGGACTGAAAAGCACTATTGTTCAGTGATGAATAACTTCAAAGGTCATTCAAATGAGCCCTACAATTCAGAGTAGACATAGACATATTTACTGAATTATTCACCATCGCCCACAAAAATAATATTTTCTAACTTTACATTCAGTTCAGATACTTCCACTGTTTTTATATATGTATAGTGTATCTTTTTAAAATTCAGTATTTTTCTGCTTCAATTTAAACAGAACCACATTTGGTTGACCAGTCATCCAGTATAAAAAAATGCCATTTCTCCTGAGGTCAGGAACACAATATGAACAAATTAAAAAGAACAACCCTAATACACATTCTTTAGGGACTCTTACTTCTTACTTCCCTCCATTGAGAAAATTTCCTATTCATACCTATTTATTTTTTATTTCACCAGTTTGCAATCTATAAATGGATTGTGCTATGACTCAAAAGCTTCTAATGAAGAACTTTGCCAATTTTTTAAATCTCCGGCTATTCAATACCAGCCGGGTCAGCTGCATCCATATTCCTGTTGACTTTCTTCCCTAGCTCCATAAGAAAAGAAAAAAAACCTCTCTGAAATGTAGGTCAATAGATGATCATTGGAGAATACATGCTGATTTCTTTTAGAAAGGCTTTTAAATGTTCAGTTTGTTCTTTCCTTTAATTACCATTTATATCAATCACTGCAATTTTGCTTTGAAGACACAATTCATTTGTAGAATTGCCTCCTCCTATACAAATCTGTTTAGCTAGTTGGGTTAGCAGAACGTATCTTTGTCCTTAGCCTCACATTTGAGACAAAGTTAGCAAGGAAAAGGAGAGGCAATTCTTAGAAATAGTTCCCAAAATGAAGAACTATTCAACCCTGCCTTTGAAAATCCATGTAGATGTTGGGTTTTCTCTAATTTTCAAATTCAGTTAAGAAGAAAATACTACTTGTTTATGAGGGTTGAGCTTGCATTTTCAAAAACAAAGATTCAGATCAGATTTAATAAGAGATCAAGTGCCATCCAAAAATTTTTGGTATGACATCCAAGTGCGCTGACAACCACTGGGACCCTATAGCCATTTGATGTCATCATCTTTCAACTTATAATAATTACTATTTAATTACACATGCACACACTTTCTTATGTAACACAGTATTAATAGTAAGTCCTTGTGGTTCAATTCATAAACAATTAAGAATTATACTTACACATTACCGCTGGATGTTTTTTGTGAGATCAGCTATTTTCAAACTAGTTTTGGTATTCTAATGAAATAAAAGTACAGTGCAAATACATTTTCTCAATTATTTTCTTTACTTAACAGTTTATCTTACTTTAGTGTTAAGTAAGAAATATGAAAATATAAACCTTTTTCTTTTGCTAAAATTAAGTGTATTCACACTGTACAACAGACAAGTAATTAGTAAATCCCGCTACTGCAGAATCGAAAGCCAAACCAGCAAAGGATAACTCAGCACTGGATATCTTTGCAAGAATTTGATTATGGCCACAAGAAGTTGGAAGGTTATTTAAATTCAGATTACCAGCTTTGATGGGCGGAAAGGAACATTGAAAAGACCATTATTTTCAACAGAAAGCAATATTCATTATACCAAGTCAGATTACTGTAAACTGGAGAACATCCTAATAGATAAAAGTTTTCCCAGTTAGAGCTGAATTGGGAATTTATACAATTCAGGCATTATCTAAAATTAGAGCTTATAACTACTGGTGCAAAGTTAATGAAATGGAGAGTGATAAACTACCCAAATTATGCCTACTAGAGCAAATAAAACTACAATCACAAATCTCCTGGATCATTAAACTAACAAATTTTGTAAGAAGCTGTGGTCTTCCTATCTCTTGTGTAACAGGAGAACAATCTAAAAAAAGAGTTGCCCAAAGAATTAAGGATATAGATGCACAAACTGATATAGCTATCCTTAGTAAGGTAGGTGACTTGAAATGGTTGAGTAAATACAAATGTACTTTCCAAGTAGATAGCTACTTGAAGTCACAACTCCCAAAACATCTTCGGGAGATATTCACAAGAGCGAGATTTGAAAAGCTTGACACAGTGGTTAGATACAGGAGATTTCATGCAATACCGTACAATGAGCGTCTTTGCATTTGTGGAGCGGCAGAGGTAGAGGACCTGGCTCACATCCTATTTGACTGTTGCCTAGAAGAGGATGAGAGACAGGTATCTTGGTCTATATATCAGATGAATGACCCATTGGGATACCCATATCAAAATAACTTACCTTATGTGCGGCCAGAACTTGAAAATAACATTTAAAGTAGCACAGTATTTAAACAAAATGATTCGGTTGAGATCAGCATATGTGGGACTGATTGGGGTAGATTGCAAGGGCGACTCTGAAATATAATGTTATTATATTTTATCTATATCTTAAATTATTGTATATTATTACAATTTTATTTTGGATTGTATTTTATTACTATTTCATCTTAAATCGTATTTTGTCTAGATTTCATTTTGAATTGTATTTTATCAAGTTCCATTTTAAATAGTATTTTATCAAATTTCATTTTGAATTGCTTTTATTAAATTTTAGTAACAAATTGTTGCTGGAACTTTGCACTTTGATGTGGCCCAAGGGCTAATCAATAAAGATGACGACTACTACTACTTCTTCTTCTTCTTATTATTATTATTATTATTATTATTATTATTATTATTATTATTATTATTATTATTATTATTATTATTATTATTTAGTTTTCCCAGACTTTCACATTATTAGAAACTTGCAACTGTATAAAATAAAAATTTAAAACAGAATCATTAATGGTGCTGTGGTTTTCAATACTAATAGAGATTTCAAGTCAGTTCTTCTACAAGACTCTTGCATCCTGAAGGCCCTTCTCTAAGGGCACCCTACTCAGTATAATCCACCCTTTATTTTCAAAGCTTCCCAAATCACCTTTCATAATAACATTATCCAGAAGGAAGCTATTTTTAAATGTATAGTCTCATATGGTATCATACAAAACAGAAACAATGATGTTGTGAAAAAAAGGAAAATGGACTTAATTTACTTCAAATGAGATGCTAAGGCATTCTAGGTGAACAACTGATCATGTGCACCACCAATTCCACCCCCCAATCCCATATAACTTTTCCATCATGGCTTGAGGCTTTTTAGAGGATATAACATGCCATCCAAGCTCAGTTTGGCTGCCGTTTTCAGTTAGTATGAACTACAGGGTTAATTAGGAAAAAAATAGCAAAGTGCTTTTTCTATTTGATCAGCCAGAGTAAGTTAGTATGGTACAGAAGCACTCTTAATGTTTCATTGTTCCTTTAAAAGCTGCTATAACTGATACGTGTTACTAAATAAGCAGATAAAGCCATTGTCTCCAAACAGATGGTCCTGCTGTTTTCTCTAACAAGACATGCCAGTCCAGCTGCCAGAATATCAGTACAATGAGACGGCAAATCCTCACTATCTGTTGTGCTGCTTTATTTTTTCCCCCACAGAAACTCACTGGCAGTTGTAATATTAAGTTATGATATCTGTTAGGCTGTTTGGTACTTCTTAATTTTATTACTTTCTTGTGTACGATGAGCAATTCTACAAATATGTATGCTGAAAGGTGTGAAATAAAAAATAAAGGTAATTAGTGTGAATCTCATGTTCTGCGGTGCTGAAACTGACCACAAGACAGACTTTCATGCAAGTTTTCCAGCCATTTCAAGTTAGCTGGCATTGCAACTAGATATCCAAAGAGAAGCGTTTACATGACAACTTGAATTCTCTAGAATTCATGGCAGAAAGTTAAAACTAGTAATAATTCTAAGTATCCCCAATTTAGTAGGCTATGAAAGGAAGGATTAGACATCAACATCCCATACAAGATATGCTTGTATGTATTATTAATTTTATATATTGCCTGACTCTCAATTAAACACCTAATTAATGCAAAATACCATTATTCAGACTATTAAAAAAGGCACAAGTAGCTCGATGAGCAGCTGGGATATTGACGTTGAACAAGTGGCATCTAAATCAGTGGAGGCATCTGTTCCTCTATGCAACTCTGGAGGAGGTAAGGATTTATCTTTTCTGGTCACATGCTTAAGAGTATCAGTTTCTAAGCAAGACCAATGTCTTTCTGTCATTTGCTTTTTTTAATCATCAGAGTTTATTTTATCTTTCGCTTCTTCTTTTCCTATTGTGTCTTCTCTAACCTCTCTCTACTCTAACAAAATTTTGTCTTTTTGTCTCTCTGTCTCATTCTCTCTCTCTCTCTCTCTTTCTCTGTGGGTATAAATACTGTTTTTGCAGGATTATACTCCATCAGATGAACTAAACTGTGATACACGAAATTTGTAATAAGAAATCTATTTATTGTTAAGATATTAAAAGCCTCAGCAATTATTCAGTTGGCTTATCTGTCTGGTCCTCAATTAGGGATCAGTGGGCTCTCAATACGTCTATTATCTCTCATTCCCATAAGGCAATTATTTAACCTGCATGGAAAGGGGGGTGGAATTAGGTTTCTCAGCAAAATTATGCATAAATTTGTAAATAGTTTTGTAAAATTTTATGTTATCTTCTCCCATAACAAATTTCAAAAGACTGACCAGAAATTATGAGAATCAATTCCCTTCTCTTTCTCTCTACTCCATACTTTTCACAGCTTTTAGTCAGATTTACATCAGAAATGATTGCCCAATTTGTTTTGAATTTATGCAATTTTGTTGTTTCTAATAGCAGTATTTTCATTTATGGCTTTTTTTTTCTTTTGTAACAAGATGGGTTCATTTTGTTCAAAAAGTAAAGGTGATGATAGCAAAAATCTCTGAAAACAGCAGTAATAATGGGCTACAGTATATTCATTTATGGATTAAAAACTGATCCAAAAGAAGTAAACGGGATTGAAACAAACTGGACAATTTTCATATTGGAAGGAAGTTAATAAAATGATTCGTAAAGTGTCTTTACTGGCATTGAGTAATAGTAGTAACATAAGACAGCCATGCTCCTTTTTATAATAAGCAACTGCCAGAACTTATTAAGATATAATGTGCATTACAAAGGCAGTTCTGGCAGTATCAGACACAGTAATGCATTGGTTACTTGCAGATATCTACATTGGTTGAACAGTGCTTGCTGAGATTAAATATATGTGTGTATGTATATATATTTATGGTGGGTTAACAAATGTTACTAATGAACTGGAAAAGAAGAGTAAGATCTCTTCTCTACCTTGTTATTTTTCTATAATTTTGTGGGTTTCCATTTAAATGTTAATGGTACATCTTGTAAAATATTCTAAAAATGATACATTCTTTGCTATTATTGTGATTAAACCACCTCTTCTAAAAAAGAAACATGTTCAACTCTTAAATTTGGTCTCTAGGGGGGCAGGAAAGGCAAAATTCTATGCATACTACTGTCATCCAAATAGTATTTTAATCTAATTAAAATTTAGATTTTAATCTAATTAAATAGCATAATGCTATATGGTCTCTTTCATCTCAAGTAAGCAGAACTCTTCTAAGTTACTTCAATATCATTTATCATCATAGCAACGAGGTCCTTTTTGTAGGTGGCCACTAGGACCGAAATTGAAATGGCAGGGACTTTCCCCACCTTCAAAGAAACCAGATTTCATGTGGCCAGGGTTCTCCAATAAGCACAAAACCACGTACGCCTAACAGAAACCTGTGGAGGTGGGGAAACTCCTATAATCTTCTCAGAACTTTTACTGAGAAGACATTTCTGGAGTCGAAATAACAGTCAGAAAGTATTATTAGCTTGTATAATGCTGAGACTCAGAAACACTTCTTTAAAATATTTATTGTTCCATCATATGTCCACCTTCAAATTCAATTATTTGAAATAAAAGCACCATAAAGCACATCATGTGATTTTTAAAAAAATGTTAAAAATGAAGACCCAATTAATCTCGTGACAATCTTTCAAGTGTCACAATTTTAAAAACAGTACAACTATTCCTCATCTTAAGTTAACACTTGCAAAATATGTGAAGACTTAATCAGAAAATAGACATGAACTAAGGGTTAGCCATCCTACATACAGTATTAGAGAGATAAAATGGTAATTAAATTAACTCTTGCAGATTTTGGACTCAGCAGGATATATAAAACAATACAACTAGAAACTTAATTATATTTTTATTCTTCTAAAGGCAGTGACCCACGTTTATTCAGCACCACTTTTCAGCTGTATATATCCATAACAAAATTCTTCATTAATCATAAATAAATGTAAATTTGCATAGGATATATCTCAATAGTTTTCAAAACGTTACATATCTTAAGTGATCAATTCTATCCTTGTAATATTCTGAGATATTAAATTAAAACCAGCTGTAAAGTGTTAGTTTAGTTTAAATTTAATTATGTCAATCACATGGTTGCACAAATCTTTCAAAAAAAGTGCTTCACAATGGCCAAGCACACTTCACTCTTTCACTTAATACAGCAGTCACTTCACTTTCAAAGCTGCTCATAAATGGTCCATAAGCTTCATGTACATGCAGAGACAGGCTATTCCCCAGGAAAAACACAGAGCAAAATGGCTGTTCATGCATATCTATGTGAACCCAACCAGGAACATTTTCCAAGGCAGTTGCATAGAAGACTGTTTTGTTTGGAAAACACACGAGGTAGACTGGGTTCCAACAACAAATACTTTATTCTTTAACTAGTCAGTAAATAGGAACACTTGGCTGAAGCTGAGGCCAGCCTTTTATACAGGCTGGCTTGCCTGCTTGTAGCCAATGGCAGTTGCTTAAATTTGCCGCCTTTTAGCAGCTCTTTGGATTGGTTCCTAGTGAACCAATCCAATGCTTAGTTTATTTGACCAATCAGGTTTGCAGATTTGGAGTCACCCACTTTACATATAGAACACCCCTCCCCTCTTAGTTCAGTCCTACGTGGTGACGTAGTCTCGCAGGTAGGCGGGGCTTTTCTGGACTCGACTTGACTTGCGCGGTTCATTCTTAGTGAAGTCTTCGACCGGTTCGGATGGGGCTGCCGTGTCGTGCGTTCTTCTCCCTGGAACCATCTGGAAGGGTGAGTCAGCCATTTTACCGCCGCCTGAGTTTCTTAGGCTGGCGGTTTTGCCGCTCCCTCCCATTTCCTCCGGGCATGTCGAGCTGGCCTAGCTGGCCCCTTCCGATGGGTTCTTCACGCAAGTCTCTCCAGACAGTGAGTCTTTTATTTGCTCTTTTTGATTATATGTTTCATTGGTTTTGGTTTTAAACAGTTCTTTATTTACTTCTCGCCTTTCCCCCCCCACCTTGGTTTGCAATTCGTCGGTTTTGTCGGTGAATGGTTGTAAGTCTGTGGTTCTCTCTATAATTCGGGATCGAAGCTGGTCTATGTGCCGCTTCCATTCCCTGTCATCCTCTATTTTTAATCGGTAGGATTTGGGGCCTGTGATTTGGGTAATCTGTCCTGGTAGCCATACCGGGTCCCCGGTGAAGTTTTTAGCGAATACTAAATCACCTATTTCGAATTGTCTAAGCCGTGTAGAGGAGTCAGGGGGGTTTTCTGGAGTAAAATTTGGGTGTAACCTATCAAGGTGTGATCTTAACTTTCGCCCCATAAGTAATTCTGCTGGGGACTTGTTGGTTATGGTACTGGGCGTTATGTGCTGGAATGTGAGCAAACGGTTTACTTTCTGTTGGACATCTCCGGCGTCCATTCTTTCTAAACCTTCTTTAGTAAACCGGACCATTCTCTCAGCCCTGCCGTTCGCAGCCGGGTGAGCCGGCGCGGTTAGGGCATGTCTTATACCTAGGGAGGCTAGGTATTGCTCAAATTGTATGCTGGTTAGCTGTGGCCTGTTATCTGAGACAAGAACGTCCGGTATGCCATGGGTGGCAAAAAGGTTGTCCAGCTTTTTAATTACAGTTTCTGTTGTCGTTGATGGCATAACTTTTACTTCAAGCCAATTCGAATAGGCATCAACGACAATCAGAAAGGTATGCCCCTTGGTAGGACCCGCGAAATCAATGTGTATTCTTGACCAAGGTCCCCGAGGGGTTTCCCAGTCCTTAACGGGTGCTTTTGGTGGGGACGGTCTAATTGCCTGGCATTTGTTGCATGAGCTTACCCAATATTCTATGTCCTTATCAATACCCGGCCACCAAACATAACTTCTAGCAAGGCTTTTCATCTTAACCATTCCCGGGTGCCCTTCATGTAACAACCTAAGTACCCTGGGTTGTAATTTGGCAGGAATTACCACCCGATCACCCCACAACAAACACCCCTTTTGGATTGAAAGTTCAGTCTGTCTGGACCGGAAAGGTTTAAAGTTTTCAGTTTTTTGATTCTCCGGCCAGCCTTTACCTACCCAGCTAAGAACGCGGGCAGTCAATGAGTCTTTCGCGGTGGCTCTGGCGACATCATAAGCTGATATGGGTAGATCGGGGCAAGTCTCAATTTGTAGTGTTGTCGTCGCTGGTGCCGGGTCTTCGTCGGTTGCTGGTAAGGGTGCTCTGCTCAAAGCGTCCGCATGGAAAATTTGTTTCCCTGGGCGATGTGTCAGAGTGTAGGAATAAGCTGCTAGGAACTCTGACCATCTCGTCATTCTTGGGGACAGTATATTAGGTGTTGGCTTGTTTCCCGCCAAAATCCCCATCAGCGGTTTGTGGTCTGTTATGATTTGAAAAGTCCGCCCATATAAGTACTCATGGAAGCGTTTTACTCCAGCGACAATTGCTAGAGCTTCCCTGTCCAATTGGCTGTAATTCCGCTCGGTTTTGGATAGAGTCCTAGAGTAATATGCGATGGGTGCTTCTCTGCCATCAGGTAGTTGGTGGCTCAGGATGGCACCTACTCCGTATGGTGAAGCGTTGCAGGTCACTCTTAATGGCAGTGTGTTGCTGAATTGGATGAGAACGTTTGTTGATGTTAGCAAGCTTTTAATATTTTGGAAAGCTTTTTTTTCTTTGTAACCCCAAGTCCAAGTTGCCTTCTTGTCTAAAAGACGGTGTAACGGTTCTGCTATAGTGGCCTTGTTTGGCAGGAACACATTATAGAAATTAATTAGTCCTAAAAATGCTTGTAGTTCGGTTTTATTTCTTGGTTCAGGTGCGTCTTTGATTGCTTTAACTTTTTTGTCTGTAGGGTTGATACCCTCTCCGTCTATTGAGTAGCCCAGGAATTCGATGCTATTCTTAATTAAACAGCACTTTTCTCTTTTTACCTTGAGGCCAGATTCCCTAAACTTAGTTAATACTTCTTTGAGTCTTTTCCTTAATTGAGTTTCATCCCTGGCCGAGATTAGGACGTCGTCAAAATAGGGAATGACTCCTTGTTTGCCATTTAGGAGGCGTTCCATCAGACTCTGGAAAACACCAGGGGCCACGCTTACTCCAAATTGGAGCCGGTGACATTTGAATGCGCCCTTATGGGTGACTATAGTCTGTGCTTCTGCTGTTTCTGGGTCCACTGGGAGTTGTTGATAGGCTTGTGCCAAGTCGAGTTTAGCAAAAACTTTGCCCTTTCCCAGGGAGTGAAGCAAATGCTGGACTACTGGCACCGGGTATGCGCTTGGTTGTAATGCGTGGTTCAGGGTAGCCTTATAGTCACCACAGATTCTAATGGACCCGTCAGGTTTTATGGGTGTGACAATAGGCGTTTCCCACTTGGCATGGTCCACAGGTTCTAACACCCCTTGGGCTATTAATTTGTCCAGCTGTTCCTCTATTTTTGCTTTTAGTGCAAAAGGAACTCGCCTGGCTTTTATTCTTCGTGGAGCTATTTGGGGGTTTAGATTGAAAGAAATGGGATTTCCCCGATACTTGCCAAGTGAGCCGTCAAAAACGTCCTGGAATTCTCAGATTAGGTCGTCTTCCCAGCCGGTTGTAGTCACTCGATCGATCCCAGTCATCCCGATGCCCAATGGCGCGAACCATTCGATGCCCAGGAGGCTTGGTCTGTCTTGGTCGACTATGGTCAGCGGTAGCACCTTGACGTGTTGTTTGTAGGCGACTCGGAATTGTCCCATGCCTACCACAGGGATTTGGTTTCCCTGATAGTCCTTGAGGGTTAGGTGCTGCTTCTTCAATTCTTTGGGTTTGATACCTGGGACTAGCTGTCTTATTGTGTCCCACGATACCATGGAGAGGAAGGACCCTGAGTCCACTTCCATCTTGCAGTGTTTTCCTTCGATTTTTACAATGACTTTAATTTTCTTCCCACTTTCCGTCTGAGCGCTCTTTATAATGACAGTTTGGTGTGTATTGGCTCGCTTCTCTTGTTGCCACTTTCTCTCAGCTCGTTTAGGCTCAGCTCGTGTTGGGGAATTTCTGCGTCTCGTTGGGCTGTAGCATTTTTGTTCCTGCAGACTTTCTCGATGTGACCTCATTTCTTGCAATGCCGGCAGATGGCATCGAGAAATCTGCATTCGGCTCGGGGATGGTTTCCTCCGCAGCCAGCGCATTCCCGCCAATTTCTTCTTTCGCACTCTTTTCTGTTCGTGAGCAAACGGTGGACCTCGTCGTCTTCTTCGCTCGATTCACTCTTCGTAGTGGGTTGTGGTGGTAGGCTGCTTTCTGTTTTGGGTTGGTGTTTCTTCGCTGTGTGTGTTCATCTTTTTCATGGCTATGGCAGATTTTTTTCGCGGCTTCAGCGGCTGTGGCTTCCGTGATGGCTTCGGTAACGGTGATGTTGGGCTTGTTGAGTAATTTACTCTGTGTGGTCGAGTCTCTCAGGCCCAACACCACGCGATCCCTCATTGCTTCGTCAATGTTCAAAAATTCACACTCACCCCCTAATTGTCTAAGGGCAGCGATGAAATCGGCGACGGTCTCTCCCTCTCTCTGGTCTCTGCGGTAAAATTCGTGTCGCTTTATTAAGTTTGACACCATCGGAGTGTAGTGTGCTTTGAGGACTCTTTGCAATTCTGTCCACGTTAGTTGTTTAACGTCCCGGGGCTTCGCAAGGGCCTTTGCCATCTTGAAAACTGTTGGCCCGCAGTGCATCAGGAATACAGCTCTCTTGCGTTGCTCTGAAATGTCTTCCATTTCATTGCTCTCCAAATACATCTGGAAGCGATCAGCATAGGAATCCCAATCCTCTTCGTTGGGATTGAAGGGTGCGGGCGGTGCGTTGTTTCCAGACATCTTGGTTGTCATCTGGACTTCTTATCACCACGTGCAGGTTTTTCCGTTCAGGACGATCCCACCTTCGTCGCCAGTGTTTTGTTCGGAAAACACACGAGGTAGACCGGGTTCCAATAACAAATACTTTATTCTTTAACTAGTCAGTAAATAAGAACACTTGGCTGAAGCTGAGGCCAGCCTTTTATACAGGCTGGCTTGCCTGCTTGTAGCCAATGGCAGTTGCTTAAATTTGCCGCCTTTTAGCAGCTCTTTGGATTGGTTCCTAGTGAACCAATCCAATGCTTAGTTTATTTGACCAATCAGGTTTGCAGATTTGGAGTCACCCACTTTACATATAGAACAAAGACATAGCTATTTCAGTGTTTCAAAGAAAAATATTTTGCCACAACATTGTGGAATGCATACTTAAAAATAAAATTCAGATAGTCTTACTTTAAAAGGGAGTATCAATATATAACTTGTTAATAGTATGATACAACCGCTAAATATTCTATATGGTTTGGATATGATGCCATAGAATAACAAGAAGAATAAACTGAAACTTAAGAAAAGATCTCAGATCAACATAAGATATTCATTTTTGTTATTACAGATGAACTCTTTGAACTTTTATCTGCCTGATCTTCAAAACTAGAAATAGAGATTAGCTGCTTAAAAAATGTTTTCTTGTTGTTTCAACTTAGCTGGCAGTACAATTAGATATCCAAAAAGAAGTATTTAGATGACAACTTGAATTCTCTAGAAAAATGTCATGGATAGAACTAGTAATAATTCTAAGTATCCCCAATTAAATAGAAGTGGGCTATGGAAAGAAGATTGTGTGCTGTCAAGTCAATGTCTACTCTTACCAACCACACAGATTTTGTCCATGACAATCTCTCCCTAACCCAGTCTTTCAGATCTTCCATTTTTACATTCATCACTACTGCAACTGGGTCTATCCACTTTGCTGCTGGTTATCTATCTTAAATTTTCTTTTCACCTTTCCCAGTATTGGGTCTTCACATAATGTGCCCCAAGTACGATAGTTTCAGCTTGGTCATTTGTGCCTGGGGAGAGAACTCTGGGTTGATTTGTTTATTGATTCCATTTCTTGTTTCCTTAGCTAGCCCTGGTATTCTCAGGTGTCTTGAGCATCGTGGAGGGAAAAAAAATCTAGAACAAACAGAAATGGCACCAAGAATGCAATGTGATTCTAAATACAATGTAAGTTTCCTAGATCTTTTCTTCCTCACAAGAGAGCTCAGAAACAGAAGCACCTATTAGTGTCTGTTTCATAAACTTTTGATAATGTAGGCAGTAATGCACAAGGCATTCTGCTGCATGGCACAAAAGAGTAAAACTATCAATAAGTGCATCTCACCACCACACTTAAGCCATATATGAAAGCTACTTTGGAGTGACTATAAACCAAAGGAGGAAAATCAATCTTCTACAAACATTCTTGCACAAGAAACAATTTCTTCTGTTTTTCAAAATGTGGTGCATCAACAGAGGCACCTTAGGCACAGTTACTTAAAAAAAAATATGGCATTCAAATTAAAGTTACTCTAAAGAAGGTATTTTTTAAAAAAAATGTATTTTACAGGTAGTAATTTAAGAGCCCTAATTTAAAGAACTCTTTTTTTATTGGAAGCTATGACAAATGTATTCTGTGCAGAAATGACACTTTTTAAAACTGGAAAGTCAGATAAAATGAAAAAAATATGTCCAGTAGTTAAAAATCTTACTACCTGTGATCAAAGAGACCATGAGTCTGTATGCTCTTTATTATCTCAATAATTTTAGATGACCAAATAGGGTGATCAAATCAGAGGACAGAGAAAAAAATAAAATATTTATTTATTTATTTATAAAAATAAAAATTACATACATATAGTATGTAATGATTGAAGTTGGCTTACAAATCCTTAACATGCAATCAATTCTGGGAATCTCAACTATTATGGCAAAAGCACTTTTAAAAGTGCTTATTTGAATGGAAATGGTTATTATATAGCATCATATAGCATAGAGAATCAGTAATGAACTGTAAAGTTCAAAGCTGAATTATTGCATAAAATCAAGATAACTTCTGAAATTCTCAATTTAAAAATACAATATAATAATCTTGTAGAAAACCACTGTGACATTTAGAAATACTAGTAAAGCATTTTCCACACGCTACATATGATGCTGCTTCAGCTATCACAAAGTTCAAAATATAGTAGAACCTGATTGAACACTACACAGCAAAAGAAAAAAATAAAACAACCATGTCCATCATTTATCTGTTTGCTACATGAATTACTAGTGGAAATAGGGCACTATATTAAAACTGAAGGGGTCATGACATATTTTGTTGATAGATATACACAAGATGAATATAGATGAATACTAATTTTCAAAAATCAATATATGCAAGTCTACAGACTTAAGCCCCTGTCACACTGTACCAACGGATGCAAAGAGGATGTAAAACGGACAAAAAAGCTTGCCATCCGTTGGTTAACGCGATGTACTCACTGCCTCCATTTTGCTTCCTCTCTATCCGTCCAGCATCCGTTTATGGACATTTCATCCGCTCAGAAAGTTTTGAGCTGCTCAAAACTTTTGCGCGGAATATGTATCCAATTTGTCCATTCTGCATCCGCTACACATCCACTACGCATCCGTTCTGCATCCGCTATATCCGCTAGGCATCCGCTAGGCATCTGCGCAACTCGCATCCGCTCGGATGCAGGGAGGAAGCGGAACGGATGCAGAACGGATGCAGAAGGGATGCAGCACGGAAACAAAGCATGTAAAACGAAAAAAACGTTCGCAGAGGGGACCTATCTCGGATATTAAGGATGTCTAGAGGATGCCTAGAGGATGCCTAGAGGATGCAAAGGGACACCTATACTGCCTATAAAAAGGGGGAGCAACACATCTGGATCTCACTTTCAGAACAGCAGCCCTGCGGTGCAGACCTCTGCAGCCTTCATCTGACTCTTCCTCTTCCACAGCATCCAGTCATGTCAACCGTGGATCATAACACAGTCCTTTTGGCAGCCACCATCCTTCTGCAACAGTGCGAAGCCATCTACAGGCTCTGTGAACTCTACTACGGGAAGAAAAAGAGGCGGCCAAGAAGCCTCTGGGTACGAAGATGGTTCACCAGAAGAGCAGAGGATGGACTGTACAACAAGCTGATGGTGGAGCTCAGGAACGAAGACACTCGGGCATTCCAGAACTTCATGAGGATGCCGCCATCCATGTTTGACGAAGTTGTTGAGCGGCTGACACCCAGGTTGACCAAGGCAAACACCAACCTCCAGCCCAGCCTGGACCCTGGGCTCAAGGTGGCACTCACTCTGCAACACCTGGCCTCAGGGACCACCTACAGCAGCATGCAGTACGGATGGAGGGTGCCACACAACACCATCAGCATTGTGGTCTGAGAAGTGGTGCAGGCCATCATCGAAGAATACCTGCAGGAGCTCCTCCAGTGCCCCTCCACTGATGAAGGATGGAAGAAAGTTGCAGAGCAGTGGTATCAGAGGTGGAACTTCCCACACACCGTTGGAGCCATAGATGGCAAGCATGTGGCCTGCAAAGCGCCAGCCAAGTCGGGATTCACTTATCACAACTACAAGGGCTTCTTCAGCATCATCCTCTTCGCCATGGTCGATGCTGACTACAAGTTCATGTACATCGATGCTTCAGGCAACGGCTCATCTTCAGATGCCTAGGTATACAACACAAGTGACCTCAAGGGTAGGCTGGAACGCAACCTCATTGTGGGCTTCCCAGATCCAGAACCCCTGCCCAACAACACGCAAGATGTGCCCTACTTCATTGTGGGGGATGATGCCTTCTCCCTCACAACCTACCTCATGAAGCCCTACACTTCCAGACTCCTCACCTGTGAAGAGAGGATCTTCAACTACAGGCTGTCCAGGGCAAGGCGGGTGGTGGAGAACGCCTTTGGCATCCTGGCCAACAGGTTCCAGGTACTTCTCACCACCATGCAGCATTGCCCAGAGACCGTGAGGAGAATCATGGAAGTTTGCTGCATCCTGCACAATCTCATGCGCACCCGCTACCCAGTCTTGCAGAACAGGCTCGTGGACCGCCAACAAGGCAATGGGGACATGGAGCCTGGTGAATGGAGGCAAGGGCGAAACCTGATAGACACTCAGGATGTGCAAGGCCCCAACAGAGCCTCACATGAAGGGAAGAAGCAGCGCAACCTCCTGAAACACTGATGCAACTCCCCAGCTGGAGCGGTGGAGTGGCAAGACAGGATGATAGATGATTAATGGATGCTTCCTTGAGGCTGTCACGGATGAGATTGGGCCATGTATGTTGGGTGGGCCTACAATGAACAGGGCATTTAATAAAGAGTTGTGTTTATGTTGACATGTGTGGATGATTGATTACATTATTATTGATAAAAAAGGGCCATAGGTTTGGCACCTGGGAGGGTGGACCATACAGTCCCACTATGCTTGCACTGGAGGTTTATCTATCCCACAGCTATTACCCATCCCAAAGATATTCCTGCCCATCCCACAGGTATCCCTGCCCATCCCACAGGTATCCCTGCCCATCCCAAAGGTATCCCTGCCCATCCCACTGCTATCTTAACCCATCCCACAAGCATGCAAAGGCTTAAACCATTTCTAAAAGTTTCCACCAAGACTTTATTAAAAAAAAGAAATGAAGCAAGTGTATGAATCAAAAATAGACTTTATTAACAAGAAGCTATAAAACAAAAATGAGTCTCTGGCACTCCTCTTGGTCGCTCAGTCTCATGGGTGAAGGGTCCAGGTGCTGTGGAGGTGGCTGGTGCTGGAGTGCTTGTCATCAGCTCCTCCAGCAGCAGAAGCAGCAGAAGCCCCAGCCCCAGAAGAGTGAGCCCGTGCTGCAGAAGCCCCAGCAGAACCAGAGTGAGGGCCAGGGGGCGGGGTGGTAGCCCTGTCCCTCTTGCCAGGGCTGGCAGCAGATGGCTGAGGCTTGCTGTGCTTCCGCATGGTTGTGGGGTTGCTGGCTGGCAGGGAGGCTGGCAGGGAGGCAGGCACCAAGGATGGCAGTAAGGCTGGCAGGGAGGCATGCACCAAGGCTGGCAGGAAGGCTGGCAGGCAGGCAGGCACCAAGGCTTGCAGGAAGGCAGGCACCAAGGCTGGCAGGCAGGCAGGCACCAAGGCTGGCAGGAAGGCAGGCACCAATGCTGGTAGGAAGGCTGGCAGGCATGCAGGCACCAAGGCTGGCAGGCAGGCATGAACCAAGGCTGGCAGGCAGGCAGGCACCAAGGCTGGCAGGCAGACTGTCTTGCCACTCCACTGCTCCAGCTGGGGAGTTGCACCAGTGTCTCAGGAGGTTGCGCTGCTTCTTCCCTTCACGTGAAGCTCTGTTGGGGCCTTGTACATCCACAGTGTCTATCAGGTTACATCCTTGCCTCCATTCACCAGGCTCCATGTCCCCATTCCCTTGTTGACGGTCCACAAGTCTGTTCTGCAACACTGGGTAGCAGGTGCGCATGAGATTGTGCAGGATGCAGCAAGCTTCCACGATGCTCCTCACAGTCTCTGGGTCATGCTGCATGGTGGTAAGAAGTATCTGGAACCTGTTGGCCAGGATGCCAAAGACGTTCTCCACCACCTGTCTTGCCCTGGACAGCCTGTAGTTGAAGATCCTCTCTTCACGGGTGAGGTATCTTGAACTGTACGGCTTCATGAGGTAGGTTCTGAGGGAGAAAGTGTCATCACCAATGATGAAGTAGGGCACATCTTCTGGGTCATTGGGTAGGGGGTCTGGACCTGGAAAACCCATGATGAGGTTGCGTTCCAGCCCATCCTTGAGGTCACTTGCATTGTATACCTTGCCATCTGAAGCTGACCCGTTGCCTGAAGCATCGATGTACATGAACTTGTAGTCAGCATCAACCATGGCAAAGAGGATGATACTGAAGAAGCCCTTGTAGTTGTAATAATTGGACCCTGAGTTGGCTGGAGTTTTGTAGGCCACGTGCTTCCCATCTATGGCTCCAACGGTGTGGAGAAAGTTCCACCTCTGATACCACTGCTCTGCAAGTTTTCTCCAGCCTTGTTAAGTGGTGGGGCATCTGAGGAGCTCCTCCATGTATTCTTCAATGATGGCCTGTACCCCTTCTCTGACCACTTTGCTGATGCTGTTGTGTGGCACTCTCCAGGCATACTGCATGTTTCTGTATGTGGTTCCAGAGGCCAGGTGGCGCAGAGTCAGTGCCACCTTCAGTCCAGGGTCCAGGTTGGGGCGGAAGTTGGTGCTAGGGTTGGTCAACCTGGGTCTCAGACGCTCTACAACTTCGTCAAACATGGCTGGTGGCATCCACATGAAGTGATGGAATGCACAAGGGTCTTCATTCCTCAGCTCCACCATCAACTGGTCATACAGTCCAAACTCCATTCTTCTCACGATCCATCCTCGGACCCACACAGCTCTTGGACATCTCCTTCTCCTTCTGTGTAAAACTTGAAACAGTCTGAACAAGTTTTGGTTCTGGTGATGAATGAGTGCAGCTATCATACGGACTGTGTCATCATCCATGGTGGAGAACAATTGATGATGTTGAAGACCAAGACCAAGGGTGAAGAGGTCTGTACACCACGGCTGCTGGACTCATACTGACATCCAGATAATTTTCTCCCCCTTTTTATAGAAAATGTTGGTTGTCCGCTAGGTGTCCTTCTACATACTCTAGACATACTGCAGACATCCTAAATATACGAGATACATCCCAGATACAAACATTTTGTCCGTTTTGAATACTTTATATATGAGATGCATACGCTTACATCCTTTCTATTTCTGTGCTACTTACGTTATGTAGATGTTCCGTGTATCTTTTGTTTCCTCCCTCTTTCCATTTTCAGCTGCAGCGGATGTGAGTTGAGGGCATGGCCAGAGGATGCAGAGAGGATATAGCGGATGTTTAACGGATGATAACAGACATAGAACGTTTGTTGCCCGTATATGTTGTGGATGTACATCGTACGCGGTGGAAAGTTCATCCGTTCACAAAGTTTTGTGCAGCTCAAAACTTGCGCGGATGAAATCGCAGTGGACGGATGCTCGACGGATAGAGCATATGAAACACATATGCAGTGAGTACACAATGGATGCATAGCATTTTCCAATGGATGGCAAGCTTTTTTTAACGTTTTACATCCTCTTTGCATCCGTAAGTGCAGTGGGACCGGGTCTTTAGAAACATGGCAAGAGGAAGAATTTGGGAGAATCACTGGAAGAAAAAGGAAAAGAAAAGTGACTGTGACACTGAGGTTTATTGCTTGGGAGAAGGAAAAAAATGAGGTACTAGATGTACTGGGGACAACAGCACAGTGAAAGATTGCCAACAGAATGAGGCAGTAAATAAGGAAGGGAGATACGATGGTAGTAAAGTGAGTCAGTGACACTGAATTTGATAGCAAAATCTGGGGAACTATATTGGGGACACATCTAAAGATAGAAAATTATATACATCATGTTGTGACCCCGATTCCCGAGCCTATGCTGTCAGAGGAAGAGGACCTGGAAGATGATGATGAGGAACTGGGAATGCCTTCCTCCCCAAGATCTTCCTCCCTGATAATGCCTCAGGTTTCATCAGACAATGAGAGGAACAGCCTGAGATTAATCAGGAGGAAGGCATATCGGAGCAGCCCGACAGGGAGTAAAGAGGAAGAGTGTTGACTCGATCCTAAGCAGTGTCGTTGGGAGAAACGTAAGCAGCAACGTAGGAGGCATGGGAGGGTCAGAGAGTGAGCTGAGTCATTGAGCCACACGCCACAGGGAATAAAAGTGGGTGTGTTTTCTCCTGAAACTTTGTACGGGACAAAGTTTAACCTTACTTTAGATTTTCTTTGTGGACTGCCTTGTGATTTTCTGTGAGTAAAATTTTATTTACTGTCAGTTCAGACTTGGCAGACAGGACACGTTGGAATGCCAAGAATATTATCAGTTCCAAAGAATTAACTCTGTGAAGTCCGAGCCAGCTTGCCTACCTGTGTTTGTGTGAGTTAGTACTCTTTCATCTTTTGGGAAAGAGGAAATGTGAGACAGAACACATCAACTAATCTTAAGAAATAAAATTCACAGAAAAGGCCAAAGAAAAAGGGCGTTTGTACTTACCTGATACGCCCATTCTCTGTGAGCTGTGAAGAGCATCTAGAGATGGGAGGTGCTTCAGTCTCTTCTGGAAAGGCTGGGCTTAAAACTCTGGGATGCTCCTTCTCCCCACAGAACTCCTCCTCAGCATCCCCCAGTTTTACGAAGACTGAGTGCCAAAGTCTGGAACTCATCACCTAATCTAGATCCCTGACTGGAATGGAACCCCACCAGACAGAAAGAAAAGGGTGGGGCTGGATGCTCTTCACAGCTCACAGAGAATGGGCGTATCAGGTAAGTACCAACGCCCTTTCTCCCATGAGCTGTTTAGAGCATCCAGAGATGGGACATACCAAAGTTTGGCCTGTCCTTAGGGAGGGACTCCATCTAGAACAAAATCAACTCCTATATTCTGTGGACCCTCTGCAGGACTCTTCTGCCAAATGAAGCGTCCGCTGAGGCATAGGCCTCAATTTTATAATTTCTGACAAAGGGAGATGGTGAAGCCCAAGTTGCCACTCTGCAAATTTCATCTATGGAGTCCTGTGTGGGCCATGCTGCTGATGTTGCCGCACTCCTTGTTGAGTGGGCTGTAATGCCCTTCAGAACTGAGATGGACTGGCATTCGTAACTTTTAGCTATGGTGGCTCTCAACCATCTACCGATGGTCATGGATGACACCTTTTGTCCTAAAGTGGATGGGTTGTGTTAAGCCTGGGTTCCCCAACCAGGGTTAGGTAAACAAGCTAAACAGAATGTGCAGCGTTAGTCAGATAGGCACACAGATAAATGAGTGAGCTAAGCTTGTATGTTTATTAACATACAGTAAAAATAACAGATACGCTTGTGCTATCAAGAATATATTTTATTCCAGTATAAGTTTATAGCATAGTCAAAAACAGTCCAATATTCATTTACCATGTAGTCAGTCCATTCAGGGATATTCAGTTAGCAAAGTCCATGTAGAATATCCTATTGTCAGTTCACATAAATCAGTCCTTTGTTGTCTCTCCCGTTCGAGCAATGCAGTCTTGCTTCCAAGCAGTAATCAGGGGTCATCAAATCCAGAGAGCGAGCGAGCAAGCTGTAGCCTTGCTACTTTTATATGGTTTTCATAACCACACCCACAGTTGCTATTTTACAGTTAAAGCTGCATACACTAACTATGATTCATAGTTAGTATTTCACCTAAAACAGTTAGGGTGAACAATGTTATCCCTAACAGGTTGAAAGATAGAAATAGAGCCTCAGATTTTCTAAATGCCGCTGTGCGGTCTAGATAGATGCGTAAGGCCCTTCGCACGTCAAGTCTATGCCATTGATGTTCCAGCCTACGGGATGGTTTTGGGAAGAAATTTGGAAGGACCAACTCCTGCACTCTGTGGAAGGTTGAATTTACTTTAGGAGTGAAACAATGGATCCAAACAGAGAATCACTCTATCAGCATGAAACACACACAGGTCCTTACGCATTAACAATGCCGCCAATTTGGAAATTCTGCTAGCTGATGTGATTGCAATTAGGAAGACCACCTTATATGTCAGGAATTTAAGAGTAGTGGTTCTTAGAGGTTCGAATGGACCAGTTGTAAGAGCGGTTAACACCTTGTTGAAATCCCAGGTGGGATAGCGGTGAATTACAGGAGGTCGTAAGTTTGCAGCACCCTTGAGAAAACTGCAGACATGCGGATGGTGTGCTATGGAATGGAGATCACTCCAGGATATCACCGAGGCTAAGGCTGCCACCTGTCAGGTGAAGTATCGGCCCTTGGGAGAGGGAAACCTTCGACGATGGAATTTTCCAAGGTTGTTCTCTCGACAGGCCCTGTAAATCTGCGAAGGGGTAGAAAACTGCATAAGGCCAGGTGAACTGCTTGCAGTTCCAACAGGTTGATGCTTTGTGTTTGTTCGGAAATAGACCAAATTCCTTGTGCAGTGTGGGATTGGAAGTGAGCTCCCCATCCTACCAGGCTGGCATCGGTTGTGATCGTTACCCTGTGAGGTTCCTTGAAAGGGCATCCCCTGTTTATTATTTTTTTCCAATCACCAGCGGAGCGATCGGAGAACATTGTGCAGTACCTTTATCCGGCCGTTGGAGGTGGCTCTTCCGGATCACTGGAAAGGTAGCAGGAACCATTGCAGCTCTGTGGACTGGAATCGAGCCCAAGGCACAATGGAAATAGAAGAAATCAGTTTCCCTAACAATTTAGACAGCAATGCCAGGGAAACCCTCCTTACGGCCCTAATCTCCTTGGCCAAAGACTGAATACTGTTTAACCTGTCCTGAAAGAGGAAAACCTTGCCCTCCACAGTATCTGCCACTGCCCCCAAATGAACTAGCCTAGTTGAGGGGATCAAGTGGCTTTTATCCCAATTTATGGAAAAGCCATGACCCTAAAGGATCTCCAGAGTAAACTTGGTATCCAATTTTGTTTATTGTCTGGAAGATGACAAAATTAAAATATCATCCAGATAACATTGTAAGCGGACAGATTTGATTCTGAGCGAAGCAGTCAACGCTGCGAGGACCTTGGTAAAAGTCCTAGGGGCTGAAGCCAAACCGAATGGCAGAGCGATATATTCATAGTGTCGATCACCATAGCAAATCTAAGATATCTGTAGTGGGCAGGTCTGATTGGTATATGTAGATAAGCCTCTGTGAGGTCTATAGAGGTCATGATATCGTTCTCTCTGATGCTAAGCAGAATGGACTGGAGAGTAAACATCTTAAATTTTCGATAACCCAATGATTTGTTCAAACGTTTGAGGTCCAGAATTGCCCTCCAGCCCCCCGAACCCTTTGGGACCATGAACAATAGAGAGTAACAGCCCTGACCCCGCTGTTCAGATGGGACCTCTCTAATGGCCCAAATATGCAGAAGATGCCTCCTGCATCAACGCCCTCTTAATGTGGTCCGAAGACCTAGGGATCCTAATGAAAAAGTTCAGGGGGGAGGATTGAAACTCCAGCGCCAAGCCAAACCTAATAGTATCCTTGACCCACGCATCAGAGGTGGAGCTGTCCCGTTGATCAGCAAAGAGTTTTAACCGCCCTCCAAAGGGAACTGCTTTCAAGGGCTCACTTGGGGCGATGAAAGAATCAGCCTCTAGTGCCTCTGGGGTTTCTATTATTTTGGCCTCCCCGCTGACCTCTATTGGAATATTCCGGCCTAGCTTGTCTAAAACTGGGCCTATAACCTGATATTCTCTGAGATCTGGGAACGTAGGGGCCCTAATAGTAGGACCGAAAGGAACCCCTGAAAGGACTGGGGCGTTCTGTTTTCAGACCTACAAAAAAGAGGGGGAGCACTTTTTTCTTGTTTCTATTTTCTATAAGGAGGGGCTCCAAGACACTGTCAAATAATTTATACCCCGATATTCGGGCTGATGCCAACTTGCATTTATGTTTAGTATCCGCCTGCCAATGTTGGAGCCACAGCAGTCTCTGTGCTGAAACGTGAGATGCTATGGCCCTTTTACTGCATTAAATGTGGCATTGGCGGAGAACTCCGCGGCAGCCATAATTTTAGCTATGTCCTGATGAGCTCTGACATTTGACGCCGTCAATAAATCCCTTAGATGGGAGAGCCATCAGAGAGAGGAACGTGTAAAAAAGGATGCAGCTGTAGCTGCCGTAATGGCCCAAGCATCAGAAACGTGCACCCTACGGAGAGCTAACTCTGCCTTCTTTTCTTCCAGTCCCAGGGTTTCCTTGGCCTCGTTAGGGAAGGTGGAAAAAGAGGCTAGTACCACAATGGGTTTATCCACTTTGGGCGTTTTGAGAGAATTTGCAAACTCTGGAGTCAAATTAAAATATCGCTTATCGTACCCTTTTGGGGCTGGGTATGATACTGCTGATGCCCATTGACTTTGTACTAATTCAGCAAACTTACGAGGGACAGGGATAGTTTCTGCCTCATTAGCCGGTTGTGAGAATATTAGGTCCTCGGATTCGTCCCGAGACCCTGTTGGCAATGGATGAGGTTCTGATAAGCCTAGTTTAACAGTGTTCTTTGCCTTGAATAGAAAAGATTTAAAGAGGTGCAGTCGAAAAAGTCCAGAAAAAGCAGGTTGGTCTGGAATGAGGCCTTCGTCATCCGACATTCTCCATTCTAGTGAGTCAGCCTCTGACAGCCCCAACTCCATCTGATGGATTGACCCCCCTTCCATGGAAAACTCCTGGTCCTCAAAGTCCATCTCCTCCCGAAGGCCCTGGGCCGGTATGTTAGGAATATTGTGGAATACCTGCAATTGATGTTGTTGGGTATGCCCAAAGGGGCAGGCGGACAAGGATCCCGCATCCGAAGTGGCCGATAAATGTGTGGTCTGGATGGATTGCTTAACTCCAGTCACAATGCCCCTTTGAATCACCATCTCCATCCATTGCCTCATCTCGATGGGAATAGACTCAGGTAAAACCTCCTCCTGTCTTAGGCCAGCGGCCGAAGGGGTAAAGGTTGCCTCAGGAATTGGCCGGCCAGTGCTCAATGGAGGAGATGTGCCTATGGGGTTTGTCTAGGAACAGCCTGTCTGGGCTGGGTAGATAAGTCCATGGCCCCCATCAATGGGTTTGGATTCTGATCAGTCATGGCCCTCTTGTCTGCCTCCCTGGCTTGTTTTTGCAACTGACTTTCCAATGCTAGGTGCCTTCTATGGGCATCTTTATTTGCTGCCTTAGAACAAGGTGCCTTTTTTGGGGTGCACAGGCTTGTCACGGAGCTTACTTGGCTTGGAGCTGAAAGCGATGTCACATTCCATTTTGTATGATGGATTGTCTTGTCTCTGAATATCAATTTAATTTTTAATTATTTTTTTCAATTATTATGATTATTATTGATATTGAAAATGATATCCCCTGCAGTTGAAAACGGAACTCTCCTCCAGGAAAGTAAGACTGTATATTTATGGGCATAAGAGATTAAATAATGAACAGTATCTAACGGTCCCCAGCAAGGGAAACCCCCAAGTGCTCCAAGTGATAGAAGGACTCTGGATCCCTGGTCCCCAGCAAGGGAAACCAGCGATTACAGGCTTTGATGTGACTCCTTGCCTGTCAGAGACAAACGCCCCGCAATATAACTGTCAATCGCAATTTCTGATTGAGTAAATGATTCAAAGGCAAATACAGGGAAATGCCTGTAAAATGGGTAGCTGTTTAGTTCCACGTTAGGCAGAGGAATAGCTAAATCCAGTGAAGGCACAATGGAACTTTAATATCTCGGTCCCCAGCAAGGGAAACCAGCGAGAAATGGAGGCTGTGACAATTACTTTCTCGGTCCCCAGCAAGGGAAACCAGCGAGGAATGGAGGCTGTGAAGACTAGTCGTGAAATTGAGGCAGCCGTTGAAAAGGGTGGGAAGCGGAATCACCAGCGTTAAGCCGTCTGGAGAGCCGCTGCTGCTGTTGCTTTAATTGAAATTTAAAACGCTGCTGATAGAAGAAAAAATGGCAAGGCCAGGAAGTCTCGGCTGTGAGCTTCTATTCCGATCGTAAGCAGACGATCGGAAAGGCAGATAAGGCTGTTTGCTGGAGAGAAAGCCTCAAGCTGCCTGCAGAGAGGCAGGCTCCGCTAATTTGCGAGGGAAAGTGATCGGAATGGAAATAAGGCTATTTTCTGAGGCGAAAGCCTCAGGCTGCCTGCAGATGGCAGGCTTTGCTAATTTAAGGGAAAGCTGTTGGTTTTTTTTACCTAGATAGAGGGGAAAGCCTGAAAGACCAAATTAGTGAAAGGATTTAAAGATCCAACCTGAATTTGAGCAAAGCTGTTCCAGTCAGGGAGTGCACAGCCTCTTACCATGAAGGCTGAGCTAAAACTGGGGGACGCTGAGGAGGAGTCCCGTGGAGGAGGAGAAACGTCCCGGAGTTTTAAGCCCAGCCTTTCCAGAAGAGACTGAAGTACCTCCCATCTCTGGATGCTCTGAATAGCTCATGGGAGAAATGGGGAGGACAATGGGGTATGCTTCATGTGTTTACCTAATTCATATGGATGCTATGACAGTTGTGCTATGACACATATCTGACAGATAACTGACAGTCCTGAAGAAACACAACCTGGAATTACAGAATAACATTTCTACCCTGCATCACTTCTGTGAGTGTGAGCATAGTTCCAAAGTTCAGTAATAAAATTAATAATGCCATAATGCTAAAATACATGACATGGATTTTATGCATCCTCCCATCTCCAAAAGGAAATACAGGTAGTCCTCAACTTACAACAGTTCATTTAATGACCAAAGTTACAACAGCACACAAAAAGTGACAGCATCCTCATGGTCATGTGATCAAATTTTGGATGCAATCTTCTGACAAGTAAAGTCAATGGAAAAACTAGATTCACTTAACAACAGGCTTCCTAATTCAACAATTGCAGTGATTCACTTAATGAATGTAGCAAGAAAATTCATAAAATAGGGCAAAACTCACTTAAAGAATTTCTCAGTTAGCAACATAAATTTTATGCTCAATTGTGGTCATAAGTCAAGGATTACCTATAGGACCACTGAAGAAATTGATGGTCATGAGACTGGAAGGATGTTCTGTTAACTGAAATCTATCTAGAGCAGGGGTCGCCAGACTTTTGGACCTCAGGGACCACCAAACTCATAATTTTAAATCCCAAGGACCACTAACTGGTTCTGTGGGCATGGCCTAATTTGTGGGTGTGGCTTGGCAGTCATGTGACTGAGTGGGCATGGCTTGTACGTAAATATTATAAATCTTTGTATAAATATTGAATTTTTTTATAAAAAAAGAGCAATTTTTACCCAAAATCAGGCAAAGCAGGCAGGCAGGCAGATTGAGTTGCTCATAGAATAATTCAGTGATCTAACTATCTGCCATTGGCTACCTGAGTCTGTCACATAAAATTTGCTTGCTGTGAATCTGCACTGAATAATAGAAACTTCAGTCCTAAGGGAGGTTCAGCTGTGCTTAAAAGCAGAGCCGAAGATCTAAAGACTAGCTAGAAAGTAAGAAATCCAACCATTTCCTGCTTCCTAGCTAATCTAAATCTCCCGGAACAGCAGAACAGATGATGGTCAGAAAAACAGCAATTTAGCAGGCAAGTTTGCCAGGGAAGGAGGGAGTGGGCAGGGAGGGTTCCCACGGGCCATGTGAGCGGCGCAGCCTTGTGTTTCTGCACAGCCTGGATTAATTGCTTTGGGGCGTGCTCTAGGGGTGACATTTCTCTGAGGCCCACCAAAATTTTCTTGCGGCCCACCAGTGGGCTGTGGCCCACCAGTTGGCGACTGCTGATCTAGAGGATTCTGGAAAGTGGCACTACATTTTTATGCTGCTATTTTGCACACATACATTTGAAACTAAGGGTAAAAATCTAGAAAAAAATATTTTAAATATACTTACTATTTAGTACAGGAGTGTCAGTACATCGGATTTCTTTGAGGGCTGGATCAGCATTGTAGTTCTTAGCGGGGGGAGGCCAGGGGGTGGCAGCATGGATGCCTCCTGCAGCATCCTGCCAACCAAAATGGGGTGGGGGCGGGGTCTGCATGCAACCCCCCTGTGACTCGTTTTTGTTCTCCATGGCCTCCTGCAGCACTTTGCATCTAAAAATGGGCCCACTTTTGGGCCTGATTTTTCTCATCCAGGCTGGACCCAACACCCAAGCAGACCAGCTTCCACTGCATGTCATCTGGACTTTGTTACTGAACAGGCTAACTTTGCAGAGGGGATGGCTTGGCAGTGCAGCCGGTCAATATCCAGCATCGTCATGGTCACTGGAACCTCTTTGTGTTAAAAATTGGACATCATTCTGCGAGACTGAAAGACAGGTGTCAGCCTCTTTACCTTCCCATGCTCTTCTGCTGCCAAGGGACATTGACCAGGACAGGTCTAATATCCAGCTGCTAATATCCAGCTGCTGTGACATCATAAAACACATGGATAACAGCTCACAGAACATAGAAACAAGTTGTTTTCTGAGCATCAGTGTCTCCCTTTTTCTTCCACAGGAGATTTCTAGAACAACACTTCAAATTGAACAGGGTATTAGGAACCAATCTAGCCTATAGTTTTGAAGTTTCTTGATGATTTGTAAGTATTAACCAGTTCTGAACCCGCTTAGTTTTTCTGACAGCAGCCAAAGTTAGCTAGATTTTGTTATCTGCATCTTTAAGCTAGTTCAAAGTCAAAAACCATTTATGAGAATACTTGCACAAAATTGGGAGGATAGGGAAATAAATGCCTAAGGGAACTAAAAGGTTCCCCAACAATATCTGCCTATTTTAATATCAGTAATGCTTCCAAAGGATGTCTGTTTTTAACTCAGAAATCCTTTGGCCAATGCTACATAATGAAACAGAAATTTCTGGGGAAAGCAAATATATTTCCATAGTAACTACCAGGAGAAGCATAGTTGTGTTTCTCTCCCCCAATTTGAGAAAATAGATTGAAAGCTAGGATGGGTGTTTCATAATGTCTATAATTTAATTATATCAATGTATTACTTTTCGCCATGCTGAGAACAGTGAGCTTGTTTATCAGTGGAGAAATTGTAGCTCTGAAAAAGGGCAAAGATCTGGATGCAGAAAACTTCATGCTTGTCTCATGATGTCTCCAGCTAAAGGTATATTGGGTGCAGTCACCTAAAAATTTTATTAAAATCTTGTAAAGCCACTAATAATTAGAATGCATGTTACTGAACTTAAGAAAAATTGATAGTTTACTCTCAGTAGGGCAGCTGTGACTATCTCTGTGTTCCTATTTTTGGATGAATTACAAAACTCCTACACAAATTTACTTAAAAGTGTGGTGATATTAAAAACAAACAGAAAGCATATTTGTTTTCATATGGACATGAAAACAAAACACATACTACTAGTTTACCATTTCTTCCTACATAAATGCCAATTCAGATAATAAATATGAGTGTTTGAAATGCACTTATCCATATAGGCTACTACAAATTCAATTAATCTTGGAGTACATATATTAAAAGTCAAACTCCACATAGCTTTTTCAGAAGGTGAAAACTCATTGCTATCTTGAAATAATGAACGTTAAAAAAAAGACCTATAGCAAAGCAAATATGTTTCGATTTGCATTCTTTGTATAAGATCCAACTTGTTTGAGGCAAACAATTTGTTTTATCTAATCATTTGATTTATCTATAGACAGGAGAGCTCAGCAGGTCTCCATGTTAATCTGCATTCTATCAAGTACTGACTTGATCTTAAAAAGAACATAAAAGAGTTCATTTTAACAGATGAGATCAAGTCACAACTACTTCAGTTTACAGGCAGAGGATGATAGTTTACTTTTAAATTACATTCATTTGGAATTTCATCATACCAAAAGCAATCACTGCTCACTGTCATTCTCTTCCATTAATCACATAAGCATAACAAACATTATTGGACATGTTCTCTTGCACAGTGGCCTTTCCTTCCAATCCTTTTGCCAGTAACTTATAAGAACCCAGGCTATGCTTCACTTTCCCATTTTTGAATGCAAACAAGAAAAATAGGGGCTCCCAATAAAAATACTGCCTTAGAGATGGTAGAACAACTAAAGTCAGAAAAATGAGGTGGATGTTGTTCCCCTCTAATATCGCTTGATATAGGTATTTCTCTCACAATGAATAGCTTTTATGTGTTCCTCCTGTTAATACTGTTTCTTGAATACTGCTTAGGTAACAGATGTCATTGTATAAAGGAAATGGCACTGCTTTGTGAAAAATGTACTGCAAAGACCCAGGTTTTGATTGTATTATTTGTTTTGTCAATCTGTTTTACTTACTAGTATCAATAGTACAAGCAGATATAATTTGAGGCATGATTGCATCATCTTCCATTTCAGTAATACTTTTGAGGGTGTGCCACAATTAAGTTATAGAAAATGAAATGGTCAGGAACATGCAACGCAACTGCTATCTTTCTAAGAGCAAAGGACCATAGATACTACTTGTGCTAAAGGACCAGAGATACTACTTGTGCTAATCCATGCCAAAGGTTCATTTGATTCTGGCAGTCTAATAGCATCCAACCACATATGCATAGAAGCAAAAGCAAAACAACTATTAATGATTAATATGTAATTAATATAGCCATGATAGATTCTAGTCTATAATCTATCACTATTTTTACATAGCTGATAATAGGTATAATTCCTACTAAATTTAATTTTGAGAGATAAATCAATTAATTTACTATTTTTTGTACCAGTGCTTCTTAGCATAGACACAATTATGATAATGAAAAACAATCATGGTTTTTAAAATAAATTGCTAAACCAGAACATTTGAAGTGAAAGTGTTTTTTTTAATAACTTCTCTGATGCCTGATATTTCAAGACAGATTTGTAGTACTACAGATAGCCCTCAACCCATGACCACAATTGAGCTCAAAATTTCCACTGCTAAGCAAAACAGTAACTTTTGACCTACTTTACGACCTTTCTTTCCCTCAGTCATTTAGTGAATCACTGCAGTTGTTAAGTTAGTAACATGGCAGTTAAATGAATATGGCTTCCCCATTGATTTTGCTTGTCAGAAAGTCACAAAAAGTGATCATATAACCCCAGGATAGTGCAACTGTCATAAATACATGCCAGTTGCCAAGTGTCAAAATTCTGATCACATGACCATGGGAATACTGAAATGGTGATAAATGTGAATCACTTTTTCAGTGCCATTGTAACTTCAAAAGGTCATTAAACAAATAGTTCTAAGTTGAGGACTACATGTACATAAGCATATATCAACATTAACCACAAAAGATTAGGAATAAAATAAGAATATATTTGGCATGACAACAGGTACTCTCTGATCATTTTCCAGACCACCCACATTTCAAAATTTCTTCCTCCCATGCTTGTCAGCCATATAGTAGGGATAATAACATATTTCAGGACTGTTCATTTAAAGTGTTTTCACATTTAAAGGGTGAAAAATAAACATCACCATTTCTATATTTATTCAAATGATTTATATATATTACAATTAACTTTGGGCAGTTTATTATTAGGACTGTATTGTATTATCACATATTAAGCAGACCCTTCCATAGTGCAGGAATAACACTAGGAAGAAGAGTGTATTATTACATACAGTATTATTATATTAGATGGTGCAATGCTTTGAATTCCGAGGGGAAAATATGCTTTGGTGCACATGTACACTGAACTTTGAAATGTGTGTGGTCTGGAAAATGATCAGAGAAACCCTCAGCTGCCATCCCCAAAATATTCTTATTTTATTCTATATATCTCCTAATATTTGGTATTTAATGTTGACACAAATGAGCACAGGTACTCCATGAGTGTCTCTCACATATTCTAACACACCTTCTTGCTTTTGAATCCAGTGAGCTGCAAAGCAGTACATGAACTGGCATTTGCATAAAGTGGAACAAACTTTTCTAATACAAATATAAAAATTATAACACTATAATTTTTGTGAAACTTTCAATTTTAATTACTATAAAAAAGCTCTGCAAAAGAAAATATAACCAACCAAAGCACCTACAAACAAAAAGCCCAGCAGAATACCAACCCTAAATAATTTCTTTATAACCTTAAAACAAGTAAACCTGAAGAATAATTAGAAACCATATATACATACATAAAATTGACAATGTCATATTATTAAGGACATCCCAAATCACAAAGGGACAAAAGACCCTGCTCACTTCCTACATACCCCTGTAGGCTGTTAGGATTCTCTTTATCACTCCTGGTTGCTATTTTCCATCACCCATTATCATCACTACACGAGTTTACATGAAACTGGCCAAACTTCTCAATTAAATGGCAGACTATACTTAGTTTACCTAGTTCAAATGGTGGAAGGAAAGCAAAAATAATTTAAATGTCATTTTTTGAACTTCAAAACAACTTCAGGCAAACAAATTCTCTATGTATATGTATGTGCCCGTGTGTGTGTGTGCGCGCGTGCGTGTGCGCGCGCGCACGCACGTGCATAGGAGCTCCATTAAACAAGGACTCAGAATTGATTAACATAACCTGTAGCATTTAGCGCCATCAGAATGACTTTCATGACAAAAATACCTTAGCCTTCCAATCATATAAAATATATTGACAGGAACAGTCAGCATTTACCCCTAAAGGATCGAGAACTAGAACAATTAATAGAATTGCATTCTCTTCTGAACTACATATTTATGTCCACAAAACTTGAAGATGCTAATTCTTGTAATGTATGTCTATATTCCTCATTGACTGATATTGTATATGCATTATTTCCAATTATGCTTCCCCATTCAGCCAACTTTACTCCGATTTTTGTCACTGGAAGAGAAACACTCCGATAAGTCACAACAAAACTCATGTTTCTATTTGTTGCTGTTTGTTGTTCTCCTATGAGCTGTTCAGAGCATCCAGTAGTGGGAGGTGCTTAGTCTCCGCATTCACAGGCTGAGCTTGATTTGTGGAACGCTCCTCCTCCACCACGTGACTCCTCAGCGTTCCCCAGTTTTTGCTCAGCCTCGTGCGAGACAGGCAGTGCTTTGGATACTTCTTTGACTGAAAGAGGAACATTAGCAGGTTTGATTGCAATTCGGTTTCTTTTGGTTTTCTTTGTCTTTGGCCTTCAATCCTTTAGCAGTCTGAGAGTCCGGTTTAATGGAAGCGCTGTTTGTGCCCCCCCCCCCAAAAAAAGAGGTGGTGGGAGGCTTTTGGTGTTGCTCCGCACCAACTCCCCACAGCCAAAATTTCCTTACCTCTGCCAGTTTGATTGCCAATGTGTTTTTCAATTCCATTTGCTTGCTAGCGGTTTGATTTTTCATTTTTAAAAGTCGTATCACCTTTACCACCCGCTCCGAACGCCGTTTCTTCAGTGGGGAATTTAACTAGGATTAATTCTCCTTTTCTTCTCCACCGTTCTGTTGTTTTGAGAGCTCAGGCCTCATTTGAGCTCCAGCTTCGTTTGCAAGGCGGGAAGCTGCTGCCGAGAAGCGCGCGAAAAAACTTTAACTGCTGGAGGCCATATTGAGTGCCACCTTGTGGCTGCGCGCCTTGTCTGTCTTCCTGAGCTGTGTGAGGTATTTTCTGCTCGAAGCAGCAGAATCCCTCCAGGATTTTTAGAGGTGTTTTACCCTTGTTTTGGCTACCTGCACTTGAGGATAATTAATTCGCTTTTAAAATTGTTGGCTTAACTCTCACAGCCTTATTCTCAGTGGCACAGCAGCAAGCACCTAGGCCAATGTCCGCCTGTGCAGGGAAGCTGCTGAAGGCCTTTTCAATCATCAATCCGGGCCTTAGGCGTTCGCTATTTGGCTAATTGGAGCACACATTAATCTTGGTTGTTCTATTCTTAATATTGGAATATATATATATCATGACTCATAGGAGCAATTACAAAGCAATTATAGCAATATTATTACAATAATTATTACATTCATAATAATCACTCATGGTAACAAACTATTTGTCAGTATAATATTTTAATTTTCAATAAAATATTATTACTGAGATACGACTTATTATATCTATATATAGACACCAGTAAAATAAAAAGAATAAATAAAATAAAGGGGGCAATAAGAACTTGATCAGGGCAACCGTTCTTGACTCAGATCAGACCCGGGGCGTGCCAACTGCCTTGTACACAAATTATATCCAATTACAGTTATTCTAATTTTAACCAAAATGGCAGATGGTAGCACCTCTCAGGCACCTTGCTTGAAGGCAAAAGCCAAATAGAAACACAGCGGAAATTCTAAAGCCTCAGAAAGGGACGCCTTAAGACGCCATAAGGCCTTACAAAAGCAAATAGGCAGGCATACTCGAGAGGTCCACGCTGTATCTCAGGGTGCTCCCTCATTCCAGTCCGTCAGTTTCCTCACACCCTCCTCCTCCTCTAGATCTCTCCCTTTCATCCAGGCGCAGCTTGACTCCACAAGGACAACAGGTCCAAATGTCTGGAACACCATCCAGACAGGCCCCTGAAGCCTCATTCACTCCGACAGCCGCTGGTCTTCGCCAGGGTGACAGTTTCATTGAGGAGGTCCCAGAAAGGATAAAAGTCTGGATGGAGATGGCTATTCGCCAAGGGATTGCAGCGGGGCTTCAACACGTGGTAATGTCCAGACCTTACCCTATGGCTACCGACCAAGAGCCCCAATGACTGAGGTCACTGACCAGGTCGGAACAACACCAGACTCAGGTACATTTACAGGGGGAGACCCCCCTCCAAGGGCCGGAGGAGGAGGAGGAGGAGGAGGAGGAGGAGGAAGTAGATCAAATCTTTCAAATGGCCAAATCTGAATTGGGATCAATTCACAAGAGCAAGCCCCTGTCAGAGGCAGACCCCTTAGAAAGGGAAATGTCTGAGGATGAGGGTCTTATTCCTGACCAGCCTGCTTTTACAGGCTTAATCCGGCCACAGATTTTCAAATCTCTCTTGTTTAAGGCAAAGAACATTGCAGGCCTAAACAAGCCAAAACCTTCTAACACATCTGATCCTTCAAGGGAGGGACCAGAGGACATGATCTTCAACCTACCAGTAGTAGAATCAGAGATATTCCAGTTCCACCCATATTTTCAGACCTGGTGCAGAAGCAGTGGGCTTCTGCAACAGTATACACCTCTCCAACTGGACATGATAGGAAATACTTCAACTTGGACCCTGATTTTGCAAAGTTACTGGGTACTCCCAAGGTAGACGAGCCTGTAGTGGTGTTAGCATCCCCCTCTATTCCCAGTGAGGCACTGGAGGCTTTAAAGCCAGAGGAAAAATGGGTCAAGCTAGCTCTATGCAGAGCTCATCAGTCTGACGCGTGGGCTATCAGATCAGCCACGGCCATCTCCTTCTTCACGCGGTCGTCTCTTAGATAGCTTCGTCTTTTGAAACAACACGTTCCTTCTTCTAACTTCAGGGCGCACCAAGACATCGCCAAACGTACGACAGCTGCTGAATTTTCTGCTACCTATCACGCAGTTATGTTTTCAGCAAGGGCCATTACCTCACATGTCACAACACGTCGCTTGCTATGGTTAAGACACTGGCAAGCTGACTTCAAACACAAATCCAAGCTGGCCTCATTCCCCTATTGCGGGAGATAGATTGTTTGGCCCTTCCCTGGATCCACTACTAATTGAAACATGCAACAAGAAGAAAATTCTCCTTTCCCTTTTTTGGAAGTCAGATCTCAGAAGCCCCCAGTCCTTTCGGAGGGGTTCCTTTCGATCTCTCTATCAGGGATCCTTCTCTTCCAGATACCAGAGACCCCCAGCAGTTAGACCAGGGCAGCAACCAGATAGGTCCTTCCAGAGACCCGGTCAAGCGTAATCTCATGGTTTCCGCTATCCAACATCTACTGGATATACGAGCCATCCAACCAGTAGCGACCAACCAACAAGGGCAAGGTTTTTATTCACATCTGTTTGTTGTGCCAAAAAAATCACGGGGGTTGAGAGCGATATTAGATTTGAAACATCTCAACCGTTTCTTAGTATATCGCAAATTTAAAATGCATACCCTCCAATCAATATTAGAGGGCATTAGAAAAGGGGATGTGCTCACCTCCATAGACTTCATGGAGGCGCAGCTGCACATTGCTATTTGTCCCTCCCATTATAGGTTTCTGAGATTCTGCTACAATAACCACCATTTTGAATATGTGGCCCTTCCATTCGGATTAGCCTCTGGCTCCCAGGACTTTCACCAAGGTCCTCGCAGCACAAGCTGCCCACCTCAGGAATATCCCGGTACGCTTTCAGTGTTATCTTGACTATATTTCAATTTTATCTCCTTCCACCCATCAGGCAGTCATAGACACTCAAAACACATTATTATCCCTACAAGAGCATGGTTTCTTAATAAATTTGAAGAAGAGTCAATTAATACCTTCGACTTCGGTTAATTCATTTAGGGGCGGTCATAGATTCGGTGGAAGGCAAAGTTTATTTGTCACCAGATAGACTAAATAGCATTCAAAAATTGGTTCAGGAAATCAGGGCGCTTAAGAGGGTGTCCCTAATGGACCTATCTAAATTGTTGGGAAAAATGATTTCATGTATTTCTATTATTCCTTGGGCCCGCCTTCACACTAGATCCCCCAGTGGTTCCTGCTACCATACCAGCGATCCGGCCAAAGCAACTCCAAACACAAAGTCAGGGTTCCGCCCAAGGTTCTCAAATCTCTCCTCTGGTGGTCCAAACCGGTTATCAACAGAGGCTGTCTCTTCAAGGAACCACAAAGGCTCATCATCACCACAGATGCCAGTCTGTTCGGATGGGGAGCTCATGTCCAGTCACTCACAACCCAAGGCCGATGGTCTGACATAGAACAGTCATGCAGTATAAACTGGCTGGAACTTCGCGCAGTACACCTGGCCCTTCGCAATTTCTTCCCCCACGTACGCGGTCAGCACATACTGATACTAACAGACAATGTAACAGCCAAAGCTCACATAAACAAACAGCGGGGCACACAATTGAAGCAGCTCATGCGGGAAGCAGAGCGCCTGTGTTGCTGGGCGGAGAAGAACATACTTTCCATCAAAGCAGAACACATTTCGGCCCTGTCGAATACACAGGTAGACTGTCTAAACAGGGCCACCATAGATCAATCGGAGTGGCACCTCCACCCATCCCTGTTCCAAGAAGCGGCACGATCATTTGGTCAGCCGGTGGTGGACCTATTTGCTTCCCCTCTCAACACTCAGCTCCTGAGATATTTTTCAAGGTACCCTTCCCAAGGGGCGGAGAATTTCAATTTGCTCCGCTGTCATTGGCCCCCGGGGCTCCTGTATGCATTCCCTCCACTTTCGCTGGTTCCCAAAGTTATCCAGAAGTTACTAGACGAGAGAGTGGAATTGCTTCTAGTAGTGCCTTATTGGCCCAGACAGCCATGGTTTGCAGACCTCCGCAGCCTCTCGATAGCCCCCCACTGGAGAATCCTGTCAGACAGAATCTCATTAACTCAGAGGCCACTTCAACATCCGGATCCTCAATGGTTACAATTGACCGTCTGGAGGTTGAGCGGAGTGGTTTGAAGAGTGAAAAGCTCTCCAACAGAGTTATCAACACTATCTTAGCCGCCAGACGCCCCTCAACAATTCACATTTACAATGCCACATGGTCAACCTTCTGCAAATGGTGTGGTAAGCTTCAAATTGATCCGGCCGCTCCCTCTGTTGCCCAGATTCTAGAGTTTTTACAGAAGGGATTTGATAAGGGGTTGTCACCTAATATGTTAAAAAGGCAAGTGGCGGCCTTGGCATCAGTTCTCACTTACAAGGGCCTCAGTTCTCTTTCACATCACCCACGCATAAGATCTTTCCTTCAAGGAGCCACCAATTTACGCCCTCCAGCAGTGCACCGTTATCCCACCTGGGACCTTAACAAGGTCCTTGTCGCTCTCACTAAAGGTCCTTTTGAACCTTTGAAAACGTCAAGTCTCCAAATTCACAAAGTAGTTTTCCTGATAGCGATCACTTCCGCTCGTCGTATCTCAGAAATTGCAGCCCTGTCTGTCAGACAAGATCTCTGTGCGTTTTTCATGGTGATCATGTGGTCCTTCGTCCCGATCCCACATTTATGCCCAAGGTCAATTCGACTTTTCATAGTGCACAAGAGCTTATTCTTCCAAATTTTTGTCCCAGACCATCTCAGGGGATGGAAAGACAATGGCATAAGCTTGATGTGAGGCGTGCTCTGCGAATCTATATCAAGCGTACAGTGGCTTTCAGGAAATCAGAGGCTTTATTCGTGTCCGTTCAGCCAAATTCTCAGGGTTGCAAGGTTTCACCATCTACGATAGGCCGTTGGATTCGGGCGGCAATAGCAAAAACATATCAGACCCAATCTCTGCAGGTGCCCAGGGGCATAACAGCTCATTCAACAAGGAGTGCAGCAACTTTGGCAGCATGGGCCACACAGGCATCAATAACTGAAATCTGTCGGGCCGTGGCTTGGGCTTCCCCATCGCCCTTCATTAGACATTATAAAATTGATGTGTTTGCTTCTACTGAGGCTTCCTTCGGCAGAAGAGTTCTGCAAAGGGTCCACAGAGACCAGGAGGAGATTCCAGACCAGATGGAGTCCCTCCCATAGGACAGGCCAAGCTTTGGTATGTCCCACTATTGGATGCTCTGAACAGCTCATAGGAGAAAGAAAGGGCATTGGTACTTACCTGACACGCCCATTCTCTTTGAGCTGTGAAGAGAATCCAGCCCCACCCTTTTTTTCCATCTGGTGGGGTCCTGTTTCGGTCAATGAACTTTTTAGAACGTGAGGATGAGAGCGCTTATTTCTCTCGTCTTCGCCAAAACTGGGGAATGCTGAGGAGGAGTCACATGGTGGAGGAGGAGCTTTCCACAAATCAAGCTCAGCCTGTGAATGGGGAGACTAAGCACCTCCCACTACTGGATGCTCTTCACAGCTCAAAGAGAACGGGCGTGTCAGGTAAGTAAGCCCTTTCTACAACAGCCTTTCACCAGCTTTCAGGCTATTTTTGATCATCTCTGTTTATCAAACACAGGCAAACGAAGGGAAGGATCAAAAACAGGTACACTGCTCGTCCTCCACTATGTGAGGAGAGTGGAGGAAATGTTCATTAGAAAATGACCAATGACTCCAAAACCCATTCCCCCAATTTCCATATACTAAGTCAAAATTTCATTTCTGCAGAGATTTTTTTAATCTTGAGTCTTCTTGAAAACAAGAAATGTACCTGTATGCACATAGACACTTGCATAAGGCAATAAATACTTTGAAGCTATAAACTACTAAAACATAACATCTAAGATTTAAGTTAGCACAATTTGGAGTACATAAATGATTTGTTTAATCCAGTTGTACTGTCAGCCTCTTAAGTGGCTGATAGTGGACTGTTCTCTAGTCACATTCTTCTTGGTCTGTTGTAGCAACTTAAACCAGATAACTTATCTTCTTTAACTGTATGGAATTGTCTTTTTTCCATGTTTTTTCATTAACATTGCCCAAATAAAACTTTCCTTTCAGAAAACTTTAATGGGAATTTTAAGATGTGTCTTATTTTTCTTTGTCCTTGTTTATAGATTAGATTGGCAGGTATGCTCAGGAAAGAAACTAAGAGCTTAACATAAGCAAAAAAGCCATACATTTGTTCTTTCAGACAACTGGCAATAAAGCTGAGAAAATATATTTCCTTACATATGTTTTTGTTTATTAAAAGGTATGACAAGAGCATGCATAAAAAAGCTAAGCTTCACAGCCACCAAAAACAAAGCCTATGAATTAAAATTAACTAAAGATTAAGTATCTAAACATTAACTCTTAAGAAATAAGTGCCTTTTCAAGAACATTAAAATAGAAAGACACTAACATTTATTTAAGTAGATATTTCTCATAGTCACTTGCTTTCCTTTTAGTTATAATTAGAAGTGTAGTTCACTTGTTCTTAATATTAAGAACTGTATTACTCTAAAAGCAATTGTACAATGTGATTGCTGCCATCTATACTCTTCCATTGCCAGCATTGTTATCAACATTGACAATGACATCCATGTTGGACTACAACCATATATTCCACTTAGAGTAGTTTTTAAAGATATTTCAAGTGGTATAAAACGTAGTCATTTGACTGGAGAGTTCGGTGATTTAAATAAAGCCTACATTACATTAATTGTACTACATTTCCAAAGCTACTATGTTTCCAAATACTCCCTAATGGTTTTAATCTTAAGAAAAATCTGAACACTTTGAGAGTGGTAATTACCACAGTGTTTATTATAACTGATATTTATTGTTGCATTACATATTATGAGTTTTTTTTTTTGGGGGGGGGGGGTTTACTCCCTGAAAGGATGACTTTAAAAGTATTTAAGATAGACAGATATTTTAGACTTTCACATTCTTTAACTTTCTAGTAATAGATCAGAATACATGACATAAATATATTCAATATATTATATTTTATTTATATTATAGATATTTTATTTGAATATATTTATGTCCCATGACATAAATATATTCAAATAAAAAAATAAATATCTAAAAAGTCATAATATAAATGTGATAAACATCTTGGTATCATGAATCATCAGAGGTCATCCACAGAAATTGTTTTCAAAACAGAATTTGGTTCTGGAAAGTGAAAACTAGCATTGTAACTCTAGGGATCTTCTGGACAGTGTAACAACATAATCCTCACTGCCTACCAAAGTGTTTGCTAAGTCTACTCACAGTTCTCAGACATATGTTTTAAATTTCTTTGTGTCTCAAAGTTCATTTGCACACTGAAATTGAATCCTAGCAAGACAAGCATTGCAAAAAAAAAAAAAAAAACAGGTTACAATTGACAGTGGCCAAGGAATGGGATTCTACCAGTTCTCGCCTATTTGCTAGAAACTGTTGTTAACTTTCTAAGCAGTTCAGAGAACCAGGTGTTAGAAGAAATCTCCTTTTGTTTTTTTTCCACTTTATAGGACTAATCCTGTAAGGAAGGCAGGAAGGAAACATTCTGGTGTTGTTTCTAGCATAATCTTTATTGCCCCTGCTTACAGAAACTGCCTCTCTGTTAACCCTTATTACATTCTTGGGAGCACATCTAGACTTCCTGTCTCCAGGTTTTGTTTTTTTTCTTTGCTGGTACTTTCTTAAAGGGGAAGGGTTGTTTTAAGCTTTTTATTCTTCTGTTGGGAAGAAATACTCTCCTGTTGAGGTTCTTCCAGCCAGGATCAGCACTTTGAAGAAATAATTGAATAATGAAGCAGAGCTTCCGGAAAGCTTTTAATGACAAGGAACCAAGAAGAGTAACATTCAGCAAGGTTTCTTGGCTAGCTAGAAAGATGGACATTCAAATGTGAGTTTACATACCCTTTCTGAGTTTTGGTCTAAAATTGGTTTTTGATGAAGTTTAATTCGGTGCTTGGTGATGTTTAGTCCTGTGTTTATTGAGGGGATAATTTTCCCTATTCAGCTTTGTTTGGAAGGAAAAATATTAATCTCTGTTCCTGAAAAGAAACTGAGTTGAGAAATCTGGCTAGTTCCTGTGTCTATTTGTTCTGGTAATTGGTTTAACAAGCAACAGCTACTGTTGTGATTTAATTATTTGTATTATGTTTGAATTTTTTCCTGCCTCGTGATTTCTTTTTCTATCTGGGGAGGGGGTCTTCCTTCAGTGCTTTAGTGGTTCCTAGCACTGTCTTTTTGAGGTGTATTTCCAAGAGGCAGGATGCAAGGTTGGCATTGATTTTTTTACTGCTTTTCTGGGGGACATGTGATCTTTCCTTAAATCTGGATGGTTTCCTTAGGATATCTTGTGATGGGAGTGACACAAGCTGGTGTTTTTAAGTGGTGCAAATGGATCTAAAGATTGCTTCTCCTCGGTGTGCTCTTTCTGGAGAGTTTAAATGACCTCTCTGCTAAAAGGTTTCACTTTATGAGCAAGAGTTGGCTGCTGATAATTATCACTGCATTCTAACTATTTTAATTCCTCAAGGTTCTCTGGCACCCTGCCTGATTTGTAATTACCCATGCTGCTATATTCTGCACCATTGAAGCTTCAGGTACAGATAATCAGAGTTGGAAGAGACTTTGTAGGTCATATAGTCCAACCCCCCGCCCAGGTGGGAGACCCTACACCATTTCTGACAAATGGCAGTCCAATCTCTTCTTGAAAGTCTCAAGTGATGGCGCTCCCACAACTTCTGAGGGCAAGCTATTCCATTGGTTGATTGTTCTCACTGTCAGAAAGTTTCTCCTTGTTTCCAGGTTAAATCTCTCCTTGTTCAGTTTCCATCCATTATTCTTTGCCTGGCCTACAGGAGCTTTAGAAAATAGCTTGACCCCTTCCTCCCTGTGGCAGCCCCTCAAATATTGGAAGACTGCTATCATGTCTTCCTTGGTCCTTCTCTTTACTAGATTAGCCAAGCCCAGTTCCTGCAACCATTCATTGTATGTTTTAGTATGTTTTCCAGTACACTAATCATCCTGGTTGCTCTTCTCTGTACTTTTTCTAGAGTCTCAACATCTTTTTTATAATGTGGTGACCAAAACTGGATGCAGTACTCTAGGTGTGGTCTTCATGCTCTTTCAGGGTAGCCCAATGCAAAACGCATTGTAACAGTCCAGAAAGGAGGTCACAAATGCATAAGTTCCACAGGGCCACCAAAGGTGCAAAAGACATCCCAAATGCACAGTTAAAGCAAATAGGCACATATTTAAGCCGTCGTGGCACAGTGGTAACACGGTGGTTAGAATGCAGTATTTCAGGCTAATTCTGCTGGTTGTCTACTGTTAGCAATTCAGTAGTTCGATTCTCCCCAGTTAAAGGTTGACTCAGTTTCCCATCTTTCCAAGTAAAATGAGGACCCAGATTATTGAGAGCAATATGCTGACTGTGTAAACTGCTAAGGGAGTGCTGGAAAGCACTGTGAAGAGGTATATAAGTCTTCTATCTCCTTTCACCATTGGTGAAAGCAGATAGAAAAGCACAATTACAGCATCAAAGATATGACCAAGTGCTGACTGTGAAACAGATCATAAACTGCTCATGTGCAAGTTCCAAGCAAGCTAAAGAAGAAAATAGTCAATCTTGAACATGATATCATTTTGAACAAATGTCTACCAGTTTCAAGCAAAACTTCAGGAATCACTGAAATCCTGAATCTCACTGACAACAAAACCACTGAATGGCGGAATGAATGTAAATGAGTTGTTTAAGATGAATGTGAAAAAAGATTGCCACAATAAAAAAATAGAACCAAACAAAATGTCAAAACAAAATGTAGAAGCTGTCAAGAAGAGAAGCCAAAGCCAAGAAAACTAAAAATCTCAGAAATGATCTTAACAAAAAGTTTCATAGAACTCTTAGAAGTGACAAGAAGCAGTATTATAACAAAATATGTAAAGACATTGAAGATGGAAACAGACAGAAAAATAAGCAGTCTTTTAAAAGATCTCTGATCCCAATCTCAAATTGGTTTACTAAAGTTCATTGTATTAATGGTACAATGGAAAAAATGGTAACCGATTCAAAAGGGATCAAACAAAGATGGAGGAAGTAATGTATACTGACATACCGTATAACAAAAATGTCAAAATCCAAGATACCTTAGAAGATTATCTCCTACTTGTAAAACCTTCCAATACTAGAAGAAGTTGACAGCTTCATGGTGCATAATCAAACATCCACTATAATCAACTACTATATAAAGCAAAATTAGCAGTAGCCAAGTATTAAACAAAGGAAGATTAATTCAGAGATTGTGGAAACATGGTTTGTTCCCTTCCATTTCAATTCTCTAGCCTACAAAATAATCTCTAACCTATAAAATACTCTCTAATTTGTATGGGCATATTTTATTTTCCAATCATCAGATACTCAGACATCAAAATACAACTTTATCATAGTTTCATTCTGACTAGCACTTTATTTCCGAAACTGTTATGTGAAGAAATTGCCAACCAGCATTATTCTACTCAATTAATCCAATACGTAAAAGAATAAAATAATATGCTAATGTCTAAATTCATACATAATGTTAAACTATTTTTAGTCATAGTGTATTGAACAAATCAGTCTACCTTGGAGAAGAACAAAGAAATTGTATTTTGTTGCAGTGAATTTCTGAACTTCTTGTAACAGTGAAGAACTTATTTAAGAATCTCTGGGTCTGCTATCTATTGTGAGATGCAACTTATAGTTCTATTTTTTACAACATTTTGTGTTTGAAGGATGGTTCACTGGGGACTCTAGCTTTTCTTTCTTTTTTATGAGAAGATTATCACTAAATTGACTTCCTTTTTTGGATTGTTTGTTTTGCCAGTTCTTAACATTTCTAGTTTTCCCTATGAACATCAGTGTTTCACACAAAAAATCTTCTAATTCAGCATTCTGTTGCCACATCACCAACCAAGTGGTTACTGAAAGCCAACATAGAGCACAGGAAGATAACACCTTTTCCTGCTCATGCTTCCCAGAAACTAGTTTCAGAAATATATTTACCTTAGAAATAGAAATACATACCCAGCATCATTACCGATCACTGTAAGTACTTTTATTCGTCATGAATTGTGTAGTCTTCATTTTAAGCCATTCAAAGTTGCAATTAATACTACATCTTATGGTAGCACATTCCATAATACAAGTATTCTGGGACATTGTGCTTCACTGATATTGGCATTTTTTCTATTAAGTAAATGTAAATATGTGGCATTGCACAGGAATTCAGACTACAGTATTCAGTCTCGCAATCATAAAGAAATTGGCTGTGAAAAGAAGACTGGTGGCATGGAGAGATGTAAAGCCAACAGAAAAAAACCGGCAAACATATACTCTGAGCACCATTTTCTTTTAAAGCTTCTGCTCTAGTCTCCTCCTGCATGGGCAAGTTGGGACATAATACCAAACCATAACAATGCCGGGATTCAAAAATCAGACACGAGGAATCATCTTTAAAGCAATTTAGCATTCTTAAATGAGCAACAAACCATACCTTTAATTAGAACTTCTTGAATGAATATAAACCACATATCGTGATTTTTTATGGTTCAAATGCAAAAAAATAGCAAACAGCAGATTACAAAACTGATTCTATCCACTACTATTTCAAAGTGTTTGATGTAAAGGAAAGTGTGATATTGTTCTGCATTGAATTACATGGTGCATCATCTACAAAAATTACTCAGCTTTCTATTATATTCATGAACACTTGGCAGAAGCCAACAGGACTTGATTCGCAAGCATACATGGAAAGAAAATAAACTGCATTATTAGCTTAGGTTCATTCAGTTTACTAATAGGTACTCTCCCATAGAACTATTACATAATATGCACCAGATATGCCAGGAAAAATAGCATTTCCAAGGGAAGCCAAACTTAGGTTGTAATACTAATGTATTGCCAATGTCTCATAACGGTTTGTCATATGATCAATTACTGTATTTTGTTATATTATGCAGAAATTAGAGTTTCTTCCATTTTCTTCCATTCATTTCTAAAAGCCCAGTGAATGACATGCGTTTTACTTGAATCAAAGCAAATTATAAAATTTTATCAACATTTATCATGACAATGGATTGGATTAACTTAAACATTTTGTAAAACAAACATACAAGTATTTTTAAAAGTTCCTTTTCAACATAATATTCCATATTATTTAATTAAAAATGCAAAATTATTGGTGGTTTATAGAACACCAATAAAATAGCCTCTGCTATTAAAAAAAACAGGTTGAACTTGACTTGTAAGTTCAGTAATGTTCAAAAAGTCTAAGGTCGGCAATCATGCCTGCAGCAAATTCTTTAAACATTTTCTGACCCACCTCTGAATTGCTAGCAATCCCCTGCAAGGTTATATCCATAGCTACCCCTTAGTCCATTTGTAACATTCCAAAATCAAAGTTCTAATGACCCTTTTGCTGTTTATTCCAAAAGGAAATAAATCTTTAAACTTGTATTTAAAGCTTCTTTTGCTAAATATTGAAACTCACCCAGTGCAAGTTTTATAAAACTTGTCAATCCAAAGGTTCCTACAAGATGAAAAACAGTGAACAAGCAATTTCCGAATATGATTAGAAAAAGGATTATGCAAACCCAGCATACTTTTGAAGGTGCTAACCATGATTGGAGCGAAATATGGCTATTCACTTGTTCTCCCAGAGCTCTAAATGAGTGGGATTCAAAAATCCCAGCAACCGGTTCACCGCGCAGTTGCTGGGTGGGTGTACCCATGATGGGCTTGACCTACAGGAACTTCCGGGATGGTCGTTGTTTGCCTTCCCAAGGGTCCAGAGGCTTCCCTCGGGTCTCTGAGAGGGCAACAATGGCATCCCCCGGGCTCTGGAGACCCTCCGGAAGCTGAAAACAGGCCTGTTTCCCCCCTTCCCAGAGTCTCCGCGTGGATCCTGCACTGAACTGCATCAAAAATGGGCCGCATGGAGACTCCTGGGAGGGGACACCCAGTCGGTTTAAATACCGGTTCAGCGAACTAGATGCAAATTTAACATCCTGTTCGCCTGAACCAGTCCAAACTGATAGAATCCCACCCCTAGCTCTAAACCTGCTAGAAGCTGCTGGCTTATGTTCCTTTTTGAGGACCTATTGTATGGAGCACAGGAAGGCAATACTACGCACTGTCTTTGTTACACCAAATTTTCATTCCACCATAATCTCCAGTTTGCCATTTCTTACCAGAAATCTGATTGTCAACAACTCAAACTTCTCAAACATCAAATGTAGAAATTGGGATGCAGCTTTCAATTGTTGAGAAGATTTTCTCTTTGAAATGCTATGCACACTGAATTAGAGCAGGTGACCAAGGGCCCTGAACCATTCTTTTAATTTCCTAGAGAAGATGGGCACAAACTCCTCAAACTAACAGCACTGCAAATATACAAGTGTAGAAAACAAATGCCATTCTTTGCATTATCATTGCCACAGAACAGGATCTAACTTGTCAGCTGAATTCACATCATGTTTATACTAGTACTCAAGAGTTATCATTCACCTGCTTCAGTGCTACTAGATTTCTGATAAACAAAGAAGCCAAACAACCCTTATCAAGAGAATGAGAGCAAACAGAATGACCACATCAATCACCAGAGTTTCCTCCATAAGAGCAGAATAAATGGGCACTGGCAGGCCACCTACCACAGCCTCATTATTTTTAGTGATTTCTTATCTCTAAGTATCAGCAAATGACAGGGATGCAAACAGAATTTTACACCTTCATAACCTTGGAATGAGCCATTCTGAGTGGTCGGGAAGTGGATTGACTTCACAATAGGTTATTTTGAGTTCTACTTGCAAAAAAACCACAATATCCTTATTTTTCTTAACACTTTCAGAACTCTCCTAGAAAATATTAAATATGGGGTCTAGTATGGTCCATGACATACTGAGATTACTCTGTGGTGGACAACATAGTTGAGTATTTGAGCTCTCAACAATATGCTTTACCATATCTCTCATTATGAAATCCATAAATCTTCATGAGAAAATAAAACCTGCCTGTTCTCGGATAGCACTCCACTTACTTAAAAAGATGAACCATGGAAAAGTATTCATACTATCTTTAGGAGCTGCAGTTTTTCTCCTTTCTTTAACATTTCAGAGTTACAATGCAGGATTCTAAACCAGTTTCTTTTGTTGTTGTTGTTGTTGACATATTTATTTGGGAATTACAGCTAATATTAGGAAAACTATCAATGAAACATATAAGCAGAATATTTAAACAAAATATTTTACTTACTGAATATAAGGATGTCCTATTTTCCTTTAATATAAAGTCTTCTCAGGCCTCAGATATCCACTTTTTGTGCTACAGTTTTCTGTCAAGAAATAAGGCATTTTATCATCTTCATGAAATTCAAAAGTATGTAATTATAAAGGCATACGTAAAAGAGAAAGAGTGCATATACGCACACAGGTGAACCATTCAATTTCAAAAATATTCAGGAAGTGGTCAGTCATTTATTTGATTATGAACTGTCTTAGGATTTTTAACTAATTTAAGATTTTGACTGATATATTTGATGGGAAATTACATACAAATTATTAATACGGTCCTTGTTACAGGTATTCCTTGACATTCAACAAGTTCATTTGGTGACCGTTTAAAGTAACAAAGGCACTGAAAAATGTGACTTACGACTGGTTTTCAAAATTACCACCTTCATAGCATCCCTATGTTCATGCAATCAAAATTCAGATGCTTGGCAACTGGTTCACATTTATGACTGTTTCTGTTTCGCAAGGTCATGTGATCACCTTTTGCAACCCTTTGACAAGCAAAGTCAATGGGGAAACCTGATTCATTTAATCATGTTCCTAACTTATCAACTGCAGTGATTCACTTTACAACTGTGGCAAGAAAGGTTGTAAAATGGAACAAAACTCACTTTACAAATGTCTCACTTAACAATAGAAATATTGGGCTCAACTGGGGTCATACATTCAAATATGTTGGCAACAGAAATGGAAAGCAGGCTGGAATTTCCAGGAGCAGTAATGTCATTACTCATAAGGTTCCTTCATATTTCCTTTTTTAACTGTTTCCCCCTCCAGACTATAATCTTATTCTATATATATTACCATTGATAATATATTAGATGCAGCAATATTCCCTGCTAAGTGTGAAAAATAACTTTAAAAAATACCTCAATCTTTTTTTTTATAATTTTTATTTGGCTGAATCAAGAATAAAGTAATTATAGTTTTATACAGAATGTTTTTGAAACTCTATATAGTCTATTCTGGTCCAAATAACATAATATGATTAGCACATGTTTTAAGAACTTCTAAATATACTGTAATATATTAAAAAAAGAACTGCTTTATAATTGTTTTCATGTACTACCTGAGCACAAGGCAGTGTATTACTGTCTTGAAAATAATCACCCAGCTACATATCAATTTTACTTGAAAAGAAAAATGCAACAAATAATAGGTTACGGGGTGAGGGGGGGAATTCCCTGCAACTGTAAGGAGCATTTTATTTTTTAAAACTTACAAACAACAGGTAGGAATGAAAATTAAGCCTTCCAGAATGTAATAATTGAAGTTTTTAGCAATTTGTAGATCAAAGACTGCAGAATTTGACGAATGCGTTAAAAACAATCAGGAAGGATGTCAGTATTTTATTTTTAAAAAGCAAAATCTTATCTAGCTAACTTGAAACCCACCTTGTAAATGCTATCTTTATATAATATGAACCATAATACAATTGGGTTTCATGTTTCAAAATGATGTTGGTATCCAGCCATAGAGCAAAATTTTCTTTTTAAAATATGCTATGGATTAAGGAGGACTCCTGCAATCACAGAAGTCATAACACAGCAAACTGTGATCTGATTCTATCCTGGAACAATCATAGTCAACTTCCTATAAAGCATGCAAAGATTCAATTCCTGATATGAACTTCCTTCAAATCACTAAATTGTTAGCACTTTGTTCCACCTCAATATTTTCAAAGAATTGTCCTTTTATTTCCTTTCTCATTAAAATAAATAAATACAAGTTTTTATGTAATCTGAACAGAAATATACCAGCTGGAAATGCACTGAAAATTTCAGTTCAAAGACTGGTATTAACTGAAAAACAGCTAAATACTTGAAGGTATTAAAGCTGTGCAATTTGTTCAAAAGAGGTACTTTGTAAAATATATGGTAGTGCACACGAGTACCTCTTTTTGAAACAGCCACATCAGCCTCACAACACCAATTGAAAAGCTGTTGCCAGGAGTTTCTGCAATTTGGGTATATGTGTGACTGCTGGGCACAGCTTCTGAAGCAGCTATGTAAATCTGTAAAAATATATGCCTGCTCTAATGGTTTCTCACCCTCTCAAAAAGAGGGTGAAAGAGGCTTCATATGCACTCTTGCACATGTATTTCAAGACTTGTATCGTTTTAGATGGTAACAATAATTAGCACCAATACTACTACACTTCAGTTGCAAAATATCTTATGAAATGCTATCAATTCAATGTCCTGTTTTCAAAACAACACAAAATAATCAGCTATGTTATCATAGCATGAACGCTACTTTTTGTGCAGTACTTTCTGAGATACTTTTCTGTCATTTTACTAAGAATGCATATTGAAAGAGAAAAACAGAAAATTCAAGCACAGCAACATCGACACTACAATTTATTTTTATTTCATGCTTTCAAACAAGCACAGCAACATCGACACTACAATTTATTTTTATTTCATGCTTTCAAACTTAATGTTATTATTCACAGAGGAAAAGCACAATGTTTCATAGCCCAAGAAAATGTTTTCTGCACTCAAGCTATCTCATCCCCCACCACCACTGTTACTCCCACAGTAGTTTCAATATTACTTCAGTTCCGTTAAGATTCATACACAGCTCAGCTAATATCTGACCACTCTTGGCTTTGCATTCATCTGACCTCAATATACATTGTTTGTTCAGACAAATGATACTGTTTTGCAATGAATGAGAATAGCTTATACGATATGTTATATTTATAAAATAACTGTATTGTCAAGTAGAAAACCACTAAGCTGAAAGTTCTATTTAGCCTAAGATATATCCACCCTAAGGGTTACACAATCATTTCTTTTGAAAAATTTCATAATGATATGAAAATTCTTTTTCCATGGATAAAATCAGAACCAATTGTTGAAAAAAATCTTTCATTTATATTCATATAAATATGAATCAGTTGAGCAATATAAAAATCTTGGATTCTACAGGTAGTCCTCGACTTCCATCCATTTTGTTTAGTGACCGCTCAAAGTTACAACAGGACAGAAAAAAGTGACCTACGATCATTTTTCGCAGGACTGTTGCAAAACGATGATCAAAATTCAGGTCCTTGACAACTGGCTCATATTTATGATGGCTGCAGTGTCCTGGGATCATGTGGTTATTTATTGCGACCTTCTGACAAGCAAACTCAATGGGGAAACTGTGTTGCTAGCTTAACAACTGCACTCATTTACTTAACAACTGTGACAAGAAGGGTTGTAAAATCAGGCAAAATTCACTTGTCTCACTGAGCAACAGAAAGTTTGGGCTCAATTGTGGTAATAAATCGAGGGCTACCTATACCCACTTTGGTGGCAATTTATTTTTTTCCCCATGAAACAATATACTTTTTTCCAAGAGCAAAATCATTTAAGCACTTATCGTAGCTCGATCATATTCTATAAAATGACATTTAAGCATTTAAAAATAAGTATTTGGTTTAGGAGAAAAATGTAAACATGGAAAGATGAAAGCCTTCTATATTGCAATCTTAAATTAAAGTTTTAAAATCAAGCAAATCTTCCTGTACTACTAGATTTCTAGGGACTGAATGGGACTGAAATTGTACATATGGACCCACATGCAAAAGCATGGGAAAGATCTACAGCAAGAGTCTTCAAACTTGGAAAGTTTAAGACTTGTGGACTTCAACCCCCAGAATTCCTGAGTTAACATGACTGGAGGAGGAATTCAGGGAGTTAAAGTCCACAAATCTTAAAGCTGTCAAGTTCGAAGACCCCTGATCTACAGCAAATTAATTAACTTTTAAAATACCACAGGTAAACATTAATTCTAAAGTTTGCGAATGATATTAATGTGTACATTACACTGCCAAGTTAAATTCCATCTGAAATTATAATCCAAAAACTAAATAGTTTGATCATTACATGTTTCAGCACCAGTATAATAATCTCTATGAGTTCTTTCAAACTAACTCTGTGGTAGATAATTTTTTGCCCTCCAGATGTTTTGCTCAGAACTCCCATAATCCTTGCTACTGGCAATGTTGCATAGGAATTATGAAATTGAAATTAAAAACATCTGGAGGGCATAAATTTGCTCATTCTGAATCAAAGACAGAAAACTTTTTCTAGAGCCATATTTTATATGTAAAAGCTAATCCTGTTCAGTTTCTTTCTTAATCTGAACATTTCGCGTATCAGTTTTTCTCTTTTGTGAATGCAATGTTTTTTTAAAAAATCCACCATTACAGAGAGATAATGTAGGAATTACAAATTTATTCTTTGTTGCAGTAGAATACACTACCGATAATATGAACAGTTCTAAGAAACAGAACTGTTGCCTACAGGTAGTCCTCAACTTACAACAGTTCATTTAGTGACTGTTCAAAGTCACAATAGCACTGAAAAAGGTGACTGTCAGCCTCCAAGAATCCTTCTGCTTGTCTTTGCAGCTGCCATGGAAAGAATAATTGGGAGGGAAGGATAATTGGGCTTCCTAGGGGGAAGGGTGCTGGAGATTTAAATTGATGAAATGTAAAAGATGGGATGATATGAGTCTCCTAACAGGTATTTGGGTTAGAAATATATAAACCAGGATAAACATTTTAGTACTGTCTCTTTAAGGGAATGCAAGAGCATGCAATCGGGTGTGGTTTCTCAAACTGCCATAAGATGGAGCCAGAAACCTGGTTTGTCTTCGTCTGAGTCTCAGAAGAGAGTGCGAGTGTATCTTTATTTCCTTCTGTTGGAAAGTATTGCTATTGCTCCATTTTTCCTCATTGCCTCAACAACTATGCTTACTTGCTTACTGCACAGATGTAGTCTCTTATCTCTCTAGGCCAAGGTGAACCGTCTTGGCATATCAGATGTGTGAAGCACCAGGTGAAGATGCCCCACATGACATTATACACATCTCAGATTGCATGATCAGTTTGAACTCTTGGGGGAGGGAACATGGGATAACTTTCGAAACCTGATTTTTACGCCTATTATCTCAGATCTTGGATTTCTACTGATGCTACCACTTCAAATTTCACTAAAAGTCCTTTTCTCTATAACAGTGGAGTCTAATGTTTTCTTTCTTGGATTTTGAATGGAACCTCACCTGACAGTGACTGAAGACTATTTTTCACACAATCATTGCAGCATCCACATGGTCCTGTGATCAAAATTCAAACACTAGGCAACTGACTCATATTTATGACAGTTACACTCTCCAGCGGCCTTTTGACAAGCAAAGTCAATAGGGAATCCAGATTTTCTTAACAACCATGTTACTGACTTAAAAATTGCAGTGTTTCACTTAACAACTCTGGCAAGAAAGTTTGTAAAATGGGGCAAAATTCACTTAACAAATGTTTTACTCATCAACAGAAATTTTGGGTTTAATTATAATCATAAATCGAGGACTACCTATATTTGGAGGAAAGTAGCATACACTTAGAAACCCATACTACAGGTTTCATAAATTTATCAGTTTCCAAATATGATCTGTCTCATTATTTATCTTTAAAACTGAATGCCTAAATCTGTTCAAGAATATTTTTTTTCTATTTGAGTCCCTAGAAAGGCAGGGAAATGCAGCATCAGAAAACTCATTGTCATCTTAGAACACTTGACATGTTTTGAAGGGTCTAGAACAATTCAGCATGGCCAACTCACCATGGTCACATTTGCCACGGCCAACTCGCTGCAGCCAATTCGCTACAGGACAACTTGCCACAGGACAATAGTTACACTAGTATCAAATAAATGATGGAAGAAAGGATGCCACAGGAGGGACAAAATAAAATGTGAATGACAAAAATTACAATAATTTTTTGATTAGTTTGAATACTTAAGTTGAACTGTCACAGGGAGTTGGCCGTGGAAAGATGTCCCGCTGCAAGTTGGCCATAGTAAGTTGGCTGGGGCAAGTTGGCTGCAGCAAATTGATCACACCAAGTTGTCTCATTCCATGTTTTGCAATGGTAATTTATTGAACCCCCATTATGGAAGTTTATTTTGGCCTGGCAGTCAGTATCCCATAACTAGGTTGGAAATGCATCTTCTCAAAAAAACCCAAACTCTCAGTTTCTAGAATACAGTACAAACTTGGTAATAAGACTAGTTAAAGAAATCAATTTTGATATTCAATAAAATCAGCTGCAAAAAGAACGTAATTTTTCCCAATTATATACAGTGTATGACTTTCAAAGTCCACAGGAAGCAAATGCATTATTTGAGATGATTCTTCTGGAATCAAAATTAATTACACCATAGATGAAAGGCAAATCATCAGAGGTTTCTCCGTAGATCATGTTACAAGCCAACAAAGGAAAAACTTGAAACCTCATTGGCTATACCTGTGATGGCGAACCTATGGCACGCATGCCACAGGTGGCATGCAGAGCCATTTGTGCGGGCACATGAGCCCCAGGCAAACTTACCTCACTGCACATGTGCGCACCTCACATGTGCGCACTTCACAGCTGATTTTTGGCCTGTTTGAGGCCTTTTTTGGCCTGCTAGAGGCTTAAGGGAAGCCTCTGCAGCCTTTTCAGGCCAAAAAATAGGCCCGTTTTGTCACTTCCTATATTTCCAGAAATACCGAAAGTGATGAAATAGGCCCATTTTTCAGCCTGCAAAGGCTGCAGAAGATTCCCTCAAGTCTCTGGTAGGCCGAAAAAAGCCTCAAACAGGCCGAAAATCAGCTGGGAGGCGCAGTGCAGGTAAGGGGGTGGCAGGAGGATTGTGCACGCATGCGCAGGGGCATGGGGGACCATGTGCATTGCCTTCTGGGTGCTGGCACGTGAGTGCATGCGAGCGCGTGCACAATTTTTGGCATAAGAGCCCAAAAAGATTAGCCACCACTGGGCTATACCTTCTGTCAATGGCTCCAATAAATGATGCTTATGCTAAACTGCCACTGCCTGCTACACCCACTTGGAAAAATTTTTGTCCTCCTTTCCCATCATGGTAAAAGTTAATGTTTCCCCTGTACAGTCATGTCCAACTGTAGAGTGTGGTGCTCACCTCCATTTCCTAGCTGAGAGAGCTTCCAGGATCATGTGGCCAGCATGACTATATGTCAAAGTGCACAGAATGCTGTTACCTCTCACTACAGAGGTACCTATTTATCTACTCACATTTGCATGCTTTTGAACTGCTAGGTGTGCAAGAGCTGGGGCAAGAATGGGAGTTCATCCCGTCACACATTGTTTGGGTCTTGAACTGTCAACCTTCCAGTCAAAAAGCCCAGTATTTTAATTGCTAGGCTACCACATCCCCTCCACATCCCCCTAAAAGTGAAACAAGCAATTTTCATTTCCAACATAGGCCATAATGCAATAACAGATCACCTCCAACAGATTGCTATAAAACCTCTCTTAGAAGGAAAAAAATTATGAGTCTGGACAATGAGTTAAGGTCAAAGTTAATGTTACTGAATATTTGTGGTCTTCAAGAACACTCAATAAAAAAGTATGAAAAATGTTTACTGAAGTAATCAAAGAAATGTGTGGCCCTTTACCAATGTTATCATCATATACGCTTTTATGGATCGTATTTACCTCACCCAAAAGAAATATATCTCTAAGATAAACTGCATAATAAGCAATTCTTACGTGAAGAAAAATGTATTTTTATAAATAGTAATAGTCTTCCTTTAAGAATATCAGCATAACAGATTATGCTATCTGGAAAAAGAGCAAAAGGCTCAAAAGTGAAAGATATATTGTTGAAGGCAAAGCCTACCTTCTCTTTTATTTGAAAGCATGTGTCTGATGAAGAAGTACATTCCATTTGCTGGGATAAATTAGTTCAATCTCAATCCATCGCAGTCCACTGATTTCAGATCTCCATTGTGGACTACTGAAATCCATTTAACAAGTTTAATTTAATATATACAAATATTAAGACTTCTGCCATTTATCTTTGTTATTTCTTCATTTATCATAGGCATCATTCTGATCAGTGAAAAGCTGTTTCTCCAGCGTTATACCGTTTCTCCAAAAAGACGAGCCACCTTGAAAAGAAGCCCTATCATGTTTTTGAGCGCATGTGATCAAATTAAGCCCCACCCACAAAATTTTCCCTAATTAAGACCCCACCCATCCCAGGGTGCAGGGGCTGGGTCAAGGCACACAGGTAAAAAATAAGCTAGGGTGGGGATTGGGGGATGGAGTTGCCCTACTTACCAGGCCTCGCACATCCCAACACCTGTCTCTCTTTCTTCTGCAGCCACTTCTTCAGCAGCCACTTGCTGCCGCTCGCACGCATCGTCCCTAGCCTCCATTTTGACATCATAGACTTCCAGAAAGCCCTCTGCAGCTGTAAAACAGGCTCCAGATGGACGCATGCAGCACCTCCATCCTCCGTTTCAGCACCAGAGCCTTCTGGAAAGCCCTCTGCAGCTGTGAAATTGGCTCTGGATGGATGCACGCAGCACTCCGGGCCTCTGTTTCGCTGCCAGAGCCTTCCAGAAAGTCCTTTTCAGACAATAATAGAGGATCGATCTGGAGCTCTGTTATCAGCTGCAGATGCCTTCCGGCAGGCATCTGAAGACAAAACAGAGGCTGGGATAACGTGTACAAGTGGTGCCAAGCGGCTGCACAAGAAATGGACCAGCAGCGGGCTCCTGCTGGGCAGGATGTCAGTGCAACTGCCACAAGGTGAGTCAATAATTGGAGCTATCCAAAAAGAAGGCCTAGCCATTTTTTCAGAAGTCAAAAAAAATAAGACCCAGCCTTCTTTTTGGAGAAACATGGATATTAGAAATTTTTTTTAAAAACTCTGAACGAATGGATAAAATGATATGGATTAAGTATATTTAACCTAACAAAACAATTTATACCTGCCTTTTCTCTGGTTAGATTCTTCATTCTTCATTGTCATCTTATTGTTTGAAATATAGTTTATATACTGGGGTTATAAAAATTCAGCACAATAATAGAAATGTTGTCTGATGATTAGAAAATTTTCTTCAACTTTAAAACTGTTTCCTGCCACACAGGTATTTATATCATATTTATAATAGATAAGACCTGTAGACTCCTTCTTGGATTCCTGTTGATTGACAGAAAGGAACTTTATGATTCACTGAACAGATATATTTCTTTAAATATTATGTTTCTGCCTTATGGTCATAATAAAAAACATTTGTCAGTAAATGTGGTCTTCGACTTACGACCATAATTGAGCTCGGAATTACAGTTGATAATTTGTCTTGTTGTTAAGCAGGTAACATGACCATGAACAATTTTGCAACCTTTTTTTTTTAGCTGTTAAATAAACGCTACGGTCATTAAGGAAATCCATTGTCCATAACGGGTCTTTTTTTTTTTTGCCAGAAACCAAAAGTAAACATGACTTTCTGGCAAAAAAAATGTCATAAACTTTGGTTGCAAATGTGGGCCAGTTGCGAAGCACCCAAAATGCAATCATGTGACCGCCAGGAGGGCTGTTAAAATTTCAAATCCTTTCCCTCAAGCGGTTCAGTTAACTTCAATTACTTACTGTGTGTGCACATGCCTTCAAATCAGTCTTGACTCTTGGCAATACCCTGCTTAATCCTGTCAGTTTGCTTGGCAAAAAAATGTTCTGTCGTGGTTTACCACTGCCTACTTTCTAGGGCTAAAAAAATGTGACTGGCCCAAGATTACCCAACTGGCTTCATGCCAAGTGCAGAATTAAAAATGAATTTTACAGAAACATGATCTATTCCACATTAAAAGCTGAAAAAAAAATACAGCTACATTTTTTTTTCATATAATGTATCCTATGGCACCACATTTATCAATTCTCAAGAGCAAAGTGACATTCTGAATTACTGAATGGCATACTTTACTGCTTGACTATAAGTAGTTATAGCTTCAAACTAGTTTGCTTAACATTTACAAAATTAACCTTATGTAGAAGACAGTTTTTTAATATATTTCCATCACATTTTCCTGGTTTTTTCACGAGTTGCAAAAATTATATCATACAGTAAGTAGGACTGAATGTTAAAAGTAACCAATTTGGTTAGATGGAATACAAAAGAAAAATGTGACAGGCACCATTTATTTGAAATTACCTTCCTTTTCAAAATATATACAGGTATTCCTCTACTTATGACTGTAATGGAGGTTGCCCATTACAGTCATAAGTTGTTACAGTCGTTAAGTGATGTGCTCACATGACTGCCTCACATAACTAGTATTCCTGCCCTACCAGGTGTTATTTGCCAAGGACAGGTCATTAAATGGAGTGAACTATTTTCCTTGCATCTTCTTGGAAGGAACTGAAATTACGGAAATAAGTGAAACTGTATATTGACCAACTATTATCAAATGAAGAATGCAACTGAATTTTAAGGATTTTTTTCCATTAATTTACATCAATGTTTTAATTAATAGAAATCTCTAGAACATTTTATTCCTGGTTTGACAAATTTTCTACACTTCTACCAGTGTCTTTCAGATTTTGCTTAAATTGAAAACAGAAGCATCCTTCATAAAGATTACTCCACATATTCAGATTTTACAAAGTGCTCCATTTTCCTTTTAAAGCAATTTGAAGGAGTGCCCTCATAACAGAATATTTTACTATGGACTTGAGGTTGAGCAATATGACATAAAAACAATACTACTCCCTAAGAAAGCAGTCTTTACAAATGAATATTTACAGAAAACAAATAATCTAGCTCTCAAATCTGTTTAAAACAAATGGTAAAGAACCAAAAAGGAGACAAATAGACCACTAGCAATCCATATTTCCTGAATTTCCAATTAAACAAGACACAAATTACAAAAATCCCTAAGAATGGGATTTACATGTCCCAGAAGAAGCAATCTCATTTCTCAGTCAATTACATAACTAAAGTTGTCACCTCAAATGTAGTGTTTGCATATAACAAAGAATCCCCATCAGCAAATAAAAATACTAATTCATATGTAAACCTATGATTGTTAACATACAACAGGTATAAGAATCATCCTAAAAAATAAATTATCACCAGTGCATTTCTATTTCTCACAAAATTTCATTGAATTAAATATAGTGTTTTACAATTTTCAGTAACCTCGCTTAACCTGATGACCTTCAGAGATGTTGGCCATTTCCCACAATTCTTCAATCTTCAATTTCTTCCAAGTATCGCCACACTAATTTGTTCACAATTATTGTTACAGTTCAACATGCCAATACTATACCCTAGCTTAATTCCTTTAAATGCTGTTCCTAAATGAGAAAAGGCAGAAAAGCTATAATGAAAAAAGCAGTTGATTTTTACACACTTTCATGTTAAAAACAAGCAGATGCAGAAAAGGATCGAAACTGAAACAGAAAAGGAAGGGGTGTTGTCAGTTAGAAGCGATAATTTTTTAAAAAATCTGTGTATTTCAGATGGTTAACTATATACTTTACTATAAGAAAAAGGAGGAGGCTTTCTGGAATGAAATCAGACAATTCTAATGAATTGTAGAGATTCTGAATTGATTTAGGTAGCCAATTTTTAAAAAGACTCAATATTTGGAGAAATACTGAGTTTTAAGATCCTTCAGCTGATAAAACTCAAGAAAAAGGGATGTATCTCACAACTAAAATAATGGTTTGGCTAAAAGCAAAGTTTGTCTGCAATACATAGTAACACTCCAGCAAATAAAAATATCAATGGAATTTAGTACTTCGAGAGCAGCAAAAGACCGAATAGTGTGTACACTATAGTATTTAGCACATAGTATGTACAATATATATAGTATACAACAGAGGTGGCTAACCTTTTTTGGCTCCTGTGCCAATAATTGTATGGGGGCTCACTTGCACGCGCTCATGTGCCAGCACCCAGAAGGCAATGTGTGTGGACCCCCAACGCCCCCTGCACATGCGCACAAGAACCCCCCCTTGTGCACCGCGCATCTACACAATTCCCTCTCGCACGCCATGTGTCTGCGCATACACGTGATTTCCCCCGCATGCACTATGTGGCTTTGCACATGTGTGCATGACTCCTCCCTTATGCACCGCACCCTGCACATGAGCATGCGATTCCCCCTAATGCACTGTGCATCTTTGGCATGTGCGCACAACTCCCTCCTCATGAAGACAATGATGATGATGCTTGTATGACTTTTTCTATGGGTATTTCAAGTATACTTTTGACTGCAACTACAACACAATTTCAAATATACAATCATACCCTTGAGGTAATATAGTTACAATACTCCTTATGAAGTCTAATTCCGGGTGACTATAAGACATATCCATGTTGTCTTCTTGGCAAAAATTCAGAAGCAATTTGCCATTAGTGCCTTCCAGCATGGTTTACTCCCATTTTAGAACTCAAAGACAATATGTGAATATTGTGGGGTAAATGATTATGGATGCTTCTATTCCGTCTAATGCTATAGTCTGGTTTTTAATGAAGATCGAAGAACCGTTGTTAACAATCTCTATGTTTTTAAAATTATTTATAGCTAAGGTTTTTCATAATCACATCAGTCTAAGCTTCATTATTATCTGGCAGTCCTACCACTATTAGTGTATTATTTATAAATTGAGGAACATATATACACACAGATTGAAGAATAAATTGAATTTACTATTTATACATGGAGGAGCTTATACTGCACCAATGATGGTGAGGTAATGAAACATCTTTCAGCAAATAACTAACCTCAGAGACCCCCCAAGGATTCCACATATATACATCGCAAAGAAGTACAAGCCCAAGCTACATGTCTTGTCTTCCTTCTTAGAAAAGAGTATTACAAAGATGGCAGTTACATTACTAGAAATAATATATATGGAATTACAACTCCAGCAATTTCTTCCATTGAAGTTATGCGTATGAATAATACAGGTGAAAATTAAAGGGGTTTTGCTCCTTTACCTGTCATAGAATCAGAGCAAAATTGCTTTATTTTCTTATGCATGCAAATTGGGGATTGTTCAGGAGACAAAAGATCATTTACAGATAAATGATCTTTTGAGGAACAGATAAATGATCCTTTGAGGAACTGAACCTGACAAGATTATACAGCCCTGCATATCTCCGAAGCAGTTATACAGTCTTTTAAAGCAGAGAAAAAGGGTGTTTGTACTTACCTAACACGCCCGTTCTCTTTGAGCTGTGAAGAGCATCCAGTTGTGGGAGGTGCTTCAGTCTCTGCATGTCTAGGCTGGGCTTATTTTCTGGAACGCTCCTCTTCCTCCACGAGACTCCTCTCCAGCGTTCCCCAGTTTTGCCCAAGACAAGAGAATAAACACCCTCGCCCCATATGCCCTAACAATTCATTGGCCGGAACAGGACCCCACCAGATGGAAAATGGGTGGGGCTAGATGCTCTTCACAGCTCAAAGGAAATGGGCATATCAGATAAGTAGCAATGCCCTTTATCCCATGAGCTGTTCAGAGCATCCAGTAGTGGGACATACCAAAGCTTGGCCTGTCCTATGGGAGGGATTTCGTCTGGTTTGGAATCCTCTCCTGGTCCCTGTGGACCCATTGTAAAACTCTTCTGCCAAAGGAAGCCTCAGCAGATGCAAACACATCTATTTTATAATGCCTACTAAAGGATGATGGAGAGGCCCAGATAGCTGCTCGACAAATTTCAGTTATTGGTGCTTGCGTGGCCAACGCTACCAATGTTGCGATGCTTCTGGTTGAATGGGCTGTTATGCCCCTGGGCACCTGTAGTGATTGAATCTGATATGTTTTCGCTATCACAGCCCGTAGCCAGTGGCCTATTGTGGAAGATGACACTTTGCAGCCTTGAGCGTTTGGCTGAAATGACACAAATAAAGCTTTCGTTTTTCTGAAAGGTGCTGTGCAGTGAATATATATTTGCAATATCCACTTCACATGAAGCTGATGCCATTGTAGCTCCAACCCTTGATTTGGTCTGGAACAAAAATTAGGGAGTATCCATTCTTATGTCCTGTGAAAAGTCAAATTGATTTTGGATATAAACGTAGGATCTAGACTAAGGACCACTCTGTCTGAATGGAAGACACAAAGATCCTGCCTGATCGACAAAGCTGCCAGTTCCGAAATACAACAAGCGGAGGTTATTGCTACTAGAAAAACTACCTTGTACATCAGAAATTGAAGATTTGAAGATTTCAAGGGTTTGAAGGGACACTTAGTGAGTGCAGCGAGGTCCTTGTTAAGGTCCCAAGTTGGATAACAGTGAACCACTGGAGGATATAAATTTGTGGCTCCTCGAAGGAAACTCTGAATGTGTGGGTGATGAGAGATGGTAAACCTTCACAAGTGACAACCGAAGCCAAAGCTGCCACCTGTCTTTTCAACATATTTGATGATAGGCCCTTGTCAAGCCCTTCTTATAAAAACTCTAGGATTTGAGCCACTGATGGAGAGGTGGAATCAATGTGAGACTTAGTACACCATTTGCAGAAACTGGACCATGTGGCATTGTAAATGCGAGTTGTTGAGGGGCGCCTGGCAGCTTGGATGGTGGCTATGTCTTTATTAGATAACTGCTCACTCTTCAGATGTCTCCACTCAACCTCCAGATGGCTAGGATGTTGAAGGGGTCCCTGGGTCAACAAAATCCTGTCCGGTGGAATTCTCTATGGTTCTGATGAAGACAGACTGCGGAGGTCTGCGAACCACGCCTGTCTGGGCCAGTATGCTACTAGCAACAACTCCGTCCTCTCTTCCAGCAACTTCTGGATGACCTTGGCGATCACTGGAAGTGGTGAGAATGCATACAGAAGGCCTGGGGGCCAACGGCAGCAGAACACATTTTTGTTCTCCGCTCCTTGTGAAGGGTACCTGGAAATAAATCTTGGGAGCTGAGAGTTGAGAGGGGAAGCGAACAAATCTATCACCGGCTGCCCGAATCTCCGGACCACCTCTTGAAACAGGATAGGTTGCAGGCACCACTCCAATTGATCGATCGTAGCCCTCCTTAACCAGTCTCCCTGGGTATTCAACAGACCCAATATATGTTCTGCTCTGATGGAGAGCAGGTTGTTCTCTGCCCAACACAGTTGCTCCGCTTCCTGCATGAGTAATTTTGACTGCATGCCCCCTTGCTTGTTTATGTGGGCTTTTGCTGTTACGTTGTCAGTCAAGATCAGTACATGTTGACTGCATACCTGTGGAAGGAAGTTGCAAACAGCCAGATGTACTGCCCTGAGCTCCAGCCAGTTTATGCTGCACAATTGTTCTATGAAGGACCAGCGCTCTTGGGCTGTGAGTGACTGATAGTGAGCTCCCCATCCAAACAGGCTGGCATCTGTCATGATAGTAAGTCTGTGGGGCTCTTTGAAAAGGCAATCTCTGTTGATAACTGATCTGGACCACCAGAGGAGAGATATGATGACCTTTGATGGTACTGAGACCTTGTATTTGGAGTTGCTTCATCTGGATGGCTGATACGAAAGCAGGAACCACTGAAGGGATCTAGTGTGGAGACAGGCCCAGGGGATAATAGATATGCATGAAATCATTTTGCCTAACAATTTTGATAGCTCGGCTAAGGACACTGTTAGGAATGTAAGTCACCTAACAGTTGGTTTGGAAAATATATAAACCAGGATAGACATTTTAATACTGTCTCTTTAAGGGAATGCTAAAATTGTAATTGGGTGTGGTTCCTCAAATGGCCATAAGATGGAGCCAGAAACCTTGGTTGTTCTGTTGTTGCTGAGAGTGCTGCCGTTCCTGCATTTACCTATTGACTGTTGCTGATCGTCATTATTCTTGGATTTGATGTGAATCTTTTACTGAACTGTTCATGATACTGGACTTTGTTATTGGATTATCCCTGGACTGAATACTGACTGCTATAACAGTGTACAACTTGGACTGCCTGTTGGACTTTGCTTAACTGTTTACTGGAAGTAAAAACCCACATTTTACGATACAGTGTATCTGTGTGCTGGTTGTGTGTTATTCTTCACTACTCTCACTACGTCTCCCTATGTGAGCTCATTCTCCGAACGGGGAATTACCTCAACACTGGTTATGGGCCCAGGCCATACCTGGTTCAGATAACTGAGACTTAGTGTGAATACACAGTACCTTATACAGACAGCTGTTTACTGTTTGTGGGTTACTGTCCTGGTAAAGATGGCACAAGACCCATCAACAAGCCTATCACTGATAACCAGGTTGGATGGAACAAACTATGTTTCCTGGTCTATGAAGTGCAGTCTACTTCTGCGTAGAAAAGGGTTATGGAATACAGTTCAAGATCCACTGAATGTAAATGCTTGGGATCCAGATGATGAGGACAATGCCAAGAAGTTAGCCGACTTTAAATGAAACAACAAACAAGCTCTTTGTATAATTGGACTAACACTGAGTGACCAGCAGCTAGTCCATATTCGTGGAGAAGAGTCTGCTGCTAAGTGTTGGGAGAATTTGAAGAGGATTTATGTTCATGACAGTGTAGGTGCACACATACATCTTACATGTAAACTGTTTAGAACATTTCTTCTGAAAGGTAGACATATGTTAGCTCATTTAAACTTTATGAAAATAACTTTTCAGGAGCTACATGAAAAGGAACTGATATTTTCAGAGCTGCATCAGGTTTACATCATTCTTTCCTCATTGGATGAAAGTTATGATGATTACATATCTTCACTGGAAGTCCTGACCAAAGATGAACTTACATTGACTGACAGAACTGGAAGGTTGTTAGAAGAGGCAAGAAGACGGCTGGATAGGGACCAACTGAGGAAGGAACAGCCACAAGAAGAGGATTTGTGTTCAACTGCCTATACTTTTAGGAAATGTTTTTCTTGTGGGGCGAGGGAACATATAGCTAGATTCTGTAAGAAGGGCAAACGACAGAATACTGGTAATCACCAGAAGGCTTAGAAGAATGTAAGTTTAGCTATGTCCAGCAATTCAACTGTAAATCATGATTTGTTGATAGTGGTTGTTGATAGTGGTTGTATTTGTTGATAGAGGTTGTTGATAGTGGAGCATCACAGTGCATGACTAAAAATAGAGACAGGTTTGTAACAATGTCCATGAGTAAGCAACCTGTATCACTGGCAAATGGATGGAAGATGAAAATGTCTGGTGAAGGTACTGCATATTGTTCATGTGTAAATGAACATTTAACTATGTTATATGTACCTAAACTAAAATTTAATTTGCTATCAGTAGGGGCTTTAGTTAATCTTGGTTATGTAGTAACCTTTAGGGAGATAACTGTATAACAGAGAAAGAGGGTAAAAGTATTATTGCTAATTTAGAGAATGATTTATATGTGATACATGATGACCAGTCCCAGATGGCTAACTCGGTTTATAACAATGTAAAGCCACATGACAAATGTATACGTTTACTGCATAGAAGTCTGGGGCACATTAATTTCAAAATATTGAAACAAACTGTTGAATTGTCAGAGGGAATAAAATTGAAACCCTGTAGCAAGTATTTACACTGTAATGCTTGTAATCAAGAAAAGAGCAAGGTTACTCCTACAAACAGACTAAATGGGTTTAAGACCAAAGAACCTTTTAGAGGTTGTGTTTGCTGACATAACTAGTTCTAAGAAACCAAGTTTAGGAGGTGCCTGTTATATTTTGAGTATTATGGACTATTACTCACGATATGGTTTCTGCTATCTTATGAAAAACAAAACAGAAACATTCCAACATTTCTTTAACTGGCTAAAGTTTGCTGAGAGAAAAATGAAAAGTAAAGTAATTACTTTAGTAACTGGTAACAGGACTGAGTTTGTTAACAAAAGATTCCAAACTATGCTGAAATTGGCTGGTGTTGAGCATAAACATTCTGCACCTTACAGATCACAACATAACTCGTTTGTAGAACGAAGAGGGCAAATGTTACAAGCCATGGCTCACACTATGTTATCTGATTCAGATTTGCCTGAAACACTATGGGTGAAGCCAATGTATAGCAATCATGTGTTAAACAATGTGGTTAACACAACAGTTGGTGAATTGTCATTCACTTGTTGGCATGGCAGAAAACCAAATTTAAGTTATCTACACACATTTGGAGCACCAGCATGGGTGCATATTTCCTTACAATTAAGAATGAAAGGGCAACATCGAGCAAGGAAGTTATTTTTCGTAGGTTACGAAGCCAATCATAGATCGTTTAGATTTTGGGATCCAGGCACAGCTCAAGTTTACTGTAGCACTAGTGCTAAATTTCTTGAGCACATTGGGTGGAATAGACTGGAACAGGAATCCAGCAATTATGTTATTATTGACACCCAAGTAGTCCCTAAAGATGAAATAAGTAAACCACAAATAGCCATTAAAGAGGAAGCACAGGAGGAAGTAGTAGAACAGGCACAGGAGGAGGTAGAAGAACAGGAGCAGGTGGCACAGGAAAGTCCACCAGTTAGCCCTGTATTACCAAGATGTTCAACCTGAGTAACATGACCACCTGATAGAGCTGTAAATACAGTTCCTAGTAACTATAGGTTTGCTGATTGCTGGAGATTGAAAAAGAGTCTTTATGGCTTGAAGCAATCAGGATATGAGTGGAACCAGTGTATAGTTAAGGAATTAACTAAGATAGGTTTTGTAGCTGGCATGACTGATCCACGTTTGTTTAAAAAGGAAAGTGATGGTGTAATTTCATTGTTGCCATTGTTCACTGATGACATAGCATTAATCACCAAAACTGAACAAGAAGCTACTAAAATAATTTCACTGTTAGAAAAGAAATTTAAAATAAGAGAAATTATTTTAAATAATTTAGGAGAAATTAAACAATATCTTGGATTAAAAATAAATAGAACTAGGGGAGGATACAAAATCTCACAGGCAGATAAAATTAACCAATTACTAAAAAGTTTTAAAATGGAACTTTGTAAGCCAGCTAAAACACCGATGAGCCAGGAGTTTGACCACAGTGATATACAAAGTCCTGTTTTTGATAAGAACATTTATCAGTCTTTGATTGGTAGCTTATCTTATCTCAGTAATTGGTCAAGGCCAGATATAACATACAGTCTTAATCAATTAGCTAGATTTAATGCTGAGCCAACTGAAAGGCACTGGCAAGCTGCTAAGCATGTGTTAAGATATCTAAAACAAACAATTATGCATTGTATTTGGAGCCTAAGGATGAACTAAATCTAACTGCATAAGCCGATGCAAGTTTTGCTACAGACGTAAATACACATAAATCTATGTCAGGTACTGTAGTACTATTAGGAAAGGTGTAGATTGGATGGAGGTCTATGGAGGCGGAATGTGCTCCCTTAGGTGACGGAGCCATCTAAGAGAGGATCAAGTAAAGAAGGATGCAGCCATGGCCGCTCTTATGGCTCACCCATCAGACTGATGGGCCCTGCGTAGAGCCAACTCAGCCCATTTTTCCTCCGGGCTTTAACGTCTCCAGCGCTTCACTGGGAAGGAAAGACAAGGACGCTAATCCCACTATTGGTTCGTCTACCTCAGGAGAATTCAACAATTTAGAGAAATCGGGCCAAATTGATATATTTTCTGTCATATCCCATGGGGGAAGGTTACACCGCAACAGACGCTCACCTGGTACACCTTCTGTACCAGGTCCAAAAACATATGAGGAACTGGAATCACATCTGCCTCGAGATCCTCTGACTCCTTTTATGAGGAGTTGGTGTGGTAGAAGGAGCCGACCTGTCCAGGCGCACTGTGTTTTTGGCCTTGAACAATAGTGATTTAAACAATTATGGGCGGAATAAACCTGTAAATGCAGGTTGATCGGGAACAAGGCCTTCATCCTCAGACATACCCCTTTCTAAGGAGTCCGCCTTCAACAGGGCCAGGTCGCTGACATGCACAGACCCTGATTCAATATGTTCCATTTGATCAATTTGTTCTACCTCGTCCACCTCTTCCTCATCCTGTGGCCCCTGGAGGGGCATGTCCCCCTGAAACTGTACCTGGGTATAGTGTTGCTCCGACCTGGCCAACGACCATAATGATTGCAAATCAGGGGTACAGGATGTTTCCTGGTCAGAACTGCGTGTTGCTGACCTGCTGTGATTCTCTGGCATATAGCCAGCTCCATCCATGCCTTCATCCTCTCTGGAACTTCATCTGGAAGAATGTCATCCTGATGAAGGCCGGCAGCCGTTGATGTGAATGTAGCTTTGGGGGCCCTTCGCATGGTCGGTGTTCCAGTTAACTGGGCATGTTGACTCTGGGGAGCCAAGCTGCGACTGGATGAGAGGGAAAGATCTGGGTGGAAGGGGGGAGGAAGTAGACAGTCCTGGGCTGGGGGATGAAGAAGCTTGAAAGGCCCTGTGCGCCTCCTGTGTGCACTTATCTATTTGCTTTTCCAATGCCTTGTGGCACCTGTTGGTGTCTTTTTCTGAATCTTTAGAACTTACTTTTGTCTGTTTATATTTGTGCTGAGATTTCGATTTGACCTTTGAGGTTAAGGTCTGAGAGCTACTATCGCCTTCCATTTTCACTGAAAATTCACTGTATTATTGTTATTCAATGCAACACTGTATAGGCAGTTGGCATGCCCAGAAGCCTGATCCAAGAACAGACCGGGTGTCCTGATAATAGAGTCCCCTTTCTATTTTTTCTTTAATTTCTATGAGTGGTATCTCAATAATATTTTATTATTATTATATCACTTCCAATATAGTTTATTATCAGAGTTATTGTTATTGTTATATTTAATGATAATCATATATATATATATATATATATATATATATGACCACGAACACGAAGCCAAACAACAAGATCACAGCTCACCAGCTCAAATCCCCCAGTAACTAAGACTAACCTGAGCACAACCAAGCCCCCACCTAAGCAGAACACACCCCCAGCCAATCAGAACACAGCCAAACCCCCTACCAATCAGAACACAGCCAAACCCCCACCCAATCAAGACACACTCCCACTAGCAGTTAAAAGGAAGAAGCAGCTGCAAGCTCACATTACTCTGAGAAGCACAGAAGAAACAAGCCTGAAGATGATGAATGAGACTTCATCGAAACGTTGCCCAGATACTTCCAATTCTACGCGGGAGAAAACCCGAATAACCAAATATCCATATATATATATATATATATATATATATATATATATATATATATAT
>BLBF01000002.1:80927072-80949628 GCA_015471245.1 Laticauda colubrina
ATATATATATATATATATATATATATATATATATATATATATATATTGTTCAGCTTCCTTCGGGTATTATCCCACATCACTTCTAGGTCTCTATTATGTCTATACTATGCACCCTGACTAAACTACTGACAGCCAACGGCTTCCACAAAAACAAAATCACCAGTTTGATCCACAAAAAGACACTAAGATATAATAGAGACCTAGAAGATCAACAGACCTATGGAGCAGCTGTCCTGCCCTTGTAGTCATTGTCATTGTGCTTTTAAAGTTGTAGCAACGTTTCAGCAGAATCTCATCTGCCATCATCAGGCTTCTGTATTGAGTTCATATGTGGGTCAGGCTATCACAGCCGTTAGTTTTAAATTTGAGGCTAGCCTACTGTTGTCCCAGGATGGTTTTTTCTACATCCTAATTGGTTGGGAGTCTTAGTCTGTGTTTATTGGTCTTGGAGTTTGTTTGATTGGTGTTTCTGGTTTCTTCTGTCTGTTTTGTGGCTTTGATTGGCTGTGTTCCTGTGTTGGAGGCTTTCAGTGCAGCTTGGCTTCGAGTAAAAGGACGGCTATTATCTATTAGGAACCTAGGTTTCATCTGGGTGCCCGGTTGGGGTATGTTTGAGCTGGAGGTATCAGGGGGAGTCTGTTTGTGCCCAGGTGTTTGCCTGGCTTGTGGTGTGGAGATCTTTCTATTTGAGAGTGCAGGCTTCCAAATGATTGACAGTCTGGTGGAATCATCTCTTCTATTCATGCTTTCAGGTCTTTTTTCAATCTCTATGGCTTCTCTGATGATTCTGTGGCTGGGGTTTTCTATAGTGGCTAGGGATTTGGTGCCATTGAAGTTGATGTTATGACCTGTGGTTTTCATGTGTTGGACTAGTGAGGAGGTGTGTTCCAGCTTTTTTACTGAATTTTTGTGTTCATCCAGGCAGGTACTTATTCTTCTATTGGTCTGTCCAATGTATGTGGCCGGGCATGATGCACAGGGAACTTCGTATATGCCTTGGTTTTCCAGGTCATAGTTGTGTACATACAGTACAGTATACAACTCAGTTGCACGAGCCAAAACGCCACGCCACAATTGCCAATGTGATGGAAACTGTGCAGCTATCACAATGGCAGGGGTAGAATAAGCAGTTGAGGGGGGGGTTGTGTGATGCCGAAGCCTCCCTCCAGTTCGGGGCGCGAACGGCGCTTCCCATCAATGCGAACGATCTCCGACGGCCAGATGGAATGGAACAACATCGGGAGATCATTATATTATTTGGAGGCTAAGAGACCTTTAAGCACAAATTGGTCAGTTTCCAAACCTGAAAAATAAGTAAATAACTCTCCTGTTTCAGCCAAGGAAGAATGAAAAGCACTGCCTACCTTCAACAAGGCTGAACCAAAACTGGGGAACACGAGAAAGGAGTCCAGTGGAGGAGGAGGAGCATTCCAGAAAATAAGCCCAGCCTACACATGCAGAGACTGAAGCACCTCCCACTACTAGATGCTCTGAACAGCTCATTGGAGAATGAGACATTAGAATAACATGACCTGATACCACTGGAAGACTGAATTTAGGAGGGGTGTGTGAGAATACATGATTTTAATCCAGTAAAATGTGTTAAAGAACATACTAGAGTGAATTTAACCTCAATATTAATTCCTGAAATTTTCCAATTAATGTCAGCATATGCTTTAGAGCATTTTCAGGAATTTGTATACTGTGATGGTAGTGTAGAAGGAAGGGTTGAAAAAGCCAAATATTTCTTAAATGACTTTTAGAATATACAAATTTAACAGTTTAAGATAACTATGCTTGCCACTATAATAAAAAAAAAAAACAGGTGCTTTAAATAAAATACACATAGACCTTAACAAAATTTGAAATGAACAAAATTACATAATGAATACCCAAAACACAAATAAGTTTTCAGATAAAAATCAAATGAACAAACATTTAAACGACTACATCAAATAAGCAATGGAAATGCATTTATCTAAAAGATCCAAAATGATATATGAATCTTATCACAAGCTTGTATATTTTTTATAAGAATCACAATACAAATTACAAAGACTGTTCAGATTATCTACCACACTGTGATTAGATCATTTTAACTTTAGACTGATAACGATCTATTTTGGATAGATGTAATTACAATTGCAGAACACAAACAATGCATCCACTATTTTTTACTATTAGGAATAACCAAAAGTATGAATGATTAATGTATTAAAATTTATGCAGATTAGCAAATATGCCCCAAGACTGAAAAATACAAGTAACATTGAAAAGTTTTGAAAAAGGAAAATAATTGTTTTTATTTAAAGAACTTGTAAAATGATTAAATAATGTGGCTTTAAGGAAAAAAGCATTTAAAATCTAATGGATAATTATTATAGGAATACAGACAAAACATGTTGAAAATGATTGAAGCAGTGGAAAATTATACATTGAAAACTGCAAATACTTTTCTTTGAAAAAGTCAAAGACCACATTTAACTTCACACTTTCTTTTATTCTGAAGTTTCATATTAGCATTATTTCTTTTGGAATTAACGAATATTTTTTTTCTTTTGTTCCATTGAAATAAAACTTTAAAGAAAACAGAACACAAAAACTAGTTTCTTTTGGTTTGCACAGAATCAAACAGAACAGGAAATATTAAAGGCTATAAAGAAACTAATCTATCAATAAAATGAATTTATAATATTTGGGACAATTTTTATTACAATGTTGTTGGAATTGTTATAAAAGTAGGCAGTTTACAAGGCTGCATGCGTTGCTACCAATGAGAAGAACGCATTCAGTATGAAGCACAATCCTATTAGGCAGGGGTTCCCAACCCATGGGCCATGACCCAATACTGGGCCACGGCCCACTTAGAATCAGGCTGCACAAGCGGCAGTCCAATACATACATGCAGGTCCACTTGTGTGAGCAGCGAACACATACACAAGAAGCTCCATTTGAGTGAACAGAACTATCGCCTCTGTCCCCTGCCTCCACTGGTCTGCAAAGCTGGAAAGGTTGGGGACCACTGCTATAAGATACATAAATATATCTTAAAAGTTAACCCTTTGCTTACTGAGGTCATGTAAGTTGCCTTCAGGTACCGTAAGGTCATCTGATGGCAATTTCAGGTCAAAGCTTGATTTTTGTCACCCTAACTTAGAAATATATTATCTGCATAGTTGAAAGGTCTACCATCTGTATACCTTTAAAAAAAAAAGCCCTTAAAATGTATTTTGTAGAAGCTTCTAATTTTAACTGTTTAGTTGTTTCACTTGTTTTTAACATCTTGTTTTTAATTTTAGTTTATTGTAGTTTATAGTTTATTGTAAATGTACAATAAACATATTAGCTTATAAAACATACAAATAAACACATAATCCTTAAAACTACAGGTGACATAATATTGCTAGGGCCTATTATGTGAATTTGCCCCATTCAAGTATTTCTCAAGCTTTAAATGACCCTTTGAATGCAGATGCCAACAATACACACAATGGGTCATAATAGTTTCTACCTCAAGGACTGTGTCCAATTCTGGATGTCACACAACAGAAAACACTCAAACCAACTGGATTAGGTACAGAAAGGCATTAAAAAGCATCAAGAGACTGGAAACCAATGTCAACAATGAGAGACTGAAGTTACTAGGTACCTAGAACTGTAGAAAAGGACGGCTGAGGGCAACAGCATTCTTCAAATACCTGAAGAAATGTTCGAACATGAAAGAAGTCCAAAATTTGTTTTTTGTCATCTAATAGCACTGGACATACCCTACTGGGTTTCATTTGCACCCTTTTCTAGCCACCTTCCTCGCCTACCCAAAAGCCATTTTCCCCATTCTGACACTTATTTGTAAAGTGTATTCCTTAAGTGTGTCCTATGCCTCCCCTCTCAGAAGTAGCTCCTAAAATCCAGAAAGCTCTGTCATCAGTCTAAATATTTTGAATTCAGAGCAAAAAATTAAGTTGTCCTTGACAGCAAAATAATACAGTGAGGAAAATGCTTCGTCCAGCATACATTCCTCACTATGTGGAAATTACTCCCAGTGTTGATTCATCTATTTAAAAAACTCTAGGGTCTGCTGAGAATCTCTCCTGCTAGATCAAAATATCCCACTTCATCATGAAATGGGAGAGGAAATGCATTCTAAAAAAAGTAATTGCCTGTATCTTTTGTGTTTCCCATTTCCTCTACATACAAATACATCATGCCACAATCTTTCCTTTCGGGATAAACATTATGCAAAGGCAGAAAAAAAGAAATAGTAAGGGAAAGAAAATAAAGGTGGGAAATAAGAAGAAAAGAAATCTACCATCAATATCACCTGCTACATCATGTCATACTATAGGTCAGGGGTGTCAAACTCAAGGTCTGCAGGCCATATTCAGCCCACATGGTACTTAAATCTGGCCTGTGGAGCCATCCTGGGAATAGCAAAGGACCGGCCTGTGGTACCTCTGGCAGCCAAAATGGGGCATAGGGTAGACACACACAGTCCCCCATGCCCCATTTTTTTTCCTGGACATCCAAAACAAGGCACAGGTGGCCTCACATGGCCCCCCTGCACCCCATTTTGGCTGGCAAAATGCTGCAGAAGGCTGCTGAGGCTGAAAATGGGGCGTGAGGGACCTCATGAAGCCCCGAGCACCCTGTTTTGGCTGGCAGGGTGCTGCAGGAGGCATCCATCCCATCTCCCCCACCCCCCTGCTGGCCCATGGAGGAGAACTGCAATCTGATCCAGTCCTCAAAAAAATCCAGTTTGACACCCCTGCTATAGGTAGTCCTTCACTTAAAACAGTTTGCTTAGTAAATGTTTGAATTAACAACAGCACTGAAAAAAGTGACTTATAAACGTTTTCCACACTTCCTACTGTTGCAGCATCCCTGTGGTCAAAATTTGGACATTTGGCAACTGGTATGATAGCTAGCAGTATCCCTGAGAACATGTAATCACTTTTTGCAACCTTCCAATGTAAAATCAGTGGGTAAGCCAGAATCATTTAACAATTGTGTTACAACTGCATTGATTCACTTAACAACTTTAGCAAGAAAGTTCACAAAATGTGGCAAAACTCATTTAACAAATGTCTGACTTAGCAATAAATTTTTTAGGGTTTAAGTGGAGAACTACCTGTATTTTGTTTTTGTTTTTTGTTTTCCTGGATATCCTTGCTTTTCTCACATTCATCTATATGACAATTCATACATTTTCTTTTGTTCTATAAACTATTCATCTTTTTTTTAGAATCATAATTTTCTTAAAGTTCTATTCCTTTTGACCCATTAACTTTTCCTTCACACATTTGTTTGCAATTCAGCCATCATTCATTCTTTCTACCTCGACATATCTCGACACTGATCACTTATTTTCATATTGTATCCACATTCATCATCCATTTATCCTTGATTGTTTGTTTCCTATTCATTACACACTTCCCCGTTTCCAATGCGTTTAATATTTTTAGGTTCTTCCTGACATTTTCAATTCCCATTTCTACATAAGCATTTTCTATTGCATAGCTATTCTTGCTTCTTTTAACAAAAATTCACCCCTCACAACAATCTTCATGTTACATAGCTGCATTTGCACACCTTAAAACGTCTTCATCCTATCTTCTTCTATTTGAATAAACTTAACACACTTCAGTGGCACTGTAGAATAAAAAAAATTATACACTTTCTCATAACTCAAATATTTTCCTCCTTTATAGTCCCATTAATTCTACTGGGAGAGGAATTTATGTTCTAAACAGCCAATCTATATTCAGTATTTTCTTACTGGAACAGGGAAGCAGAATGGTCATGGGCGAAAAAGCAGTGGGAGAAGGAATGACTTCCAACTTCCTCATTGAATATCCTTGGGCAGAAGCTGACAGGGAGTATTGAAAATAATGAACACATGACCACAGCTGACCATGGTAGCATGATGGTACAGCAGCACTTAAGCAGTCCAACTTTGCCAAGGTTTCACTCCCATGTGAATAATAGGTCCTAGACACACTTTTTAAATTAATCCATTTGAGGTAGATTGATTCACAAATCGTTGCCCTGTTAATATCCTAGTTCAATCAAATGTTTACAAACAAATGGGACAAATAAATAGATACTCTTACACAGTGGATTCATCCTTTCTCATCCTAAAATTAAACTTCCCTGAGGGCACAGTGATTAGAATGAAGTATTGCAGGTAAACCCTGCCCATAGTCTGGAGTTCAATCTTGACAGGGCTCAAGGTTGACTTAGCCTTCCATTCTCCTGAAGTGGGTAAAATGAGGACCCAGATTGCTGGAGGCAATATGCTGACATTGTATATAAACCATTCAGAGAGAGCTAAAAAGCACCGTGGGGTGGCATGTTAGTCTATATAAATCTAAGTGCTCTTTACTATTGCTATAGCTTTGTTTCTATTCTCATTTCTTTTCTTATTTTCTTTTCTTCAGTATCCTTTTCTTTTCAAGTTCTACTTTTGTCATTACCAAATAATCCTCACATCAACCTTACATTTTTTAAATAATTCTCTTTTTCATAAGAAACCATCAGTTCAGTCCTGCTTTTTACATTCATTCTTTTTTCACGTGTATACGTATTATTATGTTTAAACTATTTATTCAAAAATATACCCCTTTTTATGGAGATACTAAACAATTACCATTTTCATTCATTCTTGTGTGTCTGAATGGTCCAAACAGAATCTTTTCCCTCAATTGCATAAATTAAGAATGTTATACAATAGTCACAGGTAGACTACCTATACTTTAGGTCAAGAGCAAAGGCAAGCTACAATACTTATGAAAAGTACCATATGAAGTTCCTTGATCTACAGAAGAATACCCTAAGACTTGTTATAATACATTTTTATTACTTTGATTTCCTCAATACGATGAGAACAAAACAATTTTAAAACTTCAGAGAGCTGCAAAACAACAGTTAAAGGTTTCTATATTCATATATTCTATATATTCTATATTCAACCAACATGCATTTATTATCATCACTGTGTCACACAATCATATGATCACATTGTAAGCTTCACAACCAGCTTCCAACATGCAAAGTCAAAGCCAGCAATAAAATCACAAATTGCAATCATGTGTTACTTAGCAACAGAATTTCCAATTCCATTTATGGTCATTAAGTGAGGGCTACTGTATAGGAAAAGCAAGCATTGTCCACTATTTTCTAATTTCTTTAGTTCCAAAATATGGAGGGCATGAGAAGCATCTCTTTTCACATCATTAAAGCATTCTCCAGATGAAGGCAATCAGTCCTAGTCCTATTTTTCATATATATTGGGTTTTTTTTTTCATATATGTTATATTTACAAGAGACCACCAATAATATTTAAGCTAAGAACTAAAGAGGTATGTTGTCTTTCTTAAACTTCTACAACTTCAAAATCTCAATATATTTTACATTTGTATATTTTAGTATTAGTGGGAAAGCAGAATATAAAAACATTTAATACAGGACAATACTTCTAAAAAATTATATTACCACTAAGTCAGTTTTCAGAGTGTACAATCATCAGCCAATATTTATAATTCATCAACACTAAATAGACATTTTTTAAAAAGAATTGATTTCCTCTTAAATACAATTGAATATAATGAAAGTAAACGAAAATTATTTTTTCTGTTCCTGTTGAGTAAAAGTTTTCTCACTCAAACAGCAGGGGGCACTAATCCCTTCGAAGCCCACAGTAATTTTTTTTCTTTAAAAATTTTTACAAACATGAATACTCATTTCAAATATTTTTACAGAAATAATGAAAAAACACCAGGATACTCATATAAGCAAGAACCCAAAGGAAACATGGAAAATAGCTAAGCTCTGTAAGTATCCACACAGTGTGTTTCACCCCCCCCCCCGCCCGCTGGTAATACCGGTTTATCAGGGCAACCTGATCTACCCAATCATGAGATGGAGCATACTGCTTCCACTTACTACTATCCACACAGTAGTACTCAAATGCTATCAATATTGATTATAGTTACTCTGTAAATATGTCAGTAGTTCCACCCCAATAAGGACTTCTACATACAACACTTACTACAGGAGCACATTAAGGTGGTTTGTTTGTTAAACTGATGAATCACATTTTCATCTTATTAAGCAAGGATGACCAAGTGCATCAAGTTAAGAACTGTACACAGAACTGAAGAAGCCTGCACTATACTACTGACATGGGCATTTAAACTAAATAGAAATATATATGATAGCTTATCTTAGACACAGTTCTAGTGACCCCAACCTCTTTTGAAATTTGCTTTAATCATTGATGGATTTGAATTATATGATAAAAGTATCCCTATCAACCACAAAATTTCCATAATCAGGACATAAAAGCATCAGCGTTGTCCTGCTAGATTGGACACGCACTCCCCTGCTTATCTAGACGAGCGGTTTGTTCCCACAGTGGCCAACCGAATGCACAAGAAAGTCTACTAGTGTTCTAAAGTGAAAGGCAAATGGCTTTCAAACACAGCAACACTAATAGATACTGATCTCTGTGACTTCCAGGAACTTTTTTCTGAAGCAGGCCCAACATTTCTTGGAAGCCAACATTTGAAAGATTTAAGATGCATGAAATAATAATAAATGAAAAAAACTACAGCACATTTCTAACGATGTGGTGCCGGCTTACACAAATCATTCAGCACCAATTATGAACAATTTCATCAATTAAATATCACCACTTTAATAATTTCCCACTAAACACTGCCCTGATAATTCCATAAACAAGTTCTGTACCAAATATTAGCATTCTACCTAATGGTGAAATGGTGAATACAGGCCCCGATGAGGGGCATAAGAACATGCCAACAAATCTGTATACAGACCCTAAAAAACTATATGAGTTTGAATAAATGATCAGATTAAACAGAGTGGCTACACCATTGAAATCAAGAGCTCTCTATTCATCATTCACATTGTAACACTGGCTAGTATCTGAAATACACACAAACAAATGCTGTTGCTGGCACCAAATAAATATTAGTGCTATTATAATATAATTTACCAATCTGTTCTATCAGTTAGTCTATAATTTTCTCTCCAGCAACAAAGCATATAATGGCACAAGTATAAAACTGTCTATGGCATCATTCAATGTCATAATTTAATCATGCTCTTTCCATTTCAGTTAGGTAAGCACTAAGTGTAAATTGCACATCTTTACAACTTAACAGTTCTTGCAATTATTTTTTTTAAACACAATACTACACCTCCTACCCACAATAAAATATAACTTACACACCATGTAATGTAAAGACATATTGATAAGTGGGGTGCTGAATTTTTTTTCTAGATGTAAATAGAAAATGGAAGGAAATTACTTTGTCAATTGCCAGTGCACATAGTACAGAGACCTCTGAGGATCCCCAAAGGGTTCTTGGGGTAACAGGAATTCAATGTTCCTTAGGGATTAATACAGGAAAACAACACAAGAGAACATGGTGATCTGTAGACTGAGGAAAGTGGTAAACTATAAAAGAAAAAGAAGCATAGAAATAGGTACAATAGAAGTTACAGTAATATCTATAACTTCTATTGGAATCTGTATGTTTGTAGGACTTAGAAATGTTTATTTTTGAACTATCATACATGCTTAGTATTTTTCTATGTTGATCAATAATAGCGGTGAGTATTCATTTTGAAACGTTGATAAAAGTGTCCTTATTTTGTAGGCAAAGAAAAAAGAAAATGGCGGGATATCTCATTTTAAAAAAAAACTTTTTTCTGTCCACTCCTTACCCAGCTGGGAGAATCAGATACCTCTTGGAACCATATTGCCCTCAGCTGCTCTAGAATCAAGTGAATGCAAATCTAATATACTTATGCAATTGGGAAGGCATCTTACTTTATACCCAGAACATAACAAACACAACATTCATGGAAAATATCAATAGAGACAATCAATTCTTAGAAGGTGAACTAGGCTTCAAAAAAAAAAACCCTGCAAGCAGAAATGATGCTGTAAACATTTGAGACAGTGCACTTTGTATGAGACTTCCAAGGCTGAGGCGTAAAAATTACTCTGTACACAAGACTGTATTATGTTGTATCTGTAATAATAAGTTATAAACTGTATCAAACACCAGATCAAATTAAAATATTTTGTAAAATACATTATTAAAAAGAAAATACTATTTTCTCACCTTATTTAGGGGGAAAGAGCACCTTTTAAGAAAAGGTAAAAGTTGTTGCTGCAGTTGTCTTGAAGAAGAAAAAAAGCTCAGTGCTTAGATTGTCTCTTTAATTTGATGTATCTGTGTTTGAAAATCTGAAGAGAAGCAAAAATATGCAAAAAACAATTTACCATCCACTTACAAAGTAGCAAATATATGAAATGTGTTTTGAATAAAGCAGAATAATGAAATGGGTTTATGCTACTACAATATCTATTAGGCTGCAATTCAATGCACATTATCTAAAAATAAGTTCCATTGAGTTCAATGAAGATTACTTTGGAATATGTTACATTACATTGCTAAAACGAGTTCATAGATTATATTGTTAAAATGATCCAAAAAATGCATTGCTAAAATTACTAAAAATTTCTATAATACCTGCTATCGACTTATTGGATAGTATCGGTCAGAATTCAATTTCAGAAAGGAATCCTAAAAAGGCTTTAAGAAGATTGGCTGTGCCTCTCAAACAAATGGGGATTTATTGTAATGCATTGGTACAATATAGCAAATATCAAAAGGATTTTTTTATGGTTTCAAAAAATCATTCAAAATCTGTGACTTTTAAACATAACTCTATTTTTTTGTGTGTTTATCTTTACATCAAACGTCTTGCTTGCATGTAAAGACAGAAATGATGGGTGCTTTCTGGTATATTAGCTTAATTTTAATGAAATTAAGATATGGAATGTTTTCTCCTTCTCTCTCCCCTTTCCAAAGCCAAAACATGCAGCAAAATTCAAAGAACCTCATCATGTCAAAAGATAACAATAGCAGAGTTGAATCTCCCTGTGGTGAAGCAGACAAATCAGCTATATTTCTTGGCATTGAAAAAAAAATGAGGAAGCAGAAGATAGCATTCATAATTTTTAGGATTTAGTCAAGATTGATTAAATTGTAGAGACAATTGTAGCTATTTAAAACACACACTACAAAGCAACAGCTTAACCATGGAATATCACCAGACAAACCATAATGTAAAGCCAGGAATAGATAAACCAATTGACTTCCAGTTTCAATTCCTACAATCTACAGTGAGAACAGGCAAAGGCTAGCTAGGCAATGCAGGACTTTAAAAGATCTGGAATAACACCTTGTGTTAAGCTATAATGTTGTTTGACTTAATGTTATTTGAAATTGTATTCATTGTAGCCTGTAGACCATCATTTCTTTCCTGGAATGGATCATACATTTCATTAACACCCCCCCCCCCAAAAAAAAAAAACTAAATCAGGCCAATGTAAATGAATTGCTTTAGTGTGATACAACAGAGGTTAATATTGCCAGATGACACATAAGAATGATATTACAAGCCTGTGCAACAACAGAAAAAAATCACCTAAATCTGCTCTTTAAATAATATTGGCATCACACAGTTAGCGACAGTGATACACTGAATTCTGCTTAGGACTTGCACAAAATTGTGAAAACCAGCCTGCGGTGATATTACAGGGACACCTGTATCTATCTATACAAATCAAATGTCTTCTTTTGCAAAAGATCGGTCTGTAAGAGAAGCTTTCCCCTTAAAATGAAGTATCAGAAAATAAATAACAAGAAACTGAAGCTATTATAGCATATATTTTTTTAAAAAAATAACCCAACCATATTAGAATATCTTATAGCATAAACAACATAAAATTGTGAGAAAGTTGAATGTGTTTATTCCTCTATCAGAAGGCACCATTCCCAGAACTTCAGCAGAAACTTTTTAGTTTAAACAATAATATGTAAAAGGGAAAGTGATTTAATTTAAAAAAAGTTTTTGGATTAGCTGAAGTACATCAGCTCTTTCCTCATTTTTATGGTTGCTACGTTATCCCCTTACAAGCTCTTACAAAATATAAATAAGTACATTACATTTCCTTTCAGTTTATTTTATAACATATAGTTTCAGGTTTTTTTGAAATCGTATGTTGAAAAGCAATACATTACTCCTTGAAATTATATGTTTGCACACACACACACACACACACACACACACACGCACACACACACACACACACACACACATATATATATACATACATACCCCTCTGTACTTTTTAATTCCAACTGTAAGGTCTACTTTAACTCAAGCTAAATTCCTGGTGATTTTATGGAGATGTTTGTGTCATTTTCTTGTAACAATATGGAAGTGGTTTGCCCCTTCTTTCTTCCTAGTATGTTTTCCTAGTCTAATATACATTATATCCTGGTGGTCTCCCATCCAAATACTAATCAAGGCTGACTCTGCTTAGTTTCTGAGCCAGAAAAGATAGACCATGCATTGTCACCTGCTGGAACTTTATACTCCTTTTTAATTTTAAGTCAAATTAAGCTGAAGATTTAATCAAAGAGCACAATCTATAAAGATTTCCTTTATATCCTATTTTCTCACATATCCCATTTAAATCAGGCTTGTACAAGAGACATTCCTTAATGCATTATATCATTATTGATTTCCCTTTGTAAAAATTCACCAAAAATATCCGATTTATTAAATCACAATCTCCTAAAAACTGTGGAAACAATTAACATATTAAAATTTTATCCAGATGTTCACATCATCTTTGTTTAAATTTCACCATACAATCCTACCTCTAGAACTCTTTAAGTTTAACTTTAAGTTTAACTTGCAGGATTTTTAAAATTCATTTCTTACATTAATCATATTATAAGGATAACCCTACACGAGTAATGAACATTTTTTTTAATTCACTGAATTTATTCCCAGATAACTGGATATAGAATTGCTCTCTAAATCTATTATTTGTACTAAGTACATGAATTCCATCTAAACAGTTAATTATTCACCAGATCAATGGGCCAGCAAAGCACTCAAAGATTCTCTCAACAAAGAAACTGCTTCTTCACAAATTATGCCTGAGCTTAATAAACATTTCAGTCAACATTCACTACTGTGGTAGTGAGGGGGGGAAAGTGAGGCCTACTTTTGTTCTCAGAGACACCAAATATATGTAAAGCACTGCCTCCAGCTGTCAGAGCAAAGAACTAGATATGTTTTATTACACAATAGACGATTCTATAGTAAATGTTACCATAAAGATCATCTGACACTTAAAAACATAATCAGAAAAGGTATTTTTTATAAAATATAACTAAAAATAAAAGCTCTTGTACTAACTTTTGAAGTCCAAAGTGAAAGCACATCATTCTTCAGACATCTCAGTCATAGGTCTAAAGCATTCCTACACATTCATAAAGCTTCATTAACAAGTCAGTCATATCATAGTAACAGAACTATGAGAAAGAAACATTCTACAAAATTAATTCTATGTTCCCCTTGCTATTCCCTGTCACATTCATTTCTTTTTGTTTTCAGACTGATGGATGGCACACACCGGCCCAAAGCAGAAATCTGAATAGAATGTGATGGAGTCTGTAAACTAGTAACAACCCTTAATAGGCCTGCTCATATGAGAAAGAGATGCTCTAAAAGATCATCATCAGAAGTGAAGCTGAAACTCAGCAGAGAGAGAGAAGTATGCCAATTAGATACACAGATGAAAAATGTGCTTATAATCAACAATACTGAGAATAAATAAACAAAAATAAATTTTTTCCAGTTTCGAAATGGTTAATGGGGATGAAGCTTCCAAATACTAATAATTTAATAACTTGGAGCAGAGCAAAATGTAACTTTTTAAAAAAACCAACATGTGACGTAGAAGCATACAAATATGAATCTTTGGCATTGTTAATGTGTTTTATTTTGCATTAAAAATGTATTAACTATAATAAAAAGCTTTGCTCTTCCCTAAATGTAACATTGTGTTTAAAACAGAGATATAAAAATAAATAAATAAAGCTGCTGAAGAATTATGTAAACCATTAAAGAAACTGTTAAAATATTTATACTATGCTCACTATGGCCTTCAAACAAATACATTGCTATTATTAAATTCCAACTTGTTTTATTTTCCCTTATCTGTTAATTGTTAAAACAAATAAAATCTGTATGACAATGCATTTTACTGAAATTATTGTTATTTCAATGATACCTGCATTAGTTGGTGTAGTTTAGATTAAAAATAATTTCTACAAATTCATAAATTAAGACACAGGGGATGTTTAACTTTTGCATGCCATTGAAAGTACAGTATCATGTGTGATTCCTGCCTTCAAATGGTTAAGCAACAAACTCAAATTACTTACTGAAACAGATTTTTTTTTTTAGTATAAACTCTGAAGTTTTAAAATGCTACAGGCAACTGTTAATCTACTAACAATACATGTTCATGGCATTTGCATACCACACAACTTTCTATTTACATGAAATATCTTTATGGGAAAATCTAATGACACTGGTTTAGGATCCAAGATGAGAACCTTATCATGAATTACTTACAAGCCTACATGTTCCTGACAAATATTGTGTAAATTTTAGAAACTGGGATGTAAAAGCCATTCATCAATCAACAACACAGCTAGAAAATGCATTCCAGGAAGCTGAAGCTATTATGCTTGCAAAAAAATTTAAGGGTTGGAATCTTTAAATTCCTGCAGTGGTTTGATGTTCTGAACACACAAGACACATTTGGACAGTAAAGATGATATAGACACACATTTAAAAAAATGTTATATGGGCCACTCTTGTGAAAATATAAAGGGACCGATTAATAATTCCAGAAAGCTTGTGCTGTTGCAGATGGAAAAGAATAAAAAAAAATCTGAAATCTCAGTTCTCAGCATAATTAAATACATACCAAATTAATCCATATTTTAAGCAATCCAATTAATAAAATGTTATCCTAGTAAAAAGCTGCTGTTATTCAAAATATGTATGGATAGTCCCACTATCCATTCAATCCCACTGAATCAAAGAGGAAAAAAGCCAAAGTTGCCTGTCCTACAAAGTTGCCCTAAAGGATTTCTTCAAAGTAAAATACCAACCATAAACCAACTAAAACTCAAAGGAAGATTAAACTTAAAAAAAGCTCTTCCAAGTTTAAAAGCAATCACCCAATGCCTTCTGGTAGCTCAAATAATAATACTTTGGGTTAAACATTTTCAATTGCACTCAGAAATTCATGCAGAGAAGAGGGATGAACCATTACCACTGTTTATAATTTTACCAGCTTCTGAAAAAAACTTAAAAAAATACAAAAATATTCAGCAACCAGCTTAACCTAATTTCTAATGTGAACAAGCACTCTTCTGCTGAAGATCTATAAACAAGAAAAATAAATATTAATGCTATACAGAAAATCTTACGGCTTGCAACTCCTAAATTCAAAGTTAAAATTACTCCAATATCACATGCATATCTCTGATTTCTTCCATTTCAGTTTTTATACATTATTTTATAAATTATGTGTATTGTCTGCAAACAGGCAATATAGTACATAAGTGACTAAAAAGTTGTTCATGCCTGCAACATAAGCCCATCCGAGGTACCCCAGTCAGAAGAAAAATGTACCTGAATGGACGATGAATACTGTCTGTTACCATGGCACCTCAATCTAATTACATGACTGATCAGGGCTAGAGAGAGTGCACTGAAACCTACACCACTGACATGTCTCTACATGACAGCACACGCACACACATGCAGAGAGAGAAATGTGGAAAACCTATCAGCTTTTTGCTTCCATTTACAGTGGATGAGAATCAGGACAGTTCTGTAGAGAATGACCTGTAAAACAGTTAACAGGAGAAAAATAAACCAGTAACTCTAAGTAAAAACAGTATCTCATCAGTTATCTCTTCCTCATTCATAACCCTGATTCTCAGAGCAATAACACTAGGCTGTCCTCACCAGCCAGACAAACAAATCCACATTCACTGATGAAATCTGAATGTGCTGTTTCAAGGTTTCACTGGAAACTGAAATAAACTGCCCCCAGAATGTCAGCAAAGTAACTGGTTACACTGAATCACACATAATTTACTACCCTTGTCAAAAAAAAAAAAACACAAAATGTGGATTGCTAAAGATCGAATCACCTCCATCATGAAATATTTTGTATTCAAATATATGGGTTTAAAAAAAAAAAGAAAAAAGAATCCACAAACAAAGACATGCAACTACATAATTGCGGCTTCCCAAAGACATAATTGCAAAACTAATTATTATGCACATCATGAAATTATAAAGTATGGGATTTCCTTCCTCCTCCAATTCTATCTGAGTTTATGATCACTGGGGAAAAATATTATTCTGGAGGAGTCCCTATTGCATACCTTACGGTAAACAAAATAAAAATAGCTTGTTCTTGTTAGCCACATAGTGTGGCATTATATAACAAGCTTTCAATTTGCTCTCTTTTCGATCACTGGATTCTGATCTTTTTTCTTTTTTTTTTTCCGCCTGCTCTTTTTACAAAATCCCAAAACACCTCGGGTATCTCTCTCTACCTTTCAAAATGCTATTTTGTTGTGCCCATTAGCATGTACAATACAGATCGACGTATGCAGGAAAATACTTTCTCTGTAACGGTTTGGGGGGGGGGGGGGGGGGGGGGGGGGCTACGCGATTGTTTCAAGGCTTGGCGGTCAGAATAAGGCTTCGGCAAACTAAAAGAAGGTAACTTTTGAAAAATAATTTGAGAGTGAGCGAAGGGGAAGCAGGACAGCACCGAGACACAAAACAGGATTTCAAAAGGCAGCGATACGCGGAATTGTCTCTTTTTTCCTCCCTTCTCCCCCCCCCCTCTTTTTCTTGAAGGGGGGAAGGGGGAAACAACTCTGTTGGGTTTATTAAAAAAAAGAAAGAAAAGAAAAGAAAAAAGCCGATCCTTCCTGGCAAAATTTTGGCAGCCCCTGGTGGCGATCTTCCCTTCCAGGGAAAGCCTAGCGGAAGGTGAAAAGCAGAAGCTGCCGGGGAGGATGGGTCAAGGTGAAGAAGGGGAACACAGCCCCCTCCCGACCCCCGACCCCCTTCTGTCTCTCACCTGTAAACGGAGCCCTACCTGCTTCTCTCGTGCCCAGCAGTGGCCTTTACTCACTCACTGATTCCTTGCTGTAGTAGTGCCCGGAGGAGCCTCCAGCCGATTTGGGGCCTGAATGTAGGAGCATAGTGGAGGAGCTGGAACTGCTACCGCTGCTGGGCACATCCCAGTCCCAGCGCCGCCTCCTCCTCCTCCTCCTCCTGCGCCGCCTCTTCGCTTCATTCACCCCTCCAACAACCACCCAGCCCCGTACTATACAGTTGCAGCGACGGCTGGCCCTCCCTTACTATCAAGCCGGGGGAGGAGTAGGGGCGGGGGGGGGAGGGGAAGAGAGAGAGAGAGAGAGAGAGAGAGAGAGAAAGGCTCTTCCGCTCGCCCTCAGCAGCCCAGCCGGCCTTCAGCAGCGTCGAGAAGGCAGGCGGCGGCGGCGGCGGCGGCAGCGGCCAGCGAGGCATCCGGCTGAGGGCGTTGCTTCGGGACGCGCTCAAAAAAACTCCGCGGCCTGGGCTTCAGCCCCGCGCTCTCCGCGCCAATGGCTCCCCGGGTGCCAGTCACGCACTTCGGGCACGAGGCGGCGGGAGGGCTCCCGCTTTCTTGCCCTTGGTAACGCCGGTGGGCGCCGCAGAGGCTTTGATAAGAGAGGAAGGAAAACCAGCCAGCACACAAGCCAAATGCGCGGGGTGGATTGATTGATTTGATTTTATTTTATTTTATTTTATTTTATATTTATTTGGGAGGGGAGGGTGTTTCATACGACTGACTTCCTGTTCTTTCTTTACTCTCTGCTTTTACGGAGCGTGTGTGTGTGGGGGGGGGGGGGGGATTTCTGGTTTGCCCAGAATGCAAATATTTTTTGCCCCCCTACCCCCCTCCCCCCCCCCCCCCCCCAACCACCACCACCACCCACAGCACGTAAAAATAAAACACCATCCTGGCCTGGTTTCTCCTTCCTCCTTTGGCTCTGGCCTCGACACATAAAAGCCCCGGAGGGAGGTGTGTGTGTGGGGGGGGGGGGGGGGTTTCCCCCCCCCCCCCCCCCCCCCGGGGTAGAGGGAGAAAGAAGGGAAAAAACAAAACGGGAGGAAGAAGCAGCGATGCAACTGACAGAATCCTTACAACGGCGACTTTCCTTCCAACCCGGAGCATATAACTCAGCGTTACGTCGCCCTTCCCTCTCCCCCCCCCCTTTTTTTTTTTTTTTTTTCCCCCAGTAACCTCGCATGTGTTTTTCCAGCTGGAAATATCTGGAGGCTTGCTTGGGAGGGGGGAGGGGAGCGAAAGAAGCGAAAGCAGAGGAGGAATTTTTTAAAAACAAAAAAAGCCACTTACTGTATAAAGTATCAGTGGAGATTGGGGTTGTGGGGAAGGCGGACCGGAGGGGGGGGGGAAGAAAAAAAAAAATACTTGCCAGTTGATCTCAAGGGCTTGGAATTGGGGTTGTTTGGGCTTTTTTTTTTTTTTTTGCTTTTTTTTAAAAAAAATAAAATAATTTATTTCTGCTTCCCTTCGGTGTGATACAGTTGCTTCCCTTACCAATTGTAACAGAAATGACGATGTCTGCGGATAGTAAGCTCGCTCCTCTCTTCTCCAGTGTGTAAATGTGTAATAGAAGGCAAATATGGAGCAGTTGGCAGCCCCTGCCTTAGCTCAAGGATCCTACTTCATGCAAAGGGGTGGAGGAGAAGGAGGCAACTCTTTGTCAGACGGCCAAGAGAGCCACACAGATTATTGCATACGCACAACAGAGCCTGGCCAAGCCAGCCTTAACCCTTTCGGGAGCGTCTGAGTTGCTTCTCGCAAAGAATGTGGGGTTTTGTAAGCCTTGCGTTTCTCTTTGCCTTTCCTTCATGATCCTCCATCCTAAATTAAGCACATATGCTCTCTAAGGGCCTGTCATCCTCCTTCACGAAGGTCCCCAAACCTCAGAGGAATATGAGGCAACAATTGACCTCGGAGAAATATCCTATTTAATCCCACAATAGAAATACTTCCGTGATGAAATATGAGATCTCAAATATAGAATAAGAAATATGCCTTCGTTGTTTAAAAAAAAAAAAAATGCATTGGAAAGGCCTTAGCTACGACACCATGTTATCCTTTAAGGGATAATGGACTACTAGATGTTGTTCCTCCCTTCTCTTATTTTATTATGTTAGGGGGAAAACTTACATGGAGAGAGCTAGTTGAGTTATTTATTGTAGCAGATGAAGCATTAGCCAAAATTGAAGGAACCTGATTCGCTGTGATTAAATGGACGTATGATTGATTAGTCTTTTGCTTTCCCCAAACAGAGGCAATCATTATAAATCTGAGGTATTTTATGCATGTCCATAAAATCTTATTTTAACATAATACAATTACCTATCATTAACTTAATCATTGTGAAATTTTCTGGGTTTGTGTAATGCACTGAACCATAAACTTAAGCACATGTGTTAGGTTTGCACAACATGGTTCCCTAAAATGAGATTGGACAGATTGTTGTTCATTGTGTTTTGTACACATAGATCAAGTTTGAGAATGTGGGTTTTCCTGTGGAACTGTGTATATGAAACAGTATTCTTCATGACGAGTGTTCTGATTCCCAAGTTGGTCTGATATCAGGTTATGTTAGAAAACCTGTTGAAGAACTTCAGTGCACTCCAAAATGCTATATTGACACTAGCTAACTCTTTCCAGGACGTTCATAGCAACTAAAAAGCAAAAGCTTAAAATAGGACCCAGCTATTTCATCATTAGAATAAAAAACTAAAGCCAGTTTTGAATCAATAAGGCTGGTTTATCAGATCTGGCAGCTTGAGCTCTAGACAACCTGATAAAGTTTGATAAGTTTTCACTGGGAGTTCTATATAAAATGTAGTAATTTAACAAACATACTGCTTTGTGTGAAGTAATTGCTATGTGCAGCTAAAATAATTACTTAATCAGAATTGAATTATGTTCTGGCTGTAAGAAATGGCAAAGCTACAAGAAATCAATCTGGATTTTTCAGCTTAATGCCTAAATACACTGAGGGATGTATTATTGATGAAAAAGTCCAAGTTATTACAATTTAAAACACACCCAAGAGAACAGGACATCAATTTTTCCCCTTTCTAAGTCAGGGTCTCTAACTTTTATTTTATTTAATAATGCTATCAGCTCTTGTGATTTGCCACAATCAAGGCAGGTTTTATACCCTTTGCCTTTTAGTGATCTCCATAACAATAGAACTGGCGCCCATCAGCATCAATGCTAGGAGCCCTATAGAATCTGAGGGTCTCTATATACTGCATCATCTCAGTACATCAGCATGATATAGCAATAGCACTTACGTACCACTTCATAGTGCTTTATAGTCCTCTCTAAGCAGTTTACAGATTTGGGGTCCTCATTTTTCCCACCTTGGAAGGATGGAAGGCTGAGTCAACCTTCAGCGTGTGAGATCTGAATTGCCAAATTGCAGCCAGCCAGCAGGCAGCAGAAGTAGCCTGCAGTACTGCACTCTAACCACTGCACCACTGTGACTCAATCCAGAATAAAAGGTGCAAATCCAAACCACTGATCTATGGCAGTAGAGATACAAGAACTATTTGTGCTGCCATCTTATGGTCATCCATATTTTTGCAACCCAGTTCTATTATCTTTAGCCCATACACCACACGTGCATATTTCAAAAAATTTTCAAAAGAAGTCCTTCTTGAATTTTGTCATATATTCATTGTAACTGTTTATATTTTGTTCTACCTTCTTTGCAAGCCTGAAACAAAAAAAGTGCTGGTGCTTTAAGGTGTCAGTTCATTAAAGTTAGTGTAATTCTTAAATCAGCCACACCATTTCACATCATTTCTGTAAAATTGTGGGACTTTTTAGATAAAGACCTGAGAAGTGATATGCTCGCCTGAATTCTGGAGCACATCTTCTGAATTGTTTTCAAAGATTCACAGCCGTAATATGGATGTTGTATATGAGTACTTAGATAACAAAGCTCATCTAATGCATTTGCTCTTTATTCAAGAAAAAAAAATAACCCTGAGTTGAGAGGCTCTTTTACTATTTATAATATTTTCATTTTTAACAACAAAAATACAAATCTCTATTCACATTAACAGTGTTTGTGTCGTTATTAATACATACCACTCCTTTTATACATAAACTTCAACTCTTATTTCTATCCTCCACCCATTTGTACCACCTATCCCAAACCGCATAATAGTCCGAATCATCTTTGCCTCTTAATTCCATTGTTTTGAATGGAATCCATTATTTTTTGTGTCAAGTCTTATTCAGGTGGTATCTTTTCCTTCTTCCATTCCTGTGCAAAAGCATTCTCGCCACAGTTATGATATGTATAATGATATATAGGATGACCTTGCTCAATTTCCCTTAATTATTCCTAATAAGAATATTTCTGGTTCAAGTTCTAATTTGTACTCTGTAATTTCTAATAACCATCTTTGCAATCTCATCCAAGATTTTTTTACCTCTGTACACTGTCACCACATATGAAAGAACGTTCCTTCTTTGTGTTTACACTTCCAACATTCTGCTTTTGTGTTTGGATACATTTTGGCCAGTCTTGCTGGGGCTAGGTGCCACCTACAAAACATTTTATATTGATTTTCTTTAAATGCTGTTGACAGTGTCAATTTACAGTTGTCAATCCACATTTTTTCGTGAGGCTCTTTTACAATAGTGCATAGTTAATGTGCCAGGAGATAAGTTGTTACTTGAAGAGTCCTCCAGTTCAATTGTTGGTAATGTAATATATATTATGTGCATAATATATATTACATTACCATAATGCATAATATGTAATATAACATAGTTGGTGCATAAGCGCACCAACGTGCCTACTGTCCCTGTCCTATTGTTTCTTTTATATATTTTTTCTTTTTCTTTTATGTATCCATGTATTCATAAATATGTTTTTACTTATACCTATTATCTTGTAAGCAATTGACAAATATAAATAAATAAATTATTGTTTTACACACAAACTTGTAAGACAAGATTCAGCTTGACATTCTAAATGCACATGTACTGTTCAGAAAATATTCCACAATGACATATTAAATAATGTATACACAATATATGCTGCAGGTAGTGCAGCTATATTTGTGACAGTGGAGATATAACATAGCTTTACATTCAGATATGCTGCCTTGACATCATCACCGAGTATTGCAAATATTCCTCACAGCCTTCAAGGATTATATTCCAAAATAATTGTCATAAAAATAACTTAATTGGTCTCAGTACAGCCTCTAATGAGTAAGAATAAATCATTTCTCAAAAGTAATCATGTAAGTTCAAAGAAAATCCTTTTGGATATAGACAAGTACTTTGATTGGGGAAATTCATATGGTCACAACTTTATTTCAGGCACAAACCTTTTGCTCAGCTTTGGTAGGTAGGCCAAGTTGTACTGCCAGCATCCATCCTTCCTTCCTTCCTTCCTTCCTTCCTTCCTTCCTTCCTTCCTTCCTTCCTTCCT
>BLBF01000002.1:80949638-81005774 GCA_015471245.1 Laticauda colubrina
CCTTCCTTCCTTCCTTCCTTCCTTCCTTCCTTCCTTCCTTCCTTCCTCACTTCTTCTTTCCTTCTTTCCTTCCTTTCTTCTTTTTTCAAGGAATTCAGGTAGGCTTCTCAAATGACTAATTCTCCTGAAGTTTGATTTGGCAGTCGTCCCCCCCAGGAGGTTGTGATTACAGAATTAATATAAATAAACATGCTTCAGATTTTCCTGTGTAATTTTAGTGTGTCCTTAGGAAGAAATGTCATTAAATAATTTTGGATTTATCAATTTATTTATTGTTCATTCTTGTGAAAGATTGCAAAGGTTTTAATTTAAATAAGTGCTTTCAAAATCAAATAAAAACTTGAAAAAATTGTTTATATATAAATATGATATGTCTATATTGATAGACACATAGATAGATAGATAGATAGATACATAGATAGATAGATAGATAGATAGATAGATAGATAGATAGATAGATACAATCGAACCTGAAAAATAAAATATATTTATTATGACTTTTAAATGACTTTTTCTTATATTTATTGTAAAAAAATTTCAATATGGCTCAAATGTGTCTGAGCTGAGACTTCTTTCTTAAATATATGTAATTATTCATACTACTGAAAATGTCAAACATAATTGCCAAAGACCTTGCTTATACTGTTACCATTCCACTTGAAAAACATGCCCAAGAATCATGCACGTAGGATAACTTTGAATTAGAATTATTATTCCTAACTTTAATAGGATTCATTTATAATTATTTGAGGCCCTTGTAGCTTATTTACAGTTGCTGGTAACTACTGGGTAACAATAAGCTTCATGTTGTAAAAATAAGTTGCAGGGATGTAAGCAACAAATAGACACAGATCAGCATTGTTTTGCAAATGCAGTTCTTGGTTAACATTTCTTTTAATCAGTTCATAATCCATCTGGATATTGGTTTGAATATGTTTACCAATGTCCATGGACAAGAATGATAGTAGAATACATAAACAAACAGGGCAGTAGTATACCTATGACAATAGTGAGTCATTCCATTGATTCAGAATAGATAATTTAAAAGGATGGAAATGGGACTATGTCCATGATGACGAATCTATGGCATGCATGCCAGAAATGGCATGCAGAGCCATCTCAGCTGGCACGCAAGCCGTCACCCTGGATCAGATCCACTGTGCATGCGCGTGACCCTCCTTCAAGCTAGCTGATCATCGTGTATCTGCTGCGCATGTGTAGGGAGTGGGGGTGCACAGGAGATGCACATACTTGCGCAGAGGCATGGGGTGCACGCAGAGGGGTCATGCACGCATGTGAAGGAGAGTGGGGGGTCATGCACACATTGCATTATGGGTGCAGGCACGCAACGATGAAAAGGTTATCCATCACTGGACTAAGTCATTACTGTCCCTTATTAAAGAGTAGACATGGGTGGTGGAATTGGACTCTGGAAGGAGAAATGCTCAAATCAACTTAATTTAATTTCGTTGCATGGGCTGTAACTATTAGGATTTTATTTGAGCCTTCGGTTGTTCCAGGATGATTTGAGCAAACTTAAAAGAAATAACAGAAGTGTTGTAGCTTTGGGGAGAAATTTATTTTTATTTATTTTAATTTAATAATATCTTTAGTGGAATTTATTGTCTACATATTTAATATAGGTAGTCTTTGACTTACAACAGTTCATTAGTGACCATTCAAAGACAAAGGCACTGAAAAAAAGTAACTTATGACCATTTTCACACTTATGACCATTGCAGAATCCCCATGGTCACATGTTTTACATTTGAATGCTCAACAACTGACTCACATTTATGACAGTTGCAGTATCCCTCATCCCCTTTTGTGACCCTGACAAGCAAAGACAATAGGGAAATCAAATCCACTTGACAACTGTGTTATTAATTTAAGAACTGCCTTGATTCACTTAACAAATGTGGCAAGGAAAGTTGTAAAATGTTGCAAAACTCGCTTAATAAATTTCTCACTTAGCAACATAAATGTTGGGCTCCATTGTGGTCATAAATTAAAGACTACCTGTATTACTTGAATTTGTAATATTAAAAAAAAAGAATTTGGGCACAATTCCTGTTATGATGTAGGGATTTGCTATATTTTCAATAGCATATCTTATTGTTAATTTTGTTCCTGGAATCTTTTGACATTATAGATAATATTTCTGTGGCCTCAGCACTTAAAATTACCAGTATAACTTTCCAAAAAGCAATGCTATATTATGTAAGCATGTTGATGGACTTTAAGCCACACTTATCAGGTGAACATCTTTGACCTCTATGATGCTAAAGGCTGCATTAACAATGCAATCCTATGCATACCTATTGAGAAGTAAGTCCAATGGGGTTTACTTCAGGGCAAATGGGTAACAATCAAGACTGAAGTTTAAATTATAAGTTATATTGGGTGTCCATCATCAATATTCCTTCCATTCCGATAAAAAAATACTCTTCTGGTAAAAGATTCTAGCAAATACATTTAGTTGTATATAGTTGAGTGTACTTTAGTTGAGAATGTAAAGCCATTTTTGCATAATTACAATGCAATAAACTTTTTCAAATGAAAACACATTAAATTAAAATTACATCACATTAAAAAAAAACCTAATTCAATCCCAGCCAGCTGTTAAAATTATTAAGATCCTGAGATTTTGATTGGTATCATCACTCATTGGCATTGATCATTATTCTTTAGCAACTGTAAATATATATTCAAATATTTAGAAACTTTTTTCTATATGCTATAAAATGTGCAATTAAATAAAAATTATTTCAATAATAAAAAATAATTATTAAAAATAATTTAGGGAATAATATACCACAAAGTCAATTCCAACTTGGAAATTGTATAATTCTACACAATGTACAGAAGAAATTAGCTTATGTTGTCACACAATATTCAGAATTACTCAGGAAAGCAATGTGGCAGCATCAGCCAGACAACACCTTTTACCTCCAAACATCCTATATTTAGGTTGGTAGAAAAAAATATGAAACGAAAGTTGAAAAATATTTAAAAGTAAAAAAGTAAAAGTAAACTTGAAACTTGCGCTGAGATTCAATCTCAACTTTCTAGTAAAAATTACAGTTTGGGAGAATATATTTTTTCCCCAGCATAACTTTAGTACTCAATGCTATTGTGGAAATTCAAACAATTATGATAATAATCTTGTGTAGGTCCTTAAGGAAGAAAATTGTTATGTCCAATTTAATTTACAACCTGTTTATTGTTTGCTGCAGTAATTAATGTAACCCATATTTTCTATGCTAAATGGGATTCTATCACAGAATGTTTAGAATTATCTATTTGGTTTCTTACAAATGTGCTAGAAGCATTCAGAAATTCAGAAACAATTGCTACCGCATTGGACAATAACTAATATAAGCACCTTCATCTGAAAGACTAGTAATCCAGTTTACTTATAAGCCATTCCTCAGTTAACAATTACTTTGGTTAGCTGTCTATTTGCAAATATGACATTAATAACCTCACTAAAATGTATAACCAATGTGTGTATTTGCAACAAAATTTTATGCACCTCATTAAAAAAGCCTTCAGTGTGATTAAAATCTAGACAGTTTTAGGCAGCAACAGGCTTCTATTCCACTAATTAAGATCAGAGAGCTGAGGTTGTTTTTTATTTATTTGTTTACACCCTGCCTTTATTATTTTTAGAAATAATTCCAGGCAGCAAATATATCCAAGACACCTTTCTCCTCCTATTCTCCTCACAACAACTCTGTGAGGTGAGGCTGAGAGAGAGTGACAAGCCCAAGGTCACCCAGCTGGCTTTTATAGCTAAGGCAGGAGTTGAACCCATGGTCTCTTGCTTTGTAGCTGGTGACTTAATCACTAGAATAAACTGACTTGATACATTTCAGTTAACACAATTTAGGGAACGCTACACTGCAGAGAACAACAGTTCAGGAATATGTAGGCAGCTTGTTTAAACAATCTCTCTACCCCCATAAGGCAGCAAAAAAAGGGGGAAAAATGGGTCAGCCGCAGGATACTGTATAGGAATTTTATCTGAATGAGACAGCAGCAATCAGTCTCTGTGTGTGTCTGTGTCTCTCTCTCCCTCCCCCTCCTCCGCTCCCTCTCCCCATTCCCTCTCAAGTTCACTTAAATGACCATTTTGCTTCACAAGCAAATCATTGGAACAGAACACAGTTGCTAAACAAGAAGAAGGTCTATAAAACTTCGGTATCTTTTAAGCAAATTATTTCACATTAAAAGGGAATTTCTATCTTCTCTATTTGAGAAATGTTTTTATTTTCTTTATTGTGAAGACTTCTATTGCATCCTTTCTTTTGTGGAGGTTAAGGACATCTACACAAAACCTGATTACGTAGAAATATTTTGAAACTGTAATCCTGCCTGACTCCTGATTCTAGACCATTGCTAACCTTTTTAAACCCAAATTATAGCCCTTTTCATTGGTTTAGCATTATGAGAACCAATATGTTCATCAAATTTGTTCATGTTGCAAGTATCTTGCTAGGTTCTGTGTTAATGTTCTTGGTTTTAATGAGACACAACATTCTTGTCATTTCCTCTTGAACTTTTACTTCCAAGTCATCACTGCAGTGTAGAAATGACACTTCTCTAAAATTTCTGCAATGTAAACACAAGTTGTTTTTACTTTATATATTTTGAAAGAAAACAACAGGCCAGTGAATGACAGCTATACTTTACACACATATGTCTATGTAACATGTTGCTCAACTTGTCCAAGTAACATATTGTAGCGGAAGGGGATTTCTGAACCCAAATACAAAAAAGGAAAATGTGTGCCTGTTGTTTATCACAAATATGTCAGAAGTTTATTGAGGCAAAGACCTTGGCATTGCACAAACTTGGTGAGTCTACACTGTCAGACTGCAACATTTCTATCTTACCACTAATATCATTTTTAAAATCTCGGGATAAAATGATGGCTTGGATTTGCTAGGAGAATAAAACAGGAAAGTTTTAAATTAGGAACTATAAAGAATGAACAGTTCTTCCTGCTATATACTTGCATGTTTGAAAATTATACTGGGCAACTTCAACTATTGTTCAGCATCTCAGCTATTGTTATGTAGGCCTTCTGTGTTCCGTCTATTCTCTTTGGCAATAAAGATTTATATGAAACCATTGGAAGAATTTCTGGAGTTTGGAATGAGATGTCACTAGCACAATGATGCCCAGATCTATTACTTCTTGATATTTCCTTAATCATTGCCTACGTTTAGTAATGACTAGATGAATTTGAATTAACTGGTATTAGATAGGACAGAAGTGCTATTGGTCAGTAAAAAAACAAATTCAGAAAGTTGATATAGGTTCGTGATATACTGTATTTCCCATAAATGAACAAGTTCATTGTATTAAAGTTCTCCTTGGTTGACTACCATCTATAAGCCAAGTAGCCACTGGGGCAAAGATCATTTATGGAAATTTGTTTGTACTGTATTGGCTGTGAATATTTCTGATCCGATTGGATCTAACACCATTTCTCACCTTCATCACAGTTACTATATCCTACATGGAGTTATACTGGTACTAAGTTGTTAACTAGTGTACAACATCTGGTCTCCATGTTATCTATGCTAAAAGACCTGCACTAGTTGCCAGTTGCTTTCCAGACATCTTATGATCTATATGACTTAGGGCAGGGATGTCAAACTCAATTTCATTGAGGGCTGCATCAGAGTTGTGTTTGACCTTGGGAATATATGTGTGGCCAGGATGGGCCTGGCCAGCTTGACATCACTCATGTCAGGAGTGCCTGTGGCAACCGTCCCTCATTGTTTCCAGAGTGGCCCCACAGGCCATGTCTAAGCACCCTGTAGGCTGGATCTGGCCCACGGGCCTTGAGTTTGACACCACTTGAGTTTGATAGGACATATTTGTCTGTTTCTTTCAAGATCCATAGATCTACAGAGTTGGACTTTGAAGAAATAGGATGGAAAGAACATTTAACACTTTTGAACTTTGATGTGGGAGATGTGACAGCCTAAAAAACCATCACATGAATCACTGAACAAATCAATTCAGAGTTCTCACTTGAGCCACAAATGCCCTGGCTCAAATTATCTTACTTTGGACATATTATGTGAAGACTCTGTTGAGAAGACTCTCATTCTGGGAAAGGTGGAAGGAAATAAAAAAGAGGATGACAAGTAATAAGTGAGTTGCAGTGAAGATGCAGACTGTTGGGGGGCAATATGCTGACTCTGTAAACTGTTTAGGGAGGGCTGTAAAGTACTGTGAAGCCAGGAGTGGGATTCAAATTTTTTAACAACCAGTTCTGTGGGCATGGCTTAGTTGGTGGGCATGGCTTGGTGGTCATGTGACTGGGTGGACATGGCTTGGTGGTCAAGTTATTGGCTAGGTTAGGGTCATAAGTCACTTTTTTCAGTGCCATTGTAACTTTGAATGGTCCTTCCACATAAGCAAAGTACTAGCAAAGGAGGGGAAAAAATCTCCAGAGAAGTTCCAGAGACAGCAAATCTAGTCCTGCCAAGAATGTAGTAAGGGTTAATGAGAGGCAGTTTCTGTAAGCAACACCAGAATGTTTCCTTCCTGCCTTCCTTACAGGACTAGGCCAGTAATTTCTTCCAACCTCTGGTTCTCCGAACTTCTTAGAGTGTTAACAACCGGTTCTAGCAAATAGGTCCGAACTGGTAGAATCCCACCCCTGTGTAAAGTGATATATAAGTCTAAGTGCTATTGCTATTGCTATTAAGCGCACTGTTGGGACATTGGAAAGAACAGGTTAGGAATAATGCCTTGGGGAAAAATCTATCTACGTAGTCATTATGAATCAAAAAAGTCTTGCTGAAATATAATGATGCATAGCAGAAAATTGTGCAATAAATAAAGTAATTTTTTTTCGAGAGCAAGAGCATTATAGTAGAAGGCAAATGTCTCAGTTATGATATGGTGAAGAGTGCCCTGGGAATGCCAAAAAAATTGTTTTTTTTTAATGTTTTTTTTGCAATATTAGTCAAAGTACCCTGGGAATGCCAAAAAAATTGTTTTTTTTAAATGGTTTTTTTGCAATATTAGTCTGTACTTTTTGGTATTTATGTTGTAAACTTAATGCTGAGGCCTGGAATAAGAGAAATCCTTCAGACTGATAGCCAGCTAAAGGATTTTTATGAGAGAAATAAGAATTAAGAGAAAAAGGCCTCTATGGAGGAATAAATAAAGAAGTGAACCTGAGGGAGGGGAAATCAGTATTTGGACATGTTTTCAGTGTGGGTGTACTGTAGTGAGTTGCAAAGGATTTCTAACAATAGAAAAAGAACATTCACAATTCTTTCCTAGGGAAAAATATAGAACATCAGTTTAAGATTCATTTCATATTAACTAGCAGTAGTTTTAGTTGATGAGAAGATTATTCTTAATGTAGAATTCCAGAATACATGACAAAACATAAACATAATTGCCTAATTCCACTAATCAGATACAGTGGCAGAAGACTGCATTTTTTAAAATTAAGAATAAGCATACTTCTGAACAGATTAACATTAAAATAGTTTTATTAAAAGAAAGCAATCAAACGTATGGAAAATGCAAAAATGAGAAACTAATTGTCTTAGAAATAAAATGCCATAGACTTTAAAAAGTGGGAAAAGAATGATGGATTTATATCTGTAGATTCTGCATGTGATGTACAGTTGCTTACAAGAAAAAGATAACATCGCTCTTCTGTACTAGATAATGGTAGTATATATTCATACAGCATGAAAAAAAGCGAGAAGTCAAAGATAAATGATTTTATTTTTAATATGTTTGAGAGGAACAGAATTTGAGCAAGATCTATACAGGTAGTCTTCGAGTTATACCCACAATTGAGTCCAAAATGTTTGTTGCTAAGTGAGACAGTTGTTAACTGAGTTTTGTCCCATTTTACTTATTATATAGTTTATTATATAGTTATTCAGTGGATTGCTGCAATTGTTAAGTGAAGCCCCTGTCACACTGCACCAACGGATGGAAAGAGGATGTAAAACGGAGAAAAACACTTGCCATCCGTTGGTTAACGCGATGTTTCCGTTCTGTACTCACTGCATACGTTTTGCTTCCTCTCTATCCATCCAGAATCCATCTATTGACATTTTATCCGCTCAGAAGGTTTTGAGCTGCTCAAAACTTTTGAGCAGAAAATGTATCCAATGCATCCGTTCTGCATTCTCTAGGCATACGGGGGACATCCGTTCTGCATCCATTACGCATCTGCTATATCTGCTAGGCATCCGCTGCACATCTGCGCAACTCAAATCCGTTCCAATGGTAAACGGACGCAGGGAGGAAGCGGAACGGACACGCAGCGTTAATAGCACAGACGGAGAAAGGATGAAAGCGGATGCAAATCGCGTCTGCATCATCCGCTATGCATCCGCTATGCATCCGCTCTGCATCCTCTACACAACCTCTACGCATCCTCTACGCATCCTCTACGCATCCTCTATGCATCCTCTACGCATCCGCTCTGCATCCGCTCTGCATCCTCTACGCATCCTCTACGCATCTACTCTGCATCCGCTCTGCGTCCACTTTCCATCCGCCCTGCGTCCTCCCCCCATCCATTCCTTCCGTGTTATCTGCTCTGGTTATGCAAATTTTTGCCCTTTTTGAGAGTGGATAACAATGGATGGAACATTTTTCTCGTCCGCTGTGTCCTTTTTACAAATGTTTTGCATCCATTGGGCAGTGTGACAGGGCCTTAGTAACATGGTTATTAAATGAATCTGGCTTTCCCCTAGGATTTCCTTGTTGGAAGGTCACAAAAGGTGATCACATTACCCTGGGACACTGCAACGGTCATAAATATGAACCAGTAACCAGCATATGAATTTTGATCACATGACCATTGGGTTGCTTCAAGATTGTAAGTGTGAAAAATGGTCATAAGTCACTTTTTTTAGTGCCATTGCAACTTTGAGCAGTTACAAAACAAATGGTTGTAAGTCAAGGACTACTTGCACAACATTTTGCCCACATCTTTTTACCCAATTGGGCTTCCTCAAGGATGAAGAAGGATGATGGGAAAATATCAGAAAAGAAGAGGAAGTTGTATGGGATCACTTTTTGTAATGTGATTAAAATAATGGCATCACTCTGCATTTTCTCAATCTGGTGGCCATCATTTCTCACCTAGGAATAATTGTGACTTTTATGGCTGTCAGGATTCATCCTGCGTTTAAGGGTTTACTTGTAATCATTCTCTTCCTCCTGAATCTAATTCTGTTCAATACAATATTCACATCTACTTTCACTTTAGTTGTTTCCAATGCCACCCTGCCTGTCAAAATTAACTGTAGAAACAGCATGGAATCATTTAGGCACATTATACAGTAGCTCAGTGCAGACTGTAAGATTTGCTTGCAGAATTGCTATTTTCTTTTTCCAGCTGCAGTATATATACTATATATATCGCAGATAAAAGCAAGAGGATTAAAATGTGGAGATATTTCCCTGGGTTCAATTTCCAAAGGTGTGACTTATAATTATCCTTGGCAATAGTTGTCCCCATATATAAAAAAAGGTAATAAAAAGGATCCCAGTCATTATAGGCCCATCAGCCTGATTGACATTGTAGCAAAAATATATGCTCGGTACTTTTTGAACAGAATTGAAATCTGGGTAAGGGAAAACAGCATCCTCACAGAAGAACAAGCAGGTTTTCGACAAGGCAGATCTACTATTGGTAACTGCTTTGTCTTGAATCATCTAATTGCCAAATATGCCTATAAGAGAAGACCCCTGTTTGCTGCTTTCATAGACCTTACAGCAGCATTTGATATGGTAAATAGAGACGTACTATGGAGTAAACTGACATCTCTTAAAATAGAACCCAGACTTTGATTAAAGCCCTTTACATAAGTACCTGTTTGAGGGTGCGGTCTGGGGTTAACGGGGCCCTGATAAACAGGATTTGCACAAATAAAGGGATAAGGCAAGGGTGTATCCTGGCCCCATTATTATTTAATTTATGCATCAATGACTTGCCAGGGTTAATGAAGGATACCATGGTACACATGCCGATTATCTTAAATACTTACTGTAACTGCTTGCTTGATGCTGAAGAAATGATTTTATTATCATACACACAAGTAGGATTACATAGGCTATTAAGAAGATTTAAGCTCTTATTGCCAGGATAACTCTCTAATCATTAGTAAATCTAAATCAAAAATAATGGTGTTTGGAAGAAACCATCAGAGACATAGGTGGCAATTGGATGGTAAACCAATTGAACAGGTTAATTCCTTTGTATATTTGGGCGTAACTTTTTCCAAGACTGGATTTTGGGCCTGCCATCATCAATGGAGGACATTTAGAGCAAAAGCCCATTTGAATTTATTGCTCAAACTAAAAAAACATAGTTATCCAGGGTCCCTAGTCCCATTAATCAAGGTTTATAAGGCTAAGGTTACCACAATGCTCTTGTATGGAGCAGAAATTTGGGGTCTTTACTCAACCACAGTCCTAGAACAAACACAGTCCCAGCATTTGAGATGTATTTTGGGTGTAGACCCAAGAACATCTGCTGTAGCAATTAGAGCTGAATTGGGAATTTATACAATTCAGGCATTATCTAAAATTAGAGCTTATAACTACTGGTGCAAAATTAATGAAATGGAGACTGATAAACTACCCAAATTATGCCTACTAGAGCAAATAAAACTACAATCACAAATCTCCTGGATCATTAAACTAACAAATTTTGTAAGAAGCTGTGGTCTTCCTATCTCTTGTGTAACAGGAGAACAATCTAAAAAAAGAGTTGCCCAAAGAATTAAGGATATAGATGCACAAGCTGATATAGCTATCCTTAGTAAGGTAGGTGACTTGAAAAGGTTGAATAAATACAAATGTACTTTCCAAGTAGATAGCTACTTGAAGTCACAACTCCCAAAACATCTTCGGGAGATATTCACAAGAGCGAGATTTGAACAGCTTGACACAATGGTTAGATACAGGAGATTTCATGCAATACCATACAATGAGCATCTTTGTATTTGTGGAGCAGCAGAGGTAGAGGACCTGGCTCACATCCTATTTGACTGTTGCCTAGAAGAGGATGAGAGACAGGTATCTTGGTCTATATATCAGATGAATGACCCATTGGGATACCCATATCAAAATAACTTACCTTATGTGCGGCCAGAACTTGAAAATAACATTTAAAGTAGCACAGTATTTAAACAAAATGATTCGGTTGAGATCAGCATATATGGGATTGATTGGGGTAGATTGCAAGGGCAACTCCGAAATATAATGTTATTATATTTTATCTATATCTTAAATTATTGTACATTTTTACAATTTTATTTTGGATTGTATTTTATTACTATTTCATCTTAAATCATATTTTGTCAAGATTTTAAATTGTATTTTATCAAGTTCCATTTTAAATAGTATGTTATCAAATTTCATTTTGAATTGCTTTTATTAAATTTTAGTAACAAATTGTCACTGGAACTTTGCACTTTGATATGGCCCAGGGGCTAATCAATAAAGACTTATTATTATTAATTATCCTTATGAAAATCATTATCCATAGTGACTACTTACATGAATGTTTAAATGGATACTTCAAAGTCAAAGGTGAGACCAAGGAAGAGGGCCCACTATTAAGACTTCACTACATAAAGAGTCATTTCATTTGATATGACAGTGCCATTTGGCGTTTTGGCAATTATATGAGAAACTGTAATGGGTTGAATTGATGGGTTGAATTGATAGCAATATGAAAAACCAGAAGATTAAATATTTCAAAATCAGTTATCACGCTCTAGAAAGATCTACCAAACAGAACCATGGCCATTAATCAATCACATAATGAATAAATAAAGATGTCATATTATGGAAAAGCAGAGAATTGAGTAAAAGGAGATCAAAGCAACAAAATGGATGCAGTTATCAGATATTGCAAGCAATGATACCTGAAAGCAGAAAAGAGTAAGCTGGTGGGAACCAATTCTTAAGATAACAACATGGTTTGCTTCCTCCAAAAATAGTCAAACATTTCATAAGATTCTACCAAGATCTGCAAAATGTATGAGCCATCCTATCAATCCTCCAAATCTCACAAGATTTCAGTATGGAAGATTGGGTTTTGCTTTCTAACAACATTTGCCACCTTTTAATATTTCAATCAGTGTTGTAAAATTGGTCTATTGCTGCACCTGCTCTGGCATCCAGGAAGGTTGTATGGATGACCCAGCCTGAAGCACTTTGAAATGCTTTAGCTTGACAGGCAGCACACTCTGAGGATCTCTTTTTAAAAAAAGTTCCTAAAGTTACTATAGAAAAATGGTTGCAGGTGCTCTAATGAAGGGATGTCAAACCCACGGGGTGCTTAAATCTGGCGGGGCTGGCCAGGAAATAGCAAAGGACCACCTGTGGTGCCTCTGTGAGCCAAAATGGGGCATTGGGGGGTTGCGAGGCCCCCTGTGCCGTGTTTTGGCTGGCAGGGTGCTGCAGGAGGCCGTCCAGGCTGAAAACAGGGTGTGGAGGGGGGTGCGAGGCCCCCTGTGCCCCATTTTGGCCAGAAGGATGCAGCAGGAGGCATCCATCCCATCTCCTCCCCTGCCCGGCCAGCCCTTGGAGAACTACAATGCTAATCCGGCCCAGAAATCCAGTTTGACACCCCTGTTCTAATGCAATCTCTTTTCCTTAATGACTGTCATTCTACAGGAACTGTGGACCTAGACTCAGAATGCCAAAGCATTCAGGGTGCTGTGGTGAGCTAAAAGGCAGACATGGGATCGACCTTAAGCTTGGGTAGCTGGTATGTAAACAGGGGCTAGCCTCATCTGAAGCAGTCTTAGAGAACAAAAATGGTAGTAGGGATCCTTGTTTGCTGCCTACATTGCAGGAGAAAAACGCATAGCAAAACTATTGCCAACATTGTTCTAAATATAATTCAAATGTTCTTCTCCCACTAAGGCACCTACTCCCTGGAAAATTACCCTATCACAATTTACAATGTCCCCATTTCACAAAACTATATCAAACTATTATCAAAACTGGATAAACTGGGTTTAGACAAGAAAATTATCCCAGCAGGAATCTCATTGATCTTTGTAACAGACTGTGACTCTTGTCTTGTGTTCTGCATGGCAGCTGATTAGTCTTGCTCTCTGTCTGTTCTGAAGGTGTGTTAGTTCAAAGAGAGGCCCCAACATTTGAAGTTCATGCTATCAAAACAGAATACATTTTGACACACGTAAGAATGAGAAGGGTAAGCTGCTCCCAAGTCCAACCCAACTTTGGATGAATGGAGAGATCTAAAGGCAGGCAATAGATGTTGAAACTGCTGGAAAGCAAACCACTCCCATCCACATTCATAACCCTCTTACCCAAATTGTAAAATTGCTGTTTGGGGAGGGTGGTGCAGGAGGTTTTTTTTTTTTTGTGTGTGTGTGTGTGTGTGTAGGGGGACCATGGGAGGCTTCCTGTTCCAATTTCCTCCATTAAAGTTGTCCTCCTCTGAAATAAAGGATTTATAATACATGTTGAAAGCAATAGAATTATTGGAGGAGAAGATGGAATGGTATCTCTTCCGCTAATGTTTTATATTTTTGTATCCACAAGTATTTATATATCACTGAGACATTACAGATACTCCTCAACATACAACCACAATTGAGCCCAAAATTTCTGTTGGTGAGCAAGACATTTATTATGTGAATTTTGCCCTATTTTACAACCTTTCTGGCCATGCTTGCTAAGTGAATCATTGTAGTTGTTTAAATTAGTAACACAGTTGTTAAGCGAATCTGGTTTCCCCATTGCTTTTACTTCTCAGAAAATCACAAAAGACGATCTCATGTCCCGAGGTCAATGCAACTGTCATAAATATGAATCAGATGCCAAGCATCCGAATTTGGATCATATGACCATGGGGATGTTGTAAGGATAAAAAATGGTCATATAAGTCACATTTTTCAGTGCCGTAGTAACTTTGAATGATCAATAAACAAATTGTTGTAAATGGAGGACTACCTGTACATTTACTTTCCTTTTTTTAGGGACTTGCAGTGGAATTCTGTATAGCAGAAGTGTGAAACTCATGTCATCATGATGACATCACCTGATGTAATGGGACTATTTTCCCCTTCACTAAACTGGGCGTGGGAATGGCCAGTGCCTGATGCATCTGGAGTTTGACAGCCCTGCTTTATAGGCAGTGCCTCTTTGTTCTGTTTTACCTTGCAAAAGATAATAATCCTGCAAAAGAAATGTAGTAACTAATTCTTCACAAGCACCAGTGGTAAGTGCTCCAACTTCAAGCCCTTTCTTTTCTCTCTTATATAAAAGATGTTCCTTGCTCTCCAAAGAAGGAGAATTATTTACCCAGTTCTGGGTGCTTAATTGGGGCCAAGGAAAGAAAACCAGAGTGACATCTGAAGCAGTGGTGAGAATCAAATTTTTTACTACCAGTTCTGTGGGTGTCGCTTAGTGGGCATGGCAGGGGAAGGATACTGTAAAATCTCCAGTCAGAGGTGGTATTTGTCCATTCTCCAAACTACTCAAAATTTCCGCTACTGGTTCTCCAGAACTGGTTAGGACCTGCTGAATACCACCTCTGATCTGAAGCCATCATGTTCAGATACACAACACACTAACTTTGACTCACCTTTGAGGTGCTCTGTCTCGTCATCTCCTACAGCTGGAATGGAAGTTATTTTTCAAAGTTTATTTCAGGAGTAGAGAACTATAAACCTTCACAATCTTTTCCTATTTGCATTTTGAGGCCAGGGTGCTTTTGCAAAATGACATTCATCTGGAGTTCCTATCTACATACTTAGGCTGTTTTTATGTGCTCTTAGTTGAAGAAAGGGCTATACTTTAGAAATAGTCACATTGTTGTTTGGTTTTTTTGTTTTTTGTTTTGCAAAATGGTTCAAGTGCAATCCTGACAGCCTTAGGTAAATTAAGAAAGGTTCTTATCAGAAATCTTAAGAGCGCTCTGTGTAAAAACAATTATGAGCTAAATGGAACAATGAACTGGCACTGTATAAGCAACACAATGGAAGAAGTAGAATATGGCCTACAACTCCTATGTAAGGTTTAAATACTGCTATAGTATATTACAGAGTAGGAGGAGATGGTTGGCAGTATCTTATAATTCTTCATGGTGCTGTTAAAATGTTTTCATGGACATCACCTTCTATTGATATGATGTAATATCTATCATCATGAAGCAAGGTCTTGGAGAATTTAGGATGCTTAAATGTGGTTCTCATCTAACATGTCTAATGGCAGGCTTTGTGGTCTCCCAGTAATGTCCTGGACTTTACTAGAAGAGAATTTAGTAAAATTCACTGCCTGATTTTTAGTAAAACTTATCAATAAGCTATAATGAGAGGATCACTGAAAACTCCAATACCAGGGGTGTCAAACTCGATTTTATTGAGGGCTGTATCAGGATAGTATTTGACCTTGGGGGGCCAGGGTGGGCATAGCCAGGGTGGTTGTGACCAGCTCAATGTCACTTGTATCGGGGGAGCCTGTGGTAGCCTGAGTGCTCTATCAGTGAAAAGGAGCGGGTATCTTATATATATTTATTTTGAAACTGATGTTTAATAACTTCACTTCTAGCTTCTTGAAAGTTGATGGCAAAACTATAGTTCTGCATCCTCCAAAGGCATTGATGGACCCAGCTGTACTGGCCAAATTTTGTCCAGTCTCCAACTTCCCTTTCAGAGAAAGTTGTTGAGAAGGTGATAGACTTACAGCATCAAAAGGCTCTGCTGGAAACAGGTAATCAGGGCCTGTTGCAGGACAAAATACAACCCTGACCTTTGTCTTGTATATAATCTTTGTTGGGTCCAGGTTGAGGATATTGCATCTTTTCTGACTTTTCTTGGTCACTCAGTAGTTTTAATGCCATCACTCAAGGTGTCCATTGTGTTGTCTGGAAAGTATTGGGAGTGGAAGGCACTGTCTTTCAATGGTTCTCCTTATTTCTCCATGGTCAGTTCCAGTTGTGATGGGGAGGTTCATCTGCTTTGTGGGATACCACAGAGCCGGTATTTTCTTCATTTCTATTTAACGTCTCTACGAAGTTGTTTATTAAGTTTGGCACAGGGTGAATTTGCATAAATAAGCTGATGATATTAGGTTTTCCAATTCTGCCCTGGGCCATCCAAGTGATGCTACTGAAATGCTTTCTCAATGCTTAGACACTGATTGCAACTGGATGGGGAGGAACAAGCTTCACTTCAACCCTGAACAAGACTGAGAGGTTATAGATGTTAGGACTTTTAATATCTGGCCATTTTCCATCATGAACTCTGAGTGGCCTTATCCTTCTCCATGAAAGTTGGTGTGCAATGGGAGGGGTCCTCATGAACTCTGTTGGGGAGCAGGTGGCAGCTATGACCACCTGCACAAAGGTACCTTGTACATCAGTTGTGCCCACACCTGGCTTGGAGACACTGCTCATGGCTAATCTTGCCTTAGTCACTCCCCAAATGGACTATTGCAATGTTCCTCATGAGGCAGCCTTTGAAAAGCATGCAGGAACTTCAGCTGATCTAGAACTCAGGGGCAAGAGCAAGGGAGGGCAGGGCCAAAGGTAGGAGCATTATTGGGTAGTAGTATACCTATCTAACACCAACACTGCCCAATTTACTAGCTTCCGAGAGGCTTTACGGTTCAATTTTCTAGACCAATACTCATTTGCTAGACCAATACTTGAATATAGCTCATCAGTCTGGAAGCCACATTATGTATCTGATATTAATACAGTTGAGAAAGTCCAGAAATATTTCACAAGAAGAGTTCTCCATTCCTCTACTTGTTACAGAATACCTTATGCCACCAGACTTGAAATTCTGGACTAGAAAACCTAGAATTACATCGCCTTTGGTCCGATCTAAGTATAGTATATAAAATTATACATTGCAATGTCCTACCTGTCAATGAATACTTCAGCTTTAACCATAACAATACAAGAGCAAACAATAGATACAAACTCAAGGTGAACCACACCAAACTTGATTACAGGAAATACGACTTCAGCAACAGAGTGGTCAATGTTTGGAATACTCTACCTGACTCTGTGGTTTCTTCCCCAAACCCCAAAAACTTTAACTTTAGACTGTCTACTATTGACCTCACCCTTTCCTAAGAGGTCTGTAGGGGGTGTGCATAAGCGCACCAACATGCCTACCATCCCTGTCCTATTGTTTCTTTTTATTTTTCTTATATGTATTCATTTCATGTACTTATAACTATGTTTATACTTATACTTGTTATCTTATAATCGCTTGACAACATAAATAAATAAATTCTGGGGCTGGGCTGTTAGTTTGGAAACTCCGGCATGAATATATGTTGTAGCTTTGTGTGTTTTTAATGTGAGGGCTTTGACTCGGGGTTTTGTTGCCGTCATTAAATTTAATGTTTTATATTGTATATGTCCTGCTCAGAGTTTTGTCAGTTAGATTTATAAATTTGATCAAATTTATAAATTTGATTAATACAACACTAACAATATATGGGCCATTGGAATGGTTGTACATCTTGGTTTGTATTGTGTGCAGAAAGCCAAACTTCAGAAAGCATGGTTGTATGGAAATAGAATGCTGAAGAAAAAGCATTTTCCAGTATGTTCATGCATCACAAACAAAATGTTTAAAGTTGCCCACAAAAGGAAAAACATCATTCACAAAGGATTTTCGTAGACTCAGAATAAGCCCTGAGATAGCCCTACACTAGGAAATATTAACTGAGAATAGAAAATAATGGCTTATTGGAATTCTCTAGAATTTACTTGAACACATAACAATACCGTAGAACTAGTATGCAGAAACTATAAAAAAGATTACTTTGATCTCAAAATACATTTCTTTTTCCCTCTTTCTTTCCTTATCACTCTTTTTCTTTTTTAGTTTGCTTTCAAAGTATAGCTGTTGGCAAATGTGAACAAAATGACAGTGAAAAGTACCAATAACTTGCCTAATCATTTGACAGCTGAACTAGCTAGGGTGGATGTCACAAAAGGACAAATGACAGTTCCCATGGTAACCTAGCTTAACAACGGGGAGTCTTCCTCTTGAATTTCAGGGCCAATACCCTTGATGAAATCCCATTCACTCATTTTAAAAAGATTAATTGCAGATGTTAGGAGTGTGAATGGGACTGTCATAGGGTGCAAATCAGGTTTAACCTTTTTTATATCATATCTTCAGTTTAACTCAAAATTGCCAACTAAACCTCCTGTCAAAGCAATTAAATAACCATCCCACAATATTGGAGTTGCCTATTATTCCTTTTGATACAGTGTTTTAACACACCAGTTGGTAGAGTAATGGATGAAACATTTTCATTTATAGCAGCAATTCTATAGAATAGTAATAATGTACAATTTAGTTACAGAAATGATCGTCCCATAACAATAAATAGCTTGCTTTTCATTTATAGGAGTACAGGCATGCTTATTTGCTTAATTAATTTTCTATACAATTGAAATACCACATAAAACAAATACAGGTAAACATAAAACAAGTAAGTAAGTAAGCAAGTAAGAGCCACAGTTTTAAATAATGCTATCCCAAATTATTTGACCTTCTTTGTCTCATTTGAGAAATTGGGGGGAATTAAAGGGTCCCAAAGAAAGTTAATTTGTAAAATAAGGCTGTGTGTCCCTTTGTCTCTGCTCACTCCTATTGAATTTTCCCAGTAATTATTTTTTTCCTGCAAAAAGAATAAAGTAGAAATTGAATGGCCCTTGTTAAGCGGATAAGAATCCTATAGAGTCCAGGGGCAAGGTTCAACCCATTTTTAATTTAATGATGCCATTCAACAAATAACAAAATGTTTTTGTGGAAAGGAGGGATTAGCCTGATACTTCTAACAGAAAGTTTGAGAGCCTGGAATATTTGCTGACAAGGGCCTCTCTCACTTTCCCATCAAGTATGCCTCTGATGATAAAATGCATTCCTTCAAATAGCCTTGTCTTGGGTTGTAGTTATATGTGTCCAGAAGGGCCACAATTAACATTTAGAATTTATGTCACTAAATGGGCTGTTAGTCAGAAAAGCTGCCGCAGTCTGACTGTAACTGTTTGGATGCCTAAAAATATGCCAGAATAATTCCCCACATGCTTAAATAGAGCCATCTCACATTATTCAGATAATTTTTAAAGTTTAAATCACATTACTAATACAAAATTATGGGTACTATTTAAATTATTACTTGAAGTTTTGGTGTAAAGTAATAATCCAAATTTTAAACCAAATGTGGTATGTTGATTTTTTTTGTCTTGCTCTTACATTTGGTAAATGATAGTTAGGTAAGTTAATTTTGTTCCCTTTCTCAGTCTTTCATCAGCACTATGGAAATAATAATATTGAACTACGTATAGAAGGAATAAAAACATTATAGACTTATATTTGAAAAACAAGATAAATTACATCACACATTGTTAGTGAAATACACACTTTCACATTCATGTCTAAAAAGATACTTTATTGAAGTGTACAAGCTGTGAATTTTGCACCTGTCTACAATTCTTTAATCCATGCATTTATTTTCCCAGAATTGTGAGGCTGCTCTTGCAGCTTTTGTGGGCTCACAGAAAAAAAAAAAAAAACATTTTCTGAAGGAACTGCAAATAGGTGTTAGGTGTGCCTTTTCATATGCCCTGAGATCCTTTTTTCAAATTTTTCCTTCAGCTTCAATGACCTAATGTTGTGCATTTGAAGTGGCTTTCTAAATTAACCTTGGAAAGTAGTGATTACACTCTTCCCTGACTGTAGAGCTATTCAAAATAAAAAGAAAGTAAGAGAAAAGGCTGGAGAAGAAAAAAATAATTGAAAACATTGGTGAACACAGTAGATGAAAAGAAATCAAACTGTAGGTTTGTCCAGCACAGAAAAGTTGATAGCTGAGAAAACTTGTAATTAATTAATAAAAAACATGTATTACCTCTGAAGTTTTTAAACCACTGGGACAGGGGTGAAATTCAAAATTTTTCCCTACTGGCTCTGTGGACATGGCTGTGGGTGTTACTTGGTATAATACCAAGTAGTAATAGTGGTATTATACCAATAGTAAACGAATTGATAGAAACAAGAAAATAAAATACAGAAAAATTGGTTGGGATCTAAGAATAAATGAAAAAAAGTTATTTTGGGAGGATAGTATTGGCTTGGGAAAAAAAGTCTGTTTCTTTCAAGAGCATGGTTTAAGCATGAAACATACATAAAAAGGGACAACCTGAAAAGCATCTTTGATCTGATTGTTTACTATGAAAGACTGAGAGATTCAGTAAAGGATTCAAGCATGATTAAATGTTCTGAATGTAGGACAGACCATGATTTGTATGATAAACATCAAGAGTGGATCTTGGGGAAAATGGTTTTTAAAAAGTAACAGAAAATGGAGTGAGTGTTGGGAAAAATTGTTTATTAAAACAAACTGGAAGACAAGTTAAACAGGATGAATGGAAAGTGGATGTCCTGAAAGAGAATATGTTTTGCTTTGAAAAAAAATAATTATGTTACAAAAAACTGAAGAAGCATATGGAGTTATAATAATAGTAAGTATCTGTGTTAGTAAAATTTTGAAAAGAAACAGGCTATTTTGAGGAACAATACATATAAGAGAATGATGGCTGAAAAAAATGATGAAAGATATACAGTATAGGCATCTAATGGAGAGAGAGAAAGAGAGAAAGAGTTCATTCCCCAGGATTGGAAAAATGCCATTATTGTTTCCTAGAACAAAGGAAAGATAGCAAGAGTGAATTAAGAACTGCAGGGGAATTAGTTTATTAAGTGTGCCTGGGATGCTATTTGGCAAACTCTTGATTGAAAGGATATGAAAGGTAACAATGAGCAGCATTTTGGCAATACAATATGTAATTATTTTCCAGCGCAGATTTTTGTTCTTCAGCAGGTGTTGGGACATGTATGAGTGGAGAAAGAAAGGTTATTGCACATTTGTTGATTTAGAGAAAGTGTATGATAATGTGAATTACTAAACATTTTGCACAATTGGTTGCTGAATGCAATTTGCAGTATATGATGAGGTAAAGCATGCAATGGGAATTAATGGAATGTTTAACAATTTGCCCTGAGTAAAAAAATGTGCTTCTATAACTTTGTTAAGTGACAATTGGGCACATCAAGAGAATCATATGTTTGAATGCAGAAGGAGTGGATAGCTGAAGAAGTGTGCACAGTAAAACAATAACCAGAATCAGCATGAAATGGAAGGCAATTGGTTTCTGGGAGGCAAAATGGAGAAAGCAATAGCACTTAGACTTATATACCTCTTCACAGTGCTTTTACAACCTTCTCTAAGTGGTTTAAGAATCAACATATTGCCCCCAACAATCTGTGTCCTCATTTTAGTGATCTCAGAAGGCTGGAAGGCTGAACCAACCTTGAGCCTCGTGAGATGTGAACTGCCAAACTGCAGGCAGGCAGCAGAAGCAGCCTGCGGTGCTGCACTCTAACCACTGCACTACCATGGCTCAGAGATGGCTCTTTTTAAAAAGTTTAAAAAGTTTTCAAGGCAAGTCCTTCAGTCATGTTCTACTTCTGAAATACACTTCTAATAGAACACTTATATATAGGAGAAAGAATGACAGAACCTAAGGCAGAGTGAAAAGAGGAATAGCTTAGAATCCCTACATGGCCACAAGCAAACTAACCCCGGTTGAGTGCTATGGATCCTTATCTAACTCTTAACCAGGTGCTGACCATTAGTTGAGAAGATTTCTGTATATCGGCTTTTACCAATAAGGTAAGGTTGATTGAATGAGGTTGATTGAACCTTGACCTGTGGACCTGGTCTTATGCACCTGACATAACAGGTAGTCCAATCTAAACTTATCATCATTCGCTTAATGACCGTTTGACGTCACAACAACATTGGAAAAAGTTACTTGCGTTCAATTTTCACCCTTATAACTGTTGCAGTTTTCCCACAGTTATATGATTAAAATTTGGATGCTTGGCAACTGGCATGTATTTATAACAGTTGCACTGGCCCAGAGTCATGTGATTACCACTTGTAACTTTCCCAGCCAGCTTCCAACAAGCAAAGTCGAACGGAGAAGCCATATTTGCTTAATGACTGTACTGTATGATTCACTTAACAATTGCAATGGTTCACTTAACAACTGTAGCAATAAAGGATCATACAATAGGATATAACTCATTTAACAACTGTCTTGTTTAGCAACAGAAATGTTGGGTTCAGTTGTTATCAGAAGTTGAAGACTACCTGTATGTGGGCTTTTGTACTTCTTTTTGTTTGAGTTCACTTTGTTGCAGGCTGATCTCAGTATTTCATTGCAGAAGAAAGACTGTCCTTTCAACTCAACTTATCATGCACTCCCATTGCTCCTATACCTCTTTATAAGCACTGATAAAATAACATAGTGGTTAAGAACTTTACCTAAGATAGAGAAGGTGGCTGATTAAAAACCAGTTCTCGTATGTATAAATTATATTAGCTCTTATCTTCAAGAGGTATCTTTCCTTCTAACCTTTTTTTAAAAAATAAGCTGAGGATACCATTTTATCTTTTTGTCCCAGTCACCTAAGGTAGAAGAGTTTCCCCTCCATCTCCAAGATAATCCACAGGTTATTTGATGTATTTTAGAGCTGAAATGAAACCATTCTACTTCATGTGACTAGCAAAATATTACAATGGAATACACCTGGACTTTTTTCAAAAACTCTTTGAAAAGTAGGGAGTATGAAAATTGTACTATTATTATTGTTGTTGGTCTTGTTATTTCTGCCCAATTTTGAATCTCTATGCTAAATGAAGATCTTATGAAGATGTGCTGTTTCAACAGGGCTGATGAAAAAGAGGAAGAGAAATCTCATGCTGACAAGAAGGAATTGTGTTGTTGTTTTTTAAACTGCTTATTGCCTCTTTTATCTGCATTTTGATGGTTTAACCTTGTATATATGAATTTGACTTTGGTTTGTGTCTATGTGACTATATACATACATGTTGGAGGGTGGATGGGTATTGCCACTTTTCTTAGAAGAGAAAAAATAAGGAGTCATAGACAGCAGTAGGGAATTATGCAATGGAAGGAAAAGGGGATCTTAAGTCTGGATTGAACATCTTCCAAGTAAATGCAAAAGTGTCCCAACATGGAGAAGATTTTTTTAAAAGTAGCTAAGAATCAGGTTGGCATTTTGATAGGATTGGAACAACTTAAAATTGTGTAGCTATCAAAATATTTATAATCCTTTTTAAAGTGGTTTGAGAAACCAGGAGCCATGGTAGCACCATAGTTAGAATGTAAGCAAACTCTGCCCAAAGCCTGGAGCTCGATCCTGACCGAATCAAGGTTGACTCAGCCTTTCATCCTTCCGAGGTCAGTAAAATGAGGGCCTAGATTGTTGGGGGCCAATATGCTGACATTTGTAACCCAGTCAGAGAGTGCTGAAAAGCATCATGAAGTAATGTGTAAATCTAAGTGCTATTGCTATTGATGAAATCCCTAACAGCCTCCTCTGACTAATCTATGGTGCTATTTCCACTCTTTCAAAGCAGGAAAGATGCAGAATCTACAGTAAGCCAGGCTTATATATTTTAAAAGGTAAAGTGGCTCTGTCCCTGAACCCCAAAATGTAATCTTACCAATAGATGATGCGCCTCTTCCAACAGTAATAAGCACAGAAATACTTTGGGTTTACAGCATATGTCTAGTACATTGAGAAATACAAATGGATCTCCAGTTACAATATATCTGAGATTTCAAAATGGACTATTTTAATTCATGGCTATGTATATTATTTGGTACTGTATTGCATTTCTTCAGAAGTCTATTTTTCCAGTTAAACCACTACAAAGAACTGTTGCAACTTATGTATGTTGCATTGCAGAATAGTTTATGGTCACAGTGATAGCTTAGTTTTTTGTGTGTCATTCTCAGTGTGTAAGATTGATCCAAATCAGTTTCTATTTAGCAGAAACAGCATGTTGTCCCTTCACTTTAGGAGACTTTGAAGCTCAGTTTTGTCAACAAAGAATTTTGCTATTTTATCATGGCCTGTAAATTGGAGGATCAATGGATGATATAGATATTATTAAGCTATATAGCAACTAGCAAACATTACAAAAAGCCTGTTCATTCTATATGTGGAAACACTGAAGATGAGACTAGGCCAAAGGACAATTAACAGCAAGCCACAACATACTGATTACAAAATTATTTATACATTAATGTTCCTCCTCTTCCTGCTTCATCTTAACTGATTTAGTTTTTATTTATTAAAACAAATCTGGCATAGACACTATCATCAATTATTGCCTCATAGTCCAATTCACCATTTTTAATGGTACCCTGGTAAATTTATCCTTCTAACAGATTCACAAAATATTTATGGAAAACAAAATAAAACTATTTTTGTGATAAATGTCATATATGATAAGAAAATCAACTCCACATCCAAAGGTGTGTATCAGTAATGGGATTCAAAAAAATTTACTACCGGTTCTGTGGGCATGGCTTAGTGGGCATGGCGTGGCTTGGCAGGCATAGTAGGGGAAGGTTACTGCAAAATCCCATTCCCTCCCATCCCATTAACCTGCTTTCCAGGTCCATTCTCCTGTGCAGGGCAACAAAAGAACATCCAGCCAATCAGCTGGGACTCAGAAGGCAGAGAATAGATGGAGGTGGGGCCAGTCAGAGGTGGCATTTGCCGGTTCTCCGAACTATTCAAAATTTCCATAACTGGTCAGAACCTGCTGAATACCACCTCTGGTGTGTATGTATGTTTAGGAGGTCCAAACTCAGATGTAATTCCCCCAACCCATCTTACCCAAAATTATGTCTTCTTTAAAAAAAAATTTTTAAAATTTTTGTCTCCAAAGTTAATAAACAGAAAAAAAAGAAAAAAAGAAGATATCAAACAAACAACATTAACAATCAACATAGAATGTCCATTATAATGTCTTCTTTAGTTTTAGGTCTTTCACATCTACAGGATATTCAATAAAGGCTGCCCTTTGTTGTTAATATCAGCCAAAAAATTGATGGTCATATTTTTTTTGAAATGTAATATAATGGAAACAATTTACATAGTCATTAGGTAATGGATGATCTTAACCATACTCTACTTTTGTTAATCTCTTTTTTATATCTATTGTGCCTTCAAGTTAGTGTTAATTCCTCGTGACTACCTGGACAAATCCCAGCAATTTTCTTTTCAACATTTTTCAGAAGGGCCATTGCTTCCTTACTGGGGCTGAGAGAAAGTGACTGGCCCAAGTCATCCAGATGGCTGTGTGTCTAATGTGGGACTATTGCTCACATTCCTCTAGTTTCTAGACTAATGCCTTAACCACTAAACCAGACTGTTTCCCAATTCAGTTCCTATTAAGCTGCTCTGTATTTTTTTCTTTACTTCCTTTTTTAAAAAAATCTCATCATATTATCCATCTTTACTTTGCTCTGGTAAGTCCCTTAGTGCTTTTCAGTAAACTTAGTAAGTTATAGTGACTGTAGGCCTATAAACTGAGTATAAATTTCAATAACAGGCAAAAGAATAATTTATTTATTCAGGATTATTGTTCATTAAAATAATCCACAAACTGCAAAGCGGGGTGCAGAAAAAGCACAGTAACTGTAAAGCATCTTAATTTTGTGATATATTTTTGTGAATCATTTTTTTTAAAAAAAGGCTTATGTTCTTGCTCCAGTCTCAACAATGCCCAAATGCTTTCCTGAGTTGATATGTATGTTTCGCTGATTTATATTTCTTGCCTTCTTCAGTCATATTTCTCATGGGATTACTGAAAGCCAGACCTTTATAAATACCAAATTTCTTCAAAGTTTTTTTTTTTTTAGCTTTATCTTCCTTCATCTATTTCCAACATATATTTGCTCATTGCCTGCCCAATCTCTTATTATGGGATACAAAGTGTTGCGTTCGCGGAGAGACTTGAGACCAGAATGACTTTCAGCTCTTTTATTAGTAGCTAGGTTCTGTCTGACTGCAGAGCCACGGCAGCCTGTTTTATAGAGGCTGCTCGCGGCTCGCAGCCAATGACGGCTCATTGAAATCTCCCGCCACTTAGGTGGGCCAATCATATGGCGGCAATTGTCGACCAATGACTGTTGTTTAAAACACCAATCAGATTTGAGTATTTGTGGACCAATGGGAACAGGGTATTATGAATATGCTAATATGTAACACCCCTCCCCTCTTGGTTTGGTCCTACATTATGTAGTCACGTAAGTAGGCAGGGCTTTTGTGTTGTCTACTTGACCTGTGCAGTTTAGTTGCATCGTTGTCTTCGGCGAGTTTGGACGGAATCACTATTTCTCCCGTCCTTCTCTGTGGAACCTCCTGGAAGGTGGAGTCAGCCATGCTGCTCCTACCTGGCCTATCCGGGCTGGTAGAGTCGGCTTGGTTGCTCCCTTCCGGAGTGGCTTCTTGATGTTTTTCCGCTGCCTGTTCTTCTCTACCAAAGTCATCTCCAGGTAAGTAGTTGTTTCTTTCTTGGTTTATTTGAGGATTTGGTTGGTGGTTTGTTTTTCAGTTTTGTTGCAGTGTTTCTTGTACTAACAGAGGGTCTCCCCCTACCCTTTTATTTGTGTTTGAGGGGTCTCCCCCCTCTCTGGTTTGTTTATTACTATTTTTGTTTAATCTTTGCTGTGGTTCGTGTGTGTGTGTTGTTTTTCTTTGTACCTGGATGGGTTAGTGGTTCTTTCTAATGTTTGTGATCTCAGTTGGTCTATGTGTCTCCTCCAGCTTCTTCTGTCCTCTGTTTCTAGTCTGTAAGATCGGGGTCCTGTTACTTGGGTTATTTTTGCCGGTACCCACAGTGGGTACCCCGTAAGATTTTTTGTGTAGACGAGGTCCCCTATTACAAATGTGTGGTGTTTGCTAGAGGAGTCTGCTGGTTTTTCCAGGCTGTATGTGGGGTGTAATCTATCCAGGTATGATTTTAATTTTCTGCCCATCAATAATTCTTCTGGGCTTTTATTTGTATTGGAGTTAGGTGTGATGTGTTGTATCGTGAGCATTTTGTAAATTTTTCTTGTATGTCCCCCGTGTCTAATTTTCCTATAGTTTCTTTATTAAACCGGACCATGCGTTCTGCCCGTCCGTTTGTAGCCAGGTGACCTGGTGCTGTCAAGGCATGTCTTATACCATGTTCGGTGAGGAACTTTTCAAATGTCAATGCCGTGAACTGCGGTCCGTTATCTGAAACTAATAAGTCCGGTAATCCATGTGTGGCAGAGTCTCCTCAGCTGTCTGATAACTGCTTCTGTTGTTGTTATGGTCATGACACTTACTTCCAGCCAATTTGAGTAAGTGTCTACTATGATTAAAAATGTGTGTCTGTTTGTAGGCCCTGTGAAATCTATGTGTATTCTCAACCAGGATCCCCTTGGTGTTTCCCAGTCAAGCACAGGTGCCACAGGGGGTGCTGGTCTGGATGTTTGGCATTTAGTGCACGTTTCTACCCATTTCCCAATATCCATATCCATCCCTGGCCACCATACATAATTCCTGGCCAGAGATTTCATTCGTACGATACCCGGGTGTCCTTCAAGCAAAATATCCAGTACTTGTTCTTGTAATAGTTCCGGTATGACTACCTGATCCCCCCATAGAATGCAACCTTTTAACATTGAGAGTTCAGTCTGTATGTTCCAGAATGGTTTAAAAGTCTCGTCTTTCTTGTTTTCCGGCCACCCTTTTCCTATCCAGTTTAAAACCCGTGCCATCTTTTTGTCTCTTGCAGTTTCTTTCGCAATGTCTGCTGCGGTTATGGGTAGGTTTGGTAATGTTTCAATTTGTAGGGTGGATGTGATTGGTGCCGGATCACTTCCCAGCTCGGGTAGGGGAGAACAGCTCAAGGCGTCGGCATGTGAGATGTCCTTGCCTGGCCAGTGAATTAATTTGTAATTGTATGCAGCAAGGAACTCAGACCACCTTGTCATTTGTGGGGAGAGTATGTTTGGGGTGGCCCTATTTCGTGCGAATATTCCCAAGAGTGGCTTGTAGTCTGTGATGAGTGTAAAGGTCCTACTGTAGAGGTATTCATTGAACTGTTTGACCCTGGATATTGCTGCTAACACCTCTCTGTCCAACTGGCTGTAGTTCCTTTCAGCTTTGGACAGTGTTTTGGAGTAGAATGTGATTGGTGTTTCTCTCCCATCTGGTAGCGTGTGGCTGAGTACATCTCCGATGTTGAACGGTGATGCATCGCAGGTGACTGTCAGTGGTAGGGTTTCGTTGTATTGGATTAACACAGATTCGGATGTCAGCAAATCTTTTATTTTCTGGAACGTGGCCTCTTCTCATCGTCCCCAGGTCCAGGTGGCTGTCTTATCCAGTAATCTGTGTAGTGGTTCCGCCGTCGTTGCCTTCTGTGGTAGGAAAACATTATAGAAATTGATGAGTCCCAAAAACGCTTGTAAATCTGTTTTGTTTTTGGGCCTGGGAGCTTCTTTTATCACTTTGATTTTCTGCTTTGTGGGGTGGATGCCATGTTTATCTATTAGATACCCCAGGAATTCGACTTTTGAGGTGACTAGCTGACATTTCTCTTTTTTAACCTTGAGTCCTGCCTTTTGGAATCTTTGCAATACTTCTCTGAGGTGGCTTCCCAGTTGGTTCTTGTCAGTGGCTGATACCAGTATGTCATTGAAGTATGGGACCACCCCTTTTATCCCTTAAAACAACTGCTCCATCAGGCTTTGGAACACCCCTGGGGCAACACTGACGCCAAATTGCAGTCTGTTGCATCTGAATGCCCCCCTATGAGTCACGATCGTTTGTGCCTCCGCTGTTTCTGGGTCGACTGGCAATTGTTAGTATGCTTGTGCAAAGTCGAGCTTTGCGAAGACCTTGTCTCCCCCCAATGAATGTAACAGATGTTGCACTACCGGAATGGGGTATGCGCTTTGTTGTAGTGCATGGTTTAGGGTGGCCTTGTAGTCTCTGAAGATTCTCATGGAGCCATCTGGCTTAATTGGGGTTACAATTGGAGTTTCCCACTTTGCATGGTCTATTGGTTCCACGACCCCCTGTGTGATGAGTTTATTTAATTCCTCATCGATCTTCAATTTTAATGCGAAAGGGACTCGCCTTGACTTTAACCTGACTGGGGCTATGGTCAGATTCAAATTAAATGATATGGGGGACCCCTAGTTTCTCATCAAACACGTCCTGGAAATCCTTCATTAGGCTCTCCTCCCAGTCTGTTGTGGTGACGCTGTTGATTCCAGTCACTCCAATTCCCAGGGGTTCAAACCATTTGAGTCCCAGTAAGCTTGGGCGATTCTGGTCTACAATGGTTAAAGGCAGAATTTCTGTGTGTTTCTTGAATTTGACTTGGAAATGTCTGAGTCTGACTACAGGAATCCTGTTTCCTTGGTAGTCTTTCAGGGTCAGTGTTTGGCTCTCTAATTCCGTTCTGCGTATGTTTGGTATCAGTTTCTTAATTGTGTTCTATGATAACATAGATAGATATGAGCTGGAGTCCACCTCCATCTCACATTGTTGGCCTTCGATGTTGACCTTCACCAGTACCTTCCATGCATTTGTTGTGTTTGAATGCCCGATGGTTATAGTTTGGTGTGTTTCTTCCGTTTGGTAGCTTTCATTGAGTCATTTGCCTCTGCTTTCTCAGCTCCAACAGCCCCTCGTCTGTATTTCTTTCATTCTGGAGGGAGTGTTGTCTCTAGGTTGGGGCTATAGCTTCTCTGGTTTCGGCAGACCCTTGCTATGTGTCCCCGTCTCTCGCAGTGCCGGCAAATTGCATCCAGGAAACAGCACTTGGAACGGGGTGGTCTCCTCCACACCCGGCACACTGGAATCCCAACTTACGTTCTTTCCTCTCCCGTCTGTTCCATTCTGATTGGAGTCTGTGGATTTCTTCCTCTTCATTGCTGGTCTCGGACAATGACTCGCTGTCCTCGTGGTGCGTGAGAGTCTTGTGGGCGCTCTCTGATTTCTTCTCTGGGGCTTGACTTGTCTCTCCCAGTGTTTTCTGTGTTGTTGCATTCATTTGTTGCATTTTGGCTGCTATTTTTTTTAGTAGCTTCAGCTGCAGTGGCCTCAGTGATGGCCTCAGTGACTGTAATTTTTGGCCAAGTTAGCAGTCGGCTCTGCAAGGTGAGATCTCTTAGTCCTAGGACCATGTGATTCCTCATGGCTTCATCCATGTTGAGGAACTCGCATGCTCCTCCAATGTCCCTTAGAGCTGCTATGAAATCTGTGATACTCTCAGCTTCTCTCTGGTCCCGTTTGTCGAACTCGTGTCTCCGAATGAGGCTGGAGACGGTTGGTGCATAATGGGCCTTCAGCATTTTTTCCAAATCCAGCCAGGCCATCTGCTTTACATCTGCAGATTTGGCCAATGCCTTGGCCATCTTGAACACTGTGGGCCCACAGTGTGTCAGGAACATGGCTCTCTTCCGGTTATCAGAGATTCCTTGTAAGTCATTGCTCTCGAGGAACATGAGGAATCTGTTGATGTATGATTCCCAGTCCTCCATCGCTGGGTTGAATGGTGCAGGTGGCGAGTTGGTGCCGGCCATTTCGTCTGCTCGGTTCTCGTTGCCACATGCTCAACTGGTCTCTTCGACTCAGAATCCCACCTTCGTCTCCAGTGTTGCGTTCGTGGAAAGAGAGACTTGAGACCAGCGTGACTTTCAGCTCTTTTATTAGTTGCTAGGTTCCATCTGACTGCGGAGCCGCAGCAGTCTGTTTTATAGAGGCTGCTCGCAGCTCGCAGCCAATGACGGCTCGTTGAAATCTCCCGCCACTCAGGCGGGCCAATCATATGTTGGCAATTGTTGACCAATGACTGTCATTTAAAACACCAATCAGATTCGAGTATTTGTGGACCAATGGGAACAGGGTATTACGAGTATGCTAATGTGTAACACAAAGATTTTCATTTTCACATGTCAAATGCTTAGATGCAGTACAAGGTGGAATTCAGAGAAGAAAATGCAACGGGTCACAATCAGTACTCGATCAACACTTCGAAATAAGTACATTCTAATAAATATTTAATCACAGAAGCTGAAAATTTGATTGCTTATGTGATTATTTGTTTTATTTCATTTAACTTGGTATATTATCAACTGCTGGAATTTTTCAGCAGTTTCCCTTAAAACAAACTTAAAATATTAGAAAATAATAAAATAGGAATTCAAACTAATAAAAAGCAAGTAAAGCAAGCGGAATAATAATAAAGAAGCCTGCTCAAAAATATGTGTCAAGAGCCATTTTAAAAAGCTAATAAATCTGTTAAGCTCCTCAGCTTTGTAGCAAGTGCATTCCAGAGATGTTTAGAAAAACATTCTATTTTTTGTTTGATCAAGTCCCAGTAATAAATGGATGCAGAATGTTTACAGTCTACAATCATAGGATCAACCAAGGAGAAACCAACCTGGAATGAATCCAACCTTGATTTAATGAGCTATATTAGCATTGCTGAAGTTTTTGAAAAAGAATTGTCAAGAATTCTAACACATTTCATTTGTATGTATTTGTTTTTTATGCTTTCCACAATCATTATGAAATGGGGAAACCTTACAGATTTGATCAATAAGATATCTGCTAAATAAATACATGTGGAAATGGCATAACAACTAGAAGAAAAACCCTTCTGGATCTGGACATTGGGGCATAACAATCCATAATTTGTATTACACAGACAGATGTATTACACAGTGGCCAGTCAGATATGATCAGGAATATATGGAAAGGAACATAATACAGGTAGTTGTTGACTTACATCAGTTCATTTTGTGACCAGTTAAACAGCTCTGAAAAAAGTGACTTATGACAGTTTTCACCTTTGCAGTGTCCCTGTGGTCACATGATCAAAATTCAGATATTTGGCAACTGACTCATATTTATGACGGTTGCAGTGTGCTGGGGTCATGTGATCACCTTTTGCTACCTTCTGACTAGCAAAGTCAGTGGGAAGCCAGATTCACTTAACAACCAGGTTACTAACTTAACATCTACAGTGATTCACTTAATAACTGTGACACAAAAGGTCATTAAATGGGGTCAAAACTCACTTAACAACTGTTTGGCTTAGCAACAGAAATTTTGGCCTCAATTGTGATAGTAAGTCAAGGACTACCTGCATAGATGGTCCTTGTTTAATTACTGCTTGTTCAACTACTATTCGACCTTGTAACAGAACTGAACAGACTGTATTTATAACTGGTCTTCAAAGTTCAAACCACCATAGTGTCCTGTCTGCAATCATGATCTTAATTTGCATCCTTCTGTGCTGGCTTCCAAGAAGCAAAGTCAATGGGAAAGCCAGAGGAATCTCAGAAGTCACCTTAATGTGAACATCTCACTTAACAATAGTAACCTAAGTCAGCTTTCGCTAAGTGGGACGGTCACATGATGTAGCACTTTCAGACTGCATCTCTTAGTGGCAGAAATTCCAGCCTCAGTTACCATCATTAAGTTAGGACTACTGGAAAGTCCTTTCCAATACTAGCCCCTCCCTGCTGTTATTTATCTAGCAATTAGACATCAAGATTGGTAGCAATGGATAAACTGGCCCTGCATGAAGTTACCATATCCCCTGTGGTTGAAACTGGCTAAACTGATGTTCTTCATTACACCTAATGGCATCAAATAATTATGCACTAAACCAAGGGTCGCCAATCTTTTGGAGCTCAGGGACCACCAAACTCATAATTTTAAATCGCATACCAGAGACCCTGGGAAAATCCCAAAAAAAGTCTGCAGGAAAATTCCCCATCCCGTTTTCCTACCAATCGATCATTCTTTATTTGAGATAACAGGATACCGTCTCCAGCTCCATTCTCGGGGACAGAGAGAGAGACTTTTGGCTTCATGCAAGGAAAGCAGCACTAGCAGCAGAAGTCTTTCTTTCTCTCCCCCAAACTGTGTCAGAAATTAGACTTTGTGAGACTTGTCATGCCAGGACAGCCTCTTGGAGCAGGATGCCTTGCAGGGTCCCAAAGACTCATTTCTGGTGGAGTTTGGGGGAGACAAAGAAAGACTTTTGCTGCTTTCCTTGCGTGCAGCCAAAAGCAGAAGAAGAAAGAAGTGGAAAGAAACAGCCCGGTGGCCAGGCCAGGCATGAGGGTGTGTGGGGCAAGTCCCCCCACTCCAGCCTTTCCCCCCTCCCCTCACTATCTCATGTTGTTCTCAATGCAACTGATGCAAGGCTTGTGTTCCCACGGGCCATGTGGGCGGCACAGCCTTGTGTTCCCACACAGCCTGGATTAATTGCTTTGGGGGTGCTTTGAGGATGACATTTCTCTGCAGATCACCAAAATTTTCTCACGGACCACCAGTGGTCTCCAGCCCACTAGTTGGTGACCACTGCACTAAACAGTGCAGTATATCTTTTATCTGCTTTGAATATTCTTGTATTTAATTTTAATGGATGATCCCAGAATAAAAAGGGAACCTTGTAGTTGGGGGGGGGGGGCGGGGAGGGAATTATCTCTAGCCACATTTTTCTACCATTAATGTTTTGGGTAATATATTTCCCCTTATTATGTATGGACAAAGTACCCAGCATTCTGTTCAAATCAGTTTAAGGTTCAACTAGCAATAGTCAAGATAAATCATCATAATCACTACAGGTGCTTCATTATTTGGCATAATGTGGAAATAGTGGAAACTGAATAAGCAAATAATCTTTGAAAATCAGTTTGAAAAGTGATTCATTCAAAGCTTCTTTGAATCAGACCCCCGTACTAAGTCAAGATTACTGACCAATAAAATGAAAATGAATTAGCCAGTCTTCATATTATCCTAATATGCACTCCTCAATTTCCCCTCCTTTTCTTCTTCCTCCATCCTCTTTTATTAAAGATATTGGTGACTAATGTGATTTGGTGAAAAAAAAATAAGTTGGGAAAACATGAGAGGGAAAAGGAGAGGAATGCAAAGTTGAATAGGTAGATAGATAGATGATAGACAGAAAATAGAGAGAAGATGGATGGATGGATGGATGGATGGATGGATGGATGGATGGATGGATAGATAGAGATAGATAGATAGATAGATAGATAGATAGATAGATAGATAGATAGATAGGAGAGGGAGGGAGGGAGATGATAAGGATCAAGTCAGAATAGGAATCAGAATGAGGAAAAGGAATCAATTGAATTCTTGCAACAGAGTGCCATACACATACACACAAGAGATGTCTGATGTCAAAATAGTATGACTGCAGTGACAGTGAATATTCATCAGTCTCTGTCCCCCCAATTACAACCTTACAATGTAGCTAAAAAGGCATGAGTCTGAATGACACATTACAAGGACAATTAAGTTTGAAGACAGATCTGCTAATCCCAGAATCCGATACAGTTCCTGCCTGCACCCCCACCTTCAATCAAGGCATTACATCAGGAAGAATAAAAAAGGACTACAAATCCCTTTCTGAGCTACTCAGGGACATAATTGAGGGGAACTCCAGAGATGATCTGAAGCAAAAAAAAAATGAGAAAAGCCTTCTCAGCCTTCTCAGAATCACCCCTCAAAGCTGCATTTTCTATAAACCATCTGCAAAAGCTGCATTTTGTGTCAGAGTTACAGTTTGTGCCAAGATGAAGTACAGTCCTAATGCATATCGTTAATAACATGAATACCCACAATTAAAAGCCTAAAAATAAATCAGAAGCAAGAAATTGGTTAAGGAGATGTTGAGATTATTGAATAAAAAAGGAGTATTAAAGGAGACAAGGTGATTGCAGGGAGGCTGAATATATCCTTTATGCCTGTTTTCACTATGGAAGGTGCAGACAGGGAAAATACAGACTGGCATTTTCAGAAAGAAAATCTGAGGAACACAGGTAAATACTAGTGTGGAGAAGATATTATATTCTAGGCCTTATTCACAGATTGGAAACAAACGAATCACTAGGTCCAGATGGTATCTAAGTATTCTTAATAAACTCAAGTGTAACTTCATTAAAAATCCAATTTATTCATTGTATTTATACACTGCTTCTCATTATGAAAAATCCCAATGCACAAAATAATTTTGAAAATGTTTTGGAATTAAAAAAAAGAGTAACTTTTGCTACATGGATGAAAATATCATTGCCAAACTTTATTGTTAGCCCAGGAGCATTCTCCATCCTCCATATGAAGCAGGAATTAGACCCAACCTTAGCTTCCCTTCCCTGGCCAAGGGACTCTGTGTCTAAGGGACTTCACATAAAAGCAGAACAACACACTTTTTACATCTCCAAGTTAGTCAATATAGGGAGGCAGAAGTCTTCTATCCCAATGTACTAGATGCTTTGGGGAATGAACAATATTATCTCCATATCTGTGCCTGTGTTAAAAATAATTAGGGAGAAAGGTAAGCAATGAAGGCAAGATCCTTGGGGCAAAACTCACTGAACAATTGCCTCGCTTAGGAACATAAATTTTGCACTCAATTGTGATCATAAGTGGATAATGTCTAGATTCAGTCCTGAGAAAGAGCGAAGCAGGAGAAAGAAATTCACAATAACTCTACTTGGATTTAGTTTGGTATAAAATAGGGCAGAGAGAAACTATGACAAGCTTTCAAGATTTTGTTATTCTAACCTATGACATTCAAGAGCATTTCTGGAATTCCTGTTTATTGACTTTCCTTACCTTGAATAGATGATGCAGAATCACCTTCTGCAAAATGTCCCCATAGACTATTCCAGGCAGGATTCAAAGGAATATTGTAGGTGATGATATCTATTAGCAGAGCAGAACAGAGCAGCACTTACACTACTTAAGGCCCGGTCCCACTGAGTGACGGACGCAAAATGTATGCATAAAGGACACAGCGGATGAGCCAAATTTCGGGGGTGGCTCCATCTGCTGTTATCCGCTCCAAAAAGTGGCAAAAATTTGCATAAACAGAATGGAAAAGAACAGAAAAGAATGGACATGGGTAGTATATAGCGGGGATGTTAAACAGATTTTCATAGGAAGCCTAGCGGATGAAAGTGGATGGAAGCGGATGACAACTCAGAAGGGGTTCTGGGGGAGCATTTTGAAGCGGACGCATAGCGGATAAAGCAGATGCATCACATATGCCTAAAGGAAAGAAAGGGGATGCCGCACGGCATCAGATGCAAACCGTTCATCCTTTCTATTTCCATGCTACTAACGATGTATAGACATTCCATATACCTTTTCTTTCCTCCCTCTTTCCGTTTTCAGCTGCAGCGGATGTGAGTTGCGAGGATGCCCAGAGGATGCAGAGAGGATACAGCGGTCGTTTAACGGGTGATAAACGGACATAGAATATTTGTTGCTCGTATGTCGCGGATTTACATCGTACACGGCGGAAAGTTCATCCGTTCACAAAGTTTTGTGCAGCTCAAAACTTCTTGCGCAGATGAAATCACAGTGGACGGATGCTCGACGGATAGAGCATATGAAACACATATGCAATGAGTACACAATGTGTTCCGTCCGGAAAAATGCTAGGTAGACTGGGTTCCAAAACAGCAATGTCTTTATTAAACTATATACAGCAAACGGAACGGTTTGGCTCAAGCCGCAGCAGCATTTATATACAGCTTGCCTGCCAGCTTGTAGCCAATGACATTTACTTGATTTTGCCACCTTTCGGTGGTTCTCCTGGATTGGTTCTTAGTGAACCAATCCCATGCAGGCCTTTCTGGCCAATCACATTTGAGACATTTGGAGTAAACCATTTTATACAGAACACAATGGATGCATAGCGTTTTCCAACAGATGGCAAGCTTTTTTTAACGTTTTACATTCTCTTTGCATACGTAAATGCAGTGGGACCAGGCCTTAATACTGTCTTTGTAACTCTCCCTTCTAGAAAACCCTTTTCCAGTGATAATAAATAATCTTGAAGCTATGTATCAAAACTGTTCACTACTTTAATGTATTAGATCTACAGCAATTCATGTTTGCAAACAATTCATTGGATCTGACCAGCATTCACTGCAATGAAAATGTCTAAAACAGGGCTGTCAAACTCGCGGTCCGCAGCCAGATGCATCACACACTGGCCATGCCCACGTCTGGTTTACCAAAGTGGGAGAAGTCATAATACGTCATGTGATGATGTTGTGACAATGTGAGTTTCACACACCTGGTCTAAAGCTTCAGTTCTACATTATTTCACCTGAGTGTAAGTCCCACTGAATTTCTTAGAGTTTTGCTTCTCAGCCAAAACATGAAATTCTGTGACGTTAATCTCATTGAAAATAGAACCCTTCTTACATTTAACATATTGTACAAATAATAAAAAGCAGGTATACTTACAACAGATGCCTATGTGATTCTTATGAGCAATTTAAAAATAGAAATAGACATAAATAAAAATTGCAGAAACCAAAACGGCACCCATATGTGTCTACTTGGATATATTCCCAGGGGGCTCAAACAAATGCTTTTTAGTCTGGAACTTGCTATTTGTGAATGTTAAAATGAGACAGAAAGATAAGGGGGGCATTCTTGAATGGTATACCTTCTAATAAGTGAAGTTTTAACATGCAATTTAAACATATAGAAATGTAAAAACAAACAAAATCAGCAAAAGGATTTCAACAGCACTGCCAAGCAACACCTTCTAGAATAAACATTCTACATGCCTGAACGTCTAACAGGAAAAAGCTGGAAATACCAAATGAGCAGGGTTGGGGGGATGCAAAAATAAAGGAATCTGCACATCCCTGCTTGGGACCCAGGACTAAATTATAGGTAGTGTTCAATAAAATATTAATTATCTTTTTTTGTAATATGTCAAAAGCAATGTGGATTCAGTTAATGCATGTTTGAGGTTAGCTTGAAATACATGCCACAGAAGTTATTTTTTTCTTTTTGGATTTTTTTTAATTTGAAAGAAAATTAGAGACTAACATAGATTAATTGTTGTGTGTGTCATGGTTTCTCTCTTCTGTAACGATTTAATTCATTTCCACTTCAGTTGTAAATTAAGCCCTCGCTCCACCCTGCTTTCCCTAACAATCATTCCACAATCTTGTGAATGTTCTTGTGTGTCTGTGTGCATGCTTTCCAGGTGTAGGATCTTGGGTAAAACACTCTCCCTTAGACCAACCTACCTCATGGTGTTTTGGGAAAAATAGGAGGATGAAGAAATATGATGCATCTTCACTACCATGAGTTAATTTATAAAGTGATAAAGTCGGAACTGAAAAAAAATCTAAAAAATAAAAATGAATATTGTTTTAATAGTTTTCCAACAATAAAAGGCCTTTGAAGATATCTTCCTTCTACGTACATATTTTGCAGGTATTTTTAAATTGTGACTGGCAGTATAAAATTTTGAACAGTGTCAGTTTTAGCATGTGAGCATATTTTATCCTGGCTTCTATATTCCAAGGGTACTCAGTTAGCAGTTATATATTAAAAATTAGACCAAAAATATTAAGTTTACCCATAAGTACAGTTCTGTAAACCTACATAGCTGTTTAGATCTCTTTCCCCGAAGTTTTTAATTAGCTTTTGAGCAGGCTGACTAACACTGGCCACTAATGTTGTTGGTTTGGGTTATTTTAATTTTGTACATGCGAAGAGACAGCAATGGTAACAGATGCTTTTTGACAGCGTAAAACGACAGTATGCTAGCTTAACTGTAAATTACAAACAATCCTTCCTCAAGTAGAAAGTGATTATACAGAAAGAGGACATCAGCCAGGAGTGTTTGTAAACGAAATGTAGAGAAACTAACAATTGCAGAAACAGAACTCATGAGAAAAGTTGGCCAAAAAAGGCTTAGATTTTCAGAATAAGAGAACTAAGGCTTGTTGACAGCAATGACAAGGACCATGGACTGGAGATGCATTCGGCCAAACTGCAGTCAAGCCCATTGCTAAGAGGAAAGCAAAATTAGGCTGAAGGGAATCATCAAGACACCATATTAAAATAACATGAGAATGAACATATGGATTTTGCAGGGCAAATCTCATTTTACTTGGAAAGATAGACCTGAGCATAAAATAGAAACTTAATTTTTTACTGTTAATTATTCAGTTTATAAGAACACAATAGTAGGTGCTATCTGGGTCAATTTCAGAATTAAAATAGTAATTAAAATGTATTCAATTATTTTATTTTTTAAAATAACCTAAGATTTGATTGGAAATTGAAGAATTTGTTAAAAAAAAATGAAGGATCTGCATGCAGCTAAACCTGCAATGGAAGTTTTCTACTACTAGACTTGGCCTAGAAATGTCTAAATAAATATTAATAGCACTGTTCCCAAATACTACTTTTGCCTGCAAATGTAAAAATACAAAAGAGCTACGTAGCCTTCATATTTAAGCATTCAAATGTGTATATTTACTCTCCTCATCCCTCAAATAAAATTTTAATAATGACTTTTAAGAGAGATCAGTGCACTTGTGAACTTGGGCTGTACTTCATTCAAAAGTAATAAAAGATCGGGAGGGAGGGAGGAAGGAAAGAAAGAAGAAAGGAAGGAAGGAAGGAAGGAAGGAAGGAAGGAAGGAAGGAAGGAAGGAATTTTTGTAATGCTTATTTTAAATTATTGCAGCACACTTTATATGAACCAAACAATTCTGTATTTGTTGAAATATAGCAAACACTGCCTACCATCCTTTCACATAATCTCCCAGACATATCAAGATATATTTGGACATGGTACATTTAGCCTGGGGAAAAAGCTAGAAGAGAACAAATAAGGTGTCCAAGCACACAGTTTCATATGCGAGGAAATTGAAGTGGATTAAGGAGCTGACAGGAAGGAACTATGATTGGTGATCGAGACAGAGATACAGCAAAGATGCCTGGCAAACCAGATCAGAAGTTGGCAGTTTGTAGCAGAAATCAGTAATGATGTTGATCAAGGATAACTAAATATTGTTCTTGTGAAAAAAGACCAACAAAGACAGAGTAGGACCAACCCATGGATCTGTCTACGTTGCAGAGGTGGCATTCAGCAGGTTTTGACCAATTCTGGAGAGCCAGTAGCGGAAATTTTAGAACCGGCAAATACCACCTCTGACTGGAGATTTTACAGTATCCTTCCCCTGCCACGTACACCAAGCCACGCTCAGTAGTAAAAAATTTTGAATCCCACCACTGCTACATTGCACAAATTTGTCAAGGAAGAAGGGGAATCAAAGTTCAACATTCTGCTAGCCAGGAGGCATTGCCAACTAAATTTATCTGAAGCCCTGGATTAACTCTAAGAGGAATTTAAGATAGCTATGCACCTCACAATAACCTTAGGCACACTGACTTCAAAAGGCAGGCAGGAAGGTGTGAACAGTTAAATGAAAGAACTGAAATCATAAAAGGTAATTCGTGTTTTTACGACTTTCCATAAAAGCTTTCATCAGAGTTATGCCCAAAGGAGGGATTGGGAAATCAGAAGATCCATTTGCTTTATCTTATTTGTTTGCTTTATTTGTAACATAATAACACAAACACAACGGTATGTCATTTTACAGCTATACAACATAGCACCCAGAAAATTCAAAAATGTTTATATTTTACAATGGTATGAATAAAAAAAAAAACCCTCTAAACTGCTTTACAAAAAAGACTTGAGAACTTTTCTCTATTTCTTTATTTTCTCTATATCCCTGCTTTCTCGATGATAGCTACTACAGAAGTTGGATTTGTGATTTAGAACTCCTTTTTTTCAGGAAAGATAAAGTCAATATTGCTAGCTGGCTGTTACTCTATTTTAAAGCATAGTTTAGGGAAGGGGTCTCCCACCTTGTCAACTTTAAGACTTGTGCACTTCAACGGCCAGAATTCCTCAGCCAGCTTTGCTGGGAGTTGAAGTCTTAAAGTTGACAGGGTTAGAGACCCCTGATTTAGGACACTCAGTTCATATGATTTGGAGCTGGAAAATGGAAGAATAGAATAGAATACTTTATTGGCCAAGTGTGATTGGATACGCAAGGAATTTGTCTTGGTGCAAATACTCTCAGTATATATAAAGAAAAGGTACATTCATTAAGAATCTAGAATCATAACATACAACACTTAATGATAGTCATAGGGTATAATCAACAATCAAATCATACTAGGAAATAGTCAAGTGGGAGGGGATGAGTGATAAGGAGTGGTGAGAAGATTAAAAGTAATAGTAGTACAGACTTTGTAAATAGTTGAACAGTGTTGAGGGAATTATTTGTTTAGCAGAGTGATGGCTTTCGGGAAAAAACTGTTCTTGTGTCTAGTTCCATTACATGTGTGTGCAGACACAGACAAATATTTTCTTTATAGCCACATCTTGTGTCCTATTGTACACTGGCTTCAATTGAAGCTAGGATCTTGAAATAGAACATTTGGAATAGATTTTCATTTTTCCAGGACAAAGAAGATGGATCTGATCCTCCTTCATTTCTTCATGAACCTCCAGTGCCAAAATATTTATCTGGATCTTAAATGTACGATGAAAAGTTCTAATATAAAGAAGGAAAATGGGTGGGAGTTGGTATCCATTGCTTATATAAAACAGTGGGAAGCAATTAATTTAGAAGCAGATAAATCTGCCTTAACTTGTAGTTTGCTGGCCCACTGAATATTTTCTGGAAGGGGTGAAATCATGGAAGTTGAGATGAATCCTTATTGTCTACACTTTATTGTCACTTATATTTTATGCTGAATGGAATTTATTAGCTAGCTCCTTCATTTAATTAGTTTTATTTTATGTGGGGAAGGGAAACACTGAATTAATTTCTTATACTTCTGCTATAGGCCCAAACTCTCAGGTTCACTTCTATTCACGAATAGACATTATTGTTCCTTCTTCATCAGATATGTCCTCAGCTTCTGAAATCTCTTTCTCTCTGTGCCATCTCTCCCTCCCTCCCTCCGTCTCTCCCTCTCTTTTATACTGTATAACTTTTTCCAGAAGTTTAAGAGTATATCATTTCCAATGTTCCCACACCAGAACTACCATGTGAAATAAGTTGGTTAAAACTGACCAACCACAGATACCCATGTCATTTCCATGGCAGAAGACTGATTTGGACTTCAGTCTCCCTATTTTTAGTTTCACTTCCTCAACCACCTCACTATACAAATGGGTCACAGCTCCCATTGCTGGAAATTCCATCCCTTTTTGACCCCATACAATATATATTAGTACTTTATTTTTTCTTAAAATAGTGAAGAGATAGGTACCACTTTGATGGGAAGCAAACAGTGTGTGCTCTGTGCTGCAGCATGATGTCATGCTGCCCACATGACTGTGAAATTGACTCAATGGCTTAGAATAGAATAGAATAGAATAGAATAGAATAGAATAGAATAGAATAGAATAGAATACTTTATTGGCCAAGTGTGGTTGGACACACAAGGAATTTGACTTGGTGTAAATGCTCTCAGTATACATAAAAGAAAAGATACATTCATTAAAAAATCAAGAATCATAGCATACAACATTTAATGATAGTCATAGGGCACAATCAGCAATCAAATCATATTACAAAACAGAGATGAGCACTGCCTCTCTACAACTACCATGTTTATCACAAAATAAGGCCCGGCCTTATTTTTTTTTGACCCCTGAAAAAACAGCTAGGCCATCTTTTGGGGAGTGACTTAATTTCCCCCCTTGCAATCTCGGGTGGGTGGGCGGTGACGGCTTGGATGTTGATCTCAGCGTTGGTGGGGCACTTCGTATTGGGAGACCTTCCGCCGTTGCTTTACCTTCTCCCTGTGCTGCCGCGGCATTTAGAGCAACACTGTGGCATTTGGCGCAGCCACAGCCAGGGCTCCTCCCTGCAACCAGAGCCTGGTGGAGACACTTGGCTTCAGGTGCTCCTGTCGCTGCCTTCCCTTTGCCTTCAAAGGCAAAGCCAGTTCTTTTAAAAATGACACCTCCCCTTCCAAGCTCTGGTTACAGGGAGGAGCCCTGGCTGGCCGCGCATGGCTGCGCCAAATGCTGCGGCATTGCTCTAAATGCCATGGCAGCACAGGGAAAAGGTAAAGCAACAGCAGAAGGTCTCCCGATACGAAGTGCCCCACCAACGCTGAGGTCAACGCAGGCAGCACCATATCCGGGTATGCAATAAAAGTACTTCCTAATGGCCAGCCCCCCCTGCCATTCCCCCCATTTCGCATGTGTAATATAGGCCTTAATTTGGGGGGAGGGGCTTAATTTGATTTTATGCCTATAAAGCATGCTGGGACTTCCTATTGGGGGAGGTCGTATTGTTGGAGAAACACGGTAGTGAAATAAAACCCACAATGACTCCTTTACCTTTTACTTTATAGATGGAACAAATTACATCTATTTATAATAAACTGGTCCTACTTCATCCTAACATAACCATCTGAATATTGTCTATATTTGGGGAAAAGAAGGATGCCTGATGAAATAATGTTCCTTTATTATACATCAAATGATACCTTTATGCTAGTCAAAGCATAAAAAACTAAGACTAGCATAATTTTCTAATACATTTTCCCCCATTGTCAGTGTAATTCATTGAACAATTCAGAGCTTTGAGTATTCATTGTTACAAAAAATAAACATCAAAAAGTGGTTTCGATAAGCCAATATAAATGTCAGTAAATTGTGTGTTAAGTTCTTTCTTTAAAATATGTGTTACTACTTTAGATTTACAGGAACTAAGTTATCTATCTGCAGAATTTTCTTAAAGATTATGCATTTATGTACACATATAGGTAGTCCTTGACTTATGAGCACAATTGAGCCCAAAATGTATGCTGCTAGGTTAAAAATTTGTGAAGTGAGTTTTGCCCATTTTATGATTTTTCTTGCCACATTTGTTAAGTGAATCACAGAAATTATTAAATTAATAACATGGTTGTTAAGTGAATCTGGCTTCCCCATTAACTTCGCTTGTCAGAAAGTTGCAACCCAGACATGGTATTCAGCAGGTTCTGACCAGTTTCAGTAGAAGAAATTTTGAGTAGTTCGAAGAACCATTCAATATCACCTCTGACTAGCCTTGCCCCCATCTATTTGCTGCCTCCTGAGTCCCAGCTGAGTGGCCGGGTCTTCTTTTGTTGCCCTGCACAGGAGAACGGAGCTGGAAAGCAGATTAGTGGGGTGGGGAAGGAATGGGATTTTACAGTATCCTTCCCCAGGAGTGGGGTGGGAATGGAGATTTTATAGTATCCTTCCCGTGCCACGCCCACCAAGCCACGCCCACAGAACTGGTAGTAAATTTTTTTGAATCCCACCACTGTTTCAACCATCATAAATATGAAGCAGTTGGCAAGCATCTGAATTTTTATCACATGACCATGGGGATGCTGCAACAGTCATAAGTGTGAAAAATTGTCATATTTCATTTTTTTCAATGCCATTGTAACTTTGAACTGGCATTAAACAAACAGTTGCAAGTCAAGGACTACCTGTATTCACATACATACAACATATCAAAAACAAACAAGGTCCTGATGCAGCTATCTTAAAATTAGGAATTTGTATGCCAAAAAAGGACAACTTCAGAGTTTGCAGAACTAGAAATTTAAAAACGGGCTCCTCTATTTTCCCCCAACCTTTACAATGCTTTCAGTATAATCCTATTCTGATTTTTAATTGTATATTTTCTTCACATCTCTCATGAAATGTTTTGTTGTTTTCTGTTTCACATAAGTCTTTACAGAAGTATGTCCAAAATCTCCTGGATTTCAATGCTATTAAACCAATCTTCTGGAATTTGTGACATTACAATGCTCAGACATTGTCAGTAAGTTAGGAAGTATAGAAGAATTATTCCCAAAATACAGACAGATGTAAATCTGTTACTTTTACCACTACCAGCTGAGGTGCTTTGAATAACACAATGTTTTCCCTTTTTTCATATCTATGTGATGGTTAGTTACACGGTTGTTTATCCTGATAAAATATTGATATTCACAGTATTTAAAATCACACGCTGCCTTAGCTAACTTGGAAAGATTTTAACTTAGCTTGAAACTAATTGAATCCACATGTACATCTGTCTGTATGCATAAAACTAAAGGCCCAACATAAATCACAAGCATCTGTTGAGTGATTCTCGTGGTGATAATAATATTTAGCATTTGTCTATTGCTCTGGAGTCTAGACTATGTAAATCTTACAGCAAACCCATAAAGTAAGCTGATATAACCCTCTGTAGGTACAGATGTGCAAAAAGAGAACAGATCAAGAAGTGAGATCGTTGCAACACTTAAGGTTTAATCCGTAGAATTGTTATTTTATAACTCTCTTAATTATTGCATTGAATCAGAAAAAAAATATAAGATTTCATATTTCAAGGATCTGAAGATAGTTGTGAAGATGGGCTAAAGCTGTCACTTTAAGAATTTCTCAGTAAGCTATTATCTCCATTTCATGAATTATCTGACCTCAAAAATGGTGTTTTCCCAGCTGCAGGTCTGTCTGCCTCTTCAACTCACACTTCTCTGTTCCATATCCCTGGGCTGTTGGCAGATGCTGATCACAGATTCAGCACATATGACACTAAAGAATTTTTTTAAATGGATAATTGAAAACCTGTACTTAACATAGCCATATTTTCTTTTCAGGAAAAAGCCGCAAAATGATGAAAGGTGATTGAAGAAGAAATAGTAAGAAGAAATATGTTCTTTTTTCTTCCTATTCCTTCACTCAGTCCGAGAAAAGAACTGACAGGAAGGACTAAAAACTTCCAGCTTCTGTGCCATATGAAAGTTGCCCTTTGAGAAGCAAGCAGGACCTTCTTCTTACACTCCTCTGTCGCTCACATCTGCATGGTTATTTTGAGCAAATTACTGGTGGGGCTTGGGATCAATTAGTCCAAATCTCCAATCAGACAGAGAGAGATTAGTAAGTGTGCTATCCAGACAGTTTATAGTTAATGGAGAATTGGCATAGTAGGAATTGGGACCTGTCCCCTTAAGGGAATGCCTCATGGTCAATATAGTTCATGCATTCTGGGAAATGTAGTCCATGTCATGTGGTCACATCTGTAATCCTGATTGGTCACTGAATTGACCCTTGGTTGGGTTTTGGGAGGTTCCTGCACTCTTGCCTGGACCCCAGCAGTGTGCTGGTATTTCTCCCCCTTGCCCCTTCGGCATCGGATGAAAGATTACCATCCTTTTACACTATAAAGTCAGCGATGTAGAGAACTGGACATTGAGATGAATCTCAACGTAACCATGAGTTATATTTGAGGATGCCTGATGAACCAATAAAGACACTTTGTATGGATGCCTCTATATGGATGCTATTTATGGATGCAGCTGCTTTGGGTGACATAGAAGAGTGCTGTGCGGCAGCTGCTGAAGCAACCAGGATTGTGCAGGTTTGCAGGAGGCGAGTTAGGACACTTCTGAGTCTGTGCAAAGTGTACATTTGGCATGCGCAAGCACGCAAAGTATGTGCATGCACGCAAAGCGCGCCCACCAAGCCACGCCCACTAAACTGCTGGTAAAAATATTTGAATCCCACCACTGCCCCCACCCCCAAAAAAACCAAAGATAATAGAAGTCAGAAACACTGAAGCATGACAATTAACCCTCCAAAAGGCTGGGTGGATTTTTGTAGCAGTAAATGGGGTAACACCAAAATCTTGGTATTGTGAGAGAAATCACTGTGCCCTAGCTGTACACTTCTTTTCAAAGGATGAAATGAAAGAGTTAAAGTGGCTGTCAGTATTTTGCCAATGAATATAAAATCTAAACTTTGTGAAGGGTCTTTCCAGTATAAGAAAAAAAAAGACTCCTCTTAATCTTAAAGAAGTTTGAAAAATTATTATGAAAGAAAATATAAATACTGTGGCATATTTGATAACAGTGCAAACCTGTAGTAAATATACTAAACGATATGTTTTTGCAGAGATAACGTCCTTAGTGTTTTGCTGTATGCCCTTTGTCAGCACTGCAGGACTGGTTATTTGAATCCTGATGCAATGTTTATCAAAATAGCCATGAAAATTAATAAACTGGAATAGTGGATTGTACTCTCTTTGATAGGGGGGAAAAAGAGAGGGGGAGAATCTTTGCTACAGGTCCTTTCCTTCCCTGATTCACTTTTTGTTAATCATCTGATCTCACTAGGGAGATGTGAAGTCTTTATAATTACAACTCAAGTCTGAAAAAGAAGAAGGCAAAATTAGATTTCATGCTACTATACAGAATTTCCCCATGAGCCTTTGTGGCCTGTGAATTTTTCCTTTGCCCATTGGAACACTGCATGAATTGTGTCTCCAGGTTCGATTATACTGTATAAGTGGCCTCTGAAATGAATTTTCAACCATTTTTTAAGAAAATAATTACAAAATGCCCTTTGTCATAAAGAATTGCTTCTTACACTCCTGCTGAGTAAGATGTAAAGAAAGCAAAGAGCCTTGGATACGGTGGCCAGTGTCCTACTAAGCAGCAACGCTTGTTCCTTTCATTGGCCCTTGGAGAAAGAATTCAGGTTATTCTCAGCACAATATTCGTGTTCTGTTCAGTTACGTACACGAATAGCTTTGTAACTGTTCCTTGCTTCTAGGTCAAGGTCTCTGCCTGTGGCGAGGTGCCAGCTTTATTCCTGGGCTCTCATAATCCCTTGAAATAAATCAACTTTCCATTGAAATCCTCAACAGTTCTACTTCAAACTATTGCCTCTAGCAGGATGCTCTTTTATACTTTTGTGGTATTAATAATTACCAGAAAGGAAAGAAGGAAACAATGCAATTATCATTCTGGGCTTGGATACAAAGCTCCAAATATAATCCAAGTTGTATTTTATTCAAGTGCTGTCTAGTATGCAGCCCTAGCTACAGATTTGAGTATTTGTAATAATGAAAGGGGCCTTGCATTAAAAGCATGATCTGCTCGGTTAATATTGACTAAACCAAAAGTATAATTACAACTAAACTTGAACCCAGATAGGCTACAAACCTGTTGTTCTACTTCTAGACAGCAGGCTAAATTCCAAGATAAGATAAATGATATCCCAAACGATGAACAAACAAAAGCTAATGCTTTTATTCTATTCATTTTAAAATATGCCTCACGACGCGCATATGTGGTGTTCCTCAAAGAATGTCAAGATTATATTTCAGAAAATTTAAGATTTTCAATAAAATCCTTGGTGGATTATTTCCTTTTAGGAAATGTGAATTCCTGCACCTGAAAACTTAATACAAATTGTGTATTTTTTTGTATTTCTAAAATAAACTTCAAGCTAACTTGCTAAAAATCAACCATATTTACTGTGATTTTTCTCCTTTATTTTTAAACAGATGCAAATTATACTAGAATTTTTTGGCATTTGTGAAATAAACCAATGTTTTTGTTTGAGAATTTTAGGTGTTATAGATGCAATCCCTTGGCAGATGCTAAAGATGTTGGAAGAATTCTGGGTTCAGTTCCAAGTGGGAAAAAAGACACTGGAAACATGGAGGCTGTTTGGAAAGATGGTTTAATGGTGGACAGGATCACATGCCCTGGATGAAGAAAGAGGGAAAACGGCTGAGATGCTGAGAGACCCTTAGTTTTATAGCCTCTGTAGGGCCCCACCTTAGTGTTTCCCATTCCTGTGCAAGAAATGTATCCCGTTGGCTGTCAGACTCCCAGGATTGGGGGTCTTAAATAACTTTGTAGGCTTTGTCTGGACTACATGACTTCACCTGAGTGTTGGCTGAAACATTCTTCCCAGGCCAGGTGGTTTGATGGGTAGAGGCCTTTATTATGTAGAGTACTCTGGCCTAATGGCCCATTAGCAAAGGTGGGGGGCTGAGTTTCTGCCTCTCTGAGGTGAGTTTCTGCTTCTGAATTTCTCCTGGTTTAGGGGAAATATTCTGCCTTTTTAATATTTCCCAGGATATTTTCATTTTTCTAGGAGAGGGGTGGGGGCTAACTTCCTACAATGTGATACGGTATTATAACATCTCTTTTTTTCTAAAATTCCAATGTTGTTAATTTCCATATTAAATTATATATCTCAACCTTATATTCTTTATTATGGAAATGTCTCAGCTGTTCTACAATTTTTTGCAATCTTGATGACAAAAAAGTTGAATAGAAACTTTGGAGGAAAGCTATATACCTTATTGAAGCTTCTAATTGCTGTGATACAAAATGATGCAGAATTTAACTGAGATCTATTTATCACAAAAACTATTGTTTTTATTTCTTTATTTATGCTGCTATGCTTTTCCCAGCAGGAGTTTATTCAAGATGAAACAATAAAAACTGATGACACTAATATTGACATTTTTAGTAACTAATTTGACTCATTTCTAAATTATGTCTAGACTCCAAAATATACTATGTTTTCCCCAGAATTAAAAAATGGAAATCAAAAATGTTAACACAATTTATCAAATGGTACTTGTTTCAAATTAACAAATAAATAGAGATAAAAGGTAATAATATAAATTCTCAATCCAGACAATGTTAGAAAAGAAATACAGTATATTTCCACCAGGAAGTCATAATCATAATACAATCACCCACTTTAGAACAGTTTGCAAGCAAGATAAATCTACCTCTTGTTAGAAAACTGCAACAGGCTTCCTAAAACAAGATAAACAAGGGATCATAAGAAACTCCAACAATGGCATCCTATTATCAAGCCAAGAACTAAAGTGGATGCAAGATTGAGACTACAGTCGTTTTAACTCTACAATAGAACTGTCTTGGCTTGCTGCCATCTAGGGACTGAAATAAGTAATGCAGTTTCTCTTCTTATTTGTTCATCAGTAAATAGACAAGCTGCTGTATGTTCATGTATTAATATCTTTTAGAAGCTTTCCCAGGGACCTGGGAAGCTTTTAAAAGCAGAGATTAAAACCTCAGAACAATAAACTACCATTAGGGATGGGATTTGAGACATGAAATGAAACTTTGGAAGAAATGTTTTGGAATTTGCATAAACCCAGAACCATTTTGTTGAGCTGTTCCAGCAACTCCACCCCTCTTTTTTCCCTGACTTCAGGAAGGAGCAGCTGCCTTAAGAAACTTACTAGTGGGGCCATGTGTTTATTTTCCCAGTGCTAAAGAACAGGGGTCCCCAAACCTGGCAACTTTAAGACTTGTGAACTTCAACTCCCAGAATTCTCCAGCCAGCGTAGCTAGTTGGAGAATTCTGGAAGTTGAAGTCCGCAAGTCTTAAAGTTGCCCAGTTTGGAGACCTCTGCTAAAGAATGAGCCCTTTAACTATAAGTAAGACACAGAGAATCTACTCTCTTTGCTCCAATGTCAACTGCCAAACAATAGGACCATAACTGAAAATGCAAATATTTCAATTCTTGTCTCAAAGTTAAGAGCTTCCAAGTCAGAGCTTCTTTCCCAAATGGAATAGTTATAAGACACTTACAAAGATAAATTCAAATGATGTATTTATTTAATCAATTTTTATGGCCAGCTGTCTGAACGAGTGACTCTGGGCAGCAGACCATATAAAAATAAAAATAAGAACACTTACTGTACAGCAGGTACAAACATTAACATACCTCGCCAATAAGGAAGTATCATAGTCCGCAATTACTAGCCGAGTTATCTCATTGCATCTCTAACAACTCAGCCCTAATAAGTAGTTTGTTAATACCGTAATAGGAGATTAACCTGTTCTTGCACAACGTACATCACGCTGTACATTATTAAAAAGAAAAAGATGTGAGATAATTGGATAATTTCAATACATTTGCCCAGTCAGCAGTTTTAAAACTAACATGAGCAATAGTTGGGTTTGCATACACACTCTGGGTATTAAGAAATTTGTATGACTTGGGGACACCTAATGGTTGTTTTTCTGCTTCAAACTGGAAATGAAATATAAACTTTATATGCTTTATGACTGAAGAGTATGATATAAATGTTTTAAATAAACATGCATACTTATGCAAACATATTTTTTATTACTACAACAGCAATAGTAGGTAATTAGACCAAGCAAAGTAAATTTCTCTTTAATAACTTGAATCATAATTGCACAGGTCACCGAGAGTGTATAGTAGCTTAGAACTTTTAAACATAGAACTTTCATCTTGTCATTATGATGTATGCAACACCTAATGATGCTATTTGCAATTGTTACAACATAGTTTTCTAAACATTAATCCTCTCATAAATTCTAAACATTAATCTGCTCATATGTCTGTGCCACATTTCCTTTTTCTACCTGGATTAAGCATGCAACAATTCTTATTAACCTACCAGATCCATTGGCAGAAATGTATGCATATCTATATTTTACTGCAATAATTGCAAACAATAATTTTGTCTTAATTGCACAATCTCTTGCTGATATTTAAAAGTGGATTTTAGGATTTGATTTAATCTACAGTTTGCCCAAAATACTGTGCTTAACCAATCTTCTTCCTTATATATCAGTACCAATAATACTTCTTCCTTTTCATTCATAAGCACATGTATAGTCCCTTTTTTTCCAACAGCAGACATAAATAAAGGTAGTCTTCAACTTACGACCACAAAAATGTATGTTGCTAAGTGAGAAATTTGTTAAGTGAGTTTTGCCCCATTTTATGACCTTTCTTGCCACATTTGTTAAGTGAATCACGGCAGTTGTTAAATCAGTAACATGGTTGTTAAATGAATCTAGTTTCCCCATTGACTTTGCTTGTCAGAAGGTCGCAAAAGAAGAATCACATGACCCCAGGACACTGCAGCCATCATACATGTGGGTCACTTGTCAAGCAACCAAATGTAAATTACATGACCAGGGGGATGTTGCAATGGTCAAAACAGTAAAAAATGGTCATAAATCACTTTTCAGTGCCATTGTAACTTCGAATGATTGCTAGTTAATTGTTGTTAAACCATGTTATTAAGTTTACCTTAAGAATAATAAAGTTATTCTTATTGAGATTAACTATAATAACAGAATCCTGCTTTACTGATTGTGTAGTGCTTCCTCCTCCTCTCTCTTAAAGCTTAGTGAATTAGAGAGCTGCTTCCAGATGTTATCTCGCCAATCTGGGTTTCAGCCCCTTTTTACCTAGACTACATCTTCTGTATAAGCCCCTCGAGGTCATTTTGCTGACTCTATGCCAGGGGTATCAAACTCAAGTCTGTGGGGTGCTTAGGGGCTGGCCTGGAAACAGCAGTCCCTATATTTGCGGTGCCTCTGCCAGCAAAAATGGAATTCGAAGGGGCCGCATATGGGCCCCCACACACACCATATTCATCTGCGACTGCCTCCTGCAGCCCTCTGCCAGTGAAAATGGAGCTCTGTTTTTGCTGACAGAGGGCTGCAAAAGGCCATCATGCCCAAATACAGGGCACGGGGCACAGGCTTCATTTTCGCTGGTAGAGGGCTATCAAAACAAACTAAAAACAAAACAAAAGGAGATATGTTTCCCCTTTTTCATTTGAGCATGCAAGAAGGGATGGCCACTCCCACCCTGGCCATGCCCACCCCCAGTCATGCCCCTTCTCCCCCGGCCCTCCGAGGTCAAACATAACCCTGATATAGCCCTCAATGAAATCGAGTTTGACACCCCTGCTCTATGGAGCCCTTTCCCTTTCCAAGGACATAATTGTCAATTTCCTCCTGTGCTAATTATTCACAACTCACAGGAAAACAACCCCATGGTTTCTCCAGTTTGACCTGCTGATCTCAAACCGTTTAATCTAGTGAGGTGCGTATATTTACCAGTGTGGAAGTCACAAGATGTCTTCAGCTAATCACTGTCGAAGCCAAACCAGTAGTAGCAGATTATTGGGAATGCTTTTTGCCTTTTATCCAAATCGGCAACCATTGGGTGCACCATCTCCATAGCATCAATACTCCTCGAATTAACATTCCTATAGAAAAGGGAAACCAATACATTTTAACACCACAGAGCAAAGAAGAGTACGAACTCATGTGTGCTTTCCACGTGTCTTTGTGTACGTGTATCTAGTAGTTTGGAAAATATTGTTCAAACAGGATGCCGTGAGTGGAGGGGAAGATCCATTTTCAAAAATGATCAACCCGTGAGCAAAAAAGCTTCAAAACCTTTCTGTTCACTATGGCACTAAATCCAGCTTGCAATTTTTCCCTTTGAAGGAAGCGTTCTAATTGTCATCATTATCTTTTAACAACCCCATAATCCCTTGCGGGGTGGAGTCTGGGCAACTAAATGGAGTTAGTTAGAGTGTTTAATGGCCAGATGCCCTTCCCACTGCCAATATGGAGTTTTGCTCAGCAGATATATTCTCATTGTGCCCAGAGAAAGAAATAATCTGCCTCTACCTAGGATTGAACTCACAGCCTCCTGATTGTGAGGTGAGAACTCTACCCCTAGGCCACCACACCATTCCTAAAAAAAGCATTGTAAGAAGTCCCATGAAAATGTTATCATTTCAGCAAATTCTTTCCCCTTAATTGGATTGAATGAAATCATAGTCCAGAGTGACACAGTAGAAGTATGGCAGTGGTCTCTCCAATGGGAAGTAATGCACACAATGACAAGGTGAAATTTGAAGAACATGTTCTGTCCATTTCTGAGATAGTCCAAGACCTTTTCCTTTTATGCAGGAAGTCCTCGACTTACCACAATTCATTTAGCGACCATTCAAAGTTACAACGGTACTAAAACAAGTGACGTATGACCGTTTTTCCACAGTTACAACTATTACAGCATTCCCATGGTCATGTGATCAAAATTCAGACGCTTGGCAACTGACTTATATTGTGATAGTTGTAGGGTCTTATGATTAGCTTTTACGACCTTCTGGCAAGCAAAGTCAATGGGGAAGCCAAATTCAATTAACAACCATGTTACTAAACTTAACAAGGGCATGATTCGCTTAACAACTGTGGCAAGAAAGGTTGTAAAGTGGGGCAAAACTCACTTAAAAAGTGTCTCGCTTATTAATGAAAATTTTGGGTGTGCATAAGCACATAATCGTGCTTACCGACCCTGTCCTATTGTCCCCATTTTTTCGTACCTATTTCCTGTATTAATATTCATGTTTATTCTTATATCTATTATATCTTGTGATTGACAAATCAAATAAATAAATTATGGTTGTAAGTTGAGGACTACCTATATCCACACTTTGTTCCTCTTTTCCATAAAGATACACCCATGTGACCTGCAGTGACTTTGTTTCCTCTCATAGCAGAGGTGGTATTCAGCAGGTTCTGACCGGTTCTGGAGAACCAGTAGCGGAAATTTTGAGTAGTTCAGAGAACCGGCAAATCCCACCTCTGACTGGAGACTTTACAGTATCCTTCCCCTGCCGTGCCCACTAAGCCATGCCCACAGAACCTGTAGTAAAAAAGAAATTGAATCCCACTATTGTCTCACAGATGTAACTATGTTCAAGGCATGGTGCTTTGGGGATTTTGTACCTGCCTTTACCATTGTTTTAATTTGTTGTTTGCTGCCCAGAGAGCGGCTATACAGATCAAATCAAGTCTATAATTCTTCTCCCACTCCTTTCAATACACACATTTTCCCCTCATGAAGACATACCCTCTCCTCCTTGTGCCCTTAAAAATCTACTATCCATGACAAGGCCTCTTCGGAAGTGTTCTCCACGTTGTCCCCAGTTTTACTGTCTCTATAATTCTAGCTTGAAATGTAAGCAGAGAATATTACTCTCTCGGCACCCTTTAAGACTGACCCTCTTAGAACCACTGATAATTCATCTTCCCACTAAGCTAAAATCAGCACTTGCTGATCTTGAAAACTCAAGATCTAGTTCGTACTTGGAAGTGAGGGAAATAGCAAATTCCAGGGTTTAGGCTACTACACTGAGAAGTAAAAGAAAATCCTGAAAAAGAGAAAAGTAAAACACTTCCATATTATGGCCAGGAATATTATACTGCATAAAAATGACCATAAAGTTGTCAGGGGAGAATGGATTCAAAAGAGACTTTGCTTTTTTTAAATTTAGGGACAAACTGCCACGTGGGATGAATTTCCATGAGCCCCCTCTCCACCAACTATATTAAAACTTTATGGATATATTTTAGTGAATTTGATCTTCTTGACTGAAATTTCTAGAATCAAACAGAATTGTGCATTTTAGGCAAAGTTTTTAAACAATTAGCATGTTAAGGTTTTTTTACCCGATCTACCCAGATTTTCATCTGCTTTTTTGCTTTCTTTTTATCCCACTTAGAATATTTAATTTTGTTTGCTGATTTTTCTGAAGTTGAGCTTTGGAACAGCAAAGACAGCAGTGAAATACCTAGAGAAACAAACAACACCTATGTAGTAATTCCATCAGATATTTCACATCCTTAGTAACCCGACTCTTAGCTTGTACAGTTGTTTAATTATGATTATTTATTCATGCATTTGTAGACCTTCTTTTTATGACTGCTCAATCCAGCTTACAAGGAGATCAATTTTATCACCCCATAAAAACCATGGTGAGGTGAGTTGGTGAGACAAAATCAATGATCTGAAGCCACCCAGTGAATTTCTTGGTTAAGCAGTGAAGTGAATCTGGAATGTTTGACTCCAGACCTTATTATCCAATAAATCTGGCTTGTTTGGGTCTCTCCTCATTCATTTCCTGTCATTAACCATTCAGAGAAGATACCAAGAAATGCACAACAATATCAGAGTTGTACTACTGTCCAGATCAGCAGAAATATTGCTTTATGCACAACAGGAAATATATAGAGACCAGCATGTTCTCCCAAGTACTAATTGTCACGCTACTGTATTTGGAAAAGTATTAATGATTCTATTTAGAAAAATTCATGTAATTGTTAAAGTCTGCCAGAAGGGAGTTCAAGAACTAAAAAATGATGAAGAAAGATGCAAAGGAGAAGCCTAAAACGGAAAAAAAAATCTATCATAAATCCCATGGATTTAATCCATTATTATCTAGCCTGTAATCTTTTTTTTTCAGACAAGGTTCTGTAAAGGATAGTGTAACTTTAACTCCAGACAAGGAAAGGAATGAATCATTTAGAATCCATTTCAGCCTGTGTTTCCACAGGATTTGGGACAAAAGAGGTTTGGTAAATCTAAGTACACTTTCTAGAATGCAGATTGTGAGGGTTTGTTTCCAATGAATTTATAATACTATAAGTCCTCCCTTTTTCTTTCATCTCCCTGTATTTCGAACCAGCCAGCCAGCCAGTCAGTCAGTCTTTCTGTCTGTCCGTCCATCTCTATCTCTATCTCTATCTCTATCTCTATCTCTATCTCTATCTCTATCTCTATCTCTATCTCTATCTCTATCTCTATCTCTATCTCTATCTCTATCTCTATCTCTA
>BLBF01000002.1:81005784-81046757 GCA_015471245.1 Laticauda colubrina
CTCTATCTCTATCTCTATCTCTATCTCTATCTCTATCTCTATCTCTACCTACCTATCTATCTAAATCATTTATCTGTATTTTTTACAGTTGGCCATCTCAGCAAACAATTCTATAAAACTCTTTCATAGCTCTTCAGTCTGCATTAAAAAGCTTAACATGGGATAGATTAGTGGAAAAGAAATTTCAGATCAATTCATTCAAAGGTTTCACAGAGGGAAGAACAAGGAACTGTCTTGAGCAAAGTGCCGCTACCTTAGCCCATTGGTAACTTGAAACATACACATGAAAGCTGATTCTTCTTATGAGGTGGGGTCTGTATTTTCCTTTTTAAAGCTTGCAAAAAATATGGAAGAATGGGTCGTGATAACTTTGGAGTCTGTTTGGGAAGAAAGGAGCTTAAGCTGAATTATGACCATCTATCTTCCCTTCCATCTAAACTGGTGCATAGACATTAGCTATGGTCCTGTCTTCTCTTCCTCAGATCTCCTTTTAAAAGATGCCGCAATCCAATTTCTGTTCACATCAAAGCCAATAGTACATTGATTACATTGATGTCACTTTAAAATTTTGACAGATATCAAGAAATCTCTTTTTCATTGGTGGCAAGTCTAGCAATTTCCAGAATTTGCACAGAAACAGATTTCCTCCCTTTATCACCACTAAACATGGGGAATAAAAAGCATGTCCTTTAGTCTCCACCTCTTTTGGATAATTAAAACAAAAAACCAAAACTGTTTTCATTAAGATATATGCTGCCATCTGAAATGTTGGAGTGACTTTGCCAAGCAGCTGCCCCAATAACAATTTATATTATTATGTCTGTTCAACTAGAAGACTTTGAGCAGGATATATCTAGCCATTTGAGTAGGAGGCTGTTGACAGAAAAACCCTCTTGATTCTTGGGTCTATCATTTAATGACCAGGTCAAAGGCCTGGGTCCAGTTCTATACCCTCCTCCTCATTTTTCATCAACTCCGGAGTCTTCTAGCTATTTAGCCCTATGTCTGAGTCAGCAGCCTCACTATATATAAACTAGGGGTTTCCAACCTTGGCAACTTTAAGACTTGTGGACTTCAACTCCCAGAGCTCCTCAACCAGCTTTGCTGCTGACTCCTGCTATAGACTAGAACATAATCCTCCCATAGCTGAACTATTAAGTTATTTTTCCCCATTGATACCAGATTTAAAGCAGAACCATTATAAATGTACTGGGAAACACTGTAAACTTGATATTCACCAAGGGATTGTTGTTGAGCTTCAGTATATGGGCTACAGATGTTTGATGTAAACTATGGGCTGTTGGAAGTAGGGGTGAAGCTCTTCTATCTCAAGTCTTTGGCAATTGCCAAAATTTCCTGTTTGGAAAGAATAATAAGATTTTTTAAAAAATGTTTCTGCTGAGTTTTAGATCAACAATTTCTAGGTTATGAGACAGCATTTATCTGACTGTGGTACTTTAATAGCTGGGATAAAGGTGGGTCAAAAAGCCCTAAAAATAAGTACAGTAATAAAAGGATTTTTTTTAAATAAAAGCCTTTTTGTTGTTCTTGGAGGTTTCTGATGCTTTAAATGTATATATAATAATTTCACTTTCTAAACCTATATTTCATTTTCATTTCTTGAATTCAGATGCCATAATAACTCCAGAAAGATTCTGTGTAGAGAGAGTGTGTGTGAGAGAGAGTGTGTGTGTGAGAGAGTGTGTGTGAGAGAGATTTATATTTGTCTCCGTGTATGTATATATGCACAAACTAACACATACATATAAGCCTGTCTCCAGGCAATGGTTTTCCCCCTGGCATTCTGTGGAAGCAAAAGACTTTGGAAAGCAGGATAGAAACAATATTGATGCTTTTGAAGTTTAGCATTGGACAGAACTCCTGAGAATTCCAGGGACAACCAAGGAAACAAATGGATTATGGAACAAATCAATCCTAACAAATCACTCAAAATATAACTTAGGTATTTAGCATTGGCTACAACCAGGATTGGCTAGAACATGTTCAAATATTCACTATATCTTGAAGGTAATTCCTTGTCTGACATTCCAACTACCAAGCCCCACTGGTGATTTCAGAAATATTTTTCAGGCCAATTTCTTTCCCTCCCTCCCTTCCCATGACAGACAACTATATAAACAACAGGCAGTCCTCCAGATTACAAAATCTATTCCTACTTCTGTCGGAAAGTAGAATATGTAGTTATTTAACATCAGTCAAATATTTGTTTTTGTATATAGTATATATTGTACCTTTCAATGCATAGAAAACATTCAAGAAACACTTCCATATACACAAAAATATGTTAAGCATAGCAATATGCTATAAAATAAGGCAGTAATAATAAAAATAGCTACGTATGGTACTGTACTAAAGAGACATATGTGTATGCATGTCTGTAGATGTGAAAGATGATATTTCATGATATTTCTGTACATGTAGTCCTTGATATACAATTGTTATGAAGCTTGCCCTAAAAATTAAAATTAAATAATAATTAAACTTTATGACCTTTTTTATATGCAATGAAATCCATGTTTTAAACAAATGCCGTGGTTATTGAGTGAACTTATTGTTCATTATAACACAATTTTACTGAATACCAGAAGTTAGTGAACTGCAGTCACATGATCACAGGATACTGCACAAGGCATAAAAGCTCATCCATTTCAATGATTAAACCACTATGTTGTGTTTTTTTGGGGGGGGTAGCTTTCATCCAGGCAGGGCCTCTCACATGCTCCATTATTTTCACTTTTGTTTTTAAATTGAGCAACTGTAGCCTAACACTTTTCCAATGACTGCTGCTATTACTTTATTCTACTGTACTTCATTTTCAATCATAATCATTTCCCCCCACTTTTTTTTACTTCATTTTTTTGGATGCATAAAAAGGACTTGCATTGCATTTACTCTTTGGAGGCACAGTTACAAAGGTAAATAAGAGAAAAATGTAAGCCAAACACAAAATTACACACTCAACAGTGTTAACAGCACATGAGCCAACTTAAAATGGTGGACAGCATTCTCCTTTCTCGAGCTTACAAACCCTGGAAGTTGCACTATCTTACAAAGCAATGTGTACATTATGTTATTATGAACCATTATATTTAACTCATTTTTATATAGTAGGCTTGATAGTAGTCTGTTTGTAAGTAAGAGTTGTCCTGAATCCAGACATTCTTAACCAGGGGAACTGCCCTTATTTGGAATCTAAACGTAATGATATGTGTAGAATATGTATTTGTATAGAATATAGAATATATACATATAGAATATGTATATCCATTTTTATCTTCAGTGTAAATTTAACCCTCAACTATACAAAGGATTAATTCAAGGATTATTGAAATAATGCATGCAGAGGGCTTCCAGCACTTCAAAAGTTATATAAAAGCAAAGTGCTGTCATCCTGGATGGATGATATACCACATATGTAACCCTTTTTTATTTTCCTCTCTAAAAGAAATGTGCCAAAATGAAATGAACTATTTTGTTATTGTATGGGTGCAGATTCCAATACATTTGCATTGCTAATTTCTTGCAGACCTTTTGACCTCCAGACAAGAAAGAAAACACAAGAAACAGTTTGCTAAACATGTTCTTTCATTCTACTGATGGAGAAGCCCATTGCCCTTTACAAATGCAGCATCACCTTGTAACTGATGCTAATTATCTGATCAGATGGCAAACACAAACGTTGCTCAGTTCCCTATGAAATGTGTTAGTCTCAAAAGAGGAGGGAGTGGGAGGAAAACCCTCTTTTTTTTTCAAGCTGATTTACAGCTCCTGGGAAACTCCATTTGCTTTTCAATTCAAGGCAAACCTACTGCAGCTAAGCAATAAATTCATCGAAGAAAAGAAGAACATGCAATCTTAATTGGGAGTATTTGGGGGAAATGGCTTGTTTCACAGCTGAAATGATTTCTTCTGATAAGGAGAGGGAAGCCTAAGTGTCATAAAACGTGACATATAATGTAGCCCTCCGATGAGCTGTGAATGTAACAATATCGATTTTTGGGAAGGCACAATGGATTCCCGATTAATCACAGCTCCTTCCATGGAAAGGTAACTCAGCCTGAAAATTCTATATTTGTTCCTTCTCCTCCCCCAATGCTTGCTTTTATTGGAAGGGTGACAAAAAGCAGAAGCTGTCTTTCTCTTTTAACTGGCTAGAGAGGCTCCCTAATTCTGCAACTCTGCGCAATACATATGCTATCATCATGAAGAATTGAAACATAAACCATCAAAGCAAAGCTTCATGGAAAGAATGCACAATTGCATCTGGATGACCATAAAAATGCCTTTCCCCCCCTCCTCCCTCCCTCCCTTTCTCTCTCCTTCCCCCCTCCGCATTTGCATGGTTTTTATCTGATTCTGGCAGACATCTCCTGAATGACTTTTCTTTGCATGCTCAGTCCATGGCACCCTTCCAAGCTAATTTGTGAACCTTGTTTCACACCATTTTCAAAGTAGGTCATATGCAGTAATCTCAGCTGCAGAGAGATACCCTGTCAGCAGCAGTCACTAGAGGATACAGGGAGGACGGCAGGCTCAGCCAATCACAGCGAAGGTTGGTCTCAGGAGCACGAGAGAGCTGTGCAGGGGCAGCCGCTTCAAGGCCATTCACATCAGGGTGTGTGCCTTGTTCAAACAGCTGAGAGAAATGCTCCAACAGAGCTGGCTTCGCTCTTTGCCACTAACAGCTGTCCAAGGGCCAATAACCAGTTCTTTGGAAGGCACCAGTGCCAAGGGCTTAAATAGTAACCTTAATTAAAGTACGGAATAAGGAGAAACCTAACCTTTACTCCGAGTAGCCAGCTAATGCTGATGTGTAGGATTTCCACAAGAAGAGTTTACTCGAGTTTCTGTCTAGCATATTGCCTCACTGCAGAAGTCACTCAAGTGTTTGCTCCTCATTTCATGAAAAACATTTGGGCATAGCATGCCTTGAAACAAAGACCGCCGAGTTACTCTTTCAAAATTGCAAATGTGGTGTAGCATAGGGACGGTTTCATCTCGACTGAAAAATCCATTTTGAAAAGGATTGTGTGATATGTATACATTCATATGTGTTAAAAGATCCTTCTGGGTTCAGTTCCAGTGGGGAAAAAGACACTGGAAACATGAAGGCTATTTGGGAAGATGGTTTAATGGTGGACAGCAGGACCACATGGCTTGGAGCTCCACAGTGAAAAAGAAAGGATGATCACATACTTCAAGGTGAGAAGGTCAAGAAAGGAAGACCAAGATGCTGAGAGACCCTTATATAACCTCTGCTGGGTCCCACCTTAGTGTTTCCTGTTCCTGTGCAAGAAATGGATCCCACTGGCTGTCAGACTCCCAGGGGTGGGGGTCTTAGCTAACTTGGTAGGCTTTGTCTGTACCACATGGCTTCACCTGAGTGTTGGCTGATCCAATCTTCCCAGGCCAGGTGGTGAGATGGGTAGACCTTTTATTATGTAGAATACTCTGGCCTTGGCCTTAATGGCCCATTAGCAAAGGTGGGGGCAGTGGGGGGGCTGAGTTTCTGCTTCTCTGAGTTTCTACTTTACTCTTTTTAGGGGAAATATTCTGCCTTTTTAATATTTTTCAGGATATTTCATTGTTCTAGGAGAGGGGTGGGTGCTAACTTCCTACATATGTATATGTTGCCATGAGCCTTGTTCAGCATTATAGATTTCTCTGTCATGTGGTTAAGTAGATGTGATTTCACTTGCTTCATGTTAATTATTAGTCTCTGCTAGGCAGCTAACTTCACTTATTGTGCCGCAATGTTTAATTGCTTCATTTTTCCTGACTGGATAACTTCCATATGTATGTCATATTGAAATACTGACCTTATAAACTGGGAATGAAGAGATTTATAATCTAACATAGACAAATAAAATCAATTCGGAAAACTGCTTCAGGACCTAGTTCTCATAGACTTGGAGAGTATGCATACACCCAGGGGCCAATGGGGAAGGGAGGGATTAAAAACAAAAACAAAAAAATGAAGCCCCATCCTGTAATATGTTTACACACACACACACACACACACACACACACACACACACACACATGTTTGCCTGCTTGTAATACTCTTCCTCTTAGGAAAAAAATATTGATGGGGAAAATGATCAAATAAACTATGGATGGATGGATGGATGGATGGATGTACTGTATGTGTGCATATGTATGCATATATATGTATCTGTGTCTGTCTGTGTATAGATCAAGAAATAACTACTTCCTGCCCATTTTTTCCCCCTAATATATTTTATTCTTTGAATGCTCCAGGAGCACAGAGGCTATAATTCCTGCTCTTGTAAAGAGAAAGTTGCTGGTTTGAAACCTGATAGAATTTTTAAAATTACGTCCTACTTCAAAACAAAACCAAAAGCCCTCCATTAAGGTACTGTTTCATTGTTGTCCCCATCACCTGAGGTAGTAGTATTTTATTCTGACTCCCAATGAGACTTCATATAATGCTCCTACTGGGTTTAAATTACAGCTTTATATTGGCAAGACAAGAATGATTGCCATTGTGCTATGATAGAACTCATTGCTATATTGATTGTATTAAAAGAGAAGTTTTTTTCATTGTAAGGTAGCCAATCAGTTGTTGAAGTTGGCCTGCTACAAACCAAAGATCAGTAACTAAAACAGACAGCAGTCTGCTTAAAGCAACATATAGAAAACAGATATTTCAGAACTAAAACAAAAAAATGTGCCCTGATGTCACATTGATAGTGAGCAGGGGATTAATCAAGGAGCAGTGTTGTCCATTTCTGCCCTCCAAAAATGGTTGTCTGCTTATTCTGGTGACAAGACACTTGGATAAATCCAGAGTCTAACATTCCCCATTCAATCTTCGACAATACACAAACATTATGTATGCTGTTAACATTCTAAATATATGAACAGATGCTGAGGCAATATTTAAAAAATTAAATCCCATTTAAAACTGTCTTAAAATCTTGAAACATTGTATTCCTCTGCCAGACAAATATTTGTGCCAAGGAGAAAAGTTTATTTCAGTAGATGGTACAAGGAATGGTTCTAATCTTGATGGACTGGAATTTGTGACAGTAATTAATATTGGACTAGAGGAACTTTTAAAGCAAATTAGATCTTTACTCTTTCTTTGGAAACACACACTCTATCTAATGTAGAAGCAGTATTTTTTCCAATTCAATAGACTATTGGAAATAAATTATTATTTTTTTTAATAAAAGTTTTGTTTAGGTTTTCACAAAACATACAAATACAAATAAAATATCTTTTTTTGAGAACAGCGTGACCCCGGGTTATTAATTCTCTATACAGACATAAACTCAATACATATTTATCTTATGCATTCTAATCCATATCTTATAACTATTTTTGCATTTTTTTCAATAGCTTTTCCCTTTCTTTACTTCTTATAGCCTTATTTTAAATTATCTCATTCCTTTCTTAATTCAATTACATATTTTTTCTAATTTTTAAAACCTTTCTAATCAATGTTTTCATACTTTCATCTGTCCTATTTACAATTTCATATTATCTTTTCACATAAAACAAATTTTCCCCTGTAATTACTAGACTGGAGTGTAACACCTTTGTACCTTTTTTCAAATCTTATTTAAAAATTTAAATTATATCTTTACAGTTATAACATTCATTTTCTAACCTCTATTTTATAACAAATACCTATTTTCAATCAAATTCTGCTTGGTACATTCCCTTAAAATTCACACTAAATTCTTAAAAGAAAAATGTGTATATGTATATATATCTGTGCATATATAAAAATAGTAAATGGAATAATTATTCTATTCAAGTACAGCTCTGCCATTAATATTAATAAAAATCTTTTACATTTCTATTTCTTTTAACAAACATTACCTAGTAATATCAGTTGTCTTTCACTTTCATCATCTATATTTCATATTTTACTTATTGCTTTAAATAAAAAACTAAACAATAGTTAGTAACTAGTCAATAAAGTTATTATTCTTATTCAAGTTCATCTTGTCAACTGATAAAAATCTTCCATGTTTCTTTTCAGTTTTTTCATAAACGTTCTTTTTAAATCATTGAGAGCCTTATTCTCTTTGCAAACAAATATTCCATTACACATCAATAGAAACTTTTTATATCACTTTAATCTTCTAACATATTTTCCTAACCCTTTTCTATTTCTAATATAACAATGCTAACCCATGCACTCTTGCAGAATCCTCTCAAGTTAAATTTTAACCGTCGTCTCTGTGTCTTTTAAATAGGTTTATACCTTTAATTCTTGTACTTTTTTCCTGTACCTCTATATCTTGTTTCTGTCTTTTGTAGCTTCTTTTCCTTTCCCTCTTCCCTCTCTTCTTCTCCCTCCCCTTTTTATTCCCTTTTCTATCTGATTCTCCCCTCTGTGATCCTCCCTTCTGCTTCTTCCTGATATTATGATTGCTTTTCAAATTACTCTTTTTATTGGTTGTTGCTTCAGTACTTAAATTTTTAACTCCCTTTCCCCCCTTTACCTTTTTTACCCCATTTAAAATTGCTTGGTCATTAAAGATGGCTTCTTTGTTGTCCTGCCCTTCTTGTTCTGCCATCGTTTCTTGTTGTTTTTCATAGTTCAAGATCTCCATTTCTAAAAATTGAAATACGAAGCCAAAAGATCCTCTTCCGTCTTGTGCTTCTTCTTTTTGTTCTTTAAGTCTCATTTTTAACTCTTCAAGGAGTGATGCCATTTTAAAAAATTTTAAACAACCCCCAATTGATTTTATTTTATTTCATTAGGATCCTCCATCCAAAGTTCCAAGAATCATCCAATAATCCAAAACTGTTTCTTGCTTCTTTTCTCACTTTCTCTTTCCAGGGGCTTTGTTATCTTATAAAAAAGTTTCAGCTACAATGTATCTTTTGCAAGCCTTGTTAAAATTCCACTATCAATTTTTTTTAAGTTCCAGGTGGTCTCTTCCATTTTCCAGATTCCACCCTCTTTTTTCCTTTTTCCCTCCGCTGCTTTCTTTCTTTTTTTAAAGAAAGTTTTTAAATTATCCAAGAATCTTTATCCCTTTGACACTTTATTTTCAGCTAGAAATAGCCTATTAATGTCAAAGTGGATTAGTATCAATTCCTTATTCAAATCTCTCCTTCTTAATGTTCCAAGTCAGTTAAAACTGTCAATGTTAGAGAAAAAAAAGCCAATTCCGTTTCTTTCCCTTTTCTCTTTTGCAGCTTAAAATCTTTTTTAGGAATAGTATTAGTCTTTAAAATTCAGGTTCCAGGTACCTTTAATAGATGTTCTCCATTCAACCCGGTCAGTCAAACTTTCTCCTTTAAACTTCCTCCTGCACAATCTTGTCCGGTCGGGTTCTTCTTTGAGGTGGCCATTTCTGACCACCGCTGCAACTGCCTTTGGGAAAGGGAGTAATGGCCAGCCGAGGAGGAGAGATGCGGCTCTCCTCAACCCTGCTGATGGGGCTCCCCCTTCTTCACCACCTATATGGGGTGGCTTCAACCCTGAACCTGGGTGGCTTGGGGCGCTCCAGCGGCGAGCACGGATCAAAACCACGGACAATTGCGATTTCGGTCCATCGCCGAAAAAGCCCAAACTGGAAGCCTTCAGCAATAAATTATTTTAAAAGAGTGGTAACTGTTCATCCAGCTGTTTGCCCCATAGCACAACACTTTGTTAAAAATGACCAAAAAGGACTGACTAGCTTGGATATAGATGGAAAAACTGGAACAAAAAAATGAGTTTAAAAATGGGACAAATCAGGCTGGGACCTATGGAGGGTTTGGGAGGGAGAATCCTGAAAAATTCTGCCAGTGGATCTGTGTGGGAGATTCAATATGAAAATGGCTCAGAATGTTGCTAATTCCTCCATTCTAAGCTTCCTTCATTCTGGTTGTGTAAGCCCAGAGTGGAGCATATACAGGCTGAGTAGTGTTTCCCACTACATACAAACACACACACACACACACACACACACACACACACCATTAAAAAAACACTTGCAACATCAATCAGAATAGAGCTGGAATGGGCCTCTGAAGGTCTTCTAGCCCAACCCCCCTTATACCATTTCAAACAAGTGACTGTCCAGTCTCTTCTTAAAAACCTCCAGTGATAAGGCAGCTACAACTTCTGAAGGCAAGCTGTTTCACTTTTCAGTTGTCCCCCTTGTTCGGAAATTTCTCCTTAATTTCAGGTTGCTTCTCTCCCTTATTAGTTTCCATTGATTGTTCCTTGTCCTGCCCACTGGTGCTTTGAAAAATAAGTTGACCCCAGAGGTGGTATTCAGCAGGTTCTGACCAGTTCTGGCGAACCAGTAGTGGAAATTTTGAGTAGTTTGGAGAACCGACAAATCTCACCTCTGACTGGATATTTTACAGTATCCTTCCCCTTGCAACGTCCACCAAGCCACACCCACAGAACCGATAGTAAAAAAAATTGAATCCCACCACTGGTTGACCCCCTCCTCTTTGTGGCAACCTGTCAAATACTGGAATGCTGCTATCATGTCCACCCTAGTCCTTCTTTTCTTTAGGCTGGCCAAACCCAAACCCTGTAACCATTCTTCGTATGTTTTACTCTCCAGGCCTTTAATCATATTAGCTGCTCTTCGTTATACTTTTTCCAAAGTCTCAACATCTATTTTGTAATGTGGTGACCAAAACTGGATGCAATATTCCAGATGTGTCCTTACTAAGGCTTTATAAAGTGGCATTTATGTACCTCATGTGTTTTGGGCAAGTATTCCAGAAGTCAAAGGAATGTTGAGGGGGAGGGAATATACAAAGGAGTTGAAATTCTGCTCATCTGTATGTCCATGAGCCTGGCTGTTCTCCAAAAACCAAACAGAATTTGAGAAATCAATTTGATCCGAATGTGTCATTTCTGAGCCACCAACATGATATTGCATGAGAAAGGCAGCTATAGAAATCTTGTACATAAATAGAACTGATGTGGGTGAACAGCTTGGCAAAGAAAGTTTTGAAATGGCTGGGTCAGGCTAGGCTCGGGGGAGGGGGAATTCCCCCCTTCCAATTCCCAGTGCTTCCCTATGAGAGTGGCAGCTGGAGAGCTGCACCGAATTCCAAGCCCCCTTCTGCTCTTCCTGTCATGTGATCCAGAGCAGAGAACATGCAGCTGGTCTCATGCTTCCTATTGTCAATTTCACCTCAATTTATTGTTACACATTCCTAAAATCAGGAAAGAGGTAGAAGCAGATGCAGAGAGAACAAAGAGAATGGTCCTCAAATGATTTTCAACATCTTCTGTCTGACAAACCTAGGAAAAACTTTATGGCAAGAACATTCATTCTTGAGGATAGGCAAGAACAAAATCAAATTAAAAGATGGAAGAAGGGGACCATTGAGCAAGTAATAACATGAACGGAGGATATGGCTGAAGGATCCAACCTTCCTTATACTACTTGGAGGATCCTGAATAGATTGAGGAACCATGGTGGTGCAGTGGTTAGAATGCAATATTGCAGGCTAACTCAGCTCACTTCCAGGAGTTCGATTCTAACCAGCTTAAGGCTGACTCAGTCTTTCATCCTTCCCAAGATGGGTAAAATTGGATCCAGATTGCTGGGGACAATACACTGATTCTGTATTCTGTATACACTGATCGCTCACAGATCGCTAGAGGGGCTGTAAGTGCTACTGCTATTGAGGGTTGGAGTGCCTAAGTATCAAATCAATATGCTTAAGTGGAAGCTCTTAGTAGTTAACAACACACTGTGTGAATGTGGAGGGATCTAGAGCTTGGCTGCTCTGCTGGTAGTCAGCTACTAGCAGAAATGTGTACCAACAATGACTTATTTTTGGCCAAAAATAAAGCCAAGAAGGTGGCTTCATTCTGGCAGTCTAAATATTGATCTAGACACAGAATAAGAACTCAATTTATATGACCATAAGGAATATCTGTATTCTAACGAAGAAATAATGAACTGCAAATATGAGAACTAGAATAGTATTTTGGCCCAATCAGGGGACAAAGGAAAACCTGCTCTGCTTCAGAAAGATTTTCATCTTTTTATACTACGTAACCATGAAATTATTTCAAGTGAGAAACAAGGGTAAAAGCAAATAAAAGGATAAGGGAATAAGAAACTGTGTGAATAACATTTAGTATTACAGAAATGTTAATTAGTCACTTTCCATAGAGCAAATGAATGTGTAAAATACTTCCAGAGAATGAATAAGCACATGATTAAAGCCCATGTCACACTGAACCAACGGATGCAAAGAGGATGTAAAACGGACAAAAAACGTTGCCATCCGTTGGTTAACGCGATGTATCCATTCTGTACTCACTGCCTCCGTTTTGCTTCCTCTCTATCCGTCCAGCATCTGTTTATGGACGTTTCATCCGCTCCTAAAGTTTTGGGCTGCCTAAAACTTTTGCACGGAAAATGTATCCAGTTCGTCCATTCTGCATCCACTACACATCCGCTACGCATCCGCTATATCCGCTAGGCATCCGCTGCGCATCCGCGCAACTCGCATCCGCCCGGACGCAGGGAGGAAGCGGAACAGACGCGGAACGGATGCAGAACGGATGCCTAGCGGATGCAGAATGGAAACAAAGCGTTTAAAACGGAAAAAACGTTCGCAGAGGGGACCTATCTCGGATATTAAGGATGTCTACAGGATGCCTAGAGGATGCCTAGAGGATGCCTAGAGGATGCCTAGCGGAAAACCTATACTGCATATAAAAAGGGGGAGCAACTCGCCTGCATCTCACTTTCAGAACAGCAGCCCAGTGGTGCAGACCTCTGCAACCTTCATCTGCCTCTTCCTCTTCCACAGCATCCAGTCATGTCCACCGTGGATTGTGACAAAGTCCTTTTGGCAGCACCATCCTTCTGCAATAATGCGAAACCATCTACAGGCTCTGTGAACTCTACTACAGGAAGAAAAGGAGGCACCCAAAAAAAGTCTGGGTCCAAAGATGGTTCCCCAGAAGAGCAGAGGACGGACTGGACAACAAGCTGATGGTGGAGCTCAGGAGCGAAGACACTCGGGCATTCCAGAACTTTACGAGGATGCCTCCAGCCATGTTTGACGAAGTTGTGCAGCGCCTGACACCCAGGTTGAGCAAGACAAACACCAACTTCCGTCCCATCCTGGACCCTGGGCTCAAGGTGGCACTCACTCTGCGCCACCTGGCCTCAGGGACCACCTACAGGAGCATGCAGTACGGCTGGAGGGTGCCACCCAGCACCATCAGCTTTGTGGTCAGAGAAGTGGTGCAGGCCATCATCGAAGAGTACATGGAGGAGCTCCTCCAGTGCCCCTCCACTGAAGAAGACTGGAAGAAAGTTGCAGAGAAGTGATATCAGAGGTGGAACTTCCCTCACACCGTTGGAGCCATAGATGGCAAGCACGTGGCCTGCAAAGTGCCAGCCAAGTCGGGGTCCACTTATCACAACTACAAGGGCTTCTTCAGCATCATCCTCTTTGCCATGGTCGATGCTGACTACAAGTTCATGTACATCGATGCTTCAGGCAACGGCTCATCTTCAGATGGCCAGGTATACAACGCCAGTGACCTCAAGGAGGGGCTGGAAAGCAACCTCATGGTGGGCTTCCCAGATCCAGACCCGCTGCCCAACGACACACAAGATGTGCCCTACTTCATCGTGGGGGATGACGCCTTCTCCCTCACAACCTACCTCATGAAGCCCTACACCTCCAAATACCTCACCCGTGAAGAGAGGATCTTCAACTACAGGCTGTTCAGGGCAAGGCGGGTGGTGGACAACACCTTTGGTATCCTGGCCAACAGGTTCCAGGTACTTCTCACCAACATGCAGCATAGCCCAGAGACCATGAGGAGGATCATGGAAGCTTGCTGCATCCTGCACAATCTCATGCGCACCCACTACCCAGTCTTGCAGAACAGGCTTGTGGACCGTGAACAAGGCAATGGGGACATGGAGGCTGGGGAATGGAGGCAATGGCAAAACCTGATTGACACTCAGGATGTGCAAGGCCCCAACAGAGCCTCACGTGAGGCGACGAAGCAGCGCAACCTCCTGAAATACTGGTGCAACTCCCCAGCTGGAGCGGTGGAGTGGCAAGACAGGATGGTAAATGCTTAATGGATGCTTCCTTCAGCCTGTCTCATCACACGGATGAGATTGGGCCATGTATGTTGAGTGGCCCTACAATGAACAGGGCATTTAATAAAGAGTTGTGTTTATGTTGACATGTGTGGATGATTGATTATATTGTTATTGATAATAAAGGGCCATAGGTGTGGCACCTGGGAGGGTGGACCATACAGTCCCACTATGCTTGCACTGGAGGTTTATCTATCCCACAGCTATTACCCATCCCAAAGGTATCCCTGCCCATCCCACTGTATAGTGTATAGCGGAAGGGGCGGATGCATAGCGGATGAAGCGGATGCATCACGGACGCCTATAAGAAACAAAGTGGATGCCACATGGATGTATATCAGATGCAAAGTGTTTATTGCACATGCGGGGAGTATGAATTGCGTCAGCTCCGCAGATATAAAAGGATGCAGCATGCATGCAGTCAGCATTCAGGGGAAAGACGTGCTGCCACATACATCTAGCAGGAACACCATGGTTCATCAGTCAGAGAAAAAGAGGAAGCCCATGCATACTCATTCCAGCCGTGGCAAGAAGGACAGAACCAGCATCCCACCCCCTGGCACTGACTCTGAAGCTGCTGCTGCTGTGGTGGATCAGCCCCAAGGCCCTCAAAGCCCTGCTGCTGAAGGCCCTGCTGCTCAAGCCCCTGAAGGCCCTGCTGCTCAAGCTCCTGAAGGCCCTGCTGCTCAAGCCCCTGAAGGCCCTGCTGCTCAAACCCCTGAAGGCCCTGCTGAAGCCCCTGCCAGAGGGAGGAAGAGGCAAGTGAAGGAAAAGGGAGAGAGGAAACAGGACACCGTTTCTGAGGAGCATGAGGAGGAGGTGCTGGAATGGCTGAGGGAGAACGAGTACCTCTGGAGAAAGGGCCACAGACTCTATTGCGACACCAAGAAGAAGCAGGCAGCTTGGAGAGACAAGGCAGAGAGCCTGGGCTACACTGCAGAAGTACTCCTGGGATAGTGGAAGCACATGCACACCTGGTATGGCAAGCTACACCTCAAAAAATTCGGGCAGGCCGCTGTCAAGCTCACTGACCGGGAGATGTATGTCATGGCCAAGTGCAGTCTCCTGGAGGGTGAGATCCGCCACCAAGGAGCAGCCCCTCTGACACCCCTCTCCCTCAGACAGCCCACAGACAGCCAGTCCTCTTCCAGCCAGGAGCCAGCGAACCTGTCCAGGCAGGTGTCTTCAGAGGGTCCCACAGCAGAGACCCCCCCCCGACAGCTGCACTCCCCATGCCGGCGGACTTGGAGGATCCCCTGTCACAAATGGAGGAAGAAGCAGCAGCCACCAGAGGCCAACCCACTCCCACCCCCAGCTCCAGAGGATGCAGGCAGAGAGGCAGACTGGAGGGCCAGAACCACAGTGTGCTGTTGGAGATCAGGGATACAATGAAGACCAGCACAGAACTTCTATCTCAGATGGTCCACATGGACAGAGGATCCTCAGGCCGCCACACGTTCATCACCTATGTGAGCCACACCCTGAGGGACCTGCCCGAAGCCCAGTACGAGGTGATGAAGGAGAAGATCACAGCACTTCTGCACAACCCTCAAGGCCCAGCTGAAGCTGCTCCTACCCAGTCCAGGTCTGCTCCTCCACCCCAGGCAATGTCACAGTCCTTCCACGGCTTTCAACAGCCCCTCACCTACCAAGGCTACGACTACCAGGATTTCCCATAGCAAAAACAGACCTTCCCAGTCCAGGCCCAGGTTCATTGGACGCCATAGATGCCAGTCCTCACCCAGCTGCAGACCAGACAGCCCCACTACACTCCTCCTTCCTCCACCCCACAGCCAAGCCCATCAACGGAAAATCTGTCATCAGTCTAGGGCCTCACATCTCAGGTCCTTGATGAAGGGCCTCTCAACCTCACGGGACTGAGTCAGCTCTCAGACAGCTTCCTGAACACACCATCCCCTGTTGTACTCTCAGGGCCAAGCACCCCAATGGCTCCTCAGACCAGCACTCAAGCCACAGCCACCTCCACAATGCCTGCCCGCTTAACAGCTGAGACCATGGACATGACTCAGAGTGACTGAGAATAGTGTCAGAGACTGAGTTGTTTACTTGTTAAGTTTATCTTTACTTAAGACACTTTACTTGGTTCATTTTGCTTTTTTAATAAAATCATAAAGTTTACCTAAGAAAGTTAATAAAGGTTATCTTTGCTTAACACACTTAATACAGTTTACTTGGTTCATTTTGCTTATTTAATAAAGTCATAAAGTTTACCTAAGAAAGTTAATAAAGGTTATCTTTGCTTAACACACTTAATACAGTTTATTTGGTTCATTTTGCTGATTTAATAAAGTCATAAAGTTTACCTAAGAAAGTTAATAAAGGTTATCTTTGCTTAAGACACTTGGTTCATTTTTTTTACTAAATAAAGTGTTGGTGAAAACTTTTAAAAAATGGTTAAGCCTTTGCATGCTTGTGGGATAGATAAGGATAGTTGTGGGATAGATAAACCTCCAGTGCAAGCATAGTGGGACTGTATGGTCCACCATCCCAGCTGCCACACATATGGACTTTTATTATCAATAACAATTTATTCATTGATCAACACATTTTAAAATAAACAAAGCTCTTTATTAATGCCCTATTCATTGTAGGACCACTCTACATGGCACAATCTCATCAGTGTTATGCGACAGGCTCAAGGAAGCATCCATTAATCATCTATCATCCTGTCTTGCCACTCCACTGCTCCAGCTGGGGAGTTGCACCAGTGTTTCAGTAGGTTGTGCTGCTTCTTCCCTTCATGTGAAGCTCTTTTGGGGCCTTGTACATCCACAGTGTCTATCAGGTTACATCCTTGCCTCCATTCACCACGCTCCATATCCCCATTCCCTTGTTGATGGTCCACAAGTGTGTACTGCAACAATGGGTAGGTGGGTGCGCATGAGTTTGTGCAGGATGTAGCAAGCTTACACGATGTTCCTCACAGTCTGTGGGTGATGCTGCACGGTGATGAGAAGTATCTGGAACCTGTTGGCCAGCATGCTAAAGATGTCCTCCACCACCCGTCTTGCCCTGGATAGCCTGTAGTTGAAGATCCTCTCTTCATGGGTGAGGTATCTCGAACTGTACGGCTTCATGAGGTAGGTTCTGAGGGAGAAGGCATCATCACCAATGATGAAGTAGGGCACATCTTGTGTGTCATTGGGTAGGGGGTCTGGATCTGGAAAACCCATGATGAGGTTGCGTTCCAGCCCACCCTTGAGGTCACTGGTGTTGTATATCTGGGCATCTGAAGCTGACCCGTTGCCTGAAGCATCGATGTACATGAACTTGTAGTCAGCATCAACCATGGCAAAGAGGATGATACTGAAGAAGCCCTTGTAGTTGAAATAAGTGGACCCTGAGTTGGGTGGAGCTTTGCAGGCCACGTGCTTCCCATCTTTGGCTCCAACAGTGTGGGGAATGTTCCACCTCTGATACCACTCTTCTGCAAGTTTCCTCCAGCCTTGTTAAGTGGTGGGGCACTTGAGTAGCTCCTCCATGTGTTCTTCGATGATGGCCTGCACCACTTCTCTGACCACTTTGCTGATGCTGTTCTGTGGCACCCTCCAGGCATACTGCATGTTTCTGTATGTGGTTCCAGAGGCCAGGTGCCGCAGAGTCAGTGCCACCTTCAGTCCAGGGTCCAGGTTGGGATGGAAGTTGGTGCTCTGCTTGGTCAACCTGGGTCTCAGATGCTCTACAAGTTCGTCAAACATGGCTGGTGGCATCCTCATGAAGTGATGGAATGCATGAGGGTCTTCATTCCTCAGCTCCACCATCAACTGTTCATACAGTCCAAACTCCATTCTTCGCACCATCCATCCTCGGACCCACACAGCTCTTGGACGTCTCCTTCTTCTCCTTCTGTATAAAAGGTGAAACAGTCTGAACAGGTTTTGGTTCTGGTGATGAATGATCGCAGCTATCATATGAATTGTGTCATGATCCATGGTGGAGAACAATTGATGATGTGGAAGACCAAGACCAAGGGTGAAGAGGTCTGTACACCACAGCTGGACTCATACTGAGATCCAGATGATTTTCTCCCCCTTTTTATAGGAAATATAGGTTGTCCGCTAGGTTTCCTTCTACATACTCTAGACATACTGCAGACATCCTAAATATCCGAGATACATCCCAGATACAAACGTTTTGTCCATTTTATTCCTTTATATATGAGATGCATATGCTTATATCCTATTTCCATGCTACTAACACTGTGTAAACGTTCTGTGCACCTTTCGCTTCCTCTCCCTTTCCGTTTTCAGCTGCAGCGGATGTGAGTTGAGGGGATGGCCAGAGGATACAGAGAGGATACAGCAGATGTTTAATGGATGATAACAGACATAGAATGTTTGTTGCCTGTATATGTCGCGGATGTACATCGTACACAGCGGAAAGTTCACCCGTTCACAAAGTTTTTGTGCAGCTCAAAACTTCTTGTCCGGATGAAATTGCAGTGGACGGATGCTCGACAGATAGAGCGTATGAAACACGTATACAGTGATTACACAACGGATGCATAGCATTTTACAACGGATGGCAAGCTTTTTTTAACGTTTTACACCTCTTTGCATCCGTAAGTGCAGAGGGACAGGGCCTTTAGGACTGAAGCTTCTATTTTTCAGTAGAGACTTATTGAAAAAAATCAATATTTACATACATGGTGTATTGTGAGTTAATTTTGTGAGTTTCCTTGCAAGCAAATTTTATGTGACAGACTCAAGCAGCAGGTTGCAGAAAGGTAGATCTGTGAGTGAATCTGTGGTTCAGATTGAGCTGCCTGCCTGCCTGGTTTGCCTGATTTTGAGTAAAAGTTGCTCTTTTTAAATTTAAAAAAAAAAATCAATATTTACATAAATATTTACAGTATTTACATAAAGCCATGCCCAGCCAGTAATGTGACCACCAAGCCATGCCCAGTTAGCAAGCCACATCCATCTAGTCACATAACCAGCAAGCCACACCCACAAATTAGGCCATGCCCTCAGAACCAGTTGTTAAGAAATCTGAATCCCATCCCTGTATGTAGTATTAAAATATAATAAACTATATAGCCCTACCATGCACATGGTCCATTGATGTGGTCCAAAAAAACTGTACCATTTCAGTTTTATTGACTGGAATAACACGATTGATTTCCCTTTTATCTGGCAGATTAAAAACCTAAATATAAATGGGCTTTCGCATGGTTTACATATATAATGGCCAGATGGATAATTGTGACAAATAACATATTAAAAACATCTTATCTTTTTTTTGTTAATGTAGGACGAGAAACCTATGATCAGCAAGCCATGAATTTAACTGCAAATTAAATTAAAGCAAACTTTCCCTGTGGATTTAAGTCATCATTTTGTTCACCATAAAGAGAAGCTGAAACAGACAATCGTATATATTACTTTGTTCTCATTATGTAGAAAGATGTGGAACATCTTTGAAACTTAAAGACATCCAGTATAGCCATTTTTATTGCATGCAATATAATGAAACCATATCAGAATTTAAAGAATGGGTTTTGGATAATATTTTCAGAAATACTCACATTGAAGCTAGGGAAGGAGACGTCACTTCTCAATATAGCTGCAACTCCAGATAAAGCATCTGGTGTAAAGTGAGTTCACTCCTCTGTTAGTTATTCCTAAATAACTGGAAATATCTACAGACCCTCACATTCTGGACATAAATTGTTTCAACCTCTATCCTCAAAACGACGTTATAGAGCATTGCACACCAAAACAACTAGACACAAGGAAAGTTTTTTCCCACATGCCATCATTCTGCTAAACAACCAATTCCCACAACATTGTCAAACTATTTACTAAGACTGTATTACTATTGTTCTTCTCATTCTTCCTATTACTTATCTCCTTTTCCACTTATGATTATTTTATTTATTTATTTGATTTGTCAATCGCAAATCAATTATTACAAGATAATAGGCATAAGTAAAACATAGTTATGAATACATATCAGAAAAATAAAAGAAACAATAGGACAGGGATGGTAGGCATGTTTGTGTGCTTATGCACACCCCCTACAAATCTCTTAGGAAAGGGGTGAAGTCAATAGTAGAGAGTTTAAGGTTAAAGTTTTTGGGGTTTGGGGAAGAAACCACAGAGTCAGGTAGAGTATTCCAGACATTGACCACTCTGTTGCTGAAGTCGTATTTCCTACAATCAAGTTTGGTGCGGTTAACCATGAGTTTGTATCTATTGTGTGCCCTTGTATTGCTATGGCTAAAGCTGAAGTATTCATTGACAGGTAAGTCATTGCAATGTATGATTTTATATACCATACTTAGATCGGACTGAAGATGGTGTAATTTAAGGTTAGGTCTAGAATTTCAAATCTGGTGGCATAAGGTATTCTACAACGAGTTGAGGAGTGGAGAACTCTTCTTGTGAAATATTTCTGGACTTTCTCAACAGTTCTAATATCAGATACGTAATACATAATATTATAACCTTGTTGTTTGTATCTTACGATTTATATTGGTTTATGTAGTTTCCTAGTATGATTTTGACTGCTTATTTAGTATCCTATGACTATCACTAAGTGTTGTATCTTATGATTCATTTATATTGAATGTATTTATGATGACTATGATCATGATTCATCACATATCTTTTTTGTACGCTGAGAGCTTATGCACCAAAGACAAATTCCTTTTGTGTCCAATCACACTTGCCCAATAAAGAATTATATTCTATTCTAAATAAATAAATAAAATTCTATTCTAAAATTCACAATGTTACAAGTACTTCTGAGTTTCTGTTTCTAGCTGAAATTTTAAGTTGCCAAGGTGTTCTTTCTGGGGCTTTGTAAGAATTAAAATGGCAGCTAGATTTGGCTATCTGGTGATGTTCAAAACAATAGGGAAAAATTCAGCCTGAGTGTAGAACAGCTGTCAATTTTGAATCCTGCTGGGGCTGTAGGCACTGCCCAAGAGTGTCAGATAACAAGCTGATCTTGTTCTAATCGTGCAGTAGATACAAGAGGGCATCACAGATTTTCAGAAGAGGATGGAGAATATTCAACCTTACATGTAGCCAAAGAAGAGTGGGTAATTCACAGCTAAAGAGAAGCTAGCGGCAAAGGTCCCAAACCTATGGCATTCGTGAGGACCTTTGGAATTTCTCTGAACTCTTGCAGAATAGTTTGGGTGTAGCAGATGATAAAATCCCCATCTACCAGATGTGAAATAGCTGAGGTTGTTTCCATTTTATTTAACATTTTAGGAGTTAAAATGTTAACTTCTGGTTAACCACCTCAGCCAGCTTCTGGTCTTTCTGCTAAGCCAGAAATATTTTTGGAAAAAAAAGAGCATGCTATAGGCTGGTACATTGTTTTGCAGAATGAAGTTGTCTTTGTCGTCATCATCATCATCATCATCATCATCATCATCATCATCATCTTTTAATGACCCCCAAATCCTTTGCAGGGTGGAGTCTGGGCAACTGAATGGAGCTTTTGGTTCAGCAGATATATCCTCATTGTGCCCAGAGAGAGAAATATCTGTACCTCGGATGGAGCTCACAGCCTCCTGATTGTGAGGTGGGAGCTCCATCTCTAGGCCACCACACCACTCATTTTGCAGAATGAAATCTCTATTTAAATTTGAAAGAATTAAAAGGAAGGCAGGTGGGATGTGGATCCTAAAGAGTTCCAGAGGTTGTTCTTTGGCAACATTGCAGTTTATGGGAATCAGAATCAGGATTAGACATTTGAAAAGAGCAATTGACAAAGTTTTGTAAAGCAAGGGTGGGTGCTAGAATAAACTGAAGCACTTGGCAAAAATGAATACACACTCCTTTTTCATTTGGTGTTTCCCACTCCAGCCCTTCTGGCCTTTTTCTCTCCAGAAAGGCTTATAAAAAGGAAACACATTCAACAACAGCGGCAATGGGGTTAGAAAAAAGCTCTGAACAATAGCAACATGGTGAAGAAAAACTCATCCCTTTTGCATTGTCACCTCAAATTTCCCCCTCTTTATACAAATTTAAGATGTCCCGAGGAGACATGTAAGGTATTTGGAGCTTACACTATCTTAGTGAATATTGGAAAAGACCATGATCAACTTCCTTCCATCTTGCAGGAATGCTCGTTTGTGCTATTGCCAGACAGAAAATTTTAGACAAAGAAAGGACTAGCACAGTATGCTTTATTCTAGCTAAAACCTGATTTGCTTGGATCCAGAGTTAGTCATGTTTAAAAGCAACTATCAGTTGAACTCAAATTATCATGACTAACTTTTCTCAATGACTTCAGTGGGCCCATCATTCAACACCAGAAGTAACCCATAAGTAGAAAAGTGGATTATATACAGTTACAGCTAATAAACATATAATTATAGGAATTATAACTTGACATGTTTGCCCTCTATGTAGTCTCAAAATATATCTGAGCAACAGATATATTTTGAGATCGAAAATATATATCTAAGCAGAGGTGGTATTCAGCAAGTTCCGACCAGTTCTGGAGAACCGGTAGTGGAAATTTTGAGCAGTTCAGAGAACCAGGAAATATCACCTCTGACTGGAGATTTTACAGTATCCTTCCCCTGCCATGTCCATCAAGCCATGCCCACAGAACTGGCAATAAAAAATATTTGAATCCCACCACTGTATAATCTGAGCAACACTCAGAGGTGGAAGAATGATTTTTGTTTTTGAAATCTCTAACTACAAACAGAAAGCTCCATAACTGCATACATTTTTCTCTAAGTATCTGGATACATTTGTAAATATACTTCTTATTTCAGAGTATTGCCTTTTTAAAGAAATTAAAGATAAATTCACCAGCAGTTATTCATATTACAAAATATTATAAACAGAGATGAGCCTGGGTACTCTGGATGTGGTAAACTTGTTCCATTTTATTTTTGTAGATATTTCTGTCCACCCACACATTTGTACCGCAGTTTTAGGACAGTGATCTGCAAAAAATAGATGTGCAAATCTTGCAAAGCAGATGGAAGCTTCTACTCCTCATTACATGCATATTATTATCCACTATTGTATACAGTGTCATTTATTCAAAAGCACAAGCTGTAGTTTGCATTTGTTTGATGGAAGAACATGTTTCCCATGCAAAGTCACAAAGAGAAAAGGATACTAACAACCATCATTAGACGATAGATTATATGAACGTGTGAGTTGCAATGCTAAGTGGCAGAGCCAAAAGTGTTTGTAGGATATGTATCAAGGTTATCTTCTTGACTTTTTCATCCATCTCTGTGGACATCATTAGGCAGAACAAAGAGCAAGATGAAGAGCAAACTACTGATCAGGGTCCTTGTCTTTAGGGTTATTATATTTTATAATATATTATAAAATATAAATAATATTTATTATATAATATATTATTAAATATTTGCTTCAATAATGGCTGAAAGATTAAAGAGATATTTAAATCAATTTACATATTCAGACCAAAATGCGTTTTTACGGAAGAGACAAATAAAATATGAGAATAATTTTAAACACTTTGGAATATTCAGGCACATCCTGAAAAACAGATGGCGTTGATATTCTTGGATGCACAGAAGGCCTTTGATAATGTGAACTGGCAATTTATGTTGACACAATTTATGTTGGAAGTAATGGACTTTGGGGGAAAGTTTATTAAAATTATTAAGACAATATAGTAAAAACAGTATGCAAAGGTCATGGTAAATGGAGAACTGACAGAGAAAATTCACATTGAGAAAGGAACAAGACAAGGTGTCCCTGTCGCCATTGTGATTTGTATTAACATTAGAAGTGCTAGATGTAAACCTACTTATTGGGCATGTAGGCCTATATACAAGCATTTCCTCTATACAGTCAGAAGAACCCACCAGGCAGCAAGAGAGGCAACCAAATGGAATCAGAGATAATTACATCTTTGAAACAGTTCTGTGGATAAGAATTGCAGGCTGCAAAATTGGATGCGAGGAAATGAGATAGACCTAGGCATAGATGAAATAACATCAGGCCTGGGAGCAACTTTATAATGCTATTTGTCATGTGTGTAAAATGATGCTAATGCAATCCTAAATTGTATTAACAGAGGAATACAATCAAGATCAAGGGAAGTCCTAATACCATTCTATAAAACCTTAGTAAGACCACACCTAGAGTACTGCATCCAGTTTTGTTCACCGCATTATAAAAAATATGTTGAGACTCTAGAAAAAGTACAGAGAAGAGCAACCAGAATGATTAGGGGACTGGAGACTAAAACATACAACGAATGGTTGCAGGAACTGGGCTTGGCTAGTCTAGTAAAGAGAAGGACCAGGGGAGACATGATAGCGGTCTTCCAATATTTGAGGGGCTGCCACAGGGAAGAAGGGGTCAAGCTATTTTCTAAAGCTCCTGTAGGCCAGACAAGGAATAATGGATGGAAACTGAGCAAGGAGAGATTTAACCTGGAAATAAGGAGAAACTTTCTGACAGTGAGAACAATCAACCAATGGAACAGTTGCCCTCGGAAGTTGTGGGAGCTCCATCACTTGAGACTTTCAAGACGAGATTAGATTGCCATTTGTCAGAAATGGTGTAGGGTCTCCCGCTTGGGTGGGGGGTTGGACTAGATGACCTACAAGGTGCCTTCCAACTCTGATTATCTGTTATCTGACACACTGGCAGATCTGTCTATAAATAGAAATCAGATAATCAAACACAGTATGGAGCTTAAACAAAGGGATCTGAAACACCTAAAGCCCATCAACCCATACACATTTTTTTTATAAAAGCAGTTTTCAATAGCTTCAAAGGATGCTTTGCGGGAGGATTATCCACTTTATAGTTTAAACCAATGCACTGATTTTGGAAACAAAAACCAGTTGGATTTTTCCTATGATCCATCTCAGTGTTTTTCTGCTCAGCCCTTTTTAAAATTAGCACGCTGGTGATGGGCAACTCTGGATTGGAAGCTGTTCCTGGGATGCTTTCAGGCAAGGCTTTTCTTTAACAATTCCACTTTGCAAAAATTTATATTAGTGAAGAGTAATGTAGATGTGATTTTGCTCCACTTATAACTTCCCCCGCTACTGCTTCTTTCATCTCCCCCTTCCCCTTGCTTTTCCCTTTCCTGTTGAAGAAAAAAAAATTGGGGGGGGGGGGAAATGGAAATGCCATGAAATGAGTTTACATTCTCTGCCCTGCTCTGTTAACCACAAAGCTCGTTGGTCCCAGCAGATTGGCACAGCTTTGATGTTTACTCTGCAGCAACAATAAACTTTCCTTGTGTTTCTCGCCACTGCTGAGTCAAAGTGATCCTCATCCATCCTTGAACTGGCAAAAAAAAAAAAAAAGGTATGTTTGCTGATCCCTTATCCTGCTTTTTTGCTCCATCTGTGTTGGCTTCCTGCCACATGGTGCAGTTGTGATTATGTTGATCAGCTGCCCTCTTCTCTAGAACAGGGGTCGCCAACCTTTTGGACCTCAGGGACCACCAAACTCATAATTTTAAATCCCGTGTACCACTAATATGAATTTTGACTTACAATGGCTTGCTGCCATTTTCCCAGGGTCTCTGCAGAAAGCAGCAGAGACCATGGGGAAATCCCTAAGAAAGTCTACAGAAAAATTCCCCACCCTGCTTTCCTAAAGATCAATCATTCTTTATTTGGGAACACAAGATACCATCTCTAGCTCCGTTCTCGGGGGGAGAGAGAGAGACTTTTGGCTTCATGCAAGGAAAGCAGCAGAAGCAGCAGAAGCCTTTCTTTCTCTCCCCCAAACTCTGCCAGAAATGAGTCTTTGTGAGACTTGTTGCGCCAGCGCAGCCTCTTGGAGCAGGATGCCTTGCAGGGCCCCAAAGACTCATTTCTGGTGGAGTCTGGGGGAGAGAAAGAAAGACTTCTGCTGCTTCAACTGCTTTCCAAGCATCTCCCAAAGCAATTAATTCAGGCTGCACAGGAACACAAGGCTGTGCCACCCAAATGGCCTGCAGGAACACAAGGCTTGCATTGCGAACAACACAAGGTAGTGAGGGGAGGGGGGAAATGGTGAAGAGAGGGAACTTGTCCCACACACCCCACACACCTGGCCTGGCCACCGGGCTGCTTCTTTCCACTTCTTTCTTCTGTTTTTGGCTGCATGCAAGGAAAGCAGCAAAAGTCTTTCTTTCTCTTCCCCAAACTCTGTCAGAAATGAGTCTTTGGGACCTTGCAAGGCATCCTGCTCCAAAAGGCTGTCCCAGCATGACAAGTCGCACAAAGACTCATTTCTGGCAGAGTTTGGGGGAGAGAAAGAAAGACTTCTGCTGCTTCTGCTGCTTTCCTTGCATGAAGCCAAAAGTCTCTCTCTCTTTCTTTCCCTAGAGCTGGAGAGGGTATCTTGCGATCCCAAATAAAGAATGATCAATCGGTAGGAAAATGGGGGGGGGGGAATTTTCCTGTAGACTTTCTTGGGGATTTTCCCAGGGTCTCTGCTGCTTTCTGAAGAGACCCTGGGAAAATGGTAGCAAGCCACCATCAGTCAAAATTCATATTAGTGGTCCGCAGGATTTAAAATTATGGGTTTGGTGGTCCCTGAGATCCAAAAGGTTGATGGCCCCTGCTCTAGAACATCATTAGCAGGAGGAGAAAACTTCTCCAGTGAGGTATATCTTTCTGTTGGCATCAGTTTGACATATCTACTAGGTTATCTTCCTATCTTCCTCATCCAATACCTTATTTTGTTGTGGCTCAAGTTAAATAGAATTTTTTTAAAAAGACATCAGAGTCACAAGGGAGCTGAATCACAAGCAATGCATACTTGCCACTTCTCTTCCTTTCCTTCCTTTGTGTGGTCAACAAATGCCATTTTCTAGAGAAGGAGTCTCTAACCTTGGCAACTTTAAGAATTGTGGATTTCAGCTCCCAGAGTTCCTCAGGCAGTGAAGCTCACAAGTCTTAAAGTTGCCAAGGTTGGAGACTCCTGTTCTAGGACCTTTTATGTGCTGTTCAGAAGACAATGCGGGGAAGTTGATCAGTCCCATTTTTTAGTTTTTCTATTTTACTAGTAAAATGTTTCAAGCCCCAGAAAGTAGGTGCTTCATGACATTTCACATTTCCAGATCCAACTCTCTTTAGGGAAATAACATTTGAAGCAGAATGGGGACAGGAAGGGAGCATGCAGCAATGCCTTGAAACAGACAGAAATCGAATTTACAGTTCTAACCACTACCAGTGACTTGACTTCATTTTCAGTATAATAAGTGGTGAAATGTAATATATCTCATGTGGTTGACAAGGATTCTATTGCCAAAGAGTTAAAACACAACATTGTCATTGCAATTGACAAATGGCTAATAAATAAAAACTAATGAAGCCTGAGCTCAGCCTCTCTTACTAACCCTGAGAACCACATGAAGACAACAACTTAAAGCAATGCTTTGGGGCATATTTGTACTTTGCTCACTGTCCAAGACAAACCTTGTTCTTTATAGCTATTTTGCTTCTTTGATTAATTTGAGAAACCCATCAGAGCACTTTAAAGAACCATGGTTGCGCAGTGGTTAGAATGCAATATTGCAGGCTCCTTCTTCCGACTGCTTGCAGTTTGGCAGTTCGATTCTCACTGGTTTCTCACAATTTTCTCACCAGCTTCTCACCGATTCTTACAAGTTTGATTCAGCCTTTCATCCTTCCGAGATCAATAAAAAATCTGGGAGCCAGATTTTTGGGGGCAATATGCTGACTCTGTAAACCCCTTAGAGAGGGCTGTAAAGCACTATGAAGCAGTATACAAGTCTACGTGCTATTGATATTAATATTAAACCATGATGTCCTTGTTAACTAAAGAACCTTAAAAACTCTTCTTACCAGTGGTGGGATTCAATTTTTTTTTTACTACTGGTTCTGTGGGTGTGGCTTGGTGGGCGTGGCAGGGGAAGGATACTGTAAAATCTCCAGTCAGAGATGGTATTTGCTGGTCCTCCGAACTACTCAAAATTTCTGCTTCCGGTTCTCCAGAACTGGTCAGAACCTGCTGAATACCACCTCTGCTTCTTACTCAACCTTCTTTGCTCAAAGTCTACACTTCCTCCTTAGATGTATTTATAACTTTTTTTTTTTTTTTTTACAAAAATAGCAGTTTTGGAATCCGTGTAAAAGTTGTACTTTTGCTTTTGACTAAATCAGCAGGAAAATCTGTTTCTTTTTAAAGCTTCATAAATATAACTAAACCCACTGAGAGTAGAGTCTCAGGGAAAAAAAATGTCTCTTTTTAAAGAAAGTGTTCTCAATCACTGTAATTATGTCATGTGAGGTGTTTTCTTTTTAAGCCTAAATTTTAAATGTACAAACACAGCTTCCAAGAATCCCAGGTGATGGGAAATTGGCATCCACTGGAGAGATAGATTTTAAAGAATCAGATGTAATTTAGATTGGTACATGTACTAGGTTGATAATAAGTTGTTGCTATTATTTAAAAGAGAACATAAATTATATTCAGTTTTAATGAAAAAATACTTGACTGTCATGAATGGATAAAAGGAATTTTAGAACCATAAAATAAAAATAATAATACAATGCTGATTATATGGACCATATTTTTAAATGTATTTTAAAACACAAAACATTAATGAAATAGTAGTACAGATTGAATCCAACAGAGTTTTCTCTTAATGGGCAATTAAATATATATTGCTTCCTTGTATTCAACAATTAAAAAGATGACTTCAAAATGGCTTGCATGATCTGAAGCCTTGTGGCTTTTTAATATATGTTGTACACATCTCACACATGTTAAAATGAACAGGGTTTCAATCATCCTGCTATACCTGTCATGTTGAAGTCAATGACTGATATTATAGAGGTACCTGGAAGCAAAGAAGCACTCAATCTGTCAGATAACAAGTTCACACAAGTTCCAGTTCCCTTCCTTTACCTTGTTCCAACCCCGTGGATGAAATTGTCAATGGTCAAAGAGAGTGGTTTATACCGAAACTCTCCCAATTTGCTTTAAGAACTTAAACAGGACATTATTTCAACGATGTGACCCATAAAATGAAGAAGACAGCTCCCCTTCAGTCATTATTAGCAAGGAACTCCAAATAATGAAAAGGGAGGAAAACTAGCTAAGCTTACATATTCTTGGTATCCCACAAAAAGTGGAACAATTCCTGCCTCTCTAGGACTCTTCGGGTATAGATAGAGCAATATTAATCCCAGATATCTTGCTATCTCAGTGAGAAGTAGAAAATTACAAGGGCTGAATTCATGGTAAAACTTCAGGAAATCCATAAATAAATGGAATCAGATTTACAGGTTAGGAAACTGGGATCCATGGAAAACGTAGAATTATGAAAGGCCCAGCTATTAAATTTGTTGAAGATTTTGAAGCATTTAAAGAGAAGTATTATTTCTCATGAAATCAGAATGAAGTCTTTTGAAGAAAAGGAACAATTTCATGACAAACTTATTACAAATCTGCAAGCTGAACTACTAAATGTTCAAGAGAGGTTCACAAAAAGCAACTTAAAAATAAGATAGATTCTACCTTTGAATGTGGAATAGCAGAACCCTTTGTTACTTAAATGGAAGAATCTCATTACCAATTGCTTATAAATTAAGAGTAAGAGACTATCCTTCACTGCCCTTATAAAATCTGCCCCTATAATTGTCACATTTCTGATGTCTCACACTTTTTATAACTTTTTAGACAAACCTGAAAGTAAAATTTATCCAAACTTTTCTTCACAGGTTTTATGTTTCAGAAGAGGCTTTGGTTTTGCAAAACAACAGCAAGCAACAAGAATGTTAAATACTTTTCTATATCCAATAATTTTCTGCCTTTCCCTTGGAGAAGAGTTCAAAAGATTTGCAAGTCCATCTGCTGCTATGGAATTTTTAGAGGCTTTTTGCTAATCTAATGAGTAACAAACTTTCTTCCTTTTTCACTCTCCTTGAACAGTTGTTGCTATTATATAATGTCCTCTAGAAGTGTTTTATTCCCAGGACTGGAGAGGAAAACAAAGGGAGGTAACCTAGGTTAAAACTAAGGTTTAAAATAGTTTTTTTTTTCCTTCTTCAGTTCTTTTTTATTGTTAGTACATTTACAAGAAATATTTTCCCTCTTATCATATTTTTTCTTAATGTTTATTCTGATTCATATTAATTACTTAAATGTTCTTTTCTCTAGCTATTTATTTGTCATACTGGAGTACAAGATGGCTATACCATTTAAAAAATATTTTGAGAAGTATTTCGTCTACATAGAAGCACTTCAAGTAATTAATAAAATTTGAAGAGATTTAGGTTTTTTTAAGTATAAATTTGTAACAAGGTGGAAAAATTATAACCAATTATTATTATGATCCCATATCACTGTTTTATATTCATTCATCCTAAAAGAAGAGATAGCCCTCCATGTGTCAAACCCCGAACCCAGAGTCTGGGCTTGCGTGGAATGGTTGCCCCCCCCCCCATTGTCCACTACAACCGCCAGTCAGGATGATCTCCCACCACCAATGCTGGAGTCCCAATGGTGGGATTCAATTTTTTTTACTATCGGTTCTGTGGGCATGCCTTGGTGGGCATGGCTCTCTGAGCTACTCAAAATTTCCGCTAGCGGTTGTCCAGAACTGGTCAGAACCTGCTGAATATCACCTCTGGGTCCCTTCCCTAAGTATGGTAAACCCAGGTTCGGAGTTTAATACCAGGAACTTTAGCTCAAGCTCTCAGTACCACGAGGGGCTCAACAACCCCCTCTTCGCTTGACTTACCTACAATGGCCTCTTCCATCAAACACTATCAGTAGGCTGGCCAGAGGTTGCCCTATTCTATTCAATCCCAATCCCCCCCCCCCCGGCTGTCATCCAAGGGAGGGAAACTCACCCCAAACCTGGGACACTTCCACCATTTTGGCCTCAGCTTGGGACCCAGAAACAAAATGGCATTTGGAAAGGAACCATGACACCTCCAAGGAATGTGACTTAAACTGTCATCCCATCATAACCTTCAAACAGTCTTTTGCAGAGTCCCGGCAGCCTCTCAATCCAAAAAGCCCATGAAAAGCAACCTCTGTCCCATGGGGCAGGATGATCTGTTGCACTGAGTCTCCCAGGAAATAAAGCATTGCCACTGAATGACATCACAAAGGCACAACTAGGCAATGTCACAAATCCCAATGGGGCAACTTTAATCTTGGCAGCAATAACAAGCTCATTGCTAGATCCACACTAGACTAACCAATAAGTCAACTTGCCACTTATAAAAGCTACAATATATATATTTGAAGCAGGTACTACTAAAACAGTAATGCCCATAAACTTTAACAGGCTCTGTAGTAACTTGCTGTCCATGAAGGTCGATACAGATAAATTCCTTAGCTGGAGACATAGAAACAACAGAGCATCTACTTCTCCAATGCCTGTATTATAAAAGCATTCATACTAGTTTCAGCTTACAGTTATTGCATAGATACCCAGGGCGTACAGAACAATTTTACACCTCCTAGCTGCTCATTAAGGCTAGTTGCACAGGTATGTTACCTAATAAATTTTAAAGACTTGCTGTGCAGATCCTGGCAACATTATATGTTGTAGCAGGGTTAGTATTTGAGAGCAGCTAGGTTTCTCATTCTAGAGTGCTTTGTGTTGTGTTGTGATAGATTTAGTCTGTATATTAAGGTCCTGTCACACTGCCCAATGGATGCAAAACGTTTGTAAAAAGGACACAGCGGACGAGAAAAATGTTCCATCCGTTGTTATCTGCTCTCAAAAGGGGCAAAAATTTGCATAAACAGAGCGGATAACACGGAAACGAACAGACGGGGGGAGGACGCAGAGCGGATGGAAAGCGGATGCGGAATGGAAGCATCCTTTTGCATCCTCTAGGCATCCTCTAGACATCCTTAATATCCGAGATAGGTCCCCTCTGTGAAGATTTTTTCCGTTTTAAATGCTTTCTTTGCGTGCTGCATCCACTTTCATCCTTTCTCTGTCCATGCTACAAATGCTGCGCATCCGTTCTGCGTCCGTTCCGCTTCCTCCCTGCATCTGTTTACCGCTGGAGTGGATTCGAGTTGCACGGATGCGCAGCGGATGCCTAGCAGATATAGCGGATGCGTAACGGATGACAACGGATGCAGACGGATGTCCCCCATATGCCTAGTGGATGCAGAACGGACGCGTTTGATACATTTTCCGCTCAAAAGTTTTGAGCAGCTCAAAACCTTTTGAGCAGATGAAATGTCAGTAGATGGATGCTGGACGGATAGAGAGGAAGCAAAACGGAGGCAGTGAGTACAGAATGGAAGCATCGCATTTACCAACGGATGGTAAGTGTTTTTCTCCGTTTTACATCCTCTTTCCATCCGTTGCTGCAGTGTGACAGGGGCTTTAACCTTCATGCTTTCCAACACTTTTCTAATGCGCATACACCTCCTTTTAGATTACTTTTAGATGTCTTTTGTATCTATAGTTTTGTTTATCTTTTATCTTTTTATTATTTTTTAAACTTTGATGTATTTTTAAGCTTTTAATTGACTATTCTCCCTCCTTATGCTGGGCTTTGATTGTAATAAAGATTTGAGCAACTGATTGATCTATATAGCACTTAAGATGTTTTAGAGATGCAGCACTTCATATTCAATGAACAATTCAATTTGGTATGGAATTAAAATATCAATTGAAAGTTGGCGTCATTTGCTTACCTGAATGATGGGACAACAAATTGGATTATTCAGACTTGAAAAATCATTGGACCAAAGCGTTAAGAAATGGATAACATACTTCTTAAGCCTAAGATTAAAGTCAATTAATCAGAAATATTATGTTGTGTCTGTTGGGCTCCTGTTTAAAAAAGATTGGACATTAGCTTTTTTTGCACAGCTCCTGTCCAATCATAGCTTTGTTTTGGTTTCAAATTGTAGCAAATGTTAATACAATTTTGGGAAAAAATAAGGAAATAATGTATTTTAGGAACAAATTATATTCCTAAAATATGGAATTGATTGTTTTGTGAAGAGCTTTGACTCTTAAAATCCCCCTGATATTAAGAAATAGATTCAGTATATGAGTCCTGCTAGCTATTTAGAAAAGTTTTTAATATCACCGCAACCCTATTTTATAAATAAATAAATATTTGTTGGTCCATGGCTGTAATAAAGATTGATTAATTGATTGATTGAATAAGAAACAAAGTGCTGCAGGACTTGAGGGCAGACCACAGCTATCTTTTAGAACAGGAATCAGTCCCCATCGCAGTAGTAGCCATTCAACATTGTGTCAGGAGCATGAAGAGCCAGATAATAGCTAACCCAAACATGACTCACACTTACTGCCTAAGGAAACTGAATGTATGAATGCCTAGCAGCATAGATGGACCAGTTGTTAGGAGTGGGCTCCCACCCATACTAGCTAGGAAGAACACTGCTGATGATGAAAGACAACACACACAAGAGAACAGCCTCAAAGGATAAGACAGGTCCTGGGGTTCGATGGGAAGAATAAGAGCCTTGCCATTAACACCTATGTCCTGCAAGCCATTAGACACTCTGGCCAAAGGAGGACAAGGAGGCTGCCAATGTGGATATCCAGAAGCCCTTCACAATACACTTAAGCTTCCACCCTCAGGTCTTCCAGCCAGAGCTGTACACCAGCCAGAAAGAGGATAGACAGGGTCTGATGAGCATCAAAGCCACAGTCCTAGAAGAAATCCAAAGCACCCAGGAGTACATCCATAACGTGTTACCCAAAAATAAGCTGCTGAGAGAACACATGAGGCAGCAGCAGACTAGGAATGAAGATCAAGCAGAGGAAGTGCATCAACAGATAGCTGAGGTGATAGAGATTGGGAAATCCTATCAGTGACTGGACTGGACTAAAATACGGTGTTGGGTCACTGATCATAGCAGCACATGAACAGGTCATAAGCATCAGATTTATAAAAACAGAGGTCTACCACTTGCAATTACGTGTATTTGTTTCTAACCTCAACTTATCAGAAAACAAACCATCATTCTTAATGCTGGTAATTGTGATACTGTGGGCTATTAAGGAAGGAGTCTGGAGGCCAAATGTTCTAAAAGACCCAGAGCAGCATTTATATCTCACAATAATCTAATTTCTTAATGGCTACTGGATGCATGTATTACTTCACAAAAATATGTTTTTTGTTCTCTAATAGTTCAAATTATGGGAAACACAAGTTCCATTTGTTTACATTTACACCAAAATACTAAGTCTTGAAGATGTATTTAATTTAAAGCTACTTGATGTGAATTTATATAGATTTATGTTGTGTTAATTTATGAAACACAGTACAGAAGGCTGAGGGTGATTTGCATCCCATTTCTTCCCACAATTTGCTGAAATATTCATTTCCAGGTTTTCCCACCCTTTATTCCCATATTTTCTTTAGCAACGCCGCAGATGTTTGGGCAGCTTGTGCTAGAAGAGGCTGTTTTACCAGAAGTATATTTGTACATTTTATGGAATGTATTGTAGGCAATCTTCATGCCAATTTAAATGACTGGCTGTTCATTAATACAATTAATGGCCTCTATGAATATTTATTCCTATTCAAGTTGAAGAATAGCTATGCATTACATCACTACAGCTCTGATGCAGCTGTAGAGAAAAACCCTTCTATCTCACACTCTGTCAACCACATAAACTTCACCAATAATATAGTCGTTGCCAATGATGGATGGATGAAAGCAAATAAACCACTAGATTTTATTTAGTCATGAGTTGATTTATGACTGCTATCTTCAACTCTACAATATGCTTTGGAAGAGATAATCATGTACAAAAGCTGTTAATATACAAATGCCACAATCCTTATTCCTTAATCTATCCTCGCAATGCCATTAAACAGCACCAGTTCGGCTGGAGCAACATGAAAACCATCGGCCACGCTACCACCCACCACGCTTGTGAATTCATCGAAGCCTGACACTCCACAAGAAATTCCTTCAACAGACACATTGACCTACAACCAGCCTATGAACCTCTCAGAATCCAAATCAAACACACAGCCAACCAGAGATAGCACTGATCCTCAACCAACCCCCACCACCAGCAGTTCATCTCCCAATGACCCTGACCTGATGTCCTTATCACAAGACCCATCATAAGATTCACTGATGACTCACATCTAGCCCATCATAAGACCTTCACTTGACACACCCACACCTGAAGCCCTTATGAACAGAAGAACACTGACACTGACATCTGCTGAAGATGTTACCTAGCCTGGTAATGAAATGTTCAGATGCTAGCAAATACAGGTAGTCCTCAACTTAAAACAGGTTGTTTTGTGACCATTTGAAGTTACACTGGCACTGAAAAAAAGTGACATGACCATTTTTGACATTTATGACTGTGGCAGCATCCCCATGGTCACATCATCAAAATTCAGATGCTTGTCAATTGATTTTTATTTATGATGGTTGCAATGTCCCGGGGTCATGTGATCACCTTTTGCAACCTTCTGATAAGCAAAATCAACAGGGAAGCCAAATTCACTTAACAACTGTGTTACTAACTTAACAACTGCAGTGATTCACTTAACAACTGTGGTAAGAAAGGTTGTAAAATGGAGCAAAATTCACTTAATAAATGCTTAGCAACAGAAATGTTGGGTTCAATTGTGGTTGTCACTCAAAAACTACTTGGGTAGCAGCTAGATGCATCCACAAAGTGAATGAGGCCAGATGAAGCTCAGCAACTTTGAGGGAAGCCAACCCAGCCAAGAGGAAGTAACTCTAAAATTGAACAGGGACTTTTAAAAAAACCACACATGCTATGATTTTGTATTATTGGCAAGAAAAGCATATGAGTATGGTGAAAAAAAGAGAGAAATTTGGGTGCTAAATGTTGAGAAGATATTTTTCTCGTTACTGGGAAAGAGCACTGAACTTTTATAAATAGATTTGGAAGTAAAGATGTAGTCAGACCAAAGCCACAAAAAAGTATTATTTCTAATGGGCTATGGACAACAGAGGGACATTTACCACAAACAAGAAATAACAGAACGGTTGAAACAAGCATTTTCTTTGGCTTACCATTTATTATTCCTTTTCTTTGCTCAGTATACCTTGGGAGAGAAAACACTGTGTTGCGTGCACATGTATGAAACATTAATACTATTGTTGGAAGAACTGTCCTTCTGGGTTCAATTCCAAGTGGGGAAAAAGACACTGGAAACATGGAGGCTGTTTGGAAGGTTTAATGGTGGACGGGACCACATGGATTGGAGCTCCAGAGTGAAAAGGAAGGATGATCACATGCTTTGAGGTGAAGGAAGAGATCAAGAAAAAGGCTGAGATGCTGAGAGTGCCTGGGTTTTATAACCTTTGTTGGGATTTGAATTGGAGCTTATATTCTAATTGGTTGTCAGAGTCCCATGAGGGCATGCAGGGCAACTATGTAGGCTGTCCTGAGTTCCAGGCTTGGTTGAGCCTTGCTGGATGATGATGATGCACTGAAAAGGGCTTTTGACAATTGCTATAGCTTTACCTGGAGATCTTTGTTATGTAAAGTATTCTGGCCCAGGCCTTAATGACCCACCCATTAACAAAGTGAGCTTCTGCTTCTGAGGTGAGTTTCTGCTTCTGAGTTTCTACTCTTTTTAGGGGAAATATTCTGGCTTTTTAATATTTCCTAGGATATTTCAATTTTCTAGGAGAAGCTAACTTCGTACACTATGATGTGCAGATTACATATTTTTCTTATCTGACAGTAAATAAGATATATTTACAAGTAGTCCTCACTTAACACTTGTCCTGTTTAGTAGCCATTCCATGTTCAATGGCACTGAAAGAGTAACCTTATGTCAGTCATCTCACGACAGTTGCAGATGTAAGAAATGCTGATACTGAAGGACAGTGACTATACAATCAAACATCAAACCATCTATTTATAACAACCCCAGGATTTAAATTTTATGTCTTTTTTTGTCCTACCTTTAAAATCAACTTTTTGCAGCTTCTTTCTTGCCTTGTATGTATGGGGCCTTTTCTGTGTTTTCAAAACCTTCCAGTGTAGTCTCTGGTTCTTTATTTCTAGCCTTCTCAGCTTTCAGCCCTGAAGGAAATATTTCTATACTAGATAGTTTTTATTCTTTCAATCTGGTTTTAGCTGGGGCTCCCCTGTGGGGTTAGTCTGAAGCAGGGGTGGGATTCAAATTTTTCAACAACCCGTTCTATGGGCATGGCTTAGTTGGTGGTCATGGCTTGGTGGTCATGTGACTGGGTGGACATGTCTTGGTGGTCATGTTATTGGCTGGCCGTGACCAACTCAATATCACTCACATCGAGGCCTCTCATGACTGTGGGAATGCTGCAACTGTCATAAGTGTGAAAAATAAGTCACTTGTTTCAGTGCCATTGTAACTTTGAATGGTCACTCCACACAAGCAAAGTACCAGCAAAGGAGGGGAAAAAACTCCAGAGAAGTTCCAGAGACAGGAAGTCTAGTCCTGCCAAGAATGTAATACGGGTTAATGGAGAGGAAGTTTCTGTAAGCAACACCAGAATGTTTCCTTCCTGCCTTCCTTACAGGATTAGACCAGTAATTTCTTCTAACAACCGTTTCTCCAAACTGCTTAGAATGTTAACAAACCGAATAGGTGTGAACTGGTAGAATCCCACCCCTGGTCTGAAGCAAGTCAAAGGGTGCACACTGCCTATCTCCTTGCTGGATTCAGGAATAGTTGTTGTTGGGGGGGGGGAGGCACAGTGCTCCTGAAGACTTGTGGCACATTTCTCCTTCTTCTTTAAGCATAGCCCATGTCATCCCTTGCAGCCAAGAAGAAGCAAGAAAGACAAACTGTTGCTTTCATGGAAGAACTTCTTGGCACCTCATCCCAGGGTAGGAAGCACAGGCCAAGAAGCACAGGAAAGAAGGCCATAATTTTCACTTTCTCCTATGAATAAAACTCTTATCATTGCCCTTACAAACCTCTGTCCCACCACAGAAGAGTCCCTACTGAAAGAACATTGCTTCAGGAATTCCAGAACCTTGGAATAATGGCAGGTCACAGATGTGGAGAAGGAGCACCCATTGAATTGTGGAAAATGGAAGGACTTATATTCTTTGCAGTCATCTGGCTGTTAGCACTCTCTCTCTGAGAGATATTGAGGCCACTTGGAGTTTTATCTGTGCCTTCGGAGTCACCTGAATAGGCCAAATAAGTGTGGAGCCTTCTCGGAACCGCTGAATCTCCAGTTTTGTTGTAAACTGGAGATAGGTGGTATCATATCCTGTTAAATTTTAATGTAGTTGGTTTCTTCGACCCCTCTTTCAAATCAGCAGTCTTCTCCATCCAGAATTTGGACTTTATTGTCTTCAAAAAAGGGGCCTTTGAGTGGCCTTCAACTTCTTGGATGAGAAGCGAAACGTCTTCAAGGGAAAAGATAGTAAGTCCAGTTACCTTTTGATCCTGCATTAAAACACTAAGTCACTGATCTGACTGTTAAGGCTGATTGTGGCTTTGCCATTAGACTTCAAATGATGTATTGGCAATGATTTCTGCCAACTTAAAGGACTGGTAAATAGCACACTAACTTGACCATGAGGAAAAGCCTAAATGTCATACCGACTTTCAGAATTAGCAAAAAATTACCACGAGAGTTGGGGATCTGCAACAGATTAATTTCATGCGACTTGACAAAGGAAATCAGCAGAGAAGCATGCAAGATGAAGATAGAACATACTTTCTTGTTAACTAATTCTGAACACAATGTGTGAACCACGCGTACAACAGAATGGAAATGGCATTTATAAAAATGTGAGATGAAGCTACAGCATTTTGAGACATGTGGCATGCCTTTCATGTCACACATTTCCTTCCCCCCATTGAAGCATGTCACAACCCAGAGAACAAATCGCAGCCAAAAACCAAATTATTATTATGTCCTTTGCTAAATTGAGACATATGTCAAAAAGCAAAGCTTCAGTTCTAATATTATAAGACTATTTTAAATTTCCCTGGCCAATATATGTAACCAAAATAATCTAGAAACCACAAATGGACCAATATGTGCCTTGAAATATAACTGGCATCTGGAACTCCTAATTAACAGCTTCTATCCTCCAGAAGGTCAAATGGCAATAACTTTCTGATCTGGTAGCAAGTTGCAACATTTTAGTTTTAAAATAGGATGTCTTTGGGGGATATTTTTGCCTGTGTATTAATAGAACGCCATCTGTGTGGGGTGGCAGTGACTGCAATTCACCCTGTACAACTCTGGCGCCAGATGGAAACTGGGTCAGTGTGGTAGAGCTGCATTTTGTACGGATTAGAGGGTTTTACAAAAGATTAGGCATTGGCAAAAATGACTATAAAATAATTTGATATAGCTGGAAGCCTTGTGACATTAGGCTCCAACCAGGCAAACTGATCCCCATCAGCAATATGGCTGATTTGGTTTTATCATGCTTTTACTTGACCACAACCTCATCTTTACTGTTCAGATGGATGAAGGAAGATTCTCCCTTCCATTTGGGGCAGGAATGGGCAACTATGGCCCCTGTATGACCTGCGGACTTCAACTCCAAGAATCCATGAGCCAGCATAGCATTCTGGGAGTTGAAGTCCATAGGTTGTAAAGTTGCCCACTCCTGCTTTGGAGAACAGCAAGGAAACAGTCAAATAGATTTCAGAACACCCACTCGAAATTCTGTGAAAATGGCCTTCTGACTGTTTCCCGTGAGAATATTCCATCGTGTTCTTTTTCCTCTTTCTTCCCTTCCATCCCCTGCTTTATTCTTCAGTTTCACTTGCCTCCTGAGTCGCAGTTGAAAATGCTGAGGATTTTGCACTTCTCCTTTTGAAAGTTCAAAATTGGACAATTCCACCACCCCTGAAAAATGTGCTCAGCTAACCTCACAAAAGATAAAGTAGTAATATCCAAAGTACGTCAGGGAGTCATAATTGTTAGTACAGAAAAGAAATAAATAGCTGCTGGCACGTGCTCCCTCTCATTTTAATCAATGCAGTTGCATCAAGGTATTGAAATTGCCCTAGTTGGTAAGGGGTTAGGCCAGGGGTCTCCAACTTTAGAAACTTTAAGACTTGTGGGCTTTAACTCCCAGAATTCCTCAGCCAGCAAAGCTTAGGCCTAGTCTGAAAAAGGTCCCATCCGTGAATGCAGTGTGAATGGCCTACAAATGCAATTGAAAACCCATTCCTATAACCTCTCTCCTTCCCTCTAAATCTCTATCCTCTCTTCACTGACAACATACCTTACCTTATCTTACCTTGACACAGCACAATTTTTATTCACATAATGGTAGTTCTCAATTTACAACAGTTCATTTAGTGTCCATTCGAAGATATTGTGGCCCTGAAAAAAAGTGACGTGTGACTCTTTTTCACATTTATGACGTTGCAGCATTCCCATTGTCACGTGATCAAAATTTGGACACCGGGCAATTGACTCAGCCAGATTCACTCAACAGCTGTGTGACTAACTTAACAACAAGTCACTTAATAACTGTGGCAAGAAAAGTAATAAAATGGGGCAAAATTTACTTGACAACTGTCATGCTTAGCCACAGAAATTTTAGGCTTAATTGTGGACGTAAGTCAAGGACTACTGAAGCAAGCTTCAACTTGTCTTCAGGGAGATACAAACAAAAGCCCTCTGCTTTGAGGTTGTTGAAGAAAAACTATTCCAGTGTGCTTGTTTTTAGCCCTGAGGGAGGAAACGTGATCACTGAAGGAAGCTTGAACCGTTGACCTTTAGCCCAGGTAAAGAACTAAGGATAGCTGCCTTAAGCCAATGAATGAGACAACCAGAACACCTGGATACTTCTCAGGTTAACGTGGTCATGAGCATAAAAGTGCCTAACTAATATTGAAAGTTAGCCAATCTAGACGCCTGGTGAATGGAATGGAATGGAATGGAATGGAATGGAATGGAATGGAATGGA
>BLBF01000002.1:81046767-81071027 GCA_015471245.1 Laticauda colubrina
GAATGGAATGGAATGGAATGGAATGGAATGGAATGGAATGGAATGGAATAGAATAGAGTAGAGTAGAGTAGAGTAGAGTAGAATAGAATAGAATAGATTAGAATAGAATAGAATAGAATAGAATAGAATAGAATAGAATAGAATAGAACAAAACAGAACAAAACAGAACAGAATAGCTTTATTGTCACTTTGAATGTACGCTAATCGGCATACATTCAAATGAAATTACATTGCATACAGCTCTCAAAGGGTCTCCACTTCTAATACAACCATAAACATGACAAGATAAACAAACAAACAAACAAACAAATTAATAAATAAATAAGTATGCATGTACCCATATACATTATATGACACTGAGAAACCACACAATCTAGTTACATTTACATAGCGAGAGAAATAAATCTTGTGAGTTTATTAGATGGAGGGCATAGGGAACTAAGCTGTTACAGAATCTAGTAGTCCTGCTAGAAATACTTCGAAACCTCCTCCCAGAGGGGAGCAACAGAAACAGACTGTGAAGTGAGTGTGTGGGGTCTCTAACAATGCTTTGAGTCTAAGCACATAGCACTTATAAGCAGTATCCTGAATGACGGGAAGCAACCTTCCTATAATCTTCTCAGCTGTCCTTATCACTCTCTGAATGGACTTTCTATCTGAGACAGTGCTGCCACAAAATCAAGTAGTGATACAATGTGTTAAAATGCTCTCAATTGTGCCTCTGTAAAAAGTGGCCAGGATAGAAGGAGGAAGATGAACACAATAAATGAGATTCTCCAAAAGATTGTACCAATCTGGTTTTAAGTAAACCTTAAAACTTACATTATTTTGTCTTCTCCATTTTTCTTGCCTGGATATAGTTTTGGTTTCAACAAACAACAATAACAGCAAGAAAACCTATATGTATTCCCAGATTTTTTTTTTCGCAAGCCCATCAAAATGGGTGGCTTCAGAAAGTCACCAGATTCCCAACTGGCCTTGGGAAAACAGTGATCTACTTTGCTTTCTCCTGAAAATAAAGACTAGGATTTTGTTGTTGTTTTAAGAAATGTAACATTGGCATTTTGAATTCTTATTTTCCCAATGCTTTTGTCTCCAATTAGTTGCTTTTTCTCTTTGAACCAACTAAATTTTTGTTTGTCACCTGTGTAATTGAACTTCCTCCCTGGAGTTAGACCTTTTCCTTCATGTGGCTTATCTCACCAGCATTTGTATTATCAGTTCATGTTGCATATTTATTTTATTTATTTGTTCAATTGCCTACTTTCTTAACACAAAAATAGTAATATTAATAAAGTTAGATCTAAGATGTGATCTGGCTGTGGTGTCCTTGGGGGATGGAATTAAAAAGTCAGATTGGGGCTATCACCACACAATCAAGGCCTAAATCAATATGGAGATACTTTGCCGTTAACCTTCTTTGACATAATTATGACTAAATTGTTTATTCTTAACATTTGTTTCATTCTGTGTCAGGCTGCTTGAAGACAATATATTTCGTCTTGTATTTCAATGCTCACTAAATAGCTGATACCTGTTTTTCATATTGCAAAAACCATTTACATGAAAATGGCCTACTTGACTTTACTGGGCCTCTTCTGGAAGAACTAATTGGTTACAAATATTGCTGCTTACATAAGAACAAAACATATTCAAAATGCATTAGGCAGATAGAAAGATAGATTCAAGTGACAGTTCTGTTTCTTTTCTGATCCAAACTGTATTAAGAGGTTTAATCAACTCAGCTTAAAGTGCATGGTATTGATTCAGTTTGCTTGAATCAAATCCAAAACATAAATCCTCACATTTGGATGTCAGAAAGTAGGTTAACCAAATGGATTAACATATAATCAAAATTCAAATGTGATTCCCCACCCCAAGTCAAAATGTGGTAAACTAATTCCCTTTAACCTGTATACATTTACATTTTAACTGAGTTGTAAATGAGGAGGAAAAAGTTATATTTGACCCCTATGTACTAAAACTCTTATGCTTAACAAGAGCGCTGTGGCACAGAGGTTAGAAAGCAGTACCGCAGGCTACTTCTGCTGACTGCTAGCTGACTGCAGTTTGGCAGTTTGAATCTCACCAGGCTCAAGGTTGACTCAGCCTTCCATCCTTCCAAGGTTGATAAAATGACAACCCAGATTGTTGGGGGCAATATGCTGACTCTGTAAACTGCTTAGAGAGGGCTGTAAAGCACTGTGAAGTGGTATATATAAGTGCTATTGCTATTTTAAAATATTTTTTGTTTGTTCCATAGAGTCAAATCTCTAGAAAATCAGGCCACACATACTTACAAACCCAAGCTTAGTATAAGAGGCACCATCCTGATTCTACAGGCCAACATTATAATAAATTTCTTAACTTGTTCGTGATGCAATTATCATCTCCAGACAAAGTCAGATCTACATCAGCAAAGTTTCAGTCCTGTTTTTCTTTAGATTATTCCAGTGTGCAATTTTCAGATAAATCAGATAGCCAGAATTCCCAGATCTATAATAGTTAATACCGTTCATTCATACTATGAAAAAGTCTCTTTTCCCTAGCTAAATGGTTTTTCATGCACAGTCACAAACTTTTTACACCAAGGAGAGGTGCCAGAATCTCCTAGATAACATGTGAGATAAAGATACCAGTGAAAGCATTTCCCTTACTAATTGTCACATGGCTGGGATTACTTTTCTGGGTTTTTTCCCCTTCCCCTTCCCGTACCCATCCTTTACTTCCTTTTCCATCTTGTTCTGTATTTTATGTGCATGGTAGTGATGACTTTCTACATCAGCATTTCATATTGGAATGTCACTTCCAACAAAACAAGCCAATGAACTTTCATACATCTAGGAGAGGGAAGGAAAGGAGATTTCTGAGGAAATTTCTGAGTATGCCTGAATGTCTGCGGTTTCTTCTGTTTAGTAGTAGTATAAAACAATTTCAATATAATGAGGAACTTTATTGTGTGAAAAGCCATCCACAAAACAGTGTCTGTTCTCATCCTTAATTCACATTGGTAATTCACAAGGACAGGGTAGTAATTATTTCCAAGTTATTATGAAAATGTGCAGGTAGATATTTTTTAATAAGTTTTGTCACCTCTTTTAAAACCATAATTTAAGCACTTTAAAAAATCGAAGAACATGTTTCAGTCTCTTGACAGGAAGAGGATAATTTGCCCTGGACTTGAAAATGAAAGGGGAGCTCATCTTTAAATTCTTGGTAACCTTTTTTTAAAGATTTATATCATATGCTCCTTCTTTTGTGCCTTATTTTATTTCCATATGTTACTTAGCCATTTCTTACTCTAGATGTGGCAGCCATCAGATCCATTTCATGACTATTCATAATATGTAATGATGAAGAATGAATAGTTATTGGATGTAAGCTTCATTAATAGTAATTTTATTAAAAATTACCATTATGCTAATAAAATCTAATACAAGAATAAAAATAGAAAGAATAGAAATATAGAATTAACTATAAAAGTATAGTTAATTCTAAAATCTTATTTCAAATTTATTTGAATTCTTAGTCCATTTGTAATTTTCCAGAATCAAAATTCTAATTATCCCTTTGAGTTTATTCCCAAAAATATTTTTGGTAAAGTCCAAACTTGTATTTAAAAATTCTTTCACTAAGGTTTGAAGGAAACTCACCTGGTGTTTTCAGACTTGATCCAAAGGTTCTTATTAACTGTAAAGCAGTTAATGAATAATTTCTGAAAGTGATTAGAAAACGAAGTTTGTGAATTTTGTGTCTCTTCAAAGGTGTCAATTATAGGTTGAACAAGAAGCTTATTCTCTTCTCTCCCAGAGCTCTAAACCCATCAGAGATCACTATTTTGTGGTCTCCTTATGAGGAATAATTGTCTGAAATACTTGTGAGCAATCTCAAATTCTGCCCTTGCCCAGACAAGAGTTATCAAAGAGCCAGTTGACTTGTCAGCTCTTCATTTCACTTTGGTCATTGACTCCACTTTTCATAGATCCATTTTCAGTCTACTATTTTTCCCCTGAAGTCTGGTATTGGATAGACGTTTAACTGGGCAGTTAAAACTTGGGATATTATCTGTAGATATTGTGGTCATTCATGTATAGTATAAACACTGCACTCCCTTTCTCTGTTCTACTACCATATGTAGATATGTACCATATGTAGCCTTGGTGTATCAAACTATATCACCAATGAGTTTAAGCTTGATAGCTATTTAAATATGAGTTGTTGTTTTTTCTTACTTTGGCATGACAAGTGTGCCAAACAGGTATTTGAAATTATGTACATACAGATGTTTCTTCATGGTGTTCCAATATTATAAAATGACTATCAGAGCCCCTTTGTGTGTGTATGCAGAGCCATATCTTCTCTCTTACAACAAATTATTAAGGAAACACACAACTCAGTCTACCACAAAGAAAGTGGTCTAGTGATAATCATACAAGCTATCATTATCAGTACAATAACATTATCACACCCTTTAGGCAACAAGAAGCTTATTCAGGGTGGGGAAATGACATGAATAGTTGCCTAGTAACTTTACAAACATTCTCTATCACTTCTGAATTGCATTTGGGAAGATGTGACTAGTTCTCAGCTCCTCAACTGTAAGATCCTCTCACTCTCTTTGTCAACATTAGTGGCCTCATGCCATCGTGAAGGCAACTGACCCGATCCAAAGAGGTTCCTTGGCATCCTGAAATTGTCTGATCTCAGGCTGAACTTATGTGAGAATTGACTTAATAAGGAAACACTTGTTCTCAACTGGACAAGGGAACCTAAAGTATTAGAAATCAGAATAATTATTGTTCTAGAAATAAGGCTAAAATTGGGTTAAAACATACACCCGAAAACATGCCTGTTCATAGACTATTGGACTAAGATTGACAGAGCAATTGTTTCCTACTCTTCAAGTAATCTTCATTACAATGTTTCTTCCCATAACTGATATCTGAAGGGATTGTGTTCTAACAATTTAACTGAAGATGGTGGCTGCAGTTCTACATTTGAAATCCTGCTCCTTCCCATGATGCATTAAAAAGAGTGGGATTCAGTTAAATGGCTGTGGCCATCATCTTGACACCTGTGGACCTTTTTGTCTTCTAGTGAAAAAAATAAGAAGCTGGACTATTTTGCTATAAAAGCCAACAGCCCCAAAGCCACAAGATGGTGTTATTAAACCTCTTCCCCCTCTATATTTGTGATATGAATCAAAGTGTGTATTGAAATCCAGCCAGTACTATAATAATCCTGATACATGCTTTGGTTTGTACTTTCTCTGTTAGGTTTTTTTTATTATGTACAAGGAAGACCTGTAAATAGGGGTGAGATTCTACCAGTTCGCACCTGTTCGCTAGAACTGGTTGTTAACATTCTAAGCAGTTCGGAGAACCTGTTGTTAGAAAAAATTACTGGCCTAATCCTGTAAGGAAGGCAGGAAGGAAACATTCTGGTGTTGCTTGCAGAAACTGCCTCTCCATTACCCCTTATTACATTCTTGGCAGTACTAGACTTCCTGTCTCAGGAACGTCTCTGGAGTTTTCTTTCCCTCTTTTGTTGGTACTTTGCTTGTGTGGAGTGACTATTCAAAGCTACAGTGGAACTGAAAAAAGTGACTTGTGACCATTTTTCACACTTATGACTGTTGCAGCATCCCCAGAGTCATGAGAGGACAGGCGAGGAGATGCATGATCTGATGTGAGTGATATTGAGTTGGCCATGCCCAGCCAATAACATGACCACCAAGCCACGCCCACCAACTAAGCCACACCCACAGAACCAGCTGTTAAAAAAAATTGAATCCCATCCCTGCCTATAAATGCTCTAGCATTCTGTCTATCTTTGGAAGATGAAGCTGACAGCCTCAAAGCACACAGTTCTAAAAGAGACAGCACATAACTTTCAAATGTTATCTGCATGAATAATTCGAAATACAAGCCTTTTGTAGTCTTTTTATAGCATTTGTTTTAAATGTTCTTAAAGTTTATGACTATGGAGGAAAAAAGTGTTTTCCTTTACTGCCTAGGCTTTATGGCTGACAAATAAGATAACAATCAAAGAAATACTGTAATCCTTTCAGCCTTGCAATTATTTAATATTAGTCAAGCAGAATATCAATGGTTATCTAAAATACACAGTTATACATCAACAGTTGATGTTAATATTTTGAAACATTCTGCAACATACAGTGCGTCTTTAAACCTTTAAGCTTTCAGATAAATTAATCCCTTTTGAATAAACATTTCACATCTGATGATTTGCACTATATGTTTTTCAACATGTAATATTTTGAGAACTGTTGTATTTTAAGAAAAGTTTGTCCATCCTTGAAACTCAATACACATGTCACTGATCATTTAATATTCTATGTAATTTGGTATTTGATATTCTTTGAGTCCCAACCTCTTACACTAAATCTCATTTCCTACAAATCCCAAGAAGCATTGCTCCACTCTGAATCAGATCATGAACAGTCTGTTTTCTCGTGGCCTTCTGAAAATCATTTGGCTTCCACGTGATTCGATCAAAGACGAAAAGCAATTAACCTCTGAGTGAGTATTCCGTATGAGAAAATATTGGGAAGCTATACTTTTCTTTCATTCCTGTTCTATCTCAGTCAAATAATGTCAATCAAAATATAGGCAATATGAATGGATATCAACTGGGGTCAGTGTATGGGTAGATATGCAACCTCCATCCCAAACCCTAGTTTTCCTTCAACTAATAATTAATAAAATTAATAAAAGTTCCTAAATACAGAGACCTTGTGAGTGTGTTATGATGCACATACAGAAACAAACATTTGCAGGAACTCTGACTTTACAAGTACAAGCCTTTAAGGCAGGGATCCCCAAACTTGGCAATTTTAAGACTTGTGCATAGCTGGCTGGAGAATTCTGGGAGTTGAAGTCCGCAAGTCTTAAAGTTGCCAAGTTTTGAGACCCCTGCTTTAAGGCTACCAAATGTATGCTAGGTGGGATATAAAACAATTTCTACCATAAATTGCCCTGGAAACAGATTTGGAATTCTTTTTCTCACCACCTTTCATGCAAAATGTTTTATCCAGTAAACAATTAATTGGTTTAGAGAAATGCTTTATCCAATATTAAAATGCTTTATCCAGTATTAATTAATTGGTTTAGAGAAAGAATGGGTTGCTTAAAATGGTGTGCGATCACCAGTCTTTACAGGAAAAAAAAGAGAGAACTTACATTATGTTTTTTAAAACTGCAGCAGAGAAATCTCATATCAAAGAATGAAAGCAAAATGGTTTTTCATTGAACAAGAGTTCTTGAGCAATTGACATTAACTATTATGTTAATTAACTGAAGATATGCCGAAAGCCTCCATATGTTCTCAGACATTGCAAACATGAATGAATATGAAATTTTTCAGTAATGTTTTTAATCAGTACAAAAACATCAGGCTGAAATACTACTTTCCTAACATAGGCAATAAAACATGCTTGTGTAATATCTTTAGCCATTTGAACATTGCTAATGTACAGGGCCTTGCTATTTATGTTATCTAACACAGTGGTCCCCAACATTTTTTGTACCAGGGACCAGTTTCACGCAGAAACACTTTTTCAAGGATCGGCAAAATCAATTCTTCCCCAATAGTAAAGGGCTTCTTTACTATTTCTTTACTAAAAACATATTTTTATATATAATTTAATCACGATTATTCATTCTTTGCGGCCTGGTACAAAATGATCCACAGACCGGTACTGGTCCAGGGCCCGGTGGTTGGGGGCCCCTGATCTAACAGACACAGGCTTGTCTAAACCTATGCATTGTCCAATGCTAACTAATATTCTTTGATATTAATCATAGACCTGGGAAGTCCTGTAACCATCTGATCAGTGCAGTTAATCTAAAACCAAAGTATCAGCAGTGCATAGCTGTGAATTCCCAACTTGTACTCCTGTGAAATCTTCTTACATCTTCAAGTATTCTAGAAAAAGGGATCTTCTGCCACTCATCTTCTAGTAAAAGATTCCACAAACTCTTCTTGCCATAAAGAGATTACTGCTAATTTTTTTATCCAAAATGTAACTCAATGTGTTCTCTGCCTCTTCCCCTGACTAAAAATACTAATTTTTTAAATTTCTTTTTCTCATAGAACTTCTTTTTCTACAGCCTTAGTAGAGGTGGTATTCAGCAGGCTCTGACCAGTTCTGGAGAACCGGTAGCAGAAATTTTGAGTAGTTCAGAGAACTGACAAATACCACCTCTGACTGCCCCACCCCCATCTATTCTCTGCCTCCCAAGTCCCAGCTGATTGGCTGGGCCTTCTTGGTTGCCCTGCACAGGAGAACGGAGCTGGAAAGCAGGTTAGTGGGTGGGGAGGGAATGGGATTTTGCAGTAACCTTCCCCCAGGAGTGTGGAGGGAATGGAGATTTTACAGTATCCTTCCCCTGCCATGCCCACCAAGCCACACCACGCCCACCAAGCCATGCCCACAGAACCAGTAGTAAAAAAATTTGAATCCCACTACTGAGCGTTAGGTGTACTGGATGAAAGTATTACACTTGAAAAAAAAATCATTCACATTTTGGGCAGCAGCACAGGATAAATATTCTGATAATCAACTGTTATATCATATAGCCTACTAGAAACCAGTTTGCTGACAAGAGTATTAGAAGAAACTAGGTAATCCATGGTCATTGTTTCAGAGATATTTCCTTACCTAAACAGAGAAACAGAAGGACCAAATAGGCTGAAAAACAGCTACTATCCCAGAGCAATAATTCTGTTGAATTCTACTGTATAGTGCAATATTAATGCAATATCAGGGGTTTTCAATTCAATGTATAGAATGTGAAGGGTGTGTGTTTGTGTTTATTTTCATAGTCATAATGTACACTGAAGATGGTATTTAATTTCATTGTATGAGGTGCAATGACAATAGACTAAACTAAACTAAACTAAACCAGAGTGGAGGAAAAAGCAGTGAGAGCAGGAGCAATTTCCAATTTCCTACTGGCTTCCCCATTGAGTTTCCTTGTGATAATCTGGCAAGGAGCATGGGAAATCCCTTCCTTCCTCCTTCCTTCCTTCCTTTCCTTCCCTTCCAGCAGGCAGATAAGTAGCTGTTGCTGGGTGTGGGAGGAAGTGAGGTATTGTGTAGAAGTGTAAGAAACTGCTGTGGAAATGAACATTGAAAATGAAGCTTGATGTGACTACAGCAGCCCAGCAGTGCATCAGGAGTCAGTAACAACAAAGCAGCCACAACTTCCTCACATTTCATTCCTTCAGGAGTAATGGGATCCTTGTTTTTGGACCCATTCCGTAAGCTAGCTCATTTGAGATAGCTTGCTTCAAAATAGAGATAGCTTGCCCTGTGATGCATCACTGTGTGTCATCTAATTAAAGGTCATGATGAGAGTTTCAGTTGCATTAAAGTAGTAACCCATTTTTTTTAAAAAAAAGTAGATAAAATCTGTATGACAGAATTTGTACTTGAGAAAGCCATGCTAGCTTCTACTGCACTATTTGAAGCTAGCTTTAGCAATTTTTTTGTAGGTGGTTACGAAAGTACTTGGAGTTGTCTAATCAGCTATTTTAAATGTTGGGTTCCTCTGAAGTTATCTTCACATGAGTTATTCTATAGCTACTATCATTTTGTTTATGACAAGATCTCTTTTATTTTGATTTCAATGGCCAAGAAAATGTTAGCATCAGTTTACATTACCCAAGAAGATAGAGAATAATTTTAAACTTTAGTGTCTCCTTTTTCTTACAGTCTGTTTGATTTTTGCCTTGCTCTTTGCAGTATAGATTCTTGGGCTCTTTTATACTAATTTGATTTTATCTATGATTGCTCTGATGAATGCATTTATTACTTTACCTCTTTGCTTGCTGTGATGGTACAGAAAATTCCAGTAAGGAACAGTTGAAGGAATTGAATACATTGAACTTCCATAAAAGAGGGGTGGGGTGGGAAATGATAGGTTCATTCTCATGAAATACGATATGTAAGTCCTCAACTTACAACAGTTCACTTAGTGACTGTTCAACAGCACTAAAAAGTGAGTTATGACCATTTTTCACACTTATGACCATTGCATGGTCAAGTGATTTACATGCAAATGATCGACAATTGATCCATGTTTATGATGGTTTCAGTGCCCTGGGGTCATGGATCACCTTTTGTGATCTTCTGACAAGTAAAGTCAATGGAGAAGCCAGATTCACTTAAGAACCATGTTACTAGTTTAACAACTACGGAGATTCATTTAGCAAATGTGGCAAGAAAAATCGTAAAATGGGACAAGACTCGCTTAACAAATTTCTCAGTGAGCAACAGAAATTTTGGGCTCAATTGTAGTCGTAAGTTAAGGACTACCTCAGTGGTGGGATGCTGCCAATTCACACCGGTTCTACTGAACCGGTAGCTCCGGTAAGCAGTTCCCTCCTCCCACTCTTTCCTGTTCTACATTTCCTTGTTTTTTAACTCAGTTGATTTGCAAGGCAGAATGGATGGTCGCACCTCAACTGTTTCACTCACGAATGCAAAATAGAAGGTAAATTCTGGAGCTTAAAATCAGTAGTTTTTGTTGTCAGGGGATGATTGTGAGTGACTTTGCAGGAATACACTTTGCGTTTTAAATCCTAACTTTGACACCATCTGGCTCACTGGATAAGATTAGTATTGATCCAGCCAATCATAGTTCAAGAAACCAGAAGTTTTAATCCAGTTTTGGACTTACATAACAACATGGTATTGGGTGTAAATTAAGAATTGAAAGAGTAGGAAATAAACTGATACTCATCCATGCACAAATTAGATTTTCTGTTTTGGTTTTTATTTCTGTTCATCATCACTTGAATAGAAGTTTTGTTTTTTTTTTAAGATCATGTCTTTTTAATTAAAATTGTAATTCATGATCAGATTCTATACTGGCTATTGTATGAAGAAAACTGTTCATATCTGTGACACATTCAATACTTGCTGATCCTGTTATTTAAAAAGCCTTCGTGGTCAGTTTGACAACAAAAATACTGTCATTTCCCTTTTTCATACTAAATAAAGGATGGGCAAAAGGTTCTTAGACAAAGGAGGAAGTGGTGTCATCTCTTCAAATGCCAGTAAGGAGCATCTCTTGGTATTTCATAGACATTTGACTCTTCTTAAGGAAAAAACAGTACAGTATCAGATACCTCACAGGAAAAGCTTTTCAATGGATCAAATACTCAAAAATACCATTTAATATTCAGAGCTGAAACAGTACAAGGTAGTTTTTGGCACTGTGTTGTAGAAGTGATATGAAGACAGAAATGGAAGCAGTAAAAATCCAGGTCCCAGTTTGAGGATGGAGGACTTCTTGAATTGGGAAGAACAATGCTGATTCTTAAGAGATCAGTGTAATAGAAATATTCTTACTTTGAGCATTTTTATCTTGAAAATGACAATATCCATTATTACAACATGAAGGCTGTATGTTCTACAATACAATAAACTGTGGGGCAACCTATATGCATTGATGACTTAATTATCTTAGGCATTAACAGATACAATTGTGCTATTTTTAGCGTGACACCTTTTGATTGTTTAATACCACAGCAGCACTCAGAGTAGTTATAAAACACTTCCCTTCTTAAAAAAAATGCTTACTATTCTAAAAAGCACATCAAATATTTATCAACATTTTTTTCCCCAAAAAGGGTAGCATATTTACCATTTCTGAATTCTTTTAAGCATAAAGCTTTGGAGAAAAATGTGTGTCAGCCCTATTAGTAAACATATAATATCAAGTCTGTAACTGTGATTTGAATAATGATAGAATCTTTATCTCCAAAGTAAAACAAGACTTTCCATGGAGAACTGCGTGTTAAAAAGAAATGAAAAGAAAGTTCAGGAAGTATGAATTCTATCATTACTTTCTCAGAATTTCATCATAACCACCAGATGTTTGCTGAAACAATAGGAAGATTCTTGAAATGATGCTGGCGTAGAGAGGCATTTAAAATTTGCTAAGGCTCTGGAAAACCAAATTTCTGTCTGAAATTTGAAAAATATGTAGAATTTTTGACACTACTCCAGGTGAAGCAAATTCTCAAGAAATCCTCTTCATTCAATGAGATGAGCTTACCAAGTAAACAGTCATTTCTGGCAAGATCTCACTAGCAACAGCTGTGGATTCTACTGATAAACAGATTTGTTTTCTGCTTGTCAGTGATCTCCTGAAACAGATGCAATAAAAAAAAATGTCACGGAAACATGAAAGGAATGCATCAGGTTGAAAAACTATAGAAGTGGCTTACTACTGTAGTTCCTGTAATACCAAATTGTTTCTTATTGACTCATATACTCCTTCCCCTATAACTTTACACAGTTTTCTACTGTTCCCTCTTAGCCTCATAAAAAGGAATACATAAATAATGTAACTGTTGGTTCAAAATGACATTTTCCTTTTGAGAGCCTGTTAATATTTATAATAAAGGAGAAATTTAAACACAAACTTGCAAGACAGTTGCTTCAGATACACTTATCCAGAAATACTTACTGATATTTTAAAATACAGTCTTCCTTCCTTCCTTCCTTCCTTCCTTCCTTCCTTCCTTCCTTCCTTCCTTCCTTCCTTCCACAATAAACTCTAAAGAAAATAAAATGATAGAAAGGCAATTACTTGGTGGGCCACTCAAAATCAGAAACATGGTTAGTATAGTGGAGAATCCTTATTATAGACATAGGAGTAGTACTTGTATTGAGTAGCACGCAACCTGTTTTTAAACACATTTAGTGACCTTTTGAAAAAGTGTTAGACCCTTTAAAAAAAAGAGTGCTAGATTCTGCCTGTTATTTGTTGCTGGTTTTGACACCAATGAGCATTTTACAGATTTTCTGTTGCTTCTTTCTGTCAAGGAATTTCACAAAGCCATACACTTTATTATTTCCATTTCTTTAGGAGGGGGCTGCCATTTTGCTTCCTCTGACACCATGTTCAGTGTTATTCCTGAGTTGCTGTGGAGGCACAATCACTTGCTGTCATCATTGTCATTGCAGACTTTATCTATTGGGGATAAATGAAGACTGTGTGAAGGCGTTCTCAAGTTGAGGGGATCGCAAGATGTACAAATGTTTGTAATCAAATGACATGCAGATAAAATAAATAAGTCAAGCTCAGCTAGACAGATACGTGATTTTCTTGGCAACAAGCTGTTTTCTTGGCAACAGCAATATTTTGCTTCCCCCCCAGTGTTGCAATCTAGCAGTGTTTGCAGTGTTTGCAGTGTTGCAATCTAGCCCACACTGTACACTGGTGATTTACTATTGGTGTTGCATCCACGCATTCTCCAAGTCTGACCCAGCCAGGTCAACCAAGTATATAATCTATGTATGGGTGTTTTTGTTACAGTTTATTTAACTGTAGGTAGATTGAGGCAAAATATTAACAGTGATTACATTGTCAATAGGTTCTACTAAAATGTTATCGCTTGATACATTCTTTGCCCTGGTCTGTTCATTCTGACGGCTGTTCAGAATCCTTCCTTCATTGTTACTTATTATATGCTTTACTCATGACACTTATTTGATATTTATTTATTTATTGGCATTTATGAAATTTACAGTAAATTTATACATTTACATAGATAGACTGTTAACCAATGGCTTGTTTAATCCCTGAAGTTTTTTAATTAAATTACAATTGGCTAAGTTCACACAATGTGTTTGTCCTGAACCTGTGGTTTAAAAAAATACAGTGGTTGGATTTGTATACAACAAATTTGTATTTGTATTTGTATTAATAATGCTAATTAAAAGTAAGTCAACTACATTGTTGTCTAGTTCAAGAACTCAGATTATAATCAACGCAATTTACTTCCATATTAGTGTATGGAGAGAGTTGCAGTCTGAACTGGGCAGTTTCAGCAAACCAGGATTCATTTCAACAAACCTTTTAAAACTTCATTGACTTACTTAGTGACTATAGTAAAAAAAATAATTATGTTAATATACTGCATATATAGATAGTCCTTGACTTATGCCCATTCATATAATGATGGTTTGGAGTTACAATATTCCTGAAAAATTGACTTACAAAATCCCTGTGATGATCACAATTTGAATGTTGGGCAACCTGGTGCATTTATGATTGTTGCAGCATTTTTTAACCTAATAAAGAGAGGACTTAGTGGTGACACGCTAGCTGTCTTCAATACAATAGTCAGAGGGAAGAGGGTTTGATTTATACCTGAAGATAGGACAAGAAGCAGTGGGTGGAAGCTGATCAGATAGAGAGAACCAACTTGGAAATAAGAAGGAATTTCCAGACAGCAAGAATGATTACCGTAATTAATGGAAAGGCTTACATCCTCTACCACTGGAGTTTTTTCAAGCAAAGATTGGACAACCATTTATCAAGGATGGTATAAGGACTCCTGCCTTGGGCTTAGGGATGAAATAAAAGTCCCTTCCTGTCTTATAATTTTATGATTTTAAGAATTTTGCCTGGTTGACCTATCAAATATGCATCAAGAGGCATGATGTGAAGAAAGAGGAAGAGACCCTCACAGTTAATAAGCCAAGCTGGGTCATGTGGGCTGCTTCAGAACATGGTCTTTGAAGAATGCTAAATCCATATTCAAAAAACAGTGAAACTGACAGTTGGATTTGGAGCTTAGCATGAAGCATGATCACCTCAGATTTCCCATCATGCCACCAACCTATGCTTTGGCACTTCCTCCAAAAATCTCTAGACTACTGGAGCATCAGGGGAGTGATGTGGAGAGCCTGAAAAACTGCTTGAGTTATCTTCCAGGCACTCACAATTTCCCACTCAATCCACAGTACACTAAGGAGAGAGTTTGCTGGTGTTTTTTTCCTGCTGAGCTAACTTGGACTTATTTCTGGGTAATAATTAGTTCACAAGAAAAATTAATGAAAAATAAATAAGTAGATGCATATGATTTTGCAAATTGGTATCGTGGACAAAATTGTTATGCTATCTTTACTATATACTATTATTTACAGAGAGTAAATCAGATGTCCATAGGTAAATGCCACATGGCAGAGTTCAGAAATATTATTCATTAGACATGCAAGAAGGATTGGCAGAGCTGGGGAGGAATAAAAAGAGGGATCAGCCTAGAATAATTATGTACTCACAAAGAAAGTTCAACACCCCCCCTTTAATTAGCATTACCCTTTATCTAACTACAAACAGCTGCTGACTTTAGTTGAAAAGATTCCTGTGTATAGGATTTTAGCAACAAATCAGTTAAACTGAATCTTCATGTGTGGATTTTGTGCCTATCAATAGCACATACAGATAATGGTTTTGGAAAAGACTTTTCCTGATTGTATTAATATAATTACTTTCTTTTTTAAAAAATCCATTGCCATACTGTTGCTCTCTAAGCTCATTTCTGATAAGCCAGAAGACTAATAAGAATTAGATGCCTTTCTGAATGTTATCCAAATTAAAAATCCCATAACAGCCTTCATAGCATGCACCAATCCTCTTTTTAAGTCAATACTCTTTGCATTTAAGAAAGAACTTAAAGTGGAGATCATTTTATCCATCTCACTGCTTTTCTCAAAAACCAAAGAATCTGGAAGGAACTTTGAAGGTCTTCTAGTCCAACCTTCTAGTCATAAAGCACCCAAACACAAATGCAGAATGCTCTATCAGGTCTCCAATGGCCTTAGGTAAATACTGGAGTAAAGAGAGTTATCTATAGAATTTTTTTTAAATAGTAAACCAATCCCAAAAAGAAACTGAATCAAGAACATTAACCCTCCAAAATAGTTCAACTCTTGGCTTTCTTCCCCACCTGGGTCACTGTAAGTAAAAGAAAATACCTCCCTCTGGTGACAGTGGGCAGAGAGATCATGTCTTGTGTTCTGTTTGAAATATACAACATGCTTGCAAAAATGTTTGAAAGCAGCAGCTGTATGATCCAGAAAGATTATCAGATTCTGAAAGATCACGTAACCATAGCAGGCAACAGCAATCAACAGATTATGCTAGCTAAAAAAATATTTTCATCCAATCCTATATAATTTTCCCCTTCCTTTCATGAAACTTTCAGATTAGCCCTAATATCTCATTTGAAAAAATAGATCTATCATTATCTGGCAGAGTCAACAATCTGAGTTCTGTTTTGTTTTGGACCAAATGGCCATAAGGAGGTGAAAGGAAGACAAGATGACAGCTGCAATTTGCCACATCCTCCAAATTCTATTTTTTGTATTGCTTCCATCTTATCTTTACACCATCATTTGCCCCTCCTCCAAAAAAAAAAAAAAAACACCCTCTGCTCTAAACACTATATGATTGGATAACAATAGTAGGTTATACTGCAGATGTGTCATGTAGTCACAGCTACCATATGAGTTCCTGGCTTTCTCTATGATTTTACAGAACAAAGCAGTTAGGCACCAGAGAGCTGGTATATAGTGCTTTATATTCTTCAGCCTCGTGGAATCCAGATATGTTGGATCACAATCCATACTGAATGTGAAATAATATGATGCCTAGACAGCTGTTTATAATAAGTCATTTAGAGAACAGTGGGAGAATTGGCTAAAAATGTATGGTGTGTATGTTTTTTAAAGAAATCTCAGTTGAATGGGATAATGCCCTCATCTTCCATTGTCTCTCTTACAGCTGATCTTTGTCTTCTGGAGTATCTAAAATATCCTATAGCACTATGAGCTACCGCACTCCGGTGCCTAAAGCATTCACCAGATTTGCAACAATTATCAACTTGCAATCTTTGGATATTTGCTCTTCTATTTATATGTTGCATTGGCTACCAAATCATCTGTACAATAACACTTGGGATCATGCTCAAAGCTAATATGCCAAACTTTTAATCATTAACCTATTGAACCATTCACTACTCTTTCTACTGAATGCAATTAAGGCATGGTGGAGGTTACAGCGCCACTTTCACATATTTGAGTTCAGGAGACAAACTAGCGAGAAATAAAGTGAAAACTTGACAGGCATCAAAACAGCAGGCAAGTTTCATTTGAAAGGTAAAATTTCATTCCAATTCAGGTTAAAGCAATTCGTTTGGTTGTGTCTCTGAGTCCTCAGTGTGAAGTTCAGAAGGACAGACATGCAAACAAACTGGAAAAAAAATCTTCATGTTGAGCTTGACTCCTGGAGACACTGTGGACACATCCACATAGTTTTCTTGGAAACAGGATGGAAATGGTTTGCTGCTGCCTTAGTTTATTCTGTCACCTTGGCTTTCTCTGATAATCTCCTATCCAAGAATTAAGCAAGCCCAACCCTGCTCAGCTTCCAAGAACAGGCACATTCTTTTACCTATACAGACACATATAATTCATTTTTGTCATATTAAACCCCTGCGCTTGTATGTTTCTAAACAGGACTGCATAGGTGAACCTTCTAAAAAAGCGTTTTTAACTATTCATTAGAAGATTTTAAAAAAAACTGTTATTTGGCATTTACAAAAAATATCTACATCTGCTCCAGTGAATATTTACTTCTCACACAACAGCTTATAAAATCCCAGCAGGCGTAGCTGTGTCCAAACAGTATGTTTTAAAATTATTATTGGCAGAAACCCATGAAATCCAAAGTGCTAACACAGATATCATAAACCACATGTACTGGCAGCTGCTGAAAGAAACAGTATGAACTGTTAGACCACCAACAGATCTTGCTCATATAGTAAACGATGCCTAGATTGTAGTTTTACAAAGATCAGATTATTTGAAGGAGGAAGCCAATAGAAAGACACCAAGAATGCTTGTGTGATGTAGTATTAATATACAGTCTTGGAGTATAGGACAGGTGTACCACCTGACAAGCAATAGAAGTGCTTGAAGCTACCAGGAAGACAGAATTAAATAGGCCCTGAGACTTGCCTTATAAATCCCAAGGAAGGCTGCTCCCTTCTAGTTTGGTGGATGACACCCTTACCCTTGAGGTAGAATTGAAATAAAACTGAAGTACAATTCAATTAGTCTTCCAGTTGGTCTATATGATAGTGAAAGGTGCCATCTTTCTCTTGGTTGCAGGAAACAGAATGTCTTAGGCCAACCTTTTGTGTAGAGAAAGGGAAGGTCCATCTCGGAGATTGTTCTTACAGTCTTTGTTGTCTTTCCTGCCTTCTTCTTTCTCTTGAACCTTCTTCCACAATAAGGGACCCAAAGCGTAAACTCCATTCCCTTTATATCCCTTCTGTCCTAAGTCCACCTGCAACTTCAAGTAACCGAGTCACATTGGTGATCATTCTTTATCTTTCACAAGCTATTGTGGTCTCCAAACAAGCTGAGCCACATTGTTCAATCAATGACATTATAACTTGTTTGTCAGGCTTTTTGCAGCTAGGTCTAAAATATGGACATGGTATTTATACAATCATCTAAATCAATCATCCTCAGAGCATGAAGGAGGTAGAGATAGGTGGAAGTTGTCTAGCATGGAATGCAGAATAATGGAAGTCGTTCTTATATTAAGTAAATGTTGTCCTGAATGAAAAGAAAATGGCTAAGACCCAAGATTTTAATATTTTTAATCATTTATCTTTGTCCCTTATTAATCACAGAAGTGATTGATCAATCTTAGTCCATTTAATTAAGTTATGTCATCTATATTTTAATCAATCAGTAACTTCTTTCAGAATATACCCTGGGAATATTCAATTGCTCTTTTTCCCCCCTATTATTAAGCACAATGAGGCTGTATTTTTTCTGGATGGTTTTTGTTCAGAGGGAGAGAAAAGGATATGTTTTTAAAATATATTTTTCACTTTTGTTCTTTGGTTATCCATTACCAGGCAGCTTTACTGACTTACAGTTCTATTTCTATAATGTTCATTTAAACATTTTCAGTGGGATTTTCAAAATGAAGTTACATATAAAAGTTTACTATTAGCCACCATTTGCATTAAATATATACATTTATTCATTCAGTTCCTCACTACTTGGAAGTTAGATAACTTGAATTCTCCAGATTAGGTTCAGTATCAAATTAAATCAAATTAATATAATTGAACTAAATAAGGTTAGACTACTTGTGGCATATCAAGTTTTCTTTATTCATTGCTAAAACAAAGACAGAAGAAAAATTGCTTACTTTAAAAATATCTACTTTTATTCCAAATACACCAGTGACAACTGCAATCTGTTCTGAGAATTCGGTCATCACCTGATTTGGTCATCACCGGAAGCGCATATGCGTTTAAAAAATGGCGTAGCGCTAAAAGAAAAATTGGTGGAAGGGGAAATCTATGCAGCTGTGTTTGGTTGCCACCCAAGCACCCGTTCGCGACCAGTGGTACAAAATTTTGTTCATCACCCGATTTCCGTTCATGACCAGAGGTCCTACTATATCCTTTTTTAAAAAAATTAAATCATCTTGTTTTTTTCTCCTGTTTGGAAAAATCAGCACCATTAATGTCACTTCAATTTCATGCTGTCCTTCACAAAAAGTTATATATTTAGGAAATCATAACAGCAGATGACAACACCTAATGACCATGGCTGATCTTGAAAAAAAGCAAGCAAGGTGAATCTTACTTAAAATTAGAATGTATTCTCGAAGTAATGGTAATATATATGTGTATTTGTCTCTTATTGTGGAGAATTGCATTTGTACAATTGTACTAACAACTACACACTAATAACTACATACTTGCTAGTTGCCAAGCATTCAAATTTTGATCACATAGCTATGGCGATGGTGCAACAATCATAAATACAAGGATCCAATGTGAGTCACTTTTTTCATTATTGTGGTAACTTTGAACTCTCCCTGATGAAGGGTTAAGTCGAGTAAGTAAAAAATAAAATCTTGTGATATTTTCAGCTATATTGGCCACCAGGAGGCAGTATGTGACCGGTGTCATCCTTCTTGGAATAAATAAAATCATTCATCCTTCTTTATTGGTCATCTTTATTACACACCCCTCCCTCATGCCCTACAAACCATATTTCTCTATTCTGAGAACTTAAGGGAAGGTGGACTGAATATACCATTTTGACAGACTGCCTAGCAATCATATAAGTGATTGGAGCTGATGGTGAGTACTGTATAGTACCAGGGTAGAATGAGGACAGCAAAGTCCAGGGACAAATGCATATAAATATATTCAAAGGGTTATTCACAAGGATGAACTTAAAATTGTTGAAGTCGAAAAAAATTATCTTAGAGCAGAGGTCCCCAAACTTGGCAACTTTAAGACTCGTGGACTTTTATAGTCCACGAGTCTTAAAGTTGCCAAGTTTGGAGACCCCTGTCTTAGAGGAAGAGGTTGAAAGAAGAGGTTGAATGACAAAATATAGCAAATATAGCAAACACAAGTTGTAGCCAGAAAAATACCCAAGACTGTTTTCATATATTTACTGCTTCTTACATGCCAGGGTAATTACCATTAATTTACAGTTATGGTTGCAGGGCACGACTTATATACTTTTTAGTTAAGGTATGAATTTATAAGCATTTTGGTGCTTATTCCACCTTTCCAAAGCAACAACATGGAACTGTTGCTTTTCTCTTAAAGAACAGCATCTCCAGGAGAGCAACATTGATTTCTGAAGTTACAAACAAAATTTCTAAAACAAACAAGTGGCACCCAGGAATGTGATGTACCAGACTTACTGTCCTGGTGTCAGAGAAGCTTGTTATTCATATTTATAGGAGCTAATTATGTATATTTATGAACATGTCTAATATAAATCACATCCCGTTTAATACCATGCAGTATGCCCATTTCCTTCATATTCACGTGAGACTTTTCCCCCCAAAGTAAAACACATTCTGCAATTCATTTGAGTGCTATTATTTCTTGTATTCAGATCCACTATTAGAAGTCACATCTTTCAAAGAAGCTGTTTGACTTTTTGCTCTTCAAGCAGCACTGTCAGAAGCCTTTTCTAAATTTGCACCTGAATATTCTGCCTATGACAAATTTTAGATATAATAGCATGAGCTGATGAATAAATTTAACCCATACCATATGCATATCATTTTTTTCTCTTTTCCATGCAAATGATCTGGATAATTTAGGCAACTTACTTATTAATATATGCAAAGAAAAAGCAGCAGGTAAGACCTTGGACATTGAACATTGCCTCCTTTAAATAAACTGAATGAATTAAACTGTGAATAGGGTGACATGACTGAAGCCCAAAATGTTGCCATACATTACAAGCAATGGGATCTGGCATGTTATTCTTGAGAATCATACTCCTATTTACCTGACTTGTGGGGACATGGGGCTGAGCTGGCTTATGGAGAAAATCGATGAGGTAACAATAATGTTATCTCATTTACCAATCCACAAGAAAGCTTTATGCACAGAAAATCAAAGCAAGCATGACAAGCAGGAAGTCTGCTGCCTCTTTGCCTCCTTTCCATAACACATATTCATGCATGTAATTGGGAGAAGGAAGGAAGGAAGGAAGGAAGTGCTTTCCTAAGATTGTATGCATGCAGTTGTGTGCACACATGGACACTCTGCTTACGCAGAGGTCCCATTAATGAACCCACACTTGGGAATACCAAGAACCTTTGCATTGCTGTGTTGTATACATATCATTTTTTATATTGTTAACACATATCATTCTTTATATTTCAAGCACTGGTGAGAAAGAGAAATGCAGGAGTCCTTGAAGTTTCTATCCCAACAGGTACAAGCTTTTCTGCAGAGCTTCTTGAAAAGGAGGAGCATTTGAACATCTATGCCAAAGTGAGATTCAGATGAGGAGACCGACAATGAGCAGCCAATTCCAGAATTGCCAGATGAAGCCCTGACTGAGGAGCTGTAGGCAAAGGAAGTGGGGCTGTCCAGTAACCAGCAGGCCCAACTGCTTTCTGTCTCTGAAGATGAAGAGTCTGAGCTTTTGCCCAAAAGCTGGGTTGGACCACCCACTGTCCTGTCCCAGGCCTAGCACACACAAGCAAACAGGGAGATTTCCAGAATTCACAGCCAGCATGGCCTTAGGCTGCCATAGCACTTAATTTGTATGAAAACTGCTACATTAACTACTCATTGACATGGTCTATCAGTTGGTTTGAAATGATATATGCAAAGCTTAAAAATCAACTGCTTAAATTGCACATTTGGTCTTCTGAATGACAGCCTTCTGGAAGTCCTGTGTTGTCCGTTATGAATGTGCTTGTGGAGCTTTCTGTTCTGTTTTATCTGAGTTTTGTTGACTATTACTCAGCAAACCTATTTAGTATTTTGTGATGATTCAGAAACCCATGTGAGAGTTTACCCTTTGGTCTGTTCACTGTTCTGATTAGGCATTTAAAAACTACAAGTGTTTCAGATGTAGTTGCTGGAAAATGTTGTGGGGAAGGGATAGAATTTAAAAATAGCTGCCACCTTCCTAAGAGGATGCTGAACCAAGAGAAGCTACTGATCTCACTTCCCACTATGTATAGAAAGAACATCCTGGTATAATCATACCTGCTTACTCACCCTGGTTGAAATGTCTATTTATACACAAAGAAAATCTCTTGTTTCAATATTTTTTCTGCTTCATTCCTGTATTTCTTTTGGTGTTTCCATGACGTTTTTTGCTACCATCTCATTTTTTTTTTGTCTCTCTATCTCAAAAATTCCCACACACCTCTCTCAATAAAAATAGACAAGACAACCAGACAGGAAATGGGCCAAATTCTTATTTTTATTACACACTGTATTGCCACAGCATGTCAAGCGTGAAGAATCAGGACCCCATGTTAAGTTCCGGTTAAGAAGATTTCTTGCTTGTGCCTATATGCAAGGGTCCAAAGAAGAAGGGGACAGCAAGGATGAGATGGCTAGATAGTGTCATTGATGCAATGAACAAAAATTTGGGCAAACTCCAGGAGAAAGAAGGCCTTCAAAGAGCTGATTTCAGAGGGGGCACAGCGTGTTATAGTACATGGGGTTGCAAAGTGTCAGATACGACTTAGCAACTGAACAACATACACAAGAATCTAGTCAGCCAGCAGCACTAAATAGGCACTAGATAAGAGTAAATGGAATTCAAGAAGGGCTGGCAACATGAGGCTTCCAGACTTATTCCTTTCTTGACTCCACCTCCAAGGCTTTGCCTCTTCTTCTCTTACAAAACATAGGTGATAATTCCTTTAATTTTCCTCATTACACTGTTCAGTGATTTCAACGAAGCAAAGGATTTTTCAAAGCCTTCTGACAAGGCGAGGTTTCAGGGCAGAACTCAGTTTAAGCCATGCCAGCAACATTTCCCACAGTAATAAAGATTAGTCCACAAGGAAAGCAGAAACTATTCAGGCATTGGGAAATGTGACAAATGGCTTGGTTTTTTTAAGGCATTTTTAAAATCTCTTTGTGAATCAAGTGAATATCACAGAATGCAGAAATGGGTGCATCACAACAAAGCTGTCAAGGGCATTCTTTGCAAAGAATGCTGTATGGCCAAGTCTATTCTCTCACCTGCCATTTTACTACAAGAAGTTCATATCTTGCTACTTTTGGCAACTCCAGATTAGCTCTCCAGAAATGCAATGCAGCATAGCAGGAAATGAATTTTATGGTAACACCAGCTCAAGCAGTTTCCAAAGAGGTGATGGCCTGTGACAGTTAAGAAAGTTGCCTCATCTAATAACTGTTTTAATTATGGTGATTTTTCTTCCCACCTTTTTTTTGACTGACACTTTCTGCAGCAGTAAGACACAATTATTTGTTGACATTCCATACATTTTTGCTCCGAGGAACTCAAGTTCTCAGCATCTCCCCATTTATAATGAATACCAAGGAGAAATGTTTGCTCATTCTTTGTGCACATATATTTTTATTGGAAGGGATCACATTTTAACTTGAAGTTTAAAGGTGCCTTTTATAGAATATATCAGTATGGGCTTTTCAAGGAGACATAATTAAGGAAGAAATATAGCCATTATTATTCCTCTAACCAAGCATTCAGAGGAGCAAATGGCTCACGAGGTTTCACTCTGGGCTGATAATTGGCAGGCGTGTGTTTGAGATCCAGTTGCTGCTTTAGGGTAGGTGAGCTCCTGTCATATGTTGCAGCTTCTACCAACCAAGCAGTTATAAATGGGTGCCATTTCGGTGGATAACTTAATAGGGATATGAAAAGATCCCACAACTGGGCATCCTCCATTCATTGGTGATTTCACTATCTAATTCTTTCAACTCAGAAGCGCTTTGACGTTCCTGTAGTAGTAGTACCTGTCAAGGTTCCAAGTAATACATCCCCTTCAATGAGAGGGTTCAAGGATTCTTGCACCAGAGCTTTTTCTTTCTTTCTTTCTTTCTTTCTTTCTTTCTTTCTTTCTTTCTTT
>BLBF01000002.1:81071037-81111165 GCA_015471245.1 Laticauda colubrina
TTTCTTTCTTTCTTTCTTTCTTTCTTTCTTTCTTTCTTTCTTTCTTTCTTTCTTTCTTTCTTTCTTTCTTCCTTCCTTCCTTCCTTCCTTCCTTCCTTCCTTCCTTCCTTTCTTCCACTGTACCAGCAAGGGCTTTGATTACTGAATATGGCAAAGTTTGAGTTCAAAGATGTGATTTCAACTTATTGTCTTGCAGCACTTCTCAACCTGACTACTGGATGACTGTATGCCACAATTTATGCCATCTTTCATCTTGCCACAGGCTTATATTCCTACCCATTGTTGCTGCATCCACGTCCATGTTTCTCTGAATCTTTCTCAATGAACTTACTTCTTACTTCATTGCTTGACTTGTGTTTTTTGCCTTGTAATTTAAGAATAAGGCCATTGTGAGTAAGCTGGTCTCTCAAGAACAGTGCTATTATGGTCTCTCATGAACAGTGCAAGCACTATTTAAAGATATCTCACATCTTACAACTGAAGTTATTTCAGAATTCTAACTGAATTGAAACACAGCTACTTGGAAATTATTTTTAGATGTATTTACTACTGAAGTGACAAAACTATCAGATTCAAGGGATTTTCCTATGGCCACTTCTTCCAAAGTAGTTTTCTAAGAAGACACTCTTGCTTAGGTCAACTTTATCAAGCAGGAGGTGCAAGTTCCAGGTAGCCCTGTTGCTAACAACTCTGATTCTGGAGAAAGCCAATGCCTCCTTGTCCTGATTTTCTACTTTTGCCCTACCGCCCCAAGACTTCCCCAGAAATAGGAATTTCATGGTGGCTCAGGAGAGAGCTGACCAACCTCAGAACATGGCCTTCAGGAAGAGATGACTCATAAAGCTCAGGAATGTGTGGTTCATGATTAATAGAGTGAATCAAATGAAAATATGACTGGAAATGGAAACTGAAGTGCTCAGCAGCTTACCTCAGGCAGTGCAATGACTTGCAATAGCCCCTATCCATACCTCTCCAACAGGTAACAGCTTGAGATGTTTTGGCTTGGGGGTTGAGCGGAGGCGGAAGATAGAGTCTGACTTTCCTTATCTCACCTTATTGATTCAATTAGTCTTCAACAGCAAAAAGAAATCATTTGAACGCTTGTCTCAAAAGTACTTTTTCAGGAGGCAACTGCACTTTCGGGTTTTTCCTTGAAGGCATTTCATTTCTCATCCAAGAAGCTTCTTCAGCTCTGAAGAGAAGCAAAACGTCTTCATGAGAAGTGAAATGTTTTCAAAGAAAAACCAAAAAGTCCAATTGCCTCTTGAAAAAAGCACCTTTGGGACAACCATGATCTGGATGACTGAGAATCTTCATAGACAGTCAAATACATTGTACTTATAAAATTTATATCACTAAACATTGGTTTATACTGGTGTAAAATTCAGGACATTTGAGCGTATTAGTTATTCATAAACATTTTTAAGAGTTTGTAGAATGAAATAAATATTTTTAATTAATATGTGCAATGAATGTGTCTCTGACTCTTTCAAATTGCCTATCTGTGATTCCTAGTTTTCTGGGTGATGTAAAAGAAAATGATGAGCTATAAAGAAAGGATTAAGCAATAACAGGTACATTTAAACACGATAAAACCAATGTACTGTATAATCCACAGCAGGTGATCAAATACAGACAAGGACAATATTTGGACAGGCCTAGAACAACTGACATTGCACTACGTTACATTGTTTACATCACATATTTTATCCTACAATAATAGGATTTTTTTTAAAAAAATGTCATTATTGTAGTTATGTCTGTTGAGCTTTTAAATATATTCAGTACATATTTATTATATGTCAATGATAATTCACGCAAGTCAATATTATTTTAAGTTCCAAATGCAATAAAATGAGGATCAGATGAAAAAAATGATCTGTTGATCTAGAGTCATTATCATCTTTTAATGATCCCATAATCCCTTGCAGGATGGAGCCTGGCCTGATGCCCTTCCTGTCACCAGTGCGGAGTTATATTCAGCAAACATACTCGTCATGACCAGATAAATAGTTGCTTCTACCTAGGATTGAACTCACAGCTTCCTGATTGTGAGGCGAGAGCTCCACTCGAGGCCACCACACCACTCATCTTTTGAAGTAGAGTCCTATCTCTGAATTTCAGTGTGTGCTAAATCTTTATTTGCAGCCTACCAAGACTAAAGCACCACCTAAGAGAGCTGCACTGGGGCTATAATTTGAGGAAATAGACTACAAACTGATAGAAATCAATTAATTTAGAAGCATGTTAGTATAACACTTGTCTTTATTTGATTGCAATGAAATGGGCACTAGGAACTAAGAATCAACTCTTAAAATGTTGGCAAATTACTCAGACTTCAGTTTTTTGAAGATAGATATGCATTCCCTACACAATAGGAATGTGTTCAAATGTACTTTTATGCCTTTAACTGAATATATTATTAATATTCAAAAGCCCAATATAACATGTAAGGCCAAGGTAGTGACATTCACTTTAAAATTATATTTCTGCTTTTATTCTGATTAAAAATACATGATGTAAACAATGCAATAAGTACAATTGTACTTAATACTAGCATAATGTTAATGTAATTCTTGTTGCTTTGTTGCCCTCTGCTGGTATTGAGATGTATTCATTTGTATGCACTAAGTTACATAAATATGCATAAATATTAAGTGAGCTTTTATGATCTAATTGTGTGAGCTTATGTTTTGGCTGGGTCATCCAGTTATATTAAGCCATTGTGTGATTTAGGTGCTGGGAGTACTGTGTTGCATTGCATTAAGCTATTGTGGTTTGCAAATCTTGGTTTATGATTCAGCACAGCACGTGAAAGAAATGGGAAGAGATATAGCTATTAATTAGCCATTGAGAAGATTGTGTTTTTTTACTAAATACATTCCAACTACTGTCTGATGCATAAACATTTGGTATTTCTTCACAGATAGTTTCAAGCAGTGCCAATCAAAAGTTATTGAGCAGGTCTTTTGCCCTTTTTCTCCTTAATTGACATTTTTGGTAAAAATAAATAAATAGAGGAGTTGCTGAAAAGCATTACATATATCAGTGTAGCACAACATTTATTCTAATGGGGAATAAAAAAATAACAACCAGGTCTCACAGTTACTGCAGTAATAAAAATCTCCCCCAAACCACACAATTGAAAAAGGGAAGTGAAAGAAATTGCTCAAACCTCTCACTTCATGCTGTGTGCATCTGTCTGGTTGTATATACATCAGGGGTGGGATGCTACTAGTTCTGCCTGGCTCTAGGGAACCGGTAGCTCTGAAGAGCAGCAGACACTGAACCGGTTCTGTGCCTGCTGCTGTTTGGCCCACCTCCCCGCCCGGGCTCTTACGGGTCCTTTATTTCCTGCTTTTTCAACCTCAGCTGCTTTGCACAGCACAGCTGAGGTTGAAAAAGCAGGAAAATAGAGACTTTTCAAATGCTGCACATCTGCACGCAGCACTTTTCAGCTGTCCAGGTGGCACAGCTTAGGGTTTTCTACACGCACACACAAAATGTAGTCACTGAATTGGTAGTAACACTGGTTGAATCCCACCCCTGATATACATGTGCATATAAATACATACAGAAGTCACAGCGTTTTGTTCCTATAGGGGTCTGAAAAGGCCTCAAGCCATCTTTGCCCTCTTTGAAAAATATGAGGTAAAATATGAGTGTAGTGAGGTAGATATTCATGTAAATGAACTCAATTCAATTGTTCATTCCTAATATTGTTATCTTTTATTTGCATATGTAATGCCATATTATTCTAATGAAGCTTGATTGATTTATGCAACAACTTGAAAGCTTATCTGTGTTTAATTATCTGTTCCTCTATATCTCTTATAGAAGTGGGCGGCCTTATGGTATTAATACAATAAATAAATACATTTTTAAATTGATGGTTTTCTTTAACTGTTCTGGCTAGCTGAGGGGATGAGGATTTTTTAGCTAATTGCAATGATTACCCAAATAATTTTTGACTGATTTAAAAGATCATTCCACGAAATACAAATGCTTTGCAAAACCAGACATAAATGCAAAGCATAAAAATGTAGAAACATATTATTCACATAAACCTCTAGTTGTTTTCAACAAAGAAACAAGGAAGACAAGCAATCATACCAAATTTAAAGTTTTTCTCTATGTGATTAAAATTTCTCAGCCTTCCCTATCCTTTCCCTCTTTTTAAGTTTTATTCATATATGCTATTTGTTCATTGTTAATTAAGATCATAGCGGTTGTAGACACTTGTATAATATCGAAAATGAATTTAAAGTGTATACTTTGTGATTGGAACATTATATTGTTACAGCTATAAATATTTATTATTGAATTATCAATAATAGTAATAATAATAACAGTTTCATTTACAGATAGCAGAAATGCAATTCAGCAGAATGAACTGCAATGTTTGAAGGCAGCTAAAGAAGAGAAGAACAGTGCCCATGGAAGTCAAAGGGCTGGATAAAAAGTGCTACAATCACATTTCATACCATTTGGCACCATCTGCCAGGAGCCTCCAAATGACCTTCCATGCAAAGCGAAGAGGCAGCTGATGCCTCTATGTGATGGAATTTGGGAGCTGGCAAGCAGTGAGGGTTCTTCTGAATGAATGCTTTGCCAGCAGGTGTTGCTATCTACCCTGGGAACAAGCAGCTTACAGCAGCTGCATTAGTTGAAACTATTTTCCTGCTGATATTGTCTATAAAATTCAGAAAGTGTGTGCTTCAACTGATGTTTCACAAGCCAACCAACTTGTCATTTATTAAGCATTGTGAGCTACGACCACCTCTTCTGGATATAAAATTATAGTGTGAATGTCAGATATTCCCAACCCCTTTTCCTCATCCTGTATGCAATGGGTGAGATCCTTGATAGGATGGGTCAGCCCAATTATGAGCAAGTTCAATTTGCCTCTTGCGTCCTTTCAATACCGTATATAGCTGGCCTTTGTATTGGAATAGCTATCTCCAATGGCAGTGGCCTGCCCACTTCATTTTTGCAGGGAAACCTCAGTTCTAATCTATTAGGTGCTGTTCTGCACTGTCAGAAATATGTATGTATGAATGGTGATTGTCATGGGAAGAATTTTGTGCACTGAATATTAAGAGTTTTTTAGTGGTTCTCTTGTTGGGATGACTATGAGTTGGCCGTCAGTGGGAGTTTTTGATATATTGTTGGTAATATAATTTATCCATTGTCAGAAAAGGGCTATTTTCTTTCTGTTTTTTTGTCCTTCTCTGTCTCTGTCTCTGTCTCTCTCTCCCTCTCTCTCTGTCCCTCTCTCTCTCTCTCTCTCTCTCTACCTACCTACCTACCTACCTATCTATCATCTCTGATTCTCTCTCTCTCTCTCCTCCATCCATCCATCTTTCTTTCTATCTATTCATTTATTTTATATGGCCAATCAAATTACTCTAAGCAGCTAACAATGAAACAGCCACTATACACACACACACACACACACACACACATGAAATAGACAATTGGCAGCCAAACTTTTCTTTAAAAATGGTATTTGCCTGCTGGACCTACCAACACATCTAGAGCAGGGGTTTCAAACTTGCAGCACTTGCAGATGCATCACACGCTGGCCATGCCCGGCCCCGTTTAGCAAAGGTAAAAAAAAGTTGCAATACTCATGAGATGACAATGTATTGTTGAGAGTTTAACACCCCTGATCTAAGGGATATCTGGTTAGTGATGGTTGACATAGAATATTTTGTAACTGAGGTAACTGAGTTAGACTTGTCTCCAAGTTATTTTTGTACAACTGAATGTATAGCTCATAAGCCTAATATTCTTTTACAATAATAATTTCTTGACTGTTGTATAGTTTATTTCCTATACTTCCATGTTTCAAATGATCACTTTCCAACACTGCTTAAGCTTTCTGTTTTAAGGAGAGCAATTAGCAGGCAACATATGTTGTCTTAAACTTGTAACAATTTATTTAAAAAGATCCTCTATTATACCAGTTAATCCTCTTTTTTATTAGTGTGTCTGACTTTGAAGGTAATATAAATGTAAAAAGAAAGAGCCACTGAACTGCAACATTTCCCCCAATAAATTTGAGAATATTGTCCCTTTATTTTTGTTTTTTGTTTTTCTTTTGTTTTATTGCCAGGGGAGATATCTGGATTCTGACTGATACTAGAGAAAAGATGTGTGAGTGTATGTGTGTGTGTGTTTTTTCCTTTCCTTAATGGTGTTTGGGAGCACTCTACCATAATCCACCAAGATCTGAAAACATTATTCTACTGACCACATAAGAACAAACTCTGCATGTTTAAGCAAGGTCATGAAAGTAGATGCTCAGCACTTGCAGGATTAGGCCATAGACGAAAGACTTCTCTGAGTCTGATTTATTGTAGCAACAGACCATAGCAACAGCTTAAGTTCATAGCAATGGTGAAGTGCTCACACACTTTTCCTGAAAACCAGAGGGCAGAACTACTTGTTCTATTTTGTTTTACTCATGGGCTGCACTTCCAGCCAAGCAATTATCAAGAAACCAGAATCCAAAAATCAGCATCATGATAGAGAAATGCCAAACCAGGTAATCTTTAAATCTTCTCTCTGCTTCCATTATTCATGTATTGTTCTTAGGTTGATGTTTAATTTCCTTTATATTGGAGATAACTGGAAGATGTAAGACAAGATTGCAATGTCCATTATTTTGTTTATTTATATGCTTATGGGACGCAGAGAAGAAAAATAGCACGCTGCAAAAATGTGCCCTTCTTGCACCTGATTTCTAATCAGAACAACCTGAGAAACTATCTTACCACTTCACATTGACCCATCCCACTCAATCAGACAGGGAAAGTATGTTACAGATCCTATTGGTTAAAAAAAATTGAATTGGCGGGACCCAGAAATTGCCATTGCCTTCTTTGAAACACCACCACCACCCCCAAAATTAGTCAGGTCCCACTTTCCTCACCTTTCAGAAGGGTGTGAAGACCTGGCTAAGCCAACTGGTGTGGGGCTCACTGTGTAGCATGCAACCCAGGGACTAGTTAGCCCTCTGAAAGCACTCCCTCTGCCTTTTAGCTTTTAATTTATACTGTCTTTGTTTTTAGCTGGCTCCCAATTTACTGATGTACTGTATGTTTGGGGGGGGGGGGTGGCTCAGAGGTTAAGATGTTGGGCTTGTCTGCTGGAAAACTGACACTCCAGGTTCAAGACCTGAGCTGCACATTGCGGGATGAGCACCCATCCTTGCTCCAGCTCCTGCAACCTAGCAGTCTGAAAGCATACAAATGTAAGAAATGGCATATGAAAATCATTTTTATGAAAATGAATACTGGAAAAAAATAGTCTTCTTGTTCAGTCTTGACTACTTATTCTGAATACAGTCTTCAGGTTCCTTCTGAGAAAAATCTGTTACTGCTATTCCCAAAATAGAACTATTTCACTTTTTCCTCCTTAATAGAGTTTTTAACGGGCAAAAATGAACATTGTAGTGGGTCTGACTTTGTCTTCCACTGCCATAAAACTCTGAATGGGGCAAGGCAATCTATAGGCTACTCCTAACCTTGAACTGGGTGAAAAAAGTGCATCACAGGGCAACAATGTTTGAACCAAAGTACCACAAATGGCCTGACTTACAGAAAGCATCCAAGATCTAGGACACAGGACTCTCAAGGACTTGAAATTTGGTTAGACTTTATGCAACATTTTATGACATAAAAGTTATCATAAAACAGTTTATGACATAATACAAAATGTCATAAAACATTTCCTGTTCCGTTGTTTGACTGTGTTTTACATTTCAACATGGACTCCTTCCAAACTAGATGTATATCTGAATGTACCCAGAACAATCAAGTTGCCTAAGCCAGTTCTATCTGGAAGAGGCAGTGCTATCTATTCTTTGGAGTCAAACCATTGAGGGCTTTCTGGGCAACAACCAGCACCTAGAGGATGATTGGAATCCAGCTTAGAGCTTAAAGGACAGGTGTCATCTGTTCACAGCAGCAAATTGTGTCCCAACAGATATGGGAAAAGTCAAGTTAGGGAAGTCAGTGGTCAACCATCTCACCCAATCTCTTAGCCAACACTCCCACAAGCGTGCATGCAGGCACACACAAACATATCAAATACTGTATATGCATAAAGTATGCTGTAATTTATTTTTTAGGCTAGAAGAGAGAAAATATTTCTTGGCACAGATAGCCTTGTCTCACAAAGGGGATCAGCAGCTGCAGATGATTCCTGTGGAAGAGGCTTGTCAGAAGATGGGATGAAAGGATCCCAGTCCATTAAAGAACAAAGCAAAAGTCAACATATGGGTGTGTGTTATAAATGATAAAAGAGGGGTGTTTCATAGGGAGAAGAATTATTCAAGAACCATAATTCTGATGTATAGAGTGTTTCTTGCATGATTTGCACAATTTAGAGATGAAGCCTTGTGATATATTGTAAGAAGTAAAATGCATGCCCAGCTGTCTCAGATCTACACCTGGGCTTTCAGCCCATCTTTGCCCTTCCTGTGTCCTTCAATTTCTTTGCATATTAAAATCTGTTCTACAGATACACATTGGCAGGAATTTCAGTATAATTCTTGAGATGGCATGGGAAGGGTTGCTCTTGGGTACTGGTGGGTTATTATACCAGTTGACCATTTGAAATTGTTAGATTGCCAAGCTATCAGTATTGCTGATGAGCTCTATGTGCAGAAATAGCAACACATAGAAGAATAAGCAATAGCAATAGCATTTAGATTTATATATCACTTCACAGTGCTTTAACAGCCTTCTCTAAGCAATTAACCGAGTCAGTATATTGGCTCCCAACAGTCTAGATTCTCATTTTACCAACCTCAGAAGGATGGAAGGCTAAGTCAACCTTGAGCTGGTAAGGATTGAACTGTTGGCAGTCCACAGAATTAGCCTGCAATACTGCATTCTAACCACTGTGCCTCAGGGCACGAATATACAGTATAAGAAGGTTAAGTAAAAACAAAGGCACAAAAACTACAGCTGGGCAATGTGAATAATACTGTTTAATTACACGCATGTACAAAACAGTGTTTGGGTTGGTTTGAAAGTTTCATTTGCTAGTTAGTTTTACTATAAACCAAACTGTCTTGTAGAAATTATAAATAAAATTAAGCATCGTGCAACATTTACATATATTTTTGGTGGGGTTGGGATGAAATGGCAATAAAATTGTAGTGATTAAAGATCCAAATTAGCTGAATTAATGAGAAAAAAGGTTATGATGTAACATTTTTTAAAAAATGAACTCAAAATACATTTTAAGGCTATTTGAGATTGAAGGGAAGAAAGATGATTCCCAAGAGTATTGTAATTTATACTTTTTTCCTTCTTTTTCTAACTCCTTCCCCCATGTATTCAAGCATTCTAAATGAAAATATGAATTAATTAATATTCTTTTAATTAATTTGATTGAAAATACAAAAAAAAAACCCAAACTGATTAATCATTCTCTCCACTTAAAAATAATTCAAAATATTTAGGTGCCATTAAATCACTTAGCAAGCTAGAAACAGAAAGACAGACATCATCAGACATTTTGGAAGAACTTCGGATGCAAGGAATAATCAAGACTTCTTGCCCAACCACTAAAAACAGAACTGCAGAAGATACCATGGTAAGTAAGGTGACAAACCGTCCTCCTTTAGAGAGGACAGTCCTCCTTTTGTAAGTTCTGTCCTCTCTCAAAGTGTCTTCCTACATATCCTCCTTTTTGATATTTGAAGACTAATCTGTAAATCTCCGTATTTGATCGATGCCAACCAATCAGTTGTATGTAATGTGACTTATTTGTATTTGACATGACAATTCGTCAAAGCTCAATACAGTGCAGCGAGACGCAATTATGAGATGCATGCACTCCACACAGGAGAATTGTTTTGAGAGAGTGTTCTGCATGCAAGTGGCTTTGTTTTTTTTCTTCAATTTATTTGTCATTCTTTTCATTGTAAAAAAGTTGGGCACCTTATGGTAAGGGTTCTTCAAAATCAGCTCAGTATACTTTAGGTTTGAGATGATGTTTTGCATGTAACCTATGAATTACTCCAGAAATGGGTTTTTCTTGTAGGTGTGAAAATTTATGTTTTTCTGAGGGTTCCACTTCTTCCCAGTTGCTCCTTACATTTGAAACTCTTCCCCAAACAGCTTTGTTATCAATCCCCCCCCCCTCTAAAAGTACAGTTCCTGGGAAGTTTACAGACTTTCAATTCTGTGCTAAAAATAGCCAAAAGTACAACCAAACAGAATAAGTAGGCCTGAATTACTCGCATGCTGGGGGCATGGTGGTGTAATGGTTAAGACGCTGGGCTTACCAATCAGGAGGTTGGTAGTTCAAGACCCAAGTATGCATGAAGGAGTGAGCTCCCATTCTTGCCCCAACTCCTGCTTGCCAGGCAGTTTAAAAGCATTCAAATGCAAGTAGGTAAATAGGTACAACTTTGATGGGGAGGAAAACAGTGTTCTGTGTGACTCAGTGTACAGTCATGCTGTCCACCTGACCATGAAAGATCTTTGTACAACGCTGACTCCCTCAACCAAAAAACAGAGATGAGCACCACCCCATAGAGTCAGACACAACTGGACAGGAGAAACCTTTATCTTTACCTTTAGGAAGTTCTCTGACCTACTTCATACTGATACTAACCATAAATCTCCCATAAATTCAATTCCTGAAACTGGGGATTAACTGACTTACTGCAGAAGAGTTTACTTGAACACAAAACACTAAAATCATGTTGATTTTAATTACAATTTGTTGAAACGAACTAGCTTCATAAATCCTGGTCTGAAGTTGGTCTATTTCAAATAAGCATACAAAGGCAAGATTAACTGTGTGTGCTGGAATTAAACAACATACAAAGAGAAAAATAGAAACTAAACATTCTAAATAGAAAGTAAAACATTCTAACTTTCTTCTTGCAAACATGCTGAAGAATAAAAGAGAAACATGGTACCAGAGGAAATCTAGTTCAGTGGGCTTTTTAATGAAATTGATACCTGACTTGCAAAAAGCATGATTAGCTTCTGGTAATTGCTTATCCGAATGTACTCAAGATCGCTGCGCTAATGATCAATTTTACCTATGTTTATTCTGAATTGAATTCTGATATATCTATTTTTAAAATATGCTTCAACTTTCAAAAAGGTTGAATGCCAACAACAACAAAAAATACAAAGCCATGATAAAAATGATACCGTAACACTGGACTGTTCATTACATGATTTTAAAAAAACATTGTGAAAATATATAGCATATTCTGAAATTGCATTTCAAATCATAGATATTTATCAAAGGCTACAATATGATAAAATGTGTGTTGTGATCCTCTTGAGGTATATGATTTCATACTTGCAGGCAATGTCCCAACACAAATTTCAAAGAGTAGAGCAAGAGTAGTAATGTCACACTCCATCATTATTTAACGAGCTACTATATAAGACGAGATGGAATTAGTGCTGCAATAAACATACAAGTAAAGCAGTTTGCAATAAACTTTAATTGATATAGCAAGTGCAAGCATCCATAACAATATTCCTGAACCTTTTGCTACACCACAAATGAAATAAAATTTCCTCATGATCATATCAGAGTTTGCAATGTTGTGAAAGAAAACAGAGCTATTAATTATCACAGTGCAATCAACAAGCATGATATTGAGTCAATGAGACCAATAAGTTTGTGTCTCTATTAAAGCAGTATTCTGTATATATTATCCATTTTATCATTAAATGCTATTCTCTAGTCATTCTTAACCCCTCTCCCCAAATTATGATGCAGAGAACTGAGCTACAATAGAAACAAACCTTCCACATTATTGCAAGAAGTAGGCAGTTATGAGGAAGATTTTAGTGAAAAAAATCCTTCTTAAAATAAATATAAACCTTGAGGTATAAACAAAGATTTATTTATGCAGATATGAAATGAGAAGAAAAACAGAAGTGTTCACAGGCACACTTAGTAATGCAAGTCTGGCTTAGCTACCGTGTTTCTCACATAATAAGGCCGGGCCTTTTTTTTTTTTTGACCCCTGAAAAAATGGCTAGGCCGTCTTTTCGGGGGTGACTTAATTTCCTCCCCCACCAAGAGCGGCCCACCAAGAGCCTTTAGGGCAGTCTCTTTCCGGCGATTGGAGCTGCCCAAGTGCGGTCAACAGTCACTTCGATTGGCTGGTAGAAGCGGCCTGGGGCGAGCGCACACACACATTCCCCTCGCTGCGAGGCCGTTTCTATCTGCCAATCGAAAGCTTCCTTGAGGACACAGTCCCCAGCTGCTTTGGGGCAATGCCTGGCTGCCCCAGTCCCCTCGCCTTTAGGCCAGTCTCTTTCCAGCGATTGGAGCTCCCCAAGTGTGGTCAACAGTCACTTCGATTGGCCGGTAGAAGCGGCCTGGGGCGAGTGCACACACACACTCCCCTCGCCAGAAAGCCGCTTCTATCTGCCGATTGAAAGCTCCCTTGAGGACACAGTCCCCAGCTGCTTCGGGGCAATGCGTGGCTGCCCCAGTCCCCTCACCTTTAGGGCAGTCTCTTTCCAGCGATTGGAGCTCCCCAAGTGCAGTCAACAATCATTTCAATCGGCCGGTAGAAGCGGCCTCGCGGTGAGGGGAGTGTGTGTGTGCGTTCACCCCAGGCCGCTTCTACCGGTCAAAGTGACTGTTGACCGCACTTGGGGAGCTCCAATCGCTGGAAAGAGACTGCCCTAAAGGCATGGGGAAGGTGCAGCCACGCCTCGCCCTAAAGCAGCTGGGGATTCTTTCCTCAAGGGAGCTTTCAATAGGACGATAGAAGCGACCGCGCAGTGAGGGGAGTGTGTGTGTGCGCTCATCCCAGGCCGCTTCTACCGGCCGACTCAAGTGGCTCTTGACCGCACTTGGGGAGCTTCCATTACAGGAAAGAGACTTCCTTAAAGGAGAGGGGACAGGGGCAGCCACGCATTGCACCGAAGCAGCTGGAGATTGTGTCCTCAAGGGAGCTAGCTTTCAATCGGTGGATAGAAGCAGCCTCGTGGCGAGGGGAGTGTGTGTGTGCACTCGCTCCGAGGCTGCTTCTACCAGCCAATCGAAGTGGCTGGTGACTCTGCCTTCAAGAGAGCTTCTATCGGCTATCAGGGTATGCTAGCCTATGCTACCTGCAGGGCACTCCTAAAGGCAAGTTTTCTCCCCCCACACCCCCGCCCTTCCCCCCATTTCTCTTCACCTCGTGTAGTACTAACGAACGATGTGAGAAATGGTGGGGAAACGCATGGTTTTAATAGGCCTAAATTTAGGGGGTGAGGCTTAATTTCACCTCATGCCTAGAAATCATGCTGGGCCTTCCTATTGGTGGAGGCCGTATTGTTGGAGAAACATGGTAGTACTTGTTATTTGCTGCAGAGGTGATACTCAGCAGGTTCTGACCAGTTCTGGAGAATCGGTAGTAGAAATTTTGAATAGTTTGAAGAACTGGCCAATACCACCTCTGACTGGCTCCGCCCCCATCTATTCTCTGCCTCCTGAGTCCCAGCTGGTCTTCTTTTGTTGCCCTGCACAGAAGGGAGCTGGAAAGCAGGTTAGTGGGGTGGGGAGGGAATGGGATTTTGCAGTAACCTTCCCCCAGGATTGGGGAGGGAATGGAGATTTTACAGTATCCTTCCCCTGCCACGTCCACCAAGCCACATCATGCCCACCAAGCCATGCCCACAGAACCGGTAGTAAAACATTTTGAATCCCACCACTGATTTGCTGGGATAAGAAGTTCGACTTTGATGTAGTTTATTGTTCTGCAAACTATCTAATTTTTTTTATTCGATTTTATTAAGAAAATGCTTAACAATAAAATAACAATTTAGAAAAAAACATACAGTAATTTTGTCCAATAACTTAATATTCACTGTGACTTTTGTGGTCTGGTTCAGCAAATCAGCAGATTATTTAGTTTTGTCCTCAACTTTTCAATACTCCATGCTTAAAGTATAAAATGTAATGTCCAAATATAAAATATTGCACAAACTGGCTTAAGTTTAGAATATGTCCCTGGAAACTGAAGGTGAGAATACAGAATTATCTGTCATGATATTAATTTACTATGCATTCAAAATGACACTGTTGATCTGGATCAGAATCTCAGATGTTAGCCACAATCACCTTTTAGAGCATGATAAATTTTAAACCCAGATGTACATTGTAAAACTGCAAATTACAAGAGCTGAATGAAAAGTAATACCTCTAATGTTGTAAGTCACCAACAGATGGCAATACGATGTGTTCTGAGGTGTTGTTCAGCATCTGTTCTTTCAGTTCAGTTGTCAGGAAGTTGCTATGAGAAAAATGTTGTAATGCTTTTGTTACTGAAATGGAAATCTGCAATGAATGCCACTGCGTTTTAAGCAACATGCCATGATTGAATCTTTACTGCTGAAGAATCCCTCCAATTGAAATTCACCGTTAATGCAGATTGTTTATAGTGATGACTGTTTTGATGTGAATACCATGTCATTGAGCCTAAAAAATGTAAAGATGGTAAACAGAGAAGAGCTGATTTGTGTGATTAAGCATAAGTGGATGACATATGACTGCAACTTAACAGAATTCATTTGAAAAAGTTTGATAAACTAATTAAGGACAATAGGTAGGTTATGGAAAGGGAACAGCTGTCAAGCTTGGCATTTCACAGGAATGTGCAGATTGCATTATTGATGTTCCTCAATATTAAAAGGATAATGCTGGTCTGTGACAGTAATAAAGATTGAATTGAATTGAAAAGGATTGTGCAAAATAGGCTCCTTGCGTGCTGACAACAGAAAGGAAAGATTCAAGAACTGGAATTTGCCAGCAACTGTCATTCTATCAGAAGGAAAGTGAGGAATTTCATCACAGCATTGTGCCAACCTATGAAACATCATCATGACCCCAAAATGAAGCATCAAGCTATGCAATATCATCACAAAACTCAGATTGGGGGGGGGGGGTCAGAAAACCAAAGCTTCAAGATTACAGTTTTTTAGAATGCAGATAATGTTATTCACATGGATTTCCTAGAATCCAGCAGCGCTATCAGCTAAGAGCACTATGCTGTATTCGTCAAAATTTTAAAGCAATAAAGCAGATTTTTGAAAGATAGGAAGGAAATTGTTTTGTGGTGTGAAAGACCTCACATTTCTTGAGCTATCCAAGAGGGAATTGCAAAGCTGAATCTTATTATCTTACATTACTCAATACTCCATTCAGTTTAATGTCATGCAACTTCCACCTATTCCCAAAACTGAAGTAAAGCTTTCATGGGTATCTATTTTATTAACATGAAGATGTGGAAAGGACTGTCAGGACCTGGTTGAAGAGACAAAGAAGCAACTAACGATGATTATGTGGAAAAATAAACAGAGGTAACAAAAGAGGTCATCTCAAGAATTATCTTCCTGGTTCATATATTAAAATATCCCTATTTAAATTAAAATTATGTAAGTGATGGTATTTTTATTCAACTTTTATAAATACTACTTAGTTTCTATTTCCCCTTTTTATTTCCCAATGTTTTTAATTTATATTTTCATAATTTGAAATTTATATTTTCATATAAATATATAGAGTAGAACAGCTTGTTTTCTTTCAAAATACAATATTCGCATCATAAATTATCTTGTATTTCCACAGCTGGTACCTGCAGAAAGGACACCACAAAAACCACCAGCCAAACTGGAAAAGCTTGAATTTAAACAGAAGAAATTGCATGCTTTATCAACAGAAGACTCTGAAAATAAGGTAAAAAAAACACATATGAACTTACCCCACTTTATATAAAGCCCCTGTCACACTGAACCAATGGATGCAAAGAGGATGTAAAATGGACAAAAAAGCTTGCCATCTGTTGGAAAATGCAATGCATCCGTTGTGTACTCACTGCGTACGTGTTTCATACGCTCTATCCGTCAAACATCCGTCGACTGCTATTTCATCCGCTCAAAACTTTCCGCCACATACGATCTACATCCGCGACACATACGGGCAACAAACATTCTACATCCGTTGTCATCCGTTACACGTCCAATGTATCCTCTCGGCATCCTCTAGCCATCCGCGCAACTCACATCCGCTCCAGCGGAAAGAGGGAGGAAGCGAAAGGTACGCGGAATGTCCACACAGTGTTACTAGCACGGACATTGAAAGGATGTAAGCAGATGAATCTCGTAAAAAGCATTAAAACGGACAAAACGTTTGTATATGGGACGTATCTCGGATATTTAGGATGTCTGGAGGATGCCTAGAGTATGTGGAAGGACACCTAGTGGAAAACCGATATTTTCTATAAAAAGGGGGAGGAAATCACCTGGATCTCACTTTCAGTCAGCAGCCCTGGTGTGCAGACCTCTTCAGCCTTGCTCTTGCTCTTCCACATCATCCATTGATCTCCACCATGGATCATCGCACACTCCTTTTGGTAGCCGCCATCATTCAACACCACAACCAAACCCTCTTCAGACTGTTTCACCTTTTCTACGCAAAGAGAAGAAGGAGACGTCCAAGAACTGTCTGGGTCCGACGATGGATCGGGAGAAGAGTTTGGACTGTATGACAAGCTGATGGTGGAGCTGAGGAATGAAGACACTCGTGCATTCCAGCACTTCATGAGGATGCCACCAGCCATGTTTGACGAAGTTGTGGAGCGTCTGAGACTCAGGTTGACCAAGGCAAACACCAACTTCCATCCCAGCCTGGACCCTGGACTGAAAGTGGCACTGACTCTGCGCTACCTGGTCTCTGGGACCACGTACAGAAACATGCAGTATGCCTGGAGGGTGCCACACAACACCCATAAGCATTGTGGTCAGAGAAGTGGTGCAGGCCATCATCGAAGAATACGTGGAGAAGCTCCTCCAGTGCCCCACCACCGAAGAAGGCTGGAGGAAAGTTGCAGAGCAGTGGTATCAGAGGTGGAACTTTCCCCACACCATTGGAGCCATAGATGGGAAGCACGTGGCCTGCAAAGCTCCAGCCTACTCAGGGTCCAATTATTTCAACTACAAGGGCTTTTTCAGCATCATCCTCTTTGCCATGGTTGACACTGACTACAAGTTCATGTACATCGATGCTTCAGGCAACGGGTCAGCTTCAGATGCCCAGATATACAACGCCAGTGACCTCAAGGGTGGGCTGGAACGCAACCTCATCATGGGTTTCCCAGATCCAGACCCCCTATCCAACGACACAGAAGACGTGCCCTACTTCATCGTGGGTGATGACGCCTTCTCCCTCAGAACCTACCTCATAAAGCCGTACACTTCAAGATACCTCACTCGTGAAGAGAGGATCTTCAACTACAGGCTGTCCAGGGCAAGACAGGTGGTGGAGAATGCCTTTGGCATCCTGGCCAACAGGTTCCAGGTACTTCTCACCACCATGCAGCTTCACCCAGGAACTGTGAGGAACATCGTGGAAGCTTGCTGCATCCTGCACAATCTCATGTGCACCCGCTACCCAGTGTTGCAGAACAGGCTTGTGGACCGTCAACAAGGGAATGGGGACATGGAGCCTGGTGAATGGAGGCAAGGACGAAACCTGATAGATACTGTGGATGTACAAGGCCCCAACAGAGCTTCACATGAAGGGAAGAAGCAGCGCAACCTACTGAAACACTGATGCAACTCCCCAGCTGGAGCAGTGGAGTGGCAAGACAGGATGGTAGATGCTTAATGGATGCTTCCTTCAGCCTGTCTCATCACACGGATGAGATTGGGCCATGTATGTTGAGTGGCCTTACAATTAATAGGGCATTAATAAAGAATTTTGTTTATGTTGAAATGTGTGGATCAATGATTAAATTGTTATTGATAATAAAGGGCCATAGGTGTGGCAGCTGGGAGGGTGGACCATACAGTCCCACTATGCTTGCACTGGAGGTTTATCTATCCCACAGCTATCCTTACCCATCCCACAGCTATCCATCCCACAGCTATCCTTACCCATCCCACAAGCATGCAAAGGCTTAACCCTTTTTTCAAAGTTTTCCCCAACACTTTATTCAGTAAAAAAAATGAACCAAGTGTGTGAAGCAAAGATAACCTTTATTAATAACAAACTGTATGACTTTATTAAAAAGCAAAATGACCCAAGTAAAGTGTCTTTATGCATAGAGAAGGTGAGCAGGTAACAACTCAGTCTCTGGCACTCTTTTCAGTCACTCTGAGGCGTGCCCATGGTCTCAGATGTAAAGGGGCCAGGGACCGTGGAGGTGGCTGTTGCTGGAGTGCTGGTCTGAGGTGCCATTGGGGTGCCTGGCCCCGAGAGTACAACAGGAGATGGTGTGTGCAGGAAGCTCTCAGAGAGCTGACTCAGTCCCATGAGGTTGAGAGGCACTTCCTCAAGGACCTGGGATGTGAGGCCCAACACTGATGACAGATGTTCTGAGGAAGGGCTTGGCTGTGGGGTGGAAGAAGGAGGAGTGTAGTGGGGCTGTCTGGTCTGCATCTGGGTCAGCTAAGGCGTCTGTGGCTTCTGTGGCATCCGAGCAACCTGGGTCTGGACTGGGAAGGGCTGCCTCTGCTGTGGGAAGTCCTGGTAGTGGTAGGCTTGGTAGGCGAGGGGCTGCTGAAATCCATGGAAGGGCTGTGACATCGGCTGGGTTGGAGGAGCAGACCTGGAGTGGGTAGCAGCAGGTTCAGCTGGGCCTGGAAGGTTGTGCAGAAGAGCTGTGATCCTCTCCTTCATCGCCTGGTACTGGGCCTCGGGCAGGTCCATGAGGATCTGGCCCACGTACGTGATGAAGGGCTTGCGGTTGGAGGATGGTATGTCAAAGTGGACCAGCTGGGAGAGGAGATCTGTGCTAGCTTTTATTGTGTCCCTGATCTCCAAGAGGACAGTGTGGCTCTGTCCCTCCGGTCTGCCTCTCTGCCTGCTTTCTGTGGAGGTGGAGCTGGGGGTGGGGGTGGGTTGGTCTCTGGTGGCTGCTTCTCCTTGCTCCATCTGAGACAGGGGATCCTACGTCCTCTGGCACAGGGAGTGCAGCTGTGGGGGGGGTCTCTGTCGTGTGGCCCTCCAAAGACACCTGCCTGGACACTGCAGCTGTCTCCTGGCTGGAAGAGGAGTGGCTCTCTGTGGGCTGTCTGAAGGAGAGGGTTGACAGAGGGGCTTCTCCTCGGTGACAGATCACACCCTCCAGGAAGCTGCACCTGGTCATGACATAGGTCTCCCGGTCAGTTAGCTTGACAGCGGCCTGCCTGGATCTCTTCAGGTTCAGCTTGCCATACCAGGTGTGCATATGCTTCCACCACCCTAGGAGGACATCTGAAGTGTAGCCCAGGCTCTCCGCCTTCTGTCTCCACGCTGCCTGCTTCCACTTGGTGTCACGATAGAGCCTGTGGCCCTTCCTCCACAGGTACTTGTTCTCCCTCAGCCATTCCAGCACTTCCTCCTCATGGTCCTCGGAAATGGAGTACTGTTTCCTCTCCCCCTTCTCCTTGCCTTGCTTCTTCCTCCCTCTGGCAGGGGCTTCAGGGCCTTCAGCAGCAGGGCTTTGAGGACCTTGGGGCTGGTCCACCACAGCAGCAGGAGAAGCAGCAGCACCAGCAGGAGAAGCAGCAGAGCAGCAGGAGAAGCACCAGCAGCACCAGCAGCACCAGCAGGAGAAGCAGCAGCAGCAGCAACACCAGGAGTAGCAGCAGCTTCAGAGTCAGTGCCAAGCGGTGGGATGGTGGTTCTGTCCTTCTTGCCAGGGCTGGCAGGAGTAGGCACAGGCTTCTTCTTCTTCCCCATGGTGTTCTCTCGAGATGTCTCTGGCAGCAGGTCTTTCCTCTGAATAGTGACCTGCTTGCAAGCTGAATCCTTTTATATCCGCGGAGCTTACGCAATTCATCCTCCCCACATGCGCAGTGAATGCTTTGCATCCGCTAGGCATCCGCTAGGCATCCTATAGGTGTTCGTGATGCATCCGCGTCATCCACTACACATCCGCTCCTTCCGCTATGCATCCACTTCGCTGTTCTCCCCCGGAAGCCCTGCGGATGTGTCATCCACTTCCATCCACTTTCATCTGCTAGGCTTCCTACGAACGTCCGCTTTACATCCCCGCTACATCCTCCCCACGTCCGTTCCTTTCCGTTCCTTTCTGTTCCTTTCCGCTCTGTTTATGCAAATTTGGGGCACTTTTGAGAGCGGATAACAACGAATGGAAAATTTGCTCATCCGCTGTATCCTTTTTACATACGTTTTGCATCCGTTGGCCAGTGTGACCTAGACTTTAGCATTTGCATATCTGGTTGTCAAGGATACATTAAATACAGAAGGCCCCAGACCAGGGATGTCAAACTCATGTTGTCATGGCAGCATCATGTGACATATTGGACTTTTTCTCCCTTTGCTAAATCAGGCATGGGCATGGCCAGTGTGTGACACATCCGGCCCGCAAGTTTGGCAGCCTTGCCCTAGACTATCCTAATCCACAGTAAATATATCATAGAGAGCTGTGAAATATATCCCCAGTTTTGTTTACCAAAGACTGTAGAACTGGATGTTCACAATAGAAAGATATCTCAGTTCTACTTCTGCATAACATCTGAATCAGAAAAATATGTGCATATTCCAAACCAGTGCCTGGATGCAGTGATCAATAGAAGAGGGCAATAAACAGGGAATGTTTTTGAATAAGTCAGAAGTTTTGGGATTGGGTGGGCCCAAGTTTCAGGAAGGGGGAGTTGACTTGTTCTAATGAGACTGCACCTCTAGCCAGTGCAGAATGTAAGAGCTCACTGAGGCTTGAGGATGCTCTTTGCAAATCAAACAGTTGCCTGGACTGCAAGTTACCAAGTCAAGCTCAACATTTGATTTAAACATACAAAGCCCTAAATAACTTGGGATTGGCATACCTGTCACACAAACACTGTATCTGCTGTTACAGACCCAGACAATCACTAAGATCAGAATTCCTGAATGACATCTAGGACTTAGTCAAAGGCAGGTTTCTGAGGTGTTGTCCATGATTCAGAATGCTCTTGTCTCTGAAATTCGGGAAGTGTTTCCTATTACAATTTTAAGGCTCCTGTTGAAGCATCCAGCCTGGCGGTCCTGATATGAATGTTGGAAGAAAGCTTCCTCTGCATTTTCACTATGCTTTATTTTTTAATCTAGGAATACATTGTATTGTTTTAAAATATATTTAGAAATAATTTAATTAGATTGAAATAAATCAAGAGATGGAAATCAGGTTATGCTCTTTCTCTGTAATTCTACAATACCTGTATTCTCACAGGTTGACTCCATCCATATTAGTAATTTCTTAATTAGGGCTAGTTTTGTGTGTATGTGTGTGTGTGCACAAATGTGTATTTGGTATTCAAAAATGTGTTATGTCTAACCTGTCTAAAGACTGGTCTCTTTTTAGACAAGAGAAGAGCAACTGAAAAAAGAATTGCTGACTGACAGATCGTCACCAATAATTCCTCCTAAAAGGGGAGTACAGATAGGCAGTTCTATAATTACAACTCCCAATAGTTTTCAATTGCCACCTTTAAGTGTGGGGACAGAAACCTGGCCAGAGAAGGAAGAACTAGATGACAATATAAACAATGACTTTGAAGATTTTACAATGGTGGAGTCAGATATCACTTATAATACAATTGATGGAGTATTCTAATCACCAACATTTGTATCAAACATTTCATCTCTAACAATTTTAATATTATTGCTACCAATAAAGGCTGCTGGACTCTGAAATACACAGATTCTTCTGCTTTCTGAGGTAGCCTAAGGGTTTTCCTCTCCTTCCCTTTTTAAATTTCAAAAGAAAAATAACATACAGTTCAAGGCTGTGCCCTGGCTTTGCTTCTGCATTGGCAAATCTCAACTAAAAGCCCACAAAAAAGCAATTAAATTAAATTAATCCCTGCCCATAGAATTCTGGCTTAGCTTTTAAAATAAATGGATAAATAAAAACTCTTGTACCATCTTATTAAAAGGAAATATGCCAATCCCCAGATTTTAAGATTGTTTTCTTTATGGCCTATCTGAAAGGGAGAAGAAAATCAGGGTTTTCCTACTCCTGCTATTAAGAGATATTTTAATTGGAAAAGCTGAAAAATAAAATCAGGGAAATGTATGTATAAACCTGTGCTATATGATGAGTGTTCATTGCTTAAAAATTATGTATATTGTGCTTCATCTGTGCATTTGTGCAAGTTAATCTTTGCATTCTTCCAATGTAACCAGTATAGCAAATATATACAAATAGCACACATGTGAATATTAATGGGACTGGCTGGTATTCAGCTGGCACTATGTCCACCACACAACCTGCATTCCAGGTAGGGAATGTAAATCTCCCTGGCTAGTTTCTCTGTGCCTTTTCTTTTCATTCTTCCTTCCTCACCAGTTCCTGTGATTTTCCTTTCCTGCTTGCAAATGTGAAGCTTTCAGACCCCTTTCTGATACTATCTCCTTTGAAACTATTGCAGATTTCACCCTCACTCTTTTTCCTATTTTACTGAGCATAAATAAAGTTGCTCTAATCATGCTATAATAATCAAAGCAACAGAGGACCAGGTTGTTCTTTCATTCCTGCTTTCAACTGAAGGTCCAAGAAAAAATTGTATATAAAAAAGAAGAACTGGTAGTTCTCTTTCACAGAATACAGAATTACTAGTTCTTTCTTTCTACAGGGTTTTTTAAAAGGGAAGGAAAGATTGGCAGTACTAATCTGCTAATTTAAAAGCAAGCAAGGGGAACTGAGGTAGATTACATGTGGAAGTTGTAAGGTTTGAGTTTCTGGGGGTGAGGATTTTTCATTTTGGCTGCTCCATGGGTAGCCATTTTATAAGCAAGCAAGATTATGAAGAATGCAGAGGACACAACAGACCAGGACAAATTGGCTGCCAAGGGCAATAACCCATTGCCAAATTGGAACAAAGTGCTCAAGAGCTCCCACTCTTAATGGCTTAAGATGGCTCCAGTCAGAAAGCAGCAGTTTTGAACTGAAGCTGGAAAACTCAGACATGTGGAGCATTTCCAATGGGCTGGGAGTGAGAAGAAAACAATGTCATCCATTCCTGAACTCAGGGACAGTAACTGACAGTGACCATGCTGGTCATAGGCCAGGCAGAAATTATAGCTCTCTTTTGAATTTCATCAATGTTGGGTTGCACTCAGTAAGAATTCCTCTGTTCAATCTCCATTCTCATATTGCACCGCCTAACATTTTTACCAGCCCAGACTTCATGATTGCAAGATGAAAGCACAATAAATAGTGTCCAACAATATTTAATTATGAGTCCTTGATCCCTGTAACCACATACTAGAGTCCGCGCTCCTTTCCAAAATAATAATAAAATTGATCAGTGGCCAGCGTTTGCTGACAACTGCTTGAATGCCTTGACTGTACTTAGTTGATTCTGCCAGGGAAACCAACAGGATCAAGATGATTGTCACAATCATATAATCACAATGTGTATGAAAAGAACATATAGTTCTCCTTTTGATCAGATGTTGGTGGCTGCCATTATGACTTTTCTTTTACCCTCTTACACATGTCCATGGGATCCTGCCAAAAATGCATGTGAAAAACTGTGAAAAACATGCATGCAAGTTTCTGTTTAGATCCAGCAAAATTAAACCTGGATTGCCTAGTACTTTATTTCTTCTTTCTGGTTATCTGAAACTATAAACCAGAACAGGGGGAAAGCAAAGTGCGGCGGGAGGCAAATAGAGGCATTTATTCATGCTGGAAGAAGCAGAAAGTTAGAGAACAAATCTTCTGTTACTGTCTCGGGCTTCAGATCAGGAAATCCAGTTAAAATCCAGTCACTCTATGAAATAATGGGCTCACCTAAAGCTCTTTTTTCTTTGACATAGTTCTACCTGCCCTTCTCCCTCAATAATATGGAAACTAAAACTATCAATGTAACTGTTCTCTTCTCAAGAGCTGCAGGAGATAGGCCAGAAGTTTCATTCAAATACTGTTAAGTGAGCTGAGCCACATTCGGAAAATTTTCAGGGTCACATAGGAAGTAGATGGATCGACTTTAAAACATCCAACAAAATATCCAAGGCTTTCATTGTGTTAAGTTTCAAGATTGTTGCTTGCTCCCTTAAGGCCCTGTCACACTGCCCAACGGATGCAAAACGGACACAATGGACAAGCAAAATGTTCCATCGTTGTTATCCGCTGTCAAAAGGAGCAAAAATTTGCATAACCGGAGTGGATAACACGGACGGGGGGAGGACGCAGGGTGGATGGAAAGCAGATGCGGAACGGAAGCCCAGCGGATGGAAGCGGATGAGAGCGGATGGCACATCTGCTGGGCTTCCGGGGGGCCTCAGCAAAGCGGACGTGGAACGGAAAGAGCGGATGCAGAGTAGATGCCGAGCGGATGAAGCAGATGCACAGCGGATGCACAGCGGATGAAGCGGATGCAGAGCGGAAGCCGAGCGGATGCACAGCGGAAGCCTAACGGATGCCTGGCATTAATTGCGCATGCGGGGGGGATACATTGCGTAAGCCACGCAGATATAAAGGGAAGCAGCTTGCACGTGGCCAGCATTCAGAGGAAAGACCTGCTGCAGGATACATTGAGTCCTTGCCTGCCCTGCCTGCATGCCTGCCTGCCTCCAAGCCTCCTGGCCAGCCTCCCTGCCAGCTTTGCTCTCTGCCTGCCCACCAGCCTTGCTGCCAGCCTGCCTTCCAGCCTCCCTGCCAGCCAGGCTGCCTGCCAGCCTTGGTGCCTGCCTGCCTGCCTGCCCTCCTGCCAGGCTTCCTGCCAGGCTTCCTGCAAGCCTTGGTGCCAGCCTTCCTGACAGCCTTGGTGCCTGCCAGCTTCCCTGCCAGCCTCCCTGCCAGCCTCCCTGCCAGCCAGCAACCCCACAACCATGGGGAAGAAGCGAAAGTCTCAGCAACCTGCTGCCATCCCTGGCAAGAGGGACAGGGCCACCCTCCCGCCCCCTGTCCCTGACTCTGCTTCTGCTGGGGCTTCTGCTGCTCGGGCTCGCTCTTCTGCTGCTGCGTACTCTGCTGAAGCTGCTCCTGGTCCTGCTGGTCCTGCTGGTCCTGCTGGTCCTGCTGGTCCTGCTGGTCCTGCTCGTGCTCCTGGACTTGCTCGTACTGCTCGTCCTGCTCGTGCTCCTGGTCTTCTCGTCCTGCTCGTCCTGCTCGTGCTCCTGGTCCTGCTGGTGCTGGTGCTGGTGCTGGTGCTGGTGCTGGTGCTGGTGCTGCTGCTGCTGCTGCTGCTTGGGCTACTGGTGCTTACTCTGCTGCTGCTGATCCTGGTCCTGCTGATCCTGCTGCTGCTGCTGCTGCTGATGATGATGATGATGATGATGATCCTGCTGCTGTTGCTGCTGCTGCTGCTGATGATGATGATTATGATCCTGCTGGTGATGATGATGATGATGATGATCCTGCTGGTGCTGCTGCTGCTGGTGGTGTGGAGGAACAGCCCCTACCACCTGGGAGACCCTCTGATGAGGGCCCATCTGGTCCTGCCAAAGGGAGGAAGAGGCGTATGCGGGGATGGGAGAAAAGGCAATACTTCATTGAGGAGGAACACGAGGATGAGGTGCTGGACTGGCTGAGAGAGAATGACTATCTGTGGCAGAAGGGACACCGGCTGTACAGGGATACCAAAAGGAAGCAGGCTGCTTGGAGAGAGAGGGCGGAGAGTATGGGTTACACTTCGGAGGTGCTCCTCGGCTGGTGGAAACATATGCACACCTGGTACGGGAAGCTGAACCTGAAGAAATCTGGCCAGGCCACGGTTAAGCTGACGGACAGAGAGACCTATGTCATGGCCAGGTGCAGCTTCCTGGAGGGTGAGATCCACCACCGAGGAGCACCAGCAGCCCCTCTCACAACCCTCTCTCTCCGGCAGCCTGCTGAGACCCAGTCCTCTTCCGGCTGAGAGTCAGTCCCTGTCTCCAGGCAGGTTTCTGTGGAGCGTGCCACAGTGGAGAACCCGCGGACAGCTGTTGTAACCGTGGTGGAGCGTGTGGAGGACTCCCTGGTGCGGTGGGAGAAAGGAGACATCGAGTCCACCACAGTCGTAGCCGCATCCACCACCCCCAGCTCCACCTCCACAGAAAGCCAGATATAGAGAGCCAGACAGCAGGAGGGGCAGAGCCACACTGTCCTGCTGGAGATCAGGGACACCATCCACACCAGCATAGATCTCCTCTCTCAGCTGGTCAGCACGGACTCCTCATCCTCCAACCACAAGCCCTTCCTCACCTATGTCAACCAGACCCTCAGGAACATGGAGGAAGCCCAGTACCAGGTGGTGAAGGACCGGATCACCGAGCTGCTTCACAACCCTCCAGATCCAGAGGAACCTGCTCCTACCCAGTCCAGTTCTGCTCCTCCACCTCCACCCCAGGTGATGTCCCTCTCATTCCAAGGCTTCCCACAGCCCCTCACCTACCAGGGCTACGGCTACCAGGAGGTCCAGCAGCACAGGCAGCAGCCCTTCCCAGTCCAGGCACAGAGTCATCGGGTGACACCGTTGCCACCGGTTCCTGATGCCACTGATGCCACCCATGACAATGATGCCACCAACGACAGCGATGCCACCCACGCCAGTCCTCACCCAGCTGCTGACCAGACAGCCCCACTACACTACTCCTTCCTCCACCGCACAGCCAAGCCCGGCCTCAGTACATCTGTCATCATTACTGGGGCTGACACCCCATGGCATGGAGGAAGGACCTCTCAGCATCACGGGTCTGAGCCAGCTGTCTGAGAGCTTCCTCAACACACCGTCCCCTGTTGTCCTCTCGGGGCCAGGCACCCCAATGACGATACAGACCAGCACTCCAGCACCACCCACCTCCACAGCACATGGACCCTTCACCTCTGAGACTGGGCACACCTCCGAGTGACCAATAAGAGTGCCAGAGACTGGGTAGCTGGCTACCTGTGGACTTTATTTGGACACTTGACTTGGGTCATTTTTCTTTTACAGCTTGTTGTTCAATAAAGTTTATCTTTGATTCACACACTTGCTTCATTCCTTTTTTTTAATAAAGTCTTGGTTGAAACTTTTAGAATTGGTTTAAGCCTTTGCATGCTTGTGGGATGGGTTAAGATAGCAGTGGGATGGGCAGGGATATCTTTGGGATGGGTAATAGCTGTGGGATGGGCAGGGATACCCGTGGGATGGGTAATAGCTGTGGGATGGGTAAGGATAGCAGTGGGACAGATAAGCCTCCAGTGCAAGCATAATGGGACTGTATGGTCCACCCTCCCTGGTGCCACACCTATGGCCCTTTATTATCAATAATAATGTAATAATCATCCACACATGTCAATACAAACACAACTCTTTATTAAACGCCCTGTTCATTGTAGGCCCACCCAACATACATGGCCCAATCTCATCCGTGTGATGAGACAGGCTGAAGGAAGCACCCATTAATCATCTATCATCCTGTCTTGCCACTCCACTGCTCCAGCTGGGGAGTTGCACCAGTGTCTCAGGAGGTTGCGCTGCTTTTTCCCTTCACATGAAGCTCTGTTGGGGCCTTGCACATCCTGAATGTCTATCAGGTTTTGCCCTTGCCTCCATTCCCAAGGCTCCATGTCCCCATTGCCTTGCTGGAGGTCCACGAGCCTGTTCTGCAACACTGGGTAGCGGGTGCGCATGAGATTGTGCAGGATGCAGCAAGCTTCCATGATCCTCCTCACGGTCTCTGGGCGATGCTGCATGGTGGTGAGAAGTACCTGGAACCTGTTGGCCAGGATGCCAAAGGCGTTCTCCACCACCCGCCTTGCCCTGGACAGCCTGTAGTTGAAGATCCTCTCTTCACGAGTGAGGCATCTGGAAGTGTAGGGCTTCATGAGGTAGGTTCTGAGGGAGAAGGCGTCATTCCCCACGATGAAGTAGGGCACATCTTGCGTATCGTTGGGCAGGGGGTCTGGATCTGGAAAGCCCATGATGAGGTTGCCTTCCAGCCCCTCCTTGAGGTCACTGGCATTGTATACCTGGGCATCTGAACATGAGCCGCTGCCTGAAGCATCGATGTACATGAACTTGTAGTCAGCATCGACCATGGCAAAGAGGATGATGCTGAAGAAGCCCTTGTAGTTGAAATAAGTGGAGCCCGACTTGGGTGGTGCTTTGCAGGCCACGTGCTTGCCATCTATGGCTCCAACGATGTGTGGGAAGTTCCACCTCTGATACCACTGCTCTGCAACTTTCTTCCATCCTTCATCAGTGGAGGGGCACTGGAGGAGCTCCTGCAGGTATTCTTCGATGATGGCCTGCACCACTTCTCTGACCACAATACTGATGGTGTTGTGTGGCACCCTCCAGCCGTACTGCATGCTCCTGTAGGTGGTCCCTGAGGCCAGGTGGTGCAGAGTGAGTGCCACCTTGAGCCCAGGTTCCAGGCTGGGCCGAAAGTTGGTGTTTGCCTTGGTCAACCTGAGTGTCAGCCGCTGCACAACTTCGTCAAACATGGCTGGAGGCATCCTCATGAAGTTCTGGAATGCCCGAGTGTCTTCGTTCCTGAGCTCCACCATCAGCTTGTTGTGCAGTCCGTACTCTGCTCTTCTCCCGATCCATCTTCAGACCCAGCCGCTTCTTGGCCGCCTCCTTTTCTTCCCGTAGTAGAGTTCACAGAGCCTGTAGATGGCTTCGCACTGTTGCAGAAGGATGGTGGCTGCCAAAAGGACTCTGTTATGATCCACGGTTGACATGACTGGATGCTGTGGAAGAGGAAGAGTCAGATGAAGGCTGCAGAGGTCTGCACAGCTGGGCTGCTGGGCTGAAAGTGAGATGCAGACGAGTTGCTCCCCCTTTTTATAGGCAGTATAGGTGTCCCTTTGCATCCTCTAGGCATCCTCTAGACATCCTTAATATCCGAGATAGGTCCTCTCTGCGAACGTCTTTTCCGTTTTAAACGCTTTGTTTCCATGCTGCATCCATTCTGCATCCGTTCTGCATCCGTTCTGCGTCCATTCTGCTTTCTCCCTGCGTCCGAGCGGATGCAAGTTGCACGGATGCGGAACAGATGCCTAGCGGATATAGCGGATGCGTAACGGATGCAGAACGGATGCGTAGCGGATGTGTAGTGGATGAAGAATGGACGAATTGGATACATTTTCCGCGCAAAAGTTTTGAGCAGCTCAAAACTTTCTGAGCGGATGAAACGTCAATAAACGGATGCTGGACGGATAGAGAGGAAGCAAAACGGAGGCAGTGAGTACATCGCGTTAACCAATGGATGGCAAGCTTTTTTGTCCGTTTTACATCCTCTCTGCATCCGTTGGTGCAGTGTGACAGGGGCTTTAAAGTGATGTTGTAGGCATTAACAATGACATCCAATTAGGCAGTCAAAGAAAGGACTTCAGGAACCCCATATTACAAGGGTCACACAAATTAAGATAGGCAGGAAGGTTAAAGTCTCTAACTTTGTGCGTGTGTACATGAATTTGTGTTTGAAAGTATAGGAATCAATGTCTAAGTATGTAAAAAGGTATTTGGGCATTTGTAGTGTAGGCATGGGGGAGTATGAAAGCCTTCAAAGTTCCTGCCAAATTATTAGTAGTCCTCAACTTACAACCACAATTGAATTCAAAATTTCCATTGCTTAGCAAAGTTGTTAAGTAAGTTTTGCCCCATTTTAAAACCTTTCTTCCCACAATTGTTAAGTGAATCACTGCAGTTGTTAAGTTAGTCACCCGGTTATAAAGTGAACCTGGCTTCCCCATTGTCTTTGCTCATCAGAAGGTCACAAGAGGTGATCCCATGACCCTGGGGCACTGCAACTGTCATAAGTATGAATTTTGATCATGTGACCATGGGAATGCTGCAATGGCCATAAATGTGAAAAACAGTCATAAGTCACTCTTTTCTGTGCCATTGTAACTTCAAACAGTCACTAAACAAAGTGTTGTAAGTCGAGGACTACCTGTATAAAATTCTCCAAATGACTTTGGGATACTCCCAGCTATAGAGTTGGTTGTGGGGAATAAAATAAAGCCATTTCAAAGTCTTAAGAAAAGGCAGGATGTAAAGTAATAATAATAATAAAGCAGTTATGCTATGCCTGTCACATGACATAAAGCAATCACCTCTCTAGGGTATGCTCTTTCTAGACAATACAAATATAGCAACCATAATTTCACCACCACCATTGCCTCAGCCCAATTTGGGTTGCCGCATTCATTCTTGAGTTCATTGTGCTAGCAGAACAAATTGCTGGATGGAGGATTTGCATATGTATTTTTTCCCTAGAACTGCATTAAGTAAAACAAAATTCAGAGGAAGAATGAATTGAATGATATTATGATGAAGTTCATTTCTAAAAGTGAGGATTAGCATATTCAGTTAAGAATGGGAAAACAAACCCCACATCACTCTAAAATTGGCGGCTAGACAGTATTTATCTGTCAGCCTAATTATCTTATTGGATTGTTGCAAAGGTAAAATAAGTTTATCAAAATGACAAAAGTGGGTAAGACACATTATAAATAAATAAATGTATCCTTGCTTATTACAGGATAAAAATGTAACAAATAAATATTTCACTGTTTTATGATACAATAATAGTCACTATATTTAGGGGTATCACACATTCCTAAATTACGATTTAGCAGCTGTTGGCATAGATCTTCTGTACTAGATCAGTTCAGCTGTTTGGAATTCTATTTACTCAATGTTGAGTAAATATTTTAGAAATAAATATTATTAATCAGCAAAATGAAAGAGCACCATCAAATTAGAATAATAGAATAACAAGAGTTGGAAGGGACCTTTAGTCCAACCCCCTGCTCAGGCAGGAGAGTCTACTCCAAATATTAGCCTCTATCTAAGATCAAAACCACAGCCTCCTGATTGTGAGGTGAGAGATCCATCTCTATGATCTTCCCAAAGTGTCATTCATTCATGTACAAATCCATATATCCATATATCCCCATATTTATTTCGAGAATAGGATATTATATATTTGAATTTAAATAAGTCCATGTATAAAGAAACAATATTCATCCATTCAGCATCTCTTGGTATATGTAGTGCAGAAAAAAACTATAGTAGAATTTTATACATTCATATACAGTAATTGAAATATAAAGGAAAAAAAAACTGTGATGAAGTATTTGGATAGAAACATAAATGAAACAGCCCAATGGCAAAGATCAAACTGGATCTCCCCTATGGAAGCTATACTATATCCAAATACAAGGGACATTAAAAAAATGATTAGATATAAAGAATTGGTAGATGAACAGGGGGAATTAAAAACACTGGATAAACTAAAAATACAAGGGATAATATTAGACTGGTGGGTATATTTGCAAATTCAAACTAAATTTAAGAAAGATGTAAAGGAGCTAGCAATAGATAAAGATTTACAAAAATTGGACCAAATCTTGACAGACAAGGATATAAAATTTATAACATGAACATATAATTATTTACTGGAAGTAGAACTAGAGGAGGAAATTGTTAAAGGACCAATGATTGCCTGGGTGAGAAATGTGGTTCATAATATAAATTTGAATGAGTGGGAAAAGACTTGGACCGAGAACTGGAAGCTGACTTTGTCGACGGCATTCAAAGAAAATCAATATAAAATGTTTTGTAGATAGCACTTAGCACCAGCACAACTGGCAAAAATGTATCCAACCTTGAAAATGGAATGCTGGAAGCGCAAATAGAAGAAAGGAACATTTTTCCATATGTGGTGGCAATGTATAGAGGTCAAAAAATACTGGAAGAAAATACAGAGATGGCTTTTTGAGATTACAAAATATAAATTGAAATTGGAACCCGAAACATTTTTATTAGGTATGATTAAAGGGAATTTGAGTAAAGATAAAGGATACCTTATTGTACACATCTTAACTGCAGCAAGAATCATGTTTGCACAAAATTGAAGAGTGATAAAATACCACAGATGAAGTTTTGATTCAAACAATAATGGACTGTGCTGAACCAGATAAATTCACTATGGAACTGAAAGGCAAAGAGGATTGAGAATACTATGCGACATGGGAGAGGTGGTATGAATAGGTGAAGGATAAGGATAAAAATAATGTATGATCACAAAATAAGAAACATGCATAATTGTTAATGGAAATGAGATTTTTGTAGTTTTTGTTTTTAAAGAATAAAAATTAAAAAAGAAAAAAGAAACAGCCCAGTGGCTTTTTGCACATGCTCCAAGGTCTCTCAAAGCCATATAATTCTAAAAAGTTTCATTGAAATGACAAATGGAAAAATGCCTGAGGATTTTTTTGTTTGAGCTCCACCCATTCCCCATTTTGTACTCTAAAAGAAGGTACAATTTATTCTTTGAATGTCAGAATCCCTTCACTTGTTTTAAGCATCTTGTAATACTGTGGGCCCTCCCATTTGTTTCCTTTAAGAGCTACTTCAAGAGGGCAACATGCCGGGAAGACTGAAGTCAAGTAGGATCAAGATGAAATTCAGAAAAGCTTCATTAGGACTGTGTGAAAATTATTGGGGGCAGGGGAACCACAAAAGCAAATGTTTCCTTCATAAGATGACAAATCTGTAAAATAAAATAATAGAATATTACTTGTGTGGAGCAGTGATAAATATGTTTGGTTCAATTTATACTCTCTTCCCAAGTTGGCCCAACGATGGGACTGGTTGAATTTTAACCATAAATGGAAGATCTCACCTACACATAAGATTGAAGTAACATAGAAAAATGGGAAATATTTAAGTGGAAAGCTGCTAACTTGGATAAGCCAAAAACCAGAATCTTACAAAGGAATATGCCTGGTTGGCAGGCATTTTAAATGGGAACATTCCTTACCAGATCATCTTATTGTAGAACCATTTGCAGCCCAGAATATGCATGTATGTATGCCTGAGTGTATGTGTTTGTGTGTTTCCTTAGCAAATCATTTTTTTATAATTCATGTCTTTAATCTGGATTAAGAAAAATTGATCCAAAAAGTGGAAAGAGTTAAGATGATGCAAATTACATAGTTCCCGTTGTGAGAAGAACAGTAAAAACTGCAGTTTAAATCAGGGACCAATTCTCTGACAGACATAGTAAATGCTGAGTGGATTTGAGGATGGGCTCAAAAATAACAGGAAAAGAAATGTGGTTTTTTTTAATGGAGATCTCTGTAGAGAGTGAATTGATTGGCTAGCAAACAGGTTAAGTGGTACATCTCTACTCAACATTTGAACATCACAAAATTCATTACAAACTTCAGTGAGCTTCTGATAAGGAAAACCAAAGGAAGATAACTAGCATCCCTTTAAAACAGTTTATAGCTTGATAAGTGAGTGTAAGAGTCTTTCTTAGCCTGATGGTTTGGAAACTGAACAAAAGCGATCTGCTTAGTGTTGTGTTGCTGGTTTTAGCTGCCTAAATATTTCCCAGGAAAGCACTGGCTGCACAGTGAATCCTCACATGAGGTATTTTTCCTGACACAAAGATTAATCCTGGTTGTGAGAAAAGCAATATTTTCTACTGAGAAATGTTGTGGTGATATTTTTTTTAATGTTTAAACTGGGTTTTAAAAAAATAGTTTATATCATTTACAATATGTTTTGTGCTCTTTACCACTAGGTATAAATAATAAACAGCCTAACAGAGTTTTAGATGGAATGTCATTCTTATAAAGGAAACAATATGCATACATTCAGGTATTATGTATGCACTATTAGTATTTTGAACCACATTTTTATCCACAAAAGCAAAAGGATCTCAGGATGACATGTATGAATTTAAAATAAATTTCAATAATATGAATATTAAATTATTAAATTTATATATTAAATTCAGAGACAACCAAAAGTGTTGGCCAGGAAAAATAAACAAAAACATTGATTTTAAAATACCCAGGCAGATTAAAAATGCAAAACCACTTTAGTTGTAGTACTTCCTCAAACTGAGAGACCACCGCAAAAGAGGCCGTATTTTGTAAAAACAATATATTTCTGCTGAATCCTGAAGATCTTTTTGAATGAAGGTAGGATGGTAGTGAAAATGATGCTAATTTGGACATAAAATATGTATTTTGGGAAACAGATGTGCCTCTAGACCAGGCATGTCAAACTGGTGGCCTATGGAGAGGATACTGCTATATATTTGCATACTCACCTCTGATAGGTCAGTCTGGATGGTGGGAAATTTGAAGAGCTGTCATTGGCCACGAGCCGCAAGCAACCCCCTATAAAAAGACTGCTGCGGTTTCGCCGGCGTTTAGTTCCTGAAGAAAAAATCAAGAATAAAAGATCAACTGGGTCTCATGTCTCTTCCCTCAACTCAACATTGGAGACGAAGGTGGGATACTGAGACAAAGGAACCCAGTTGTGCACGTGGCAATGAGGACCAAGCGAGACAAAATGGCTGGGAACAACTCGCCACCCGCACCATTCAACCCAGCAACTGAAGACTGGGAATCCTACATCGATCGATTCCTCATGTTTCTAGAAGGGAGCGATCTCCAAGGAATATCCAAAAATAGGAAGAGAGCCTTCTTCCTCACCCACTCCCACAGTATTCAAAATGGCAAAGTCATTGGCATCACCCCACGATATGAAGAAAATGGCGTGGACGGACTTACAGAAATTACTGCAAGCCAACTGTTTCGTGCCTCATCAAAAGACACAAATTTTATCAGCACGACCACAAGGAAGATGAGAGCATTGAAGATTTTGTTGCAGCACTAAGAGACATTGGCGGAGCATGCAAATTCCTAAACCTGGATGAGGCCATGAGGGACCGCGTGGTCCTCGGATTAAAGGACCTTACACTACAGGGTCGACTACTAACAAAACCTAAAATAATATTAACGGAGGCAACAGAAGAAGCCACTGCAGTGGAAGCAACAAAAAAATTGGCAGCCACCATGCGACAAATGCTATTTGCAGGTATTGTGAACGGTGGGGACACATAGCTAGGGCATGCCGAAACAAAAATAACTATAGCCCTAGACAAAGATGGAATACTCCTCCCAGAGAGAAGGAAAAGCAAATAGGGAGCCGTTGGAATCAAGAAAACAGAAACAAGCAGTGGAGAGAAGCCAATAGAAAAGAGGAAACACATCAAACAATAACTATTGGATACTCAAACTCACTCAATGCAAAAAAAGTACATGTCTAAGTCACCATAGAAGGTCAGCCATGAGAGATGGAGGTGGATTCAGGCTCGTACTTATCAATGGTATCATGGAATACCATAAAAAGACTAATACCTGACATAAAAAAGAGAGAGCTAGAAATACAAAAACTCACATTAAAAGACTACCAGGGAAACAGAATTCCTGTAGTAGGAACCGGACATTTCAAAGCTGAATTCAAAAAACACACTAAAATCCTCCCGTTAACCATAGTCAATCGGGATCACTCCAGCCTACTGGGACTCGAATGGTTTGCACCATTAGGAATCGGAGTAACCGGAATAAACAACATCACTGAGACAGACTGGGAAGAGAACCTGATGAAAGAATTCCAGGACGTCTTCAGCAGAGAACTGGGCAAGTACCAAGGGTCCCCTATCTCATTTAATTTGAATCCAAATATAGCCGCAATAAGGCTAAAGGCGAGGCGAGTTCCTTTTGCATTAAAACCAAAAATTGATGAACAATTAGATAAACTTATCGCACAGGGGGTATTATAACCAATAGATAACGCAAAGTGGGAAACCCCAATTGTTACTCCTATTAAACCAGATGGCTCAAACCACTCGAGTCCCAGTAGGCTTGGTCGGTTCCAGTCTACGATGGTTAGAGGCAATATTTTTTGGTGTTCCTTGAAGGTTACCTGGAAGTGTCCAAGCCTGACTACTGGTATTCTGTTGCCTTGGTAGTCTTTTAAAATCAGTGCTTGTTGTTCTAAATCAGCTTTGCTGATGTACGGTATTAGTCTTTTTATGCTGCCCAGGACACCATCGATAGGTATGATCCGGAATCGACCTCCATTTTGCATTCTTGCCCCTCGACTCTGACTGTCACATGTACCTTTTGGCCATTAGTCGCATTGGAATGGCCGATGGTGATGGTCTGATGCATTTTTTGTTTTCTGTAGCTCTCGATTGGCCACTTCCCTTTGCCTTCACGATTTTCTCGGTTCCATGTCGTCCTCTCTTTCTGTCTTGGGGGTGTGTTATCCCTTCTTCTGGGGCTGTAGCTTCTGCGGTTTCTGCATACACGTGCGATGTGGCCCCTCTGTTCACAGTACCGGCAAACAGCGTCTAAGAACCGGCACTCCGAATGGGGGTGGTCTCCTCCACAACTGGCACACTGGAACCCTGATTTATGACCGTTTTTCATTCGCCACTCTTGCTCAGCCTGGGGCCTATAGATTTCCTCTTCCTCGTCCATTCCGGACGATTCTCTGTCTCTGAAACGTGCAGTGGTCTTGTGTGTGCTTTCTATTTTCTTCTCAGTGCCCTGATTTGTTTCGGTTGACGTCTTTGGTGGGTTGGCGTTCATTTGCTGCATATTTGCTGCTGATTTTTTGGTTGCTTCTGCTGCCATGGCTTCAGCAATAGCCTCGGTAATGGTGATTTTTGGTCGGGTCAGCAGTCGGCTTTGTAGGGTAAGGTCTCTCAGTCCAAGTACCATGCGATCCCTCATGGCTTCGTCCATGTTCAGGAATTCACATGCTCCTCCGATGTCCCTGAGAGCGGCTACAAAATCTATGATGCTGTCACCTTCCTTCTGGTCCCGTTTATAAAATTCATGTCCCCTGATGAGGCTGGAGATGGTCGGTGCGTAGTGAGCCCTCAGCAGTTTTTCCAGGTCAGGCCAGGCCATTTGCTTAACGTCATCTGGTTTTGCTAGTGCCTTGGCCATCTTAAACACTGTGGGCCCACATTGTGTTAGGAATACAGCTCTTCTGTGATTGTCTGAGATTCCTTGCAGGTCGTTACTCTTCAAGAACATGAGGAATCTATCGATGTAGGATTCCCAGTCCTCTGCTGCTGGGTTGAAGGGTGCGGGTGGGGAGTTGGTTCTGGCCATTTCATCTCCTCGGTTCTCAATGCCACGTGCCCGACTGATCTCTTTCTCAGGATCCCACCTTCGTCGCCAGTGTTCAGTTCACGGGAATGAGACTCAGAGATGAGCGTAACTTCAGCTCTTTTATTTAGTTCTTAAAGTCCGATCTAACCAGGAGCCACGGCAGCTCTTTTTATAGAGAGCTGCTCACGGTTAGTGTCCAATGACGGCTACTTGTTTTTCCCGCTGCTTGTATTGGCCAATCATAGCCCTGCTATAGTTGGCCAATCAGTGTCGAGAAAAGTAGCCAATCAGTTCTGGGTATTTATTGTCCAATAGGAATAGCCTATTTGAAGTATGCTAATATGGAACACTTTTGCTGGCTCTTTATAGTCTAAGGAGCCATACTTTGGGGGATTTTGTTTTCCTGAATTGGCTGAGACACTAGGTCTGACCGTTCTAGTTAAATTGGGATATATATATGGTATACCATATACCATATATATGGTACAAGGGGTGGGATTCAAAAATCCCAACAACCAGTTCTCTGCAAACGGCCTCCCCCAGGCTCTGGAGGCCCTCCAGAAGCGGGAAACAGGCCTATCTCCAGATTTTCGGAACTTCCTGGAGGGCCATTTTTCACCCTCCCGGAGCCTCCGCACAGACTTATACTTATCTGCATCCAAAATGGGCCATGTGGAGACTCCTGGGAGGGGAGGGGAGTGGAGTGGAGAGGAGGGCTGGGTGGGGCCAGCCAGTCAGTTCAACTACTAATTCAGTGAACCAGATGTAAATTTAACATCCGGTTTGCCCGAACCGGCCTGAATAGGCCGAATCCCACCCCTGCGTATTCTAAGTTTAGAGCTTTCAAGGAAACTCTCCAGATCTTAAACTAGGTTTGGTAAGAGATCAAATTCAATGTAATTCCTTGGGAATTATGGTTCCATAAAAACAAGTCTAACCAAATTCTGCAGTGGTGGAGGCCTCCAGCATCTTTCAAGGTGGGTAGACGCTTACATTACACTAATGCAACCTTTTAAATTCATTTGGCATTTGTCACAGAAAAGCTAAATTATAACCTTTCTGGACAGAAACAATTGGAACTAATGGAAGTAAATGTTTGATCATTGCACTACATTAGGAAATAGCTTCCAGCAGGGTGAATTTTCTCTTGCTTCAAGTGATTACCACATCTCTAGTGTATTTATGGCAGCAGGGCTCTGCTTGAATGCTTTTGGCAGTGTTTTTAGACCACTAACCAACTACAGCTTTGTACCTGAAAGAAGCAGACATCTCTTACATGTGAAGCATTTTATTTGGCAGACAAGACACAGCTCCCACAACCCACACGTATCTATTCTGTGTTAATTCCAAAATGTGAGCTTCTAGCTTGCCTTAAAATAGAATTTACAAGAATGCTTGAAATGGCCTGCATCTGTCAACAAGTGATAAATAACATTGTGGGTGTAAAAGCTCACCCAGAATACTGGTGGAGAAGAAACACATTAGGTTACCATTTGGTCAGCAATTTTGAGAGTATTCGCAAGTTTTTGAAAAAGAACTTCACCCTATATATACTGGTATTCATTATCAATGGAACTACGTTCATATTATTGAACTAGTACATTTTATGGAGCATAATTACTTAAAGGGCAAAAAAAAAAACCACCCAGCAATTTTTTTTTAATTTTAGGTGATAATTTTATCTAAAGTATTTTACAAATTCCAGAAGTATGGGGGTGGTGAGAAATTAGAGATTCTGTAAATATAATAAATACAATTTACTAACATTTCATTTATTATATTTAATAATAAATTTATTACATTTATAATAAATAAAATGTATTAAATTCCATGAGGTCCAGTTTGATGTAGTGGTTAAGGCATCAGGTAGAAATATGTAGACCTTAAATTCTACTCCTGACTTGACCACAAAGCCAGCTGGGTGACTTTGGGCCAGCCACTTTCTCTCAGCCCTAGGAAGAAGCCAATACCAAAGCACTTTTGAAAAATATTGCCAAGAAAACTGCAAGGGCTTATCTAGGTAGTCTCCACAAATCAAGCAAGCTTGAACAGATTGAAAAAAATAAATAAAGTACAATACATTGATGTGAATATCTTGATGCCAATCTTTTCCATCTAGATATATTAGGATCAGTTTTCAAATTTTCCAGCTAGCCTGGATATTCCAATAGAACTTAAAATTCCAACATATAGAACCATGGTGGCGCAGTGGTTAGAGTGCAGTACTGCAGGCTACTTCTGCTAGCTATCTGCAGTTTGGCAATTTGAATTTCACCAGGCTCAAGGTTGACTCAGCCTTCTATCCTTCTGAGGTCAGTAAAATGAGGATCCAGATTGTTGGGGAAAATATGCTGAATCTGTAAACCACTTAGAGAGTGCTAGAAAGCACTGTGAAGTGGTATATAGTCTAAGTACTATTGCTTTAACTTGCAAAAATTTAAATTGAGAAGTTTGAGTTGAGTAAAGAGGAATAGACATTGTTATGTCTCACAATCTGCATCCAATCAGCGATAAGCAAGAGTTTCACCTACACTATATTCATGAATAAAATAACATAACATTTTTTAAATTGATCCAACTTGTACAGACAGACTGAGAGAATCGTTCTGGACTTTGCTCCCTGCTTTGCTTGTACAAGTCCATTGGCAGTTATGATATTCCTCTGATATATTAATTCAATATATATAATTATAAATACTTATCATTTTTCTTGCCAAATCTATTCCCAATGAAATCATTAGTTTTCTGCATGGTAAGGCACATTGGTTTATCAAATTATGGTTCTGCATTGTTTAAAACCTCTAACCTAAGGTTATTACAATTATTAATCAGCGGTAGAATATGAGCATTGCCACTAACGTTTTTTAAAAATTCAGAATGTTCTTTGAATTTTCCTTGTAAAAGAGCTGTTTAGTCTAATAAAATGAAAAATGTAATGTACTAAAGAATAAGTCTGGGACAAAAACAGTCACTTATGTACTTAGCCTGAAATTCTTTTCTTCAGAAAGGACATAGTGGGAAAGTTTTGCAATTATAAAACTCGCTTAAGAAAGTGCAATTTGTCCTTTTATTGTATTAAGCCATGTTGTTACTTTAAATTAATGTATTTTTTCTTTTATGTACACTGAGAGCATTTGCACCAAGACAAACTCCTTGTGTGTACAATCACACTTGGCCAATAAAGAATTCTCTTCTCTTCTCTTCTCTTCTCTTCTCTTCTCTTCTCTTCTCTT
>BLBF01000002.1:81111175-81125010 GCA_015471245.1 Laticauda colubrina
TTCTCTTCTCTTCTCTTCTCTTCTCTTCTCTTCTCTTCTCTTCTCTTCTCTTCTCTTCTCTTCTCTTCTCTTCTCTTCTCTTCTCTTCTCTTCTCTTCTCTTCTCTTCCATTCCATTCCATTCCATTCTAAAACTGCTTGTAATGAGGATCAGGTTGTACAAAGTAGATTGAAACACATATCCTTGAACACCAGCATCTAACTCTGAAAAAAGAAAAGGGAAAACTTGTTACAGCATTTTTCATCTGCCATGACAATCTACCCTCCACCAGACAATAGCAGAATTGTACAATGTTTCTGATAGGGAAAGGGGCAAGAGATTAAGCTTTCCTATGCTAGAAGCAGCATAGCATAGTCCATTTCTTGCCATATTATGCTTGTCCAATGCTGCAATAGGCCAAGAAAAGGAAATTAGAATCTGGGTCGCAGTGCTGCAATTTAAGTTTGTATACTTGCATCAAACAGCAAGACAAAAGGTCAGATTGGCATTATGGCATCATAAATTATCATGCTTCTTTCTTTTCTTTTCTTTTTACATCATCAGTTTGTATTAGACATTTATGTAATTGCCTATCTGATCCAGGGAAGTTGTGCCCAACATGTTCTGGCAGGATTCCATTCCTCAAGAAGAATCAAGTTCCCAGTCCAGAGGTTCGATAAGTACAAATTGTGGTATCTATAGCCAAAGTTCCTTTCAGTAACTAGAGAGAAGTCTGTTATGTGAATTCTCCTGGACAGACACTATTATGTCTGACTGGAAACCTTGTTTGTCATTACAAAAAATGCCCTATGTTTGACTTCCTTTAAAAGATTCGTAGTGATTGGCCAATGTTTTTGAACAATGTCTCTCAGTTCATTTCTAATTTCTAAATGCTTTCCAAAGAGTTGAGAATAACTTTTACAGTACCCTTTTGCCCTTGTATATGAAGAGCTATAAATCTGTTCAGGAACTAAGAGGTCACCCCCAGAAATTAGTCTGATAATGCCTCCATATTCTGACATGAGGAAAGGCTGCACAACAACCAAAGACAGAATTTAATTATGATTTGCACATTTTTGGAAAAAATTTCACATGGCTCCTCAGAGGATTCTTATTCTTATAGAAGGTTTTTTATTGATTCAATTCTTGATTCAAATTGATACAATTCAATTCTTACCCAACCTCTTAAAATATTCTGAAGTATTTAGCTCCTGTGATATTTTCATTGTACTGCATATGATTTTATTGTCTTCAGATGATTTTCAATTGATTCTCTTAACAACCCTTTGAATTTGGGAATATCCAAGTTCTAAATACATGCCTCCAATATATTAATATGTCATAAACCTAGTCTAGCCTCATTCATAACTGTATGGATCTAAAGTAGGATGTACTATTAACCAAATGGCTGGTGAACTTGTGATGGAGTCATTAGAGTTCCACCATTGCTTCATGTGCTATTTTAGAAGACTTTCCAACTGTCTGGAAAGAGGTTATGAGACTACAGCGGTCATACAAACATTGCCCCATCCCAAGCAGCATGTCTCATAAACAGAGTCTGTTTATGAGATCTCTGGATTCAGTCCTGCTACTAACTTGGCATCGATAATATTTTTGAGAGCTCAAAGTACTTTATGTACCCTATCATACTCAACAACAATCTTGATAACAGATCATGACAACAATCTTGATAATAAAATATTATTCTAAATATGCATACTTGGTGGGAAGGAAACTGCATCCCACTCCCCATGCAGATTTTACTTTTTGAGTCTGCTGACTGTCTGGCTACAATTTAATCAGTCATCTGTTCAGCCTACAACTGAACTGAGGTTTGAAGTCTGCTGTGTAAAACAACAGCACTGCTATTGCCCTTGTCTTCTACAGCAATGCTCTAGAACAATTAATCAGCAGAACAACTTGCCTCCAAAAGTTGTGCATGCTCCATCACTGGAAGTTTTTAAGAAGAGATTGGTCAACCATTTGACTGAAATGATATAGGGTTTCCTGCCTGAGCAGGAGGCTGGACTAGAGGATCTCCAAGGTCCCTTCCAACTCTGTTATTCTGTTCTGTTATTCCTATTGCTCATCATTCTAGCATTCTATTTGAGCTAGAATTCCAATTAATTTTTCTTAATATCAAAATTAAATTTCCTCCTTGGTTTCTGATCTCAAATTTATCTTTCAATATACTGGAAATTGCTGCGGGCAGAGTAGTAAATCATAACTTCAGTTAACAGGAAAATACAAGTAGGACACTTGAGGGCTAAAGAGAATCTAGTTCCTCCTCCCATTTTTGCATTCACAAAGAACTCATCCATTAATAAACCCATCTTGTATAGAGTTACCCCTGTTAAGCTTATTCCTGTTCATTTATTCAGGGGGTGTTATCTGATTTCAATACTCAGTTTCTCAAATGAAACTGTAGAATAAAAGAACACAAGGCAACAAGAAAAGAGGTGTGCCTTGCACTCCCAGACAAGTGCACGGAAAGATAGTCAAACAATCCTTTTCTTATCTGGAAATAATTCTGATTAACTTTCATAGATAAGATAGGGCTGTGTGTCTGAAAGCCAAAATTCAGGACTACAACCATACCAGGCTACTTATTAGGGATGCTATATGCAAGGATAAATAAAAACTTTATTACAGCCTCAACCAACAAAAGAAACATACAGTCCCCACCAATGTTTATGGAATTTGATCTTTAAGAAGCACTAGACAATTTGTGCCCCAGTGGGTCATTGTTTCAGAATTATTTCCTTACCTAAACAGAAAAACAGAATGACCAAAAGTGGGGAAAAAGCTGTGGGAGCAGAAATGACTTCCAATTTCCTGCTGGCTTCCCCACTGAGTTTCTTTGTGAGAATCTGGCAAAAAGCATCTTCCTTCCTTCCTTCCTTCCCTCCCTCCCTCCCTCCCTTTCCCTGCAGGAAGGTAGGTGACTACTACTGGGTGGGGAGTGAGTGTGTGATTGTGAGACTGGCTGGGAAATTGTCACATTGGGGACAAATGAGGATCACGTGCCTAAATCAGCAGTATAGCAGCAGCCAGTAAGAATAAAACAGCCATATGTTCCCCAAATTTCTTTCCCTTAGGAGTCATGGGTCCTAGATTTTGGAAACATTCTGTACTAAGTCTAAATTAGTTAGCCCATTTGAGGAATCTTGGTTCAAAAAGTGTTGCCTTATGTTGTACTGTGTTACTGTGTTACCCCGTTAAAACTCACAACAATGAGGGGTTTAGTTTGTCTAGATTTTCTTTCTTGAAACAAAGTAGCAAAATCTGGTGGCATTGTAGCTGTTCTGGAAGTTTTTGTTGATTAATAAAAAAACTAGGTGATAATAATCTGACTTCCCAAAGATTGTTGGTAGAAAAAAAATAATCAAATTTTGATTAAATCCAAATGAAAATTTCAGGGAAAAAACACAAGCGTGATACTTTCAACTTCCTCCATACCACAAGGGAACAGGCAGTGAGTGAGAGGAATGTTACATGCCATATATGTGTGTGAGATAACCTCCCAGACAAAGTTGCCTTTCCATAGACCATCAATTTTAAAATTGCTCACTTATTAACAGGTGCCTGTGAGCGACACCCCTTCCATTTGCTGCCTTGATAGCATATCCTCTGGGGTGACTTTCAAGTTGGGCACTGCCTTTATTTTTGTCATTTAAAATGCCAAGCAGAACATCTGTGCATTATCAGGTTACGCTTACTATCTCAATTGTAGCTGTGCCAGATAGAGAGGATCTGTTTTCCTGAGGCCTAACGGGACCTTTCTTAGAATAAAACCAGAGTCTTGGATGATATTCGAGTCTCCTTATAAAGCATGCTATGTATTTTCTGAAGCACTTCACTTCTAGCAAACCCAAGACTAAGAAATCTCACCAAGAGGGAGACAAGCACATTCCACAATCAGTAAAGTATGATAAGCAATGTGATAAGGGGTGTGTCTAAACCACAACAGTTACTCACTTCTTGAAAATGTTGTGACATGGAGCAGACAGTTCATTAAAACTGGTACAAGTCCCAAGGGCTTGCCAATTTTTCAGGGATAACAAATCCTAAGAGGCAGTACCTTCTACAAACAGTAAAGCCTATGATTATTTATATGCATTAACAGTATTCAAGCTAATGAAATATTTTATTAATGAAATTTATGGAAGAGCTGAGAAGTAAGTGGTAAAATGTAAGGAAACATAAGGAGGAAGTAGTAAAATGAATGGAATTATATATTGTATATAACTCAAAATACAGCCCATAATATCATGCAATTTTGCATCCTATATAGGAGATCATCATAGCTTTACTAAATACTTACACATGGTATGATTCAGTTGATCAGAGTTTATTTTTAAGAAAAGACCAAGAAATTAATTTAAAAATTAAACAACAGAATTTAAATTATTTCTCACCCAATAAATTATTTTTAGTATAAATAAAAGCTGTTCTTTGATTTTATTTATTCATCCTGCCATTTCCTTAGGGCAAATAATTATGATGTTATGGCATTCATCCACAAGGAAAACAGAGCTTTTTTTACAAATACTTCACCTTAAAATGGGTAATTGTTTTAGATTTTCTGAGAATATAATGATATCGTCAGACAATATATTGAACTGATGATGTTACCTATCTGGTAACAAAACATTCAGAAACTAAATTAAAACAAGCTTGGAGAGCAAACCACTTGCCAAAATCTAAGCTACAAGTGTTTTATATTATTTCAAGACAACTTTTTTCTCTATCTGTATGCTGGGACATCAGTGATAGCTTTTTGCATGTCCCTACTACATTCAAGAGAAAGTCTCATGAAATACAGTTGCTCCAAATATTTTCTTTTTATCACTTGTTTGTTAATAAGACATGTAGGATGCAGTCTAACAATAAGCAAAACCAAAGACCAATCAAGTTATGACTGAGAGGAGAGGTTCATGTTGAGACCCACCCCGGGAGAGCCAGCAATTTGTAATCCAACTTTTGGGTAGTATTGATCAGACTTCCATTAGCAAAACAGAAACACTGTCAAAACCAACTCTGGGCCTGATTAAAATGCAATGATTAAAAGTAAGGGGAACATATTTCTTGCTCAAAATACAAATTTCTGGACCTGCCATATTCATTGTTTTCTTATTTTGAATCTATAAACACTTTCACACAAATCATAAATTGGCATCAAATTTGCAGAAAGATGTGGTGTGTAACTTTACCATGTAGAAGTTGTGTGAGCTTTATTTTTACATAGAAATTCATTGAGACATAGAATTTGACACGTGTTTACCCTTGCATGTAACTATTTACTGAGAACTTACTTAGATATATGTATTTCATTTGTGAAGGTTTGTTTTAAATTATAAGTTCAAAGCCTTCATGGAACTATATGAAATTTAACATTCATGAATTAAAAATGTGTCTACAAACCAAATGTGTCTATAGCCTATTTAATACATTTGTTTTTATAACCACATCTAAATGGATGCATGATTTCTGTTTCAAATATCACATGAAACCTCAGTTTAGGCTGCAATTTTATACACATGTACCTCACAGTAAGTCCACTGGAACTCAGTGGAGTTTATTTCTGAGTAGATATGTACAGTATTATATTGCATGATTAGGTCATAATGCCCTATTCCAAATGTCTTGTGTCATTATATGGTGCAGTAGACCATTGGTAGGAATAAATAGAGTGCAATATAATCAGAGGCTCTTTGTTATCTTCATCAGCCTACTGAATGATTACATAGCATTGTTTTCTCTTTGCTATGACAGGCATCTGCTGTGTATAAATAAATAAAAAGGTTGATAATGGACTTAATGTTAATACCTTTGAATTAGTCGCAATTGGTAAACCTGTAAACTGTCTGTTCATAACTGCTCTGACAGAAGGTTATATAAAAGTATATCGGTTAAAACCATCCATTGTAAGTGATAGCTTCTAGGTGAGGCCATATTAACATATCCTTCAAAGTAACATTAGATAGTTTAATTCTACATGAGATAAGCCATACATGTGAGCATTTGGAGCAAAGGCTGATATCATAATAACAATGGATTAAATTATTCAGGTGATCTACAATATTATATGAGCATGGCATTCCGGGAGGACATAGTCTAGCTTAACATTTCCCTCTGCAGAATTGACTTTTTGATTTTAATTCTGACTATGAGTAAGTTATGTTTCTTTTTTATAAGCCTATTCTAACTTCCCCATGTTACCCAGTGGTGTGTGGCGGTTAAAGACACTGGATAGAAGCTAAGAGACAATGAATCCTAGTCCTACCTTAGGTAGAAAGTCATCTGGATTACTTTGGGCCAATCAGTCTTTCGTTTTACTTCTTCTCTTATGAGGAAGGCAATGGGAAGCCATTTCTGAAAATCTTGTTAAGAAAATTACAGGCACTAATCTATGTAGTTACCAAGAGTCAAGACTTACTCTAAGGAACACACATGTACCCCTTCCCCACCCCCAAATCTTTACTAAATCTGTGTCCTCCACAATCAGGGATATTTATAGATCAACATCCACAAGATGGAAAGGATGATGTCATGATCAAAGACCATGTGTTTTATTTATTTTATTTGTCAATCGCTTACAAGATACAGGTATAAGAATAAACATAGTTTTGAATACATGAGATACATACTTATAAGAAAAATAAAAAGAAATAATAGGACAGGGACGGTAGGCACGGTTGATGCACTTATGCATGCCCCCTACAGGCCTCTTAGGAAGAGGGTGAGGTCAATAATAGACAGTCTAAGATTAAAGTTTTTGGGGTTTGGAGAAGAAACCACAGAGTCAGGTAGAGTATTCCAAACATTGACCACTCTGTGGCTGAAGTTGTATTTCTGCAGTCAAGTTTGGTGCAGTTAACCTTGAGTTTGTATCTATTGTGTGCTCTTATATGGTTATGATTGAAGCTGAAGTATTCATTTGCAGGTAGGACATTGCAATGTATGACTTTATATACTATATTTAGATTGGACTGGAGGCGGCGTAGTTCTAGATTTTTTTGGTCTAGAGTTTCAAGTCTGGTGGCATAAAATGTTCTGCAACGAGTAGAGGAGCGGAGAACTCTTCTTGTGAAATATTTCTGGACTTTTTCAATTGTGTTAATATCAGATACATGATATGAGTTCCAGACTGATGAGCTGTATTCAAGAATTGGTCTTGCAAATGTTTTGTATGCTCTAGTTATAGTGTGATATAACCAGAGAAGAAGCTACATGGGATTAGATTAATAACTCTTAATGCCTTTTTAGCTATGTAGTTACAGCAGCCTCTAGCACTTAGTTCATTAGAGATGAGTACTCCAAGGTCCTTGACAGAGTTTGAATCCTCAACAAGGTCTTGACTATTCAGCTTGTATTTTATTTTCTGATTTTTTTTTCCCCAATATGTAAGACTGAGTATTTATTTGTTGAGATTTAAAGTTGCCATTTGATTGACCATTCTGATGCATAGTCAACGTCTTTTTGGAGGGTAGTAGTTTTGTCTGTTGTGTTGAACAGCTTTACATCATCAGTGAAGAGAATGCAGTTGCTCTTAAGATGATCACAGAGGTCATTTATGTAGAGTATGAAGAGAGTCAATCCTCGAATACTGCCTTGGGGGACACCACCGTTGACAAGTACAGAATTCGATAGGACACTCCCAATTTTGACCATTTGTTGTCTGTTTGACAGGAATGCTTCTATCCAGTTATGCAGGTGTCCAGAGATACCATAAGATTTAAATTTTAGTAGTAGTTTGTCATGTATCACTGAATCAGAGGCTTTACAGAAGTGTATGGAGATTGTGTCTATTGCTTTGCCCTGATCGAGTTATGTAGTCCATATGTTTTTGCAGTATAAGAATAATGTAGCCTGTAGTTTTTCATACACACAGATACACACACACACACACACTACACCTGCCTCTAATTGTATTTGACTTTAGGTATTAATGATGACTAGGCTGGAACTTAGAGAAGTTATATTTGAAGGATCCTCAACTTCAGATCTAAATTGTCTAAATCTACACAACATCTGTGTAGATACTGCTTCATGCTATATTTTTAAACAACAGTTGATTCATCTTTCTTGAGTTATAAAAGTTTATTACATCTTAGTATGGCATTTTATATGTTATCTTGCAGATAGTAATAGTATAATAATAAAAAGAAATGCAGATAAAACAGAAACATTTCTGCTTTTAAGAAATATTTTAAACATGGACTGGCCTTATAGCAATGCTTGTGATGGTTTCAAAATTGTGAAGCTGAACATTAATAAATAGACTTCTTAAAGTTTCAGCAAAATAGAAAAATAGTACCATTTATAAAACCTTCCTTTTGAAACACGTAACCTTTTGAAACATGACAGTCTACTTTCTATTGGACTACTAGTCAACACTTCACATAGAAACAATAATCTAGAAAAAAAATTGTTAAACTATGGAAATTCTGCTACTGAAACTTCAAATGAGAGACATGAGAAATGTCATCACCTAGTTATATTTAGAATTGGATTTTAAGCATAATTCAGATAAAAGGGTTTATGTGTGTGTGTATACATAGGGGCATTTGCAGAGAGTACAAAAAATAAAGTCAAAATGGTAGTCACAAATACACAACTGAACCCTTGATCTTACATCTGAAAAGATGTATGTTGATAATAAAAGTAATTTACCTATTTCATTTTCACTATAGATAGCAGCAGCTTTTATGGAATGAATTCAAGCTGAACACTTTGTAGAGAAGTACATTTTATATATTTCTCAGTATTTCAACTTAGTCGCTTTGGAAAAAAAGGGCCATTTTTTGTCATCAGAGAAGTTGCTTGCCCTGTCATATCTAATTTTTAACTATCTGGTTAACTTTTAACTGTTTGGAAGGGCTAAGGATTCCTCTTCTTTATACAAGATCATGGCACATGGACAAGCCAGCAGCCTTCTTGGGTGGCCCCCATATTAAGGAATGTATTATTTTGATTAGGAAGTTCAAAAATCACTCTCCCTTTCTGTATTCAATAAGAGGGTGGAAACATTATTTTTAAGCAATATTTGGGATTCATGACTGAATCCTATGATTGGTGCATAGGCATTCCTCTGGATGTATATTACTGTTACATTTCTAATAAGTAGATTATGTTATTTTTTGTTTCTTCGTTGTACATCACCCACAGTGGTAAGACTGGAGTTGTTAAACGGTATAATAAATACATACTATCTATAATTTGGCAACCTGGAAACATATTAATAACACATATACTATAGTAGCGATCCCTAACCTTTCTGGTTTCATGAACCAATGGCGACGGCAGGGGGGGGGGGGAGAGATGGTTTTGTGGGCATCCCTGCTGTTTGTGCAAATGGAGTTTCACATGCTCACCCACTGCTTGTGCGAACCAGTTGCCAACAGGCCACAGATCGGTACCGGTCTGCTGACTGGGCATTGGGGACTCCTGCATTATATAATTCAATGTTTATAAAAACTAGCCTTTTGACATTGAAACTTCTAATTTTTAATACTAAATCAATTAGGGTTACAGTGGTAATGTTAACTGAGAGCTATTTGTCATATACTTAAAGTATGTAAACTATGTGTATGTGTTTGTGTATGCAAGCTTTGTTGTACTTACCATCTTTTATCCTTGTTTTTTATGCTTTAGATCAGAGGTCTCCAACCTTGGCCACTTTAAGACTTGTGGACTTCAACCCCTAGAATTTCTCAGCCAGCTATGCTCATCATCTATTAAAAGCTATGCTGGCTGGGAAATTCTGGGAGTTGAAGTCCACAAGTCTTAAAGTTGCCAAGGTTGGAGACCCCTGTTTTAGGCTTTGTTGTAATTTCTTTGATTGTTGTAAATCCCCCCAGAGTCACTGACAGAGTCAGTTCAGTGGCATACAAGTTTAATAAACTATTATTATATATCATGTAAACATAGAAGAACTATGCAGTTGAGCACATTGCCAGTTAACTGTTCTGTTTTGTTCTGTTTTGTTCTGTTCACCCTACCCTACTCTATTCTATGTCATTTCATTTTCCCCAACAAGTAAACAAAGCTACCTTTTATAGTATGACATTGAACACTTCCAGAGAAAACCATCAAAATAATAGTATCCTTATTAATAGTATCCATAAGAAATTATTTAGTATATCTGCTATCCCTCCCATAAAGAGATGCAATATAGAAAAAGAGCTTTAACTGGTATTTGGTTTCTCATTCCAAGAAACACAGAAGTTCTAAGAAAAAAGAAAAATCTTGCAACATATTTGCAAGATACATTTCCAAGTTTAAAAGTAAAATGTTGCAAGCAGTAGGAAATGTCCCTATTCTGAGCACCGGAACGGAACACTATTAGAAACAGGTACTTCACAACTTACAACCACAACTGAGCCCCAAATTTCTGTTGCTAAGCAAGACAATTGCGGAGTGAATTTTGCTCCTTTTTACGACCTTTCTTGCCACAGTTGTTCAAGTAAATCCCTGCATTTGCTAAGTTAGTAACATGGATGTTAAGTGAATTTGGCTTTCCTGTTGACTTTGCATATCAGAAGGTCACAAAAGGGATCACACTGCAACTATCACAAACCAGCTGCCAGGCATACAAATTTTGATCACCTGACCCTAGGGATGCTGCAAAGATCATAGCTGTGAAAAGCAGTCATGTCACTTTTCAGTGCCACTGTAACTTTGAATGGACCGTTGTAAGTCGAGGACTGCCTGTATATTCCAAAGGAAACTAGATTATGGTTAAATATGAGTCTGCAAGATCTGGCAGACTGATGAATCCTTAAGAATAATTTTATAGTTCATTTGCTGCACTGTAAAATATAAATAATATCACAATTTAAATTCCATCAAATATAGGCAAGAAAAATAAAACAAGATACTTTTTTTTATTGAATGTCCTAAATATATCTGAGAAGACAATTGTCAATAACTATCAAGTTTTATGTTTGGTTGATATTTCTTGGAGTTCTGTATCTTAGATCTCTTTTCAGCTGGCACTTCAGGACCTATTTTGGAATAAAAGCTACACTGGAATTTTGAGCTTTCTTATTAAAGTGAGTGGGTTCCGATGGATTTTCAGTCTGGGGAAGTTACTGGCCCCCATAACTAACAGCTGGATCTGAATTCCCAGCCGCAACCCTCATTTTGCCCAAGCTGATAGGAGCTACTAAGTTTTATATTAAAACCATCTACAGAAGTCAATACATTTCCAATCATTTATTACTAACTCAACCATGAATTGGTGTCAGGCTGGAGGCCGAATTGTACATTTGTGTATCTTCTCCTTCCTGGAAGATATTCCCAGAGAAATAATGATTTTGCAACTGGCTGTCATTTTAAACACTGACTGGGTAAGATGTGAAAATGGTGATGAATGAAAAACTGTGGATAAATAAATACCTGACTGGAATGTAATTCTGCTTATACTGACTAGAGCTGCATTACCCCTCAAGCATCAGGTTCAGCATAAGACAGGCAGGCAATTCCTTACTACAGAGATACTTTAACAGGGATCGCCAACCTTTTGGACCTCAGGGACCAACAAACTCATAATTTTAAATCTCGTGGACCACTGATATGAATTTTGACTGAGGGTAGTTTGCTGATGTTGGTGGGAAAGCCGGTCCCATATTCCAGAGCTGCAGTAGCCACAAGTAGGCACCCTTTGGTCATCTTGGAGCAGCTGCTCCTCCATCTGGGTGCCACGGACTGGAGGAGCTGCTCCGGGATGACCAAAGGGGCAGTCTTGTGATTACTACAGCTCTGGAATATGGGACCGACTTTCCCACCACTAGCAAGCCACCTGAAGACGGATTTCTCTCCCCCGCCCGTTGGTCTTACTTTCCAGTTCCAACTTGCATGGCTCTACTCAAGGTAAAGTTTGTACTTGGCTGAAGGGTGGGGGCCAGTGAGTGGCGGAGCCTTGTGTTCTGCGCAGCCTGGATTAATTGCTTTGGGGGGGACATTTCTCTTTGGACCACCAAAATTTTCTCACAGACCACCAGTGATCCCTGGCCCACCGGTGGTTCCCGGCCCGGTGGCGACCACTGCTTTAAGACAACCTGCTGGTTAAAGCTTACATGCAAATCCCAAAACGTTGGGTGTAGCCTACATAATATGTTATAAAATTGCCATGTATTGTGACTTTTCTTTGTGACAAAGGAGAAGATCCGGGAATAGCTCACACTAATTGTGTTTGCATAATTTTTTATTAAACTTTAATATTTTATCCTTGTTCTGACTACTTTTTGATTTAGGTCCCTGACATTCATTCATATCAAGGGCTTGTTCTGAAAAAGTCCACCCACCTAGTTTAGAGATTTGGCAGTAGTGGTTGTTCCCCCCTTTTCTTGGAAAACTCCTGCTTACTTTACACATTGTGCTTCACTACTGAAATGTATCCTACATGGATTGCACTTGGAAAGCAACCAACCTTTCAAAAGGGCTGGTTGGGTCTGGATCATAACATGCCTGGAGCACACCGTGATCTGTACCGTTTTCCAGAAAGCTGACCTACAGTTTGGTAGCTTATGCTCAGTTCTCTGCACTGCCCAGACCACAGGATGAATTCGGGCAGGTAAGAGAAATGAGTCCCAAAGGTGCTTCTTCAAGAGGCAAAACACCTCATTGAACCGAGATGTCTTCAAAGAAAAAGCCAGAAAGCCCAGTTGCCTCTTGAAGAAGCACCTTTGGGACAACCATGGCCTGGATCAGGGCTCTCTCCAACCTTGGCAACTTGAAGACTTGTGGACTTCAACTCCCAGAGTTCTTCGGCCAGCTGGAGTCCACAAGTCTTAAAGTTGCCATGGTTGGAGAGCCCTGACCTGGATGACTGAGAATCTCCATAGACAATTAAGCGAAAGGAGCTTCCTTCTTCCTTCGCTGTCTTTAGCTCATCTCATGGGCTGAAAGAAGGGCTGGACAAGGGATGATGTGTCCCATTGGGACTTGGTGGCTGTGTCCATTTCCCTTTCCTCTTTGACAGGCTTGATAGGAAAACGCAAGAAACGTTTCGTTTCCTTAGGTTAGGACGTGCAAGCTCCCACCGATTCTACTTGCTCCTCCCGTGGCCATTGCGACCTTGCGTTGACTGCACAGCCTGCCCAGCTCTCCTTCCCTGTGAGAGAGAGGGCAAGATCGCAGGAGAACAAGGCTCTTGACCCAAATAGCCATCTCTGCCTATTCACGCTCCCAAGGAGCTCTCTCTCTTTCTCGCTCTCTCTCCCTGACAAGGCTGAGGAATTCGCAGGCCTCCGGGGCCCCGTTGCAAGAGCCTTCCCGGCAACGCCGCCCCAGGCAGCCAACCAAGGGGGAAATTGGGAGCCCAGCGTGCCTGGTGGGCCCCAGACAGGGTGAAGGGTGGCCCTAGGCACGGCAGCAGGCGCCGCAATCCCCGCCTCCTCCTCAGGGCTGCCCGAGGTCAGACTCTCGCGCCTCGCCATGTGCCTCTTTCGCGCTCGCTCTTGAAGCGAAGCGGGCGGCTGAGGGCTCCGCAACAGACGCCCCAAAAGAAGGTTGGTGTCGTTGTGAGCTTTCGAGGGAAGGCGGAGAGGAAGGCGACGCAAAACTCCTGTCAGCCAAGCAAGCAACGGGAACGACCGAGAGGTTCCCGCTTTTCTCAACGGGGCGCCGCTCAAGCGCGCAGGTGGCGAGGCCGCCCGGCCTCTCGCCTCGGTTCTTTCTCTCTCTACTCTTTTTTTTTTTTTTTTTTCCCCCGACGCGACGCGCTGAGTCCCCGCATTTTTATCACCCTGCCGGCTTCTCTCCCAAGAAGAGACCAATAACCGGAGGGGACTCCGCCTGGCTACCCGCCCTTCCGAGCTGGGCGGGCAAGCGGTGTGTGGGGGGGGGGG
>BLBF01000002.1:81125110-81158137 GCA_015471245.1 Laticauda colubrina
AGGGGGGGGGAGTAGGCGGGTGGAGGGTGGAGAGGGGCGGCAGCGGAACGGGGAGCTGGCGCGCGCGTGACATTTGGGGAGAGACCTCCGCCGGCGGAAGACTTCCCTGCGCTTTCCTCGCCTCCCGCCCCGTCTACCTCAAGAGCATCACCCGACGAGGCTTCCTCTTTGCCCACGGAGCTCAGCTCAGAACCCACCGACCGCTCGGCGCGGGAGAAAGAAGGTTTCCTGCTCGGCGAAGGGAGGTGTTTGCTGCCGCTGGTGCGTTTGTTGCGTGGCTGAGGAAAGCGGACTCTGGACGGTGAGAGAGAAGTTGCTTGGAAAGAGGGCAGTTGGCGCCTTTGGCAGCCGGAACAAACAGAGCCTTTTTCCCTCCCCTCCTTTCCCTCCCCTTCCCTTGACTTTCTTTTCCTTCCTTTTGTTGCCGGTCTCGTAGAGCAGGGGAGAGATTCTCTCTCGCTCGCTCGCTCTCTCTTTTTTGGGGGGAAAAGATGCACACGACGCAGAAGGACACCACCTACACCAAGATCTTCGTCGGGGGTCTGCCCTACCACACCACGGACTCCAGCCTTCGGAAGTATTTCGAGGTCTTCGGCGAGATCGAAGAAGCCGTGGTCATCACCGACCGGCAGACGGGCAAATCCCGGGGATACGGATTTGTAAGTCAAAAGGGACCACCGGGCGGTGGGGAGGGGGGACGACGACGACGACGACCGCGGAGAATGAGGTGGTGGTGGTCGCTGAATAATGGCGGGAGAGAAGGCAGTGCTGGGGAAGGGGACAGGAATCCCCGCAGCCTCGGTCTCTCCCTTTCCCCTCAGAAAAGAGGCTTTGAAAAGATTGCGACCATTTGCTTGAAAGGTATGGAAGGCAGACAAACGGTACTTTCCCCCCCCCAAACTTAAGCGACGGTTGGGAAGCGAGGCACTGAAGAAAAACTGCCGAGCAACGGAGGGGTCCCACCCTTAGTACACTACCGACTCCAGGTGTTGTGGGGATATTTTGTGGGGTGATAACCTTTTTTTTGCTCTGAAGTCTGTGCTGTGAGCGCTAGGGATATATTGGCTTCATGCCTGTGTCGGAAAACTTGCTAATAAAGTTCTGGCATTGAATGAAGAAGCCAGCTGGCTGCAGACTGATAGGACATGTTCATATTTTTATCTCCAGTGGCACATGCTACTGTGTCACTGGCTTGGAGTGCTGCAAACTTTCTGTGCCCCTGTTTCGGGAAACAGAGAATGCTTCGAATAGAACTGCATTTTTAAAAAGTGTTTATTGTATTAATGTCACACACACACACACCTCTGCCTCTAAAATTCGGACACTGAAAGATACTGCCCAGTTGTATTTTCATTTGGGTGAGGGGAGTTTCTTTATTTGTTTATTTAATAGGTCACTCAAAACAACCGTTGGGCAGCTTACAACTAAATGATATGTTAAAAGAGTGCAACCAACTGTGAAGGCAAAATACCCAAAGGAAACAAAACAAAAAAGGAACTCCCTGGGCATCCTAATCTGAAAGAATCCATCAGAAAGAGTATTGTTTCGCAATAGCTGGAAGGTTGTTTTGAGGGTTGCAGTTTTGATACCTTTGCTATTTACTATCAAGGTGACAATGGCGGATCGAGCTGCTGCTGAAAGGGCCTGCAAAGATCCTAATCCAATCATTGATGGCAGAAAAGCTAATGTGAATCTTGCATATCTGGGAGCGAAACCAAGAATTATGCAGCCAGGTAATAACTGTGATGATTATCTTCTAATGTTAGAATGAGTGGTTTGCAAATGAACAGCCAAAAGTTCTCGAAGAACATAGTCCTGAAATATTGTATCATCACCCAGTTCTGTGGTTTTAATAATGGCCAATTCATGATGAGGATGCTTTGTGTCAACGCAATAGAAAATTTGGGTATTTCTGGTTTAACTATAAGAATTATGTCCAAGAGCCATAATGTCATGTGATTTGCAGAATGTGGGGCAGAGCTTCCTAGAACTGACATAAGACATTTGGAGTAGATGAAAAGGGGATAAGTTACTTTTTCCCAGGTATATGTGCATGCTCCATGTAGAAAATATAGACAATGAAACGGCCAGAAAACTTTCCTTCTTAAAAAAATTGACTGTACCTTTGACTTGGTATGGAAACCCTGCATATGTGCACTACAAGTGTAGTTCTAGTTGAAGAAGTTCTTGCATAGTCCCTTTCTAAATACTTGACTGATAGAAGTCCAGGAAACAGAAAGTGGAAATTTAGAAATCACTAACTTGAGAATGTAGAAAATAATATCACAGCCTCATGCAAAACCTAGTGATTTCTACAGGTTATGACCTCAAATAATGTACACAGGATTATGGTCTATTTATTGTGTACATATAGGGAAAATTAATGTATATAGTTCTTTCAAATGTTCAGTTTCTTTTTTGGTGAGTCACATGTGATGTCCCCCTTTAATTGAAGAGTCTAATTGAAGAGTCTTCATTTAATTAGACTCTCTGATCAATTAAATACTTAGTCCAATTATTAAATGAAGAGTCATTCTGTTGTATGTGACTCAGAATATAAATTTTCTTTTAATATATTTAATATTTCTAGTACAGTATTTGGCAGCATCTGTAGTCAACATTTGATTTCTAAGAATCATCAAAAAATAAAATGCTTCAAAATGAAACCTGGAATAGCTTCCAGTTTCTTTGTGAAACCTATCTTATTATTTACAATAATAGTCAGCAACCTATTCTGGCACCATATATAACACTGGAATGTCTCCTAGGCATCTCAAAAACAAACCAATTTTTGTAAAATCAATAATTGCAATAACTTTTGATTAATAAGTTTACATTAATTTGTGGAGCATCAGACATCATTGGTGTGTGTAGTTTCTGTGTTGCCAAATGCTAACTTCCTGAGTTATTTCAGTTGTTTATTTATTTGATATTTCTTTTTATCAGCATTGTACCCCTGAAGTACTATGCTATTTTTTTTTCCAGCCAGGCTAGCTTCAACTTATTTATGGAAGATGTTTTTTTTTCATTACTAAAATTAGCCTCTAAACAAGATCAACATGTCTTCTGTTCATCATTGAAGTAACTAGGAATAACCATGGTCAATCTCTACCCCACATTTACATTACCTCTACATTTAAACTCAAGATAAACAATTTGAAATTAAATAGTGGAATTTAGGGATCTTTCAGGAAAATGAACAAATTATTATTAAAATTCAGCGGGTATAGACTTTTTAATAAAAAGTCACATGTATGTACTCTTTAACTATTATTGAGGATCTCTCCTACTGAAAGTATGAAGTCATCCCCATTTACTTAGAAAATTATATGTTTAATCTTAATTTGTTTGCATCGATTAATCCTTTCAATCCTAGTTATTCATTATAAATATATTGTGGAATTGTTTAGAAATCACTTAGAATAAATACATTCAAAAGATGGCCACCCTGTTCCATTCTACTTTCTAACTTACCTTATTTCTGTTGATGTTAATATACTTAATTTTTTAATATTTTCTATTTTTGCTTTTTTTATGATGTAAGCAACCCAGAGTTGCTCGGCAGTGAAATTAACTTCATATAAGTTTAATAAATAAATAAAACAATAATGCAAAGTTACAGGCTATTATTATGAATACTAAAGTTAAATGAAAGCTAAAAATAAATTGTCAGTTATTTTGTCTTTATATTTAAGTTCTAAACGAGGAAGTACCTTCAACTATTATGGAAATATATTGTATGTATATCAACTTTTAGCATTGATTCAGTTCAGTCTCATACCAACCCTTTGTTCATTTTTTTGCTAGACTGGTATGTTGCTCATTCTATACAACAGTTATCAATTGGAGTAATTGATTCCATGAATTGCCAAATCAGAATTAGAATTCATTCGATACACATTCACAAGCCATGGTTTGTACAAACTATGATTTGGCACAGTGAATTACCAAGTAATTTTTTATGTAACAAAATTACCTAAATTGAGGGAATAATAAACTGTGGTATATTACATTTCAATAAATGCAAATGACATTAATTTAAATTTGCTTTTTATCCTGACTATACACAAGTCTGGAGCAAATACAGCATTAGTTTAAAAAAAGGTTTACTTCTGGTTTTGCTAATAGTTTATTGAAACATACCAGGATCAAGCCAATTTGGTACAGATAAAGGATCCCAATTTTCCAGCCTCAGCTAAGAGATTGGGAACATGAACATCACTTTTTTCTTTTGTCCTTTCATCATTGGTTTTACTTATGATGTGGCATTGCCTCTTCACTGTCAAGAACTAACCAGATTAACACATAATAATATGATTCAGATTTAATCAGTTATTTGGCAAAACTTCCTCTTGTTATATCAAAAAATTCTGCATTTCAGCAGAAAATCTTATGAGATTTCACACATGACTCCAAGCTCATGAAATTTCAGTAGAAATGTTTTGGGGGAAAAGTTTTGGGGAAGGTAGGCCAATGTACAAGAATTCCCAGGGATGCCAGGTATCCGACAAAAGGGCTTTAGGATGCCCTAAAAGGGCAGCAGAAATTTGTACAAAGACATCTATACAAAAAAATTGTACAAAAAGGAAGTGTCAAATACAGCAACCAAGTTTAGGACTGAGAACGTTACGTGTGCCTCAAACTAATAATGTATGAGAAATAACAAATCTTTATCCTCAGGTATAATATTATGAATATTGTTGAATGAAAAGATTACTATTAAGGCTGTGAACACATTTAAAAAATGATTCAGAGGAAGCATGGCACCTTTCTGCTATTTGGTAAAGCAGTCTGATTTTTTTGAGATTTTTTTTAATACGTTAGGGGGGTCGGTGTGGTTGACTCAGTGGTTAAGATGCTGAGCTTGTCAGCTGGAACACAGACAAGTTCGAGAGTTGAGCACCACATGATAGGGTGAGTTCCCATCCTTTCCCCAGCTCTTGCCAATCTAGCAGTTTGAAAGCATGCAAATGTGATTAAATAGGTACCACTTCAGAGTGGGAAGATAACAGCACTCCGTGATTTCATGCTGGCCACATGACCATGAAAATGTCTTCAGAGATCACTGGCATAATGGCCTTAAAATCAGCACCACCCCCTTGAGTTGGCAACAATATGATTGTATTAACTTTAATGAACTGACTAGTTAAAGTTGCAGCCTTTATTTCACATTATTTCTTTATTTGAAGAAAGGTTTGTGTTTTAGTGATTTATTATTAAATTTATTTGCTGCCCATCTTGCGGTTCAAGTCAACTCTAAGCAGCAAATAAAAGTGAGGCTCTATTTACACAAGCTGAAAAGTAGTTCTTCCAAATTTATTTTCAAATTGTGCAAAAGCTCAATAAAGGAGAATATTTGTAACTCAGGGTTGAAAGGAGGGTCTTTGGTGCTTTCTGATGATGATATCCTGACTAGTACTGATAATATTACCTAGTTTGGGTAATGAAACATCTGCAAGAAAACAACCAAGTTCAGAGAGTATCAAGGATCCTTTAGACAAAGTTTTGTTACTATTTTAAACTTTCTTGTGTATACCAGCCATATTAATAATTTTGGACCATGTTCAACCATGTATTTTTAATACTAGAAGCAGCTAAATAACAGAATTATTGCTTGGCCTCTGTGCCTTGGAAACCAGGGTTATTTATTGATAAAATGAAACAAAATGCATTAGTGTACAAAACATTTTCATGAAAGGTAAGTTACACTTTACTTGCTTTTAAGAATGATCCCAGGATAGTATTTATTATAAATCTGCAACGCTTTGGTTATTGATGTGGAAGTCCCATTTAATTTCACAGACTTTAATTCTCCATAGAGAGGTAAAAGACTGCCAACGAGAAGTAACAATGGAACAGAAGGAGTACCAATGTACAGTTTGTGCTTTGTTTTGTTATTAGGTTTTGCCTTTGGGGTTCAACAGCTCCACCCAGCCTTAATTCAGAGACCCTTTGGGTAAGTCTCCTCTAAACCTGGGTTTGTTTGTTTTTTTTGCAGTGGGAAGCAGATAGCTTATATATGTTAATGTCCTTTAATGTGACTGCTGGCAATAAAATTATTACTTTTTTGTTTCAAACATGCAGATTTAAAATGCCCTCACTTCCTTAATGGTTTTCCAATAAGCGTTAAAGATCCTGCACTGAAGCAGTCCTGTGCGGATAAGAATGTGGGGAAACCAGGTCTGCCTATAATCAGCACTCCAGTGTACCCCCAACAATATATACATATTTCTTAAGCTAAACTCAATGTTATTTATCTCTTTCTAATCTGACAGGGATCGTTTACAGTTAAGATAACTGATGAGAAGGATATGAGGTGGAATAGTTCTGTTTGGAATTAAACTCTGTAACCAGTAGACTCAAAACACACAAACAAGCTAAAATGGTGATTAACGATGCATGTATGTTTTCTTTCTATAGTCCATAGATATCAGTGTGGTTTTATTTATTTATTGATTGATTGATTACAGTAATGAAGTGGTGTTGATAGCTAAACTGTGTGCTTTTGTTTAATTGAAAGAGCTGTAGTGAAAGTTTTTGGTGGCTTTTTCATTTTGGTTTTGTTGAGGAGTGTTGACTTTGCGAAGGGGAGCAAAAGAACCTCTTTTTTCCCTCTTGCTTTCAAGCTGTAGCCTGCGACTTATTTATCTTCTTTTTAACCATATTTTGTAGTGATTGCTAAATTTGTGTGATACCATTTTATTTTCTTTTTTTTTAAAAAAAGAAAGCTCAACATTGCTTGCATGTTACATTTTTTTTGTTCTGTACTTTGGGAAGGATGTGGAGCTTTGTGTTATTAACAATACGCGTCCACTTGCACTTTCCCATTAATGATTTTGTTTTCATCAGCTTTAACTTACAGTACTCTTTAAATATGTGCTACTTTTAATAGACCTTTGTTTTTGTTTTTAATTCAACAATTCAATATGAAAATAGAAAAGGAATCTGCTTGAACTCTTTGTGCTCTTTTTCTCCTTGCTAATCCTTGCTAAGTAAAACTTAAGGTGAAACTGGAGAATAGTTTTGAAATGCTATAACTTATTACCATGAAACACTAGCAGCAATAATTGTATTTAGCCAGCTGAAGACTGAAAAAGACAATGTCTGGATTTACATATTACTGCTTTTGCACAACGCACCAAGCTATAAACTAGCTAACCACTTTTTAGTCAAAAGTCATAAAATGTGGTTTACAAACTATCATTGCTGAGCTCATTTATAATGAACAACATTGTGATTTGGTGTGATGTGTAAATCCAATCTGTGAATTGATGTCCTACAGAGGAACTCTGATGATAGGGGCCTGGCCTATAATGGAGACAAGAGAGAGAATTAGAGAAGTGCAAAATGTTGTGCCCTTTCAGAAGCAATTTTCACTGATTTGGTGTCCGCAGATAAATCTGACATATTTACAGGTTTGGGAACTGGAACAATAGATACTGTTGGGAAAGGTAAAATTTTCTGGCCTTTCATTCATAGGATCATATTTCTGGAGTTTTGTGTGATGCAACACTGGATCCAGTTCATTTGCCTGTGATTATATGTAATTTTCTTGATAGTTTTTAAAGGCTTAAATTTCCCCAATTATTTGTCAACTTCGGGGAAGTAAAGATGTAGAAATGTTAAATTTGTCTGCCATTAATAGAAAAGCTAAGTGCATATATAGGAGGAACAAGGGAGTATATACGTAAGATAAAGACTTCAAGATAAAAAGCTAAATAGATTTATAATCATACAAACTCTCCTTCTTAATCTTAATCCCATTTTTCTTTTTGAATTCCAATAAGCAACAGTACAAATCTGTTAAGAATACACAAGATTCAAAAATTATATATTAACCGTGTAACCATGTCTTAAATTAGCTTTTTCATTTCTCTTAAGTACAAAACTTTTAACGTTTTATCTGTTCGTCAAAATAAACACCTACCTACTCCCTTAAGGAGTGTTACTGTTCTAAATCAAATATTTATCCAGTATAATTTACCAAAACAACTAATTTAACTAAACAGATAGAATGAGAAGAATATTATTTTCTATCATTCTGACAGGTGTCACAAGATTCTTTATTTTCTCTTTAAAATTTAGAGAAGCCCCTCCCCCCACCACCAGGAGTGAAGTGTGAAAAAAAGAGGATTTTTTTTTCCTCCCACGTTGGCTCTCCTGACACTTGCTATTATTGTGAAATTGCAGCTTCAGGAGGACCATTCATGCTGGGATCATAGTATGGGAGGAAAGATTAATTTCTCTTTCCTGCAATGTAGCTTGGCATTTAGCCAGTCTATTGAGAAGGCTAACAGTTTTGCAAAAGGCCGGTGTTTTGTAAAAGAGGGAAATTCAACAAGTGTAGTTTGGCATACAGCCATGGAGATGAAAAGCCAAAAACTATGTAGTCAAAGGAATGACTATAAGTAACAGAGTTGCATACTTTTGATACTTCTGTATCTTTTACATACTTCTGTATCAAAAGTTAACTCCTCTAAATTTGATAGAAATTGCTCCTTAGTAAATAAGTAACTAAAGAAATACTTCAAATATCTCAAATTGATATTTTAGCTATGTTGCAGTCCATAAACTTATGGTCTTCTGTTTTGTCCATTTGTACACTGTTCAACAGTTCATCTATATTATGTAGATGTTGCAGATGCTTACACTGATTTAGTGGCATATTACAGTGGTGTGATAGTTAGCATTCCCGAATATCTATTGTGTGTTCATCCAGGAAAAGTGCCAGCTATAGAGTATATGATTTCATATTTCTAGAACCATTTCTCCATTGTACTGAAGAGAATGGTGATAAGTGGCCTCAGAATTTTTTTGCATGCCAACTAATGTTGCTGTGCTCCAAAACAACTGTCAGATTGCAAGCATTACAATATAATAATAAAGAAAAACAATATTATAAAAATATGTAGGATGGGGTAAGCCTCAATAAAGATTTTATGATATAATGAGTAGTTCAGATATAGTTTTCCTTAAGATAAATTTCAAAACATCTGCTGTCTAGGTGGTATTATAGTATGCAGAGATAATGATGGATCTTGATATAATATCTTTTTCTGATAAAATGAAGGATCTGGGTTGCAAATATCCAGATGACTATTAGATGACAGCAAATAAATACCAAAAACCCAAACTCTTTGTTATCACCTAATAGTCACCAAAATCACTGCAGATGGATATAGTAGCCCTATTTTGCATCTATGTTCTCCAATCCATTGTTTTTGTCCTAATGGTTCCATTGTTCATCCATTGTTCTTGTCATATATGACTAGCCCTATATTTATAAAATCTTTATTTATCCAGTTTTATCTTGCTGTTTCATCACTAAAAACAATCCTATTTTATTCTAGGAACTTTTAAATATATAAAACTTTCCTTGCTCAGAATTTTATTATTTCTTGGAATATATGTGCAAAATGGCAACTGCTCCACATGATGGCCTGTTAGATTTACATGAATATAGTATGAGTTGTTCAAAACCTCCCTCATCCCTTCTGGGTGTGCCTGGAGATGTTAATAATCAAAAGCGGTAATTTAGGGTTACTTTATTTTGGAAAACAATCTATCCCCTACCTGGGTCTTAAATTGGTTTTTAAAAATAACTTTATTAGGAACAATGACATATTTTTAAAATTCAACATTTTTTTTAATCCAGGGGCTTTCTTTTCTCTTTCTGATTTCTTCATTTAATGCCTACATTTGGGTGTTACAAAAATATGGTTCCTTGTGACAAAAATAATACTTTAAACGATATGAATCTGTGTTATTTCATGGAAGTAAGCCAATATCTTGACAGGTCAATATTTTCCCTACCCCAAATCATAATTACATCATGGTTTGGCTGTATCTTCATACCAATTAAGTTGGCTGCATTAACTCAATAACCACTAAACAATGTTTACAAACAATAAGAAAGTTATGCACTGTGGTCACCTCAGATTACATAGCCAATGATGATATAATAAACAGTTTGCTTTCCCCCCCCCCCTCCCATCACCAGTAATTCTCCTAGTTACCTTTCTGGAGGTTGCTCAGCTCTGGATTATTATTATTTTTTACACTTTTGTCAAAACAAAAACCCCAAATGCAGACATCCTGTACCCTGAATGGAATCAGAACTGCTGATTCTGGATGGGAATCAGGATGGGAGAAGTGTAATTCCTCTCTTGTGTTCTTTGTTTCCCAAAATAACTTCCTGCCAGCCCTGAAGGGATGGAATACAGAGATAAAACTGAAGCAACACTTTGGGGCTACTCCTGCAGCCATGCTAGATTTTCAGTGGTTGTAAAAATCCGAAGCAGTACAGTGGCATGATTGTGAATAGGTGATTGAGTTCAACAGATTTGATTAGGCTTTCTGCTTTGTTGAGCTTTAAATATTGACACAGGTTTCCTTTCATGTATGGACAAAGCAGGGGAAGGGTGTTGACTTGGTACGATGGACTCATATCATGAGTGTCGTCTATAAGAGTGCCAGAGAGATTCCTGCTCTGCTTTTTGTGTCTCACACATTGCTAGAATCAAGACAGGTTTATTTGGAGGAAGACACAGAGATAGAACGACTCAGATTTATTCACTGAATGAGTCAGATCATGTGCTTGCTAGTAGACTTTTTAAAATTTTATTTTACATTATTTATATGTTGCCCACATTGAAAGATTCTCAGTAGCACACAGCAAATAAAAACATCACATTAATTATCACCAAAATAAAATAATAAATTCAGAGGTAATTACCTCTCTCTCTGAAATGCTGTGGACTTCATAATCTTCCAGTACAACTTGCAGAATTGGGCACTGAAGCAGGCTCCAAGCCAATGAAATTCAGTGATTTGATGCTTAATTGTGTTAATTAAATTTGACTCATTTGAAAACAGGTTGGAACCTAAATCCAATTCTTCTGCAAATAATACATCCGAAAGTAAAAATAAAGTGCAAACTTATTTTTAGTTAGGCTTATACAGTGCAATGAATAGCAATTAATTAAAAGAATACTGCAAGTAAATGTTTCCAAAATTTTCCTTATGCCCTGTCAAATTCAAAAGGCAAAATCCAAAATTCTGGAAAGAGGCGAGGTTATTCTTATCATAATACATCTTAGCTTACTGTTGGTGCTTTTATACATGACTGTCTATGCTCTACTGGAAATCTGTTACCACTTAAATATTCTGATTCCACAGCAGTTACTGTGAAAATGCTAAATGCTTTAAAGGTAGTTCTCCATGTATAACCACAACTGAACCCCAAATTTTTATTGCTAAGCGAAATAGTGACTTTTGCCCTATATTATGACTTTTCTTGCCACAGTTGTTAAATGAATCACTGCAGTTGTTATGTTAGCAACACTGTTGTCAAGGGAATCTGGCTTCCCCATTGACTTTGCTTGTCAGACCTTGTCAGAAGGTCACATGACCCTGGGACATGACAGGTGTCATAAATATGAACCAATTTATAAACATCCGAATTTTGAACATATGACTGGCAGGATGCTACAACAGTGTGAAAAATGGTCCCAGGTAACTTTTTTCAGTGCCATTGTAACTTTGAATGATCACTAAACAAACGGTTGCAAGTTGAAGATTACTTTTGTGATGGTATTCACACATACGCAACATATTTAGCTCAATATAATTACTAATTGAATTCAGTAAGAGTTGAATTCTGAATAAAAATGCATAAGATATAGTTATATAACAAGTTCAACACACACATTAAAGTGAGTTCTTTTGAAAGAAATGAATCCAACCCCAGATTTTACAATGATATAGCAACAGCAATAGTACTTAGATTTATATACTGCTTTATAGTGCTCTACAGCCCTCTCAAAGCGGTTTACAGAGTCAGCCTATTGCCCTCAATAATCTGGGTCCTCATTTTACTCACCTCAGAAGGATGGAAGGCTGAGTCAACCTTGAGCCTGGTGGGATTTTGCCAAATTGCAGTGGGAGTATCTTGCACTACTGCACTCTAACCACTGCACCAAGGCTCCATATATATGGTAATATGCATGTTTTCTCAGAACTGAGACCCATTAAGTTTTTTTTTTTAAAAAGACTGACTTAAAAGTACTACTTATCAGTCCTTGAGCTAGCAAAAAGAAATTATACTGGCATAAAATGTTGTTGCTGGCATAAAGATGTTCTCACTGACAGAGCTTATCCTGACCTAGACACAAAGCTGGAAAATGATTCTATCCATGTTCATGGTACAGAGATTATGTTAAGGGTTGGAGGTTCCTCCAGCTTTGTTTACCCCATCTCTTTGTACACCTTCCACCATGTCACCAATAGGCATGAAAGTGGCCATCAGTTATTCTCCTTACTGTACATTAGGATAGGAAAGAGCCTGGGAGGCAGCAAGTTTTAACAATGTCTGGATAGATATCTTTAGCAATCTGTCAAAACTCAACTCTATTTTTGCCTATCTGCTCTCCAAGTGAATTCAAAATGAGCCCGAAAATTGTCTGCTAGACTCCTTTTGGACATAGTAGTTTAGCATTCTTACAGAACAGTGTGATTCCAGAATACTTCTAGACCCATAATGGTCTGCCAGACTCCTAGACGTGGTTTGAGAACTGCTCCAATGAACATGAGACCCGTATTTAAAAGCAGCCCGAACTACAGCTAACAGGTGTGGGAAAAGAAGCAGAAAGACAGCTCTCTCTTGCCATCGTGCAGCTGCTCCACCACTACTGTCGGTCAGCTGTTATTCAGACTAATCCAGGACTCTGATCCTGGGAGACCCCAGTTTGAAAAAAAAATGGGTTAGCCTTTCCTAGGAAAAAAATGGCCCTAGAAAGCAGAATGCAAAGACTAAAGGGAGAATGGCCTACCCATACCAATTGCTGATACATGGTGAGTTTACCCCATTTTCTTGGTTTGTGAAGTGCCTGTAGCTCTATCTGTGATAAGTCTTTTTTCTGTGTGAGGGAAAACACTGTTTTAATTCCGGTATAGCTCGAGTGAATTAAGGCCACCACAGGTATTCGTTGGGATCAAATGAAATGCAATGCTATAAGAACCCTGCACAATATACATAATCTAAATCTCAAAATCTTATTTTTGCTTTTGCTTGATAGAAGTAAGGAAACACTCTGTTCAGCAGGGTTACATGCATGTAAGTGTATCTTTATAATAATCTTGAAGGAAAATGGATGAGTTTCAGTGCCTATTTCTAATGTATCAAAGAAAACTACCCTTGAAAAATCTGGAAAAAGGTGCAGAATCCAGTGTTTCTCCCAAAAGTAAGTTCAGAAGAAAATTTTTCAATCTGTTGCATAAAGATGCCTGAACAACCTAATGAGAAGCTGCTCTTTAACTTTTTGACCTTGAAGAACATAAAAGAAGCTAGCATTTTAATATCATGACAATCTCTGCATGCTGGCGTTTCCAACAGAGGGACATTTATTTTGGCCTTATAAAGCCATTTTACTCAGCTGGAAGCTCTTGTCGCATGACAGATGATCAAAAATAGACCCACTGCAGCTTGCGCTGTCAATCATGTGAGATATGGCATAACAGTGGGCGCCTGAACAGAGTGCATGCATATTGTAGGCTACGAAGTTCTAAAGGGGTAAAGTTTCATAATTCTCCCACCTGTTTGTTTCTTCGCTTAATAGAAACAAATTACAAGAACTTGAATACATAGATTCATCATGATATTCTAACAATGAAACAACTTTAAAAGTCCATGATGATGGTGCTTCTGTCAGAACAGAGCTATGACTAAATAATAATAAAGTGATCTGCATGTGTCTTCTAAAGTCTTAAGTCTGATAGAAATGATCCTTGGCAATTGATCTGTTTTTAAATGAGCATTATGATCAAATTACTATATGGTTTTAAATCTATTTAAAACCATACAAAAACAAAGTTATTATTGACTTTAATACCATAGATTTCTTTACAGAACACTCAATATAAGAGATGAATAATTTTTGCTGTATTTAAAAAAAAACTTAATAAATGACTGTCATTCTGTTCAATAATCTCTTCTTATATGCACCCCTAATGTGTCACTGTTTTCCTATCCAGGACAGTAGGAAACTATGATTTTTTTAGTTGGATCTTTAATATTGAATTGTAGGCATTGAAGGGGGAGTACATAGAACATAGAATAACAGAGTTGGAAGGGACCTTGTAGGTCATCTAGTCCAACCCCCTACTCACACAGGAGATCCTATGCCATTTCTTACAGATGGTAGTCGTTTCAAAGCAAAGCTGTATGGATTTTAAGTCCAAAATATTACTTTCTAATGCAGTAGTGTTATATAACTAAAAACAATTTTTGCTTAGCAACATCATATGAACATTGAAAATAATTTTTCAATGCAGCTGTATTAAATTGGTTATAAGGGGATCAAACGGATGTAATCTGTGCAATAGAGAGAAAGGAAATTTACAACATTGCATGAGAAGCTGAAAGCTTTCATTCTGCATCTATGCGTGTGTGTGTGTGTGTGTGTGTGTGTGTTCCCTGAATCTTATCAGAATTACACATTATGTAGGAGAAGACAGTCTGATTTCCTGATAAAGTTTTAGCTGCAAGTTAAAACTTTGGAGAAGTTTCTGTTTATTCCAAAGGGAGTTATAGGTTCGATACATAAGATACAAGAAGGTTATATATACAAGGTTGGGTATGTAAGATACAAGGGATCAATCCATATCCATATAGGTGGGAAATTAGCAACTTGTATAGCTGTATGCAACAAGCAGAGCTTATTTTAAGCCATGCAGATTTATTCAGAGATTTTTAGGCAAACCATTATTATTCTATGCATAATAACCACGGTCTCCATTAACAAGCCATTCGTAAGTAATCCTGAGATAATACCTGAAGCATTTGCGTGTTGAAAGCACCACAGAAGTATTGTTCCCTATACATATGAGAGTTTTATTACAAATATCAACAGTGGCATGCTTGTGCTTCTTGTGGTGTACACATAAAAAAATGGAATGTTTTATAGTGAGGAGAATATTGAAGTATGTATGTTATAAAAGCAAGGTTGTTCCTCAAAATATGTTTCTCCTTTTTTTTTTTTTTTATTAAACACTAGATCTACCTGAACCTAATTCTACCCCAGCTCTCCCTATTTCCTTCCAAAGCTATGCCTTATATAGAAATAAGGAAGGTGGCACAAGATTCCGTGGCCTGATATGTCATAACAGGTTTGACTTTCATGGCCTTGCAACCTCTTCAGAAGTGTGATGCACATCTACCCAGAGGTCACTGTCATGTATTTTAATGGCATCTATATAGCTTCCCCTCAATAGCCTTTTGTGACGGAGTGAATTGCACTATAGTTCGTTTGACAAGTGTGATTCTTGCTGTGTTTACCACACCTGTGAACTTCTATTTAAACTCCTTTTGTCGCCTGTGGTTTTTATTTATTTATTATTTTTTTAATAAGGATGACTGAAGTTGCAGAGGAATTAATGTGTGCATAGCAATTCAAGTAGGATTGCCACAATACAAAATATTTGTTACCCTACATCAAATACATTTGAATAATGTGGGTAATGCAATGGAATAAGCAGAAGTCCTGTGAAATCATCGGTATTGGATCATGAAACTAAACATGTAGGTTACCAAAAATATATTCTAAGGAAAAAATCATATAAACTCTCAGTATATTACAAATCTTAGGGGAAAAACTAGTCACTTCTCTGTGACTATGCACCCCGTGTCTTCTCGTCCCAAACCAGGATTCTTTAATTTTTCTTTCAACAAATGTACATGTTAAGATTATCAGTATTTTAAAATTAGTAGTGTGCCTTTATAGCAATTCTGATTAGTGTTGTAAGTTGGCACTAACAATGTGACACTATTTTTTAAAACACACACACACACATACACACATATATTTTCATCAGTGTGTCTTCTTTTTAGCTTGCAAGATGATAACTGAAATTAATTATTGTGGCAACCCTATACATATAACAACAACTAAATTTGAGTTTGGTTTTTAGTTCTGGACTGGGGAGTGAGGTTTCCCAGTGGCCTAACTTTATCTTCTGTTTTTCAACAGGATCCCTGCTCATTATGTATATCCGCAAGCTTTTGTGCAACCTGGAGTGGTTATTCCACATGTCCAGCCTACAGCTGCTACTTCCACCACACCCTACCTTGACTACACGGGAGCTGCATATGCTCAGTACTCTGCGGCGGCGGCTGCTGCAGCAGCTGCAGCTTATGACCAGTATCCCTATGCAGCTTCGCCAGCTGCTGCAGGATATGTCACTGCTGGGGGATATGGCTATGCAGTCCAGCAACCCATCACTGCAGCAGCACCTGGAACAGCTGCAGCTGCAGCAGCTGCTTTTGGCCAATACCAGCCACAGCAACTGCAAACAGATCGTATGCAATAGCAGATGGACGTGGCAAGAAAGCATCCTTTGTTATTACTCCTATCAATTTACCTTCAAGCCTTCCAGTAGAAATAATTAACTTTTTAAGTTATCCAGCTTTAAAAAAAAAAACGCTACAATGCAATAGGATAGTATAAGAACAAATACCACTGTCTTTTAAAGCATTAAGCCTCCCATAGAATGAATAATATTGTGGGATAAGGTGTTGTAAGAGTTTTTAAGCATCATCTTATCATGAAAGCATAGCTAAAGTAACCAAAAAAAAGCTGTTTTTTTTAAAAATAAGGTGCATTTTACAGTATCCAGGGTAAAAAGTTCAGGTGAGCAATACGTAGCTACCGTATCAAGTGGAAGATTACAATTACTTAAATATTGAAAGTTCTGGCTGTCATGACAATTTTTTAGTATGGCCTATTTTGTGTGAATGAGTAGAAAAATATTTTTGGGACGATCTCATATTGGACATCAAACAAACTAAGGAAGATGGCCCTTGGGAGATGGGGGAAGGGTAGATAGCATCAAAGTTATTTTCTCATCTGTCCTCTCTATGAATGGGACTATGGAGCAAGTGGTGTGGAATTAAAGGGTGTAACAGCTGTACAGACAATCAATGACACAGCCCGTTCTGGAAAGAACACATCGCTTGTTCTCATTTGATGAGGTTGTCACATTCTAATCCCTCTCCCCATCCTGTTTCACTTTTAGAGCAATTTTGACTGCTAGAGTCAGCTATTCTGATTCTTAAACAGGATCAGCTCTCTCCTACAACAGCTTTCTCCTTTTATTTACTGTATCTATTCATGGTTTGTGAATAATGGCAGGAAGAAATTTGCTGAATTTAAATATTTAAGAACTGTATTAGGGAATGCTTTTTGAAATGATTTGTATACAAGTCAATTCCTATTTAAATATTTATTTGCAAAACATAGGCCTCTTCCATGCGGATACTTGTTGAGACTGCAATTCTTCAAAGGTTAATTCTATGTGAGCTATATTGTGCCTTAATTGTAATGCTATTTAAAGATATATTTATTTTGAAAGTTGTACGATGCTGCATTCTAAAGAAACCCACTTTAGATGTGAAACTGTAAAATATTGTATTCATCTCATAGTGTAAGTTATTTAGCAGGTTTAGCAGTAGAATATAAAATAATATAAGCAATTAAAGATGCTGACATGGGTTTATTGTCTTCAATAAACATACCTTTGTAAGGGTATCTTAAAACTTTTGGAAAGGTTTTGATCTTTAAGATGCTAGTTTCATGATTTTCCCGCTGTTTCACTGACTGAATACCAGTTTTCTTGGATGAAAGCTTTACTGGCTTTCAGTAAACTTACTTGGAAAGATGTTCAAATACTACATATACAGTACCAATTGAGGAGTAAGACTCAATAAGAAAATTGCTGTGATGTATAATAGGAGCTATATTTATATTATTGGTCACACACATCCATAATAATGTCTGCATATGGAAACCACGGGAATTGGCTGAACAATATGGTGAAAAAGCATGTGATTTAACCAACCTGTGAGTTTCCTGGAAAGACACTTTTGGTTGCCCATGTGATGACTGAGTTGCAAATAAATAGCTCCAGTACCATAACAGAAATCCAGAATTGAATTTTTAGTCCCACTAATTTTGAGGATACTTTTTCTCAACTAGCTATGTTAATGATAAAGTCTGAAGCCCCAATCTTAAAACACAATATGTGCAAACACCATAAAGGAATACCCATCATGTCTTTAGAGTGGGTTATTGGTATTTTCTACTCGGAAAAGGGGTCATTTTTCAGTTTCATCTCTATATAGATCAACTATTATTCCTTAGCTAGGAAATGCTGCTTTTATTTGTCCTGTGAACTGCAATAATGTGTAATTTTTATTCTTGACCTAAAAAGAAATTTAATATTTTAGACTGTATTGGAATCTTTTATACTTGAACAATTTCATAAAAGGGAAGACAGGATAGCATTTTTATGGATTTCTCCAATGTCACTGGATTTATTTTGAATACTAGCCAGTGTTATATAAGATATATAACATGACTACTGTGCATGTTATTTATTATGTATATTGCTTTATAATGTTTCAGATCTTCTAATCTATATACTTGTATTAAAGTAATAAAAATGTCATTGAATCCAAACTTTTTACAGTTGTACACAAAATAAGTTTCTTAATGCATCAAGACATTTTAATATGCATTTCATTGTTCCCCTATTGAGCAAACAGTTGGTTCATGGTTTTAAAAAGGTTGATTGAGACAAATGAAATGTTATTTGGTTTGCCTTTATTTATGCAGTGCTGTCAAATTAAATTTTAAGCAAGTGCTACATTACATACAATGCATAATTAAGTTGTGGAACATCAGCATGCCATTCCTCTAAAAATTGGAACCAGGCCTGTAAATCCATAAAAAACCCCACTGTTCTCATTCAAAAAGAATATAGATTTGTTTTGTCTTTACCTTTCCAAAAGCACCACCACTGAAACAATATGCACACTATTCTCAGTGTCTTATTGAGGCAGATAGAAATTAAACATTTCCTAGATCAAGGGTCCCCAACCACTGGTCCATGCTGGGCTGCAGCCCATTCAGAATTGGGCTGCAGAAGTGGTGGGCGAGCATGTGAGATGCTGAACTTCTGAAAGTGGCATGCGCATGTAAAACCATCCTTTATTCCCCCCCCTCCCGCCACCACCGGTTGGAGATTGGAGGCCACTGTTCTAAATAAGTGGCCACAGATCTGTGTGTTTCATATGATCCCACATTCCAAGATTACCTCCCTTGGGCTACAGTATCAGAAGAGATAAAATTGAGGGGACTGGTGCTATGTATGTCTAGGTGTAATTTTTTATTATGCAGTTTCATCAGAAAACAAACCACCTCAATGTAATTACACATCATAGTTATTAACCATCCTTCACTGTTACTTATGAGCTCTCGGCTTTTCAGATTTGAGACAGAACTTAGGAATCTGAGAGGGAAAACGCTGGGAGCTGATTTACTAACAGTATTCTTAGAGTTGTTTGAAATACGTTTCATTTTTAATTGTATATTTAGGATTTTAAAATAGTCTCAGTTCACTGATTATTACTGTATATTAAAGGCCATGTCACACTGCCCAACGGATGCAAAAAGGACACAACGGACGAGCAAAGTGTTCCATCTGTTGTTATCCGCTCTCAAAAGGGGCAAAAATTTGCATAAGCAGAGCGGATAACACAGAAAGGAACGGACGTGGGGAGGACGCAGAGCGGATGTATAGAGGATGCAGAGCGGATGTGTGGAGGATGCGTACAGGATGCAGAGTGGATGTGTAGAAGATGCGTAGAGGATGCAGAGCGGATGCGTAGAGGATGCAGAGCGGATGCGTAGAGGATGCAGAGCGGATGCGTAGAGGATGCAGAGCGGATGCAGAGCGGATGCAGAGCGGATGAGCTGCATCCGCTTTCATCCTTTCTCCATCCGTGCTACTAACGCTGCGCGTCCGTTCTGCTTCCTCCCTGCGTCCGTTTACCGCTGGAACGGATTTTAGTTGTACAGATGCACAGCGGATGCCTAGCGGATATAGCAGATGCGTAATGGATGCAGAACGGATGTTCCCCATATGCCTAGAGGATGCAGAACGGATGCATTGGATACATTTTCCGCGCAAAAGTTTTAGGCAGCCCAAAACTTTCTGAGCGGATGAAACGTCAGTAAACGGATGCTGGACGGATAGAGAGGAAGCAAAACGGAGGCAGTGAGTACATCGCGTTAACCAACGGATGGCAAGCTTTTTTGTCCGTTTTACATCCTTTTTGCATCCGTTGGTGCAGTGTGACAGGGGCTTAAGGTGTGCTGTTATTTTATTTTCATACTGCAAGCATACTGTATTTGCTGTTTCTCCCAGAAAAGCTAAAAGTGATTTACAATTGGATAATTAAAACTTCCAAACTTAAATAAATCCATTAATCCTTAAAATTAATAGATTCCAAAATTAAAAATTCTCATTTGGGGGGGAAAGAAAACCCAGAGAAGACTGAAATTTTAAGTCACACCCTTGATAATTTCATAATGCCGATTACCCAGTCATTGTGGCTTACAGCAGCCAAAAAAAAAAGGGGAGGACAGTCCCAGAATCCAAAGCCTGACCCTAACAAATTGCTTTTACCTTTTTTGACATTTTTTCTAATTGTACTTATACTCATTGACAGATCTTTACAAAAATATAAAGCAGTATTTAAATGACATTAATGTAACCTTATCCTTAAAAAAATTGTTGGATCAAACCAAGTTTCCCCAAAGTTCCAGAGCATGTATTGCTAACCTTGAATGGTCTTAAAGCTAAGCAGGGTCAAACCTTGATACTACTTGGATGGGAGACCAGCAAAAAATACCAGAGCAGAAGTATTAACTTGGAAGTAAAAACAATACCCTGTAGGAAGGAAATAAGAGTTCTATATTGCTGCCAAGAAGCTATATGGACATGTCCTTAAAAGTACCCAAAATGAATTGAACATTCCCTTCATAATGAACATGAGATTGACAATTGCTTTTTATTATAAATGTATTAATAAAGCAAAACCGCATACCTTCTACATGAACTTGCAGTGTTGTGTAACTATCAAGAGCTATATGCAGGATTCTATTAATAAGAAATGTCATGTGGAAAGCTATAAGTCAGCCATGTTTAAAGAAGCAAAATACTATGACATAGCACCTTATATTTTCAAATGAGATCATCTAGTATATTTGACACAGAGAAATTATAACACAATTAGCTATCTGATTGAAAGTGCATATACACTTCAGGAATATTTTTTTTCTGGATTGGAGGACTCATGGAAAGTTTGTATTATTTAAATGTTACAAAAGGTATATTAGGAAATTTAGGAAAACTGCCTAGAAAGAATGCAGGGGAGACAATTATTAGAAGCTTCCTATTCATTTTGCAGTGTTTCTAGCATGGTAGGATGGCACCCTTACACTGAAGTTAGATTTGGAGGCAGACAAGGGACAGTACTGGGGTTCAGAAAAATTGGAAAAAATAGTCCAGTGGATTGGAAACCTTCCACAGATAAATATTCTGCCCACAGAAGGAAAATGTGAAATCATAGAAATCATACCCAAAAAATCCATAAAAGGGATGTAGGTAGACAGTGACAAACAAATGTTGTAGGTGATCCTCAATTTATCCTACAGCTGGGACTGGAAACTGGCAAAAATGTCACAAATTGGTCACATATTCATAGGATGCTGCAACTGGTCCGAAATGTGAATAGATTGCTAAGTGCCTAAAATGTAGTAGTATGATCGCAGGGAGGACTGTGATATTTTACAATAGCTGGAAGTGCTTTATGGGCAAGAAGGTTAATGGACCGTAAGGCACACTATCTGAAGCTGTTGTAACTTCTAACAATCATGAAATGATCCGCCATAAATTTGAGGACTATTGTACCTGTATTAACTTCAAGAGCTGTTAAGCCTGGGTTCCCCAACCAGGGTTAGGTAAACAAGCTAAACAGAATGTGCAGCGTTAGTCAGATAGGCACACAGATAAATGAGTGAGTTAAGCTTGTATGTTTATTAACATACAGTAAAAATAACAGATACGCTTGTGCTATCAAGAATATATTTTATTCCAGTATAAGTTTATAGCATAGTCAAAAACAGTCCAATATTCATTTACCATGTAGTCAGTCCATTCAGGGATATTCAGTTAGCAAAGTCCATGTAGAATATCCTATTGTCAGTTCACATAAATCAGTCCGTTGTTGTCTCTCCCGTTCGAGCAATGCAGTCTTGCTTCCAAGCAGTAATCAGGGATCATCAAAGCCAGAGAGAGTGAGAGCAAGCTGTAGCCTTGCTACTTTTATATGGTTTTCATAACCACACCCACAGTTGCTATTTTACAGTTAAAGCTGCATACACTAACTATGATTCATAGTTAGTATTTCACCTAAAACAGTTAGGGTGAACAATGTTATCCCTAACAAGAGCAATCTAATTTCACTGAATAGAAAACTTCAGGTAGTCCTCAACTTATGACTACAATTGAGCCCAAAATGTGTGTTGCTGAGAAATTTGTTAAGTGAGTTTTGCCTCATTTTATGACTTTTATCGCCACATTTGTTAAGTGAATCACTGCAGTTAAATTAGTAACATGGTTGTTAAGTGAGTCTGGTTTCCTCATTGACTTTGCTCGTCAGAAGGTCACCAAAGGGAATCACATGACTCCATAAATGTGAGTCAGTCATCAAACATCCAAATGTAAATCAGATGACCAAGGAGGTGCTGTAACATCCATAAATGTGAAAATATGGCTATAAATAACTTTTTTCACTGCCGTTACAACCTTGAATGTTCACTAAATGAACTGTTGTATGGCGAGGACCACTTGTAACTGACTGATATATCTTCTAAAACAGTGGCCACCAACTAGTGGGCCAGGGACCACTGGTTGTCCACGAGAAAATTTTGGTGGTCCACAGAGAAATGTCACCCCCAAAGCAATTAATCCAGGCTGTGCAGGAACACAAGGCTGCATTACTTGCAATGCAAACAACACAAGGTAGTGGGGAGAGATGGGGGGGGGGGAACTTGCCCTATGTGACCCACACGCCTGGGGTGGCCACTGAGCTGCTTCTTTCCACTTCTTTCTTCTTTTGCTTTAGGCTGCAGGCAAGGAAAGCAGCAAAAGTCTTTTTTTATCTCCCCCAAACTCCACCAGAAATGAGTCTTTGGGGCCCTGCAAGGCATCCTGCTCCAAGAGGCTGCGCCGGCGCAATAAGTCTCACAAAGACTCATTTCTGGCAGAGTTTGGGAGAGAGAGAGAAAGACTTCTGCTGCTTCTCTTTCATGAAGCCAAAAGTCTCTCTCTCACACACACACACCCCGAGAACGGAGCTAGAAACAGTAAAGAATGATCAATTGGTAGGAAAATGGGGTGGGGGATTTTCCCAAGGTCTCTGGTCCGCGGGATTTAAAATTATGAGTTTGGTTGTCCCTGAGGTCCAAAAGGTTGGCAACTCCTGCTCTAAAAAGAGTAATACAAAAAAGTGTCCAGTGGATTTCATAAGATGAGAGAGTCTTAAAATGTATAGCTTGGTGGCAGCCCTTTGGTGGTTTAGCTGCTCCTGGAAAATTAAGCAGTATTGGAAATGGTTAGCTCCTGGATAGGAGACCACTAAGAAATACCTTGTAGTACCGAAAAGTGAAAAATAAAACTGTTTCAATTCTGTGCCTCCTCCCTGTGCCCCAAACCCATGTATGTACCCATGACATTATCAAAAATCAAGCCTTATTCAAAAGAGACTGCACTGAAATAATATCTGTACTTAATGATAAAAAATTATAGCAAATCATCAGTATAATTAGAATACTCTAATGGAAAACGGAATGTACTTCCATTGATTCCAGTGTTCATGGGTGTCATTTTTAACATTGCATCATTAAAATGTTATTTCACTTTTAAGACACTGAAGTATAAACATTAAAATAACCAACCCTCCTTCCAAAGCAATGCACCCCATAGAGGCAGTATGGAAGTCTGACAAGAGTTTCCTCTTTAAACCCAGTTAACCACCTGATCATCTGAAAGACTGCCTATGTTAATCGGAACATGTTTGGGATCTAAGGTCAATAGAAGAGATCTTCTTAGCGATCAGCCAATTCCAGAAGCTTATTTGTCAGGCGTGAAGGAGAGAGTAACTTCCTACACTGAGCTTACATATTTTACTCTCTTGAGAACAGGTGTTCTTTAAACATACCCAAACCACCCACTGAGGTGGGATGTCTGATGTCTGATGGATGTCTGATCGCAATGCAATGATATCGCTAAGGCAGTGGTCCATAACTTCTGGATCAGAACTTCTGGGGTGGATGTAGGGGTACCAGGATGAGCCTTAAGGATGAGAACGGCAGCACTTCACATCCTAGAGGCCTATGACCATTTTTATATTATCATTTTTATCTGAATTGGAAAAAAGCAGTGACAAATCATTTCTTCATCCTTGCCAAGCAATTTGCATAGTTTCAGGAGATTGGGATTCAGAAGTAGGAAAAATCTTGAAAATTATTTTGTAGGGCAAACTGTGGAAGGTCAAAAGGCTACTCTTAACTTTGTGGCGGTTGTTAAAGTAGTTGGAGTGCGGATGCAAATTGGGTGGAGCCAAACGTCTCATACACACAGGTAGAAATACAGGTAGTCCTTGACTTATAAGCAATTGCTTAGGGACCGTTTGAAGTTACAACGGTACAGAAAAAAAGTTACTTATGACCAGTTTTCACACTTACAACTCTTATAGCAACCCCATGGTCATGTGATCATAATTCAGGGACAACTGGAATGTATTTATGACAGCTTCAATGTCCCAGGATCATGTGATTACCATTTGTAACCTTCCAAGCTGGTTTCCAGCAAGCAAAGTCAATGGGGGAACCCAGATTTCCTCAATGACTGCATGATTCACTTAACAACTGTGGCAAAAGGGTTGCAAAATGGGATGCAACCACCACCTGCAGGATGATCTTTTTAAATATATTTTCATGGAGAACATGCAGGATTATTTATTTTTAAGTCTATTGAAAAATGTGTTCTGTTCTTGTATTTCCTGTAGCCACTTTTTATGGTTTTAATTAATCTGAAGATAGGAATGAATTAGGATCAGAGGAAATTCTAATTACCACCCCACACACACACTGCTTTAGAATTCTTTTGACCAAAAGGAAGAAAAGAGAACATACCATATTTTAAAGCACAGTTTGACAATTTGGCACTTTCCAGATATTAATGTGGGCACACCCTCAATGTAGGAAATGACCAGGCTGAGCCCGAGGGAGAAGTCAAATGCCTGATCAGTCATGAGTCCCTTTGGGCCCACAAGAGATCTAAATCGCTTGAATTCCTTCTATTCTTATCTCCTGCAAATTTCCCTTGATCTGTTAGTAGTTCAGATTCTTGTAGAGAGCTTAAACTTGTAATAAATCTTTATACTCACGTGAACTGTCTGGATCTCTTTCTTTTCCTGGTGCTTGACACTTACCAATGAACACAGTGAGAAACTGCATTTCATTTTGAAGCAATGGAAAGTTTCAGGGAATACAGTGTTTATTGGATTTCTAGTTCCTTGGAAGGAAATTATTAAAATTATGCCTCTATAATTTGAAGTTTATTTACTTGTTATGCAAGGTGAATACACAGATCCCTGCTCTTACCAAAATTCTTGGTCAGCATAAGCACCATGGAGTTTCTTCTGCAGCCCAAGCCAACATTTCGGCCTCCACTTTCCAGTTGAGCCTCAGACTGCTTAACGTTCTAACGTTGCAAAAGAATGAGTAGTTCCATACAGTTGGTTCTTTGGGGTTGTGTAGCCAAGATTTTCTCATTTTTTCCTGGGGCTCATGTAACATAAATTAGGACTACCAATTCTCCCTCTGTAAGTTTTTAAAGGGCATTGTTCAGACTGTCTCTCTTCCAAGGGCCAGCAAACTACAACCTGTGGATCAAATCCAGCCCACCTGTTATTATTATACAGCCCACAAGCTAAGAATGGATGGACAGATTGGCAGGTTGGAGCCTCAGCTGAGCTTCCAGGACAGGATTAGGCTGGGCTGAATCCTGGGCCACAGCAGTCGTCCATCGACAGCCTCCTTGCGGGAGAGCTGGTGCTATCTAATGCCTGCCAGACTGTCTGGCCTGCAGTCCTGCCAGCCGCGCACAAAGAGGCAAGAAAGGGCAGGATCTGGCCCTTTACAAAAAAAGGTTGCCAACTTTTGTTCTACACTAACAGTAGAAACCCAGAAAAATCTTGAATTCTAAAACAAAAAAAAAACCCACAAAAATTGAGATGAACTTTTGGCTACGGTTCAAACTAGCTCCCCAAACCACAACAGCTTGGCATTTTAGACATATTAACGTCACAAGATTCACATCATGAACTCTCCCTCTCAGTGTCTGCCCCTCCTTCCCCTTTGCTAACTCATCCATACAACGGCGAAGTGGTCATGCTTCGCTCAGATTCATTGTCAGTTTCCAATTCAGGTAGCTTCAAATTTCAGCCTTCAACTGAGTTGAGTGATGGTATTAAGATTTTTTAAGATGGAGATATTTGTGTATTAAGTACACAAGGTATTAAGATGGAGATATTTGTGGTGGGGGTAGACAGGAATATACTTTTTTCACACTACAGCAAGTGTGGTACTGCAGAAATAACAAGTCAATCTACTTGTAAAGAAATAGTTGATCATACACCTGTGTAAGAATGTATTTGCTCCACACTAAGGACATGCCTTCGGCCCATGATAGCGAATCTGTGGCACGCAGAGCCATTTATGCTGGCACGCGAGCTGCAGGCAAACGTACCTCACTGCGCATGCCCACACCTCACAGATGATTTTTTTTTTCCCCTTGGTTTGATGCCTTTTTCGGCCTCCCAGAGGCTTGGAAAAAGCCTCTGCAGGGCTTCTCAGGCCAAATTATAGGCCCATTTTGTCACTTCCTGTAATACCAGAAGTGATGAAACGGGCCTATAATTCGGCTTGAGAAACCTTGCAGAGGCTTTTTCCAAGCCCTTGGGAGGCCAAAAAGGCATCAAACCAGCCCAAAAAATCAGCTGTGAAGTGCAGTGTAGGCAAGGGGGTGGGGATCGTGTGGACATGCGCAAGGGGCATAGGGCGCATTGCATTCTAGGTGCTGGCACATGAATATGGGCGTGCTGGCATGATTGCAATTTTTGGCACAGGAGCCACCACTGCCTTGAACTATACAGTCTTCATTTGAGGGGAAACTACAGATTTAACTGAATAACAGAGCTGGAAGGGAACTTTGAGATCTAATCCAACTGCAGGAAATCCTAGATCAGTTCAGAGTAATATTTGTACAATCTCTTCTTAAAAATTTCCAGTGTGGTTCCACTGATTAACTGTTCTGTCTTCATTACTATTAGTAGACTCTCATTCCTCTTTCGATGAATTAGTACCAGTACAGTGGTGGCAATATGATCACCATCTGTAACAATCCTGCATTTAATGCCATTTCAGAGTAGTTTGCAGATTTCTGGAACTGAGACATTTTGTGCTCTGGTATTCCAGATTTAGATACATTCCTTAAGCTTCCCTCCCGCAGTGGGAACTACTTTTATAGATGCAGACTAGCTGTCAAAGGCTCTTTTCTAAGGGAACAGAAATTCCACCTGAGCTATAAACAGTTATTGAAGCAAGGAAATGCTTTTTTATTATTGAAAAACACAAACTGCTGCTGCCTATCTCTTCTGAGAAAGGAAGTGAAGGATATAATTACCCTACATAAATAAGAGTAAAGTAGATTAACAATTAACATTCGATGTTTTCTATGTTGAAGTCTTTCTTAGGGCAATTGTACAGATTTATAAATATTAGTTATGTTTCTCCTTAGCAGGCCTGCCCCAGGTTTTATGCCTCTAATCTGGAATTATTTTAAAATTTGCTTTCATTAAAAATGGAAAGTACAATATTTAGACACATTATTTTCTATCAATGTGCCTACATTCCAGTTAACATGTGCGTCTAATCCAACATGTGCTTTTAACCCTTTCCTTGAAATGTTAATATCGCTGTATCATTCATGAAGAGTGCTGGATTCAGAAAAACAGGAACTGCTGAGCGGAAAATACCCTGCAAGTTTCAATGAACCTGGGATGCGCATCTCTTGGGGCCAAGGATAGACAGCACCACAGCAGCTTTCCAAATGCTGGCGCCCTCCAGATGTGAAGTGCAGTGCCACCCCCACCCTCCAAACTTCTAACCAGGATAGTTTCCATGGGAGTTGCACCCATCACATTCTTCTTATTTACAACCTCCCTTGGAAAGCCTGCCTCCAAGGCCGCCTCCCAAACAACGACCGAGTATAACAACAGCTTGAATTGCTCAAAGCAGCAGGTTTTTTTCCTTCTCCTTTGTGGCACTTTTCATCTGACATTGCCTGGGAATGGGGAGGCGGCCGGCAAGTCCTACGGGGACCTCACAGAGCAAGGAGACTGGAAGGAAGGGCGGCAAACGTCCTCCCCTCCTCACAAGAAGCCACGGCGACTCCCTCAGCACCTGCTCTCCCTGACGAGGCCTTGGCCTTTAAGGGGCTTACCAATTCAGACCCTTCGGCCTTGGCCTAAGAGGCTTCCCTCTCCCATTCAGTCCTAGCAAAGCCGCCGCTGGGAAACCTGTCACGCACACGCCTCCCGCTCGGTACATTTCCACACACCCCACCTCCTCGTGCTTTTTTTCCCCTCCCTCCGCCGCAGGCGCCGCCGCCGCCGCCGCCCTCTCTTCGCGCTCTCCAGCTGGACTTGGCTTTATTTGGCGCTGCCGGGAAGTCCCCGGGCTGCAATAACCCCCCCAAAGACACACACACACACACACACACACACACACACACACACACACACACACACACACACACACACCCCGTTTTGGGCTTGCTTTGTGTGTGTGTGTGAGTGGCACCGCTTCCAACTGAGGAGGGGGAGGTGGTGGCGGTGAAGCGCCTACGGATTTTCGCGGCGTGGAGAGAGGAGAAAGACGCGCCGCGGCTCATCCAAACAGGTCAGGCAAAGAGCAGGCGGCGGCTGGAGAGGTGGCGGGACGACGGGCGAAGCGGATCGAGTCTTTTGGGCAAGGCCGGGTGGAAGGATGGCCAGGCAGTCGATGGAAGAGGGGGGCTTGGCAACGGGCCACAACTGTGCACAGGGGGCCTTTCCTGGCGAGGCGAGCGGGGCTGTGTGTGTGTGTGTGTGAGAGAGAGAGAGAGTCAGAGAATGAGAGAATGTGTGTGTGTCAGAGAGAGAGAATTGTGTGTGTGAGAGAGAGAGAATGAGAGAGCGAGAATGTGTGTGTGTGAGAGAGAATGTGTGTGTGTGAGACAATTGTGTGTGTGAGAGAGAATGAGAGAAAATGTGTGTGTGTGTGTGTGTGTGTGTCAGAGAGAGAATGAGAAAGAATGTGTGTGTGTATGAGAGAGAGAGAGAGAATGTGTGTGAGAGAATGTGTGTGTGTGTGAGAGAGAGACAATTGTGTGCGTGAGAGAGAATGAGAATGTGTGTGTGTGTGTGTGTGAGAGAGAGAGAGAGAGAGAGAATGAATGTGTGCCAGAGCCTCTGCGGGCTGCTCCCCTCAGCCTCAGCCTCAGCCTCAGGGATGGCCGGGGCTGCAAAGCAGCTTGTGGTCGAGAAAAGCAATCTGGGTCGCCCTTCCTGGCTCCTGCATTCCCTGCCTCTCCCTGCCCATTTGAGGCAGGGGCATGCACCAAGAGCAGCGGGCAGGTTCTGCTGCAGGTGTCTGGGCAGAGGTCCTCTTTCCAGAATGGGATTTGGGGGAGTGGGGGGTGAAAAATTGGTGCAGGCTCCGCCATGGCACCAATGCGGCACAGCGCCCGCTGGGTGACATGCTGAACTGGCAGCCAAATACCTGCAGGGAAGGTACTGTTCACCTGGTGGGGTGTCATCTCCTTTGCATGGGCGGCATCGTGAGAAGCCCCCTGCTTCTATATCCTGGGCGCAAACCCATCGCCCCCTCCTCTGGGTCATCAGGAAAAAGGAAGGAGGCCGAATCGCTTTGTTATGATTAGTGCTTTCATGAACAATTCTTCTTTTTTTAATGCATGTTTCCAGATGAGGCAGCCTGAGCTGCATATGTGTCTCCATATATACATTTTGTATGAGTGCCACCTGCCTATTCCTGCTTCTGTGATCTCTCTCATTTTAAGAACAACAGCCTAAGATTTTTGTTATGCTATGAATCATTCCAAAAAGGTGCATATAAAAAAAAAGCCCTTGGGATTCAGAGTCATAAAGTTGAGAGGGGATGCTTTCATGGAATTTAGCCAAATGTGGGTAAGTGTCAAATGTTCAGAAAGTAGCTCATTCCAGAATGAAAAAGCAGCCCAGTCCTATGAGTATCCAGTATATTGAGATATAAAACTAAGTTAACAATATGCAATGACAATTATTTCCAAATAAGAATAAAACTAATTTGCATCTGGACTGTGTGCTGTATTTGAGATCTAATATAATAAAACAGAACCATTCTGTGCTTCAGTAATTTTAACAGACTATCCAGAATTATTTCAATTTCCAAAGATAAAAAGTAGTATTGTGCCATTATTAAGAAAAGTGCATGGTGTATCTATGAGGCCACCAGGAATTGCACTTGCCTCAAAACTGCTTTATCTCTCTTACTAGTATGCAGAACAAAATCATTAATTTATTTTCAATGAAATTATCTGTGTAGGTTCCTTAGGGTTCTCTGAGCTTGGCTGTTTGCTTGCAAATAACATCATCATCATCTGCATGGTTTTATTAAAACTTAATTCTTCTCTGCACAGGTAATCCTCGACTTAGAATAGTTCGTTTAGTGACAGTTCAAAGTTAGAACGGCATTGAAAAATGTGACTTATGACAATTTTTCACAGTTATGGCCTTTGCAGCATCCCCATAATCATGTGATCAAAATTCAGATGGTTGGCAGCTGGTTCATATTTATGATCGTTGCTGTGTACCAAGGTCATGTGATCCATTGTGACCTGACAAGCAAAGTCAATGAGCAAGTCTAATTTAATTTAATTTAATTTAATTTAATTTAATTTAATTTAATTTAATTTAATTTAATTTAATTTAATTTAATTTAATTTAATTTAATTTAATTTAATTTAATTTATCTTGCCACCTATTTGCCCATGGTTACTCGAGGCGGCTTACACGATGTAAAACCATATTTAAAACAAAAAATAAAAAACAATAAAAACTAACAAAAAGAATGAAATAAATTAGTAAAGTACAATAGAACAAAATTTGAGAAAACACAGAACAAAATTAAAAAACAAAAACCAACTCCCCCACCCCACCCCGATGACAACAGCTCACACTAGCCAGTTGATGGGCTCCATCCCTCTCTGGGTTCCCCAGGCCCGCTGGCAAAACCAGATCTTCAGTGCCTTTCAGAAGAGTGCTAGAGTGGGGGGCATTCTAATCTCTGGGGGAATGATATTCCAGAGAGAGGAGCCACCACAGAGAAGGCCCTTCTTCTGAGTCCCATCAGATGTATCTCCCTTGGGTGGGATCCGCAACATTCCCTGCCTCCTCATTGTAATGGGTCAGGTAGATGTGACTGGCAAGAGATGTTTCCTCAGATAACCCGGACCCAAGCCACAAAGGGCTTTAAAGGTGACAACCAGCACCTTGAATTGCACTTGGAAGCAAATCGGCAACCAATGCAGCTCCTGCAGGAGAGGTGACACATGTGCACACCGGGGTATGCGCAAAACCATGAGGGCTGCTGCATTTTGAACTAACTGGAGCTTCCAGATGCTCTTCAAGGGCAGCCCCATGTAGAGTGCATTGCAATAATCAAGATAGGATTTAATACCAGGGTTACTCATTTATCAACTGCAGTGATTCACTTAACAACTGTGGCAAGAAAGATCGTAAAATGGGGCAAAACTTAACAAATGTCTCACTTAACAGCAGAAATGTTGGGCTCAACTGTGGGTCATAAGTCTCAATTGCTATGGTTAACCAAACACCTCTGCTATATTGTGAAACATAGAAAGCTTTTTTTATTTAAAATTCTGGCCATTGACTAGTAGCTTACAACACACTCTCTCTCTCTCTCTTTCTCTCTCTCTCTCTCTCTTTCTCTCTCTCTCTCTCCCCGATCGGCCGGTAGAAGAGGGCAATGGAATATCTTTCAGCAAGGGAAGGGGAGTGTGTGTGTGCGCTCACCCTGAGGCCACTTCTATCGGCCAATCAAAGTGGATGGTGACTGCACTTGGGGAGCTTCCATCGTCCGAAAGACTGCCTAAAGGCGAGGGAACACGGGCAGCCACGCCTTGCCCCGAAGCAGCTGGGGACTCTGCCTTCAGGGAGCTTTTGTCGGCTGATAGAAGCGGCCTCACAGCAAGGGGAGTGTGTGTGTGTGCGCTTGCCCTGAGGCCGCTCCTACCGGCCGATCAAAGTGTCTGATGACTGCATTTGGGGAGCTTCCATCGCCAGAAAGAGATGCCTAAAGACGAAGGGACACGGGCAGCCATGCCATGCCCCGAAGTGGCTGAGGACTCTGCCTTCAAGGGAGCTTTCTTCGGCTGATAGAAACGTCCTCGTGGCAAGGGGAGTGTGTGTGTGCAGTTGCCCCGAGGCCGCTTCTACCGACCGACTTGGGAAGCTGCCATTGCCCGAAAGAGACTGCCTAATGTTGAGGGGACACGGGCAGCCGTGCCACGCTCCGAAGTGGCTGGGGACTCTGCCTTCGGGGAGCTTCTGTCAGCTATCGGGGTATTCTGGCCTAGGCTACTTGCAGGGCACTCCTAAAGGCAAGTTTTCTCTCCATCCCCCCTGCCCTTCCCCCCCATTTCTCTTCACCTCATGTAGTTCTAACAAACGATGTGAGAAATGGCGGGGAAACACATAATTTAATTAGGCCTAAATTTTGGGGACGGGGCTTAATTTCACCTCATGCTGGGCCTTCCTGTTGGTGGAGGCCGTATTGTTGGAGAAACACGGTATTGATGGGGATACTTAAAGGGGTTACTTAAATGTTACATTTTATTGGCTGCGTGGAGAAAATAAAACAAATTAAAAAAATAAGCATCTGCGCATGATAATTGTTAGGGATAACATTGTTCACCCTAACTGTTTTAGGTGAAATACTA